>CM069076.1:66516192-67134227 GCA_035578085.1 Solanum pinnatisectum
TTCGTTTTGGATTTGATTGGTAGTGTTTCTATTTTTTTTTTAAAATAGTACATTTTTAAAAGTTAAACTTAAGCCTTTTGAATAAAAATTAATTGATCACACATATGCCCCCTTCAACTTTCAATAGTGTACAGTTTATGTATCCATCAATTGGTTAGAATTATGGGTGGAATCCATAGACATACCCTGAAAGTTGACATACCAATTTTCGCTTAAGACACCTCAAGTAGGCTTTGTTCAAAATGACATAGCAAAGGCTAATTACATGTATTTAAAATGGACAAAGTGTCTAAGTGAAAATTAGTGTCAACTTTAAGAAAAGTTATCCTGTTAAGTTGTAGTCCTATTTTAACACCAAAGAGGGGAATAAATTAAGATTTGAGAATTTTATATTTCACAATTCTATATGCATTTTTTTGGGTAAGTTATGCAGAATTCTGAATATGTACAGTAGGTAAATCTTTGTAATCAGAACAAAGATCTGTTTTTTCTTCTAGTATCTCAGTTGTTTGAAAATCAAAAGGCAACTTCTCAATGGAGCCATCAATTTCAGTGTGTTCCTGCTTATCATATATGACTCCAGATTCAAATCTTAAGCGTCTTTCAACGGCAGCCGCAACCCTCTGTTTAAACTCATCATCTGTGCTAGCCAACATATACCGAAGCTTGAAGTTTACATGGTTCTCCACCATAATCTTGTGTCTAGGAATTATTCTGTCATCAAGTGAATAGCTAAAAAACCTGTAAAATAGACGTCACTTTCGGTAGAATTAGAGGGATAGCAATATTGGAAGGACAGTTTCATTGAATGCCATATATACCTTGGAAATTCAATAAGATCCTGCAAAGGCCGAACCATCATCCTTCGCAAATAACGATACTTAGGGCGGAGGATATCTATATTGTATGTCAGTAACATCGGAAAATCAGCAACCATATCACCTAGTTGTCTGAGAGTTATGCCAAGGGAAAGAAAATACTTCACATTGTGATCCAATTTATTGGCAATGCTGCATCCCAGAAGCTCTGGTCCTAGAGCTATCACCTTTCCAACGTTCCTCTGGGAGACACCAGCTTTTGTCAAAAGAAATATGACCTATAATAAGATAGCCCGTATCAGTTTTGCTCCCACTCTTTAAGTGGCAAGCGGTTTAGTAGCAAATGTAGCCAACGACAAAACGGAAACGAGATAGAGCTGTATAGTTGCTCTGATTCATAAATCAAGTCTGAGGTTCATGTTATAGGGATTGCACTATCACCAAATACTACTACGACAAAGGAGACCAACAATGTTGAGAGAATTCAGATGAAACATAAACAGTTCAATCAGGAAAAGGGAAACAGACCAACCACTGGACGTATCTTCTTGTAGAGGCTGAAAGTGAGTAACCTGGGAAACCTGACAAGCACATTGCCAATAGCATCTTGTTGGACACCTATGTCTCGTAAAAATTGAACCTTCAACAATCAAGAATGTAAGTCATTAGCAGGGAAAAAGAAAAGGGAAAGGAGATATTTTAAAACAAACAGAAATTGTAGTAGATATTTTCTGTGAAGGTATAAAATGCACTGCAGAAGTTCGAGTTGTCAACAGAAACTTCAAATCGAAGTGAAAAAACTTGAGTTGCCTCATAAATTGAGATTTAAGTACTTGTATTTTGATGCTCCGGCATCTAATGTAGCGCAACACATGCCAAAAGTAATAGCATACCTTAGGCACAATGGTGGTCTCGAAATCAACACAGAACAACACTGGCCTAGTAACAAGAATTTTTCTCATACCATCTTTTGAAATCCCTAGGTAGTAAAAGTACTTGACAAGAGGCTTGAACTTCTCTTCAATACCACAACCCATCAAATGGGGTTTAAAAGCTAATAATCTTCCAACATCTTCATTGCTGAGGCCAAACTCCTTGAGATATGCAACCTGGATGAACAAAAATCAAGTTTCAACAAGAAGAAAAGTCGGAATATAAGATTGCATTCTAAAGTTCAAATCAATCAAGTGGCATGTCATAACCACTAACAAGAGTGCTTTCTCCGCCAAGCATGGGAAAAAATAAGATAGTCCATTTATGTGAAGTAACAGTAGGAATAGGTTAAATCAGGCACCTTTTGGTTCATCTCTTCCATAGAGAAGTACCCAAGCACCTTAGGATAGTCAAACACCATGGTTCCAAAATCCCTTTCATCCATTCCCATATCAAAATAGAAATTTGTACGAGACTCTAGTTCTTCCATGCTGAAGGACAATATTTCAGGACATCGGCCTACAATATACCCTATCCAATCTCTCTTCACACCCTTGTACTCTAAATATCCAGTGATTTCGTCCAATTCCTCCAAGCTTCGACCCAATACATTCCCCTTAGCTCTAATCATTACAAGCCCAACAAATCTTCCCTTCACATGAATTGACTTCAACCACTCAGCCAAACGTCTTATTGATTCAAGATCTCCTCTGGACTTGCAAATGAGGTTTGCAATATGAGGATATGACAATTCATTGTGTTTTAACCACCTGCAAGAATGCAATATTACAACCAGACAGTGGAGAGCCAGGAATTCATTCAAGGAATCAAAAAAGTCATATCTGAGATATGAATCCATGACATAAAGCAAAATTTTGAACAACCTTTTCCACTTTACAAAAACTTCCCCTTAAAAAAAAGAACTAGTTCTTGCTCTTTATGCACAGTTGAGAATTCAATTGAACCTCCTGCCTACAAGTTGCTAGTTCCGTCCCTAAATGCATGAATTGCTATTCAACAATAATACACGGATTTCACACATACACTGCCAATTTAGGTCAAGAAATTAGCTAATCTTAATAGAGCCAATATACATAATCTTATTCCACATTCTATCCCAAGTTTCATGCATAAGCAAGTATTCGTTATAGAGTCCTGTAACTGAAAATGAAAGTTCTATTAGTATTTGCAGAAATTTATTCTAGGAATCAACCTTTATATTAATAATGCAACTATGTAGTGAGCAAAATGTGTATAAACAAACTTCAATGTGCATATTCCTTTGTACCTCACAATTGGCACGACACCAGAGTCATCTATGAAGGCTCTGGCACGAACATTGAATGATGAACCCAAGAACTCAGGCATTTGCTTCATTGAAGCAGCTTGAATCATCACATAATCTATAAAATCAGGTAACTCGGAAACCAAATTCGTCGAATAGGTAATACTAAACCTTCCCTTTCTCATTGCTTCTTTAAAAATCTCCACTGTAACTTTCCTCCTTATCTCAAGTGCCTTTATGAGCATCTCATCATCATCAAATCCACTTCCTTTTTTAGAATCAAACAAAGATGAAATTGGGGGCAATGAAGTATTCACATCAGCGTCAGTAGAGGATTGAACATATAAAGAACCTGGAAATTGAGGGGTTCTTTTCCTTATCAGTGACATTTCAAGAACCTTCTCTTTATCTTCTTCCAGTACAGCACAGTCTTGTTTTTCCGGTTCAGCTGAACCGGGTAACGGTTCTTGGTATTCTTCCTGTTTGAGGTAACGGAGGAGAACAGCAGAGGATTTCGAATTGTGTTTTCGAGTGATACCCTTTTCATCATTCAATGAAGTGCTGGTGTTGGTATCTGTTTCTTGATTTTTAAGGTGGGGTTGCTGGTGGGGGTGGTGGGTGGAGAAAATGGTAAAAGAACGACGGCCTTTTGGAGAGAAGTATACAATGGTGGGTAGAGTAGTTTGGTGTTGTTGGTTTTTGGATTGTGGAGTGAAGAAGAAGTTATGGTGATGAAGCTCGCAAAGCATCTTCAACGGAGGAAACTTGAATTTGGATAAAGCTCTGCAAATATCTCATTGGAGAGAAAAAGAAGAAGGGGTTTTGGTTATTCATTAAAACCCAAAAAGTTAAACAAAACTATACTTAAGCACCAGAAACAAAGATAAATTGCACTTGCCCTCACATAGTTTAGGCTGACCAAGTAATTACATGATCAACCAAATAATCAGACAATGTAATTACACCAATTGCATCAAATTCATTTATCAAGGTGGCTTTCCAAATAGGCCCTAAGTCATAATTTAGGTGTGTAAGTGACAAAACATAATTCACAGAGTTAGTATGTCTTATTCCTAATTTTTCCTTTATTTGAATTTGTTTGTCTTACTTTGCTATTTAATTTATTTCGATAACTCTTTGATTCTAAAATTTTACATAATATACTTGACATCATAAGGTTAAATACATTTTGATATATTCTTCATATATTTTAAGATCTACTAGATTCAAAAGTCTCCTTCTATCAAATTTTTTCCAAGTAATATTCCTCTGTCCCAATGGAGTACGCCTCCCTTTTCAATATATTCCCAAAAATATCAATTTTATATTGTTTAAATAATTTAATTATAAAATTTATATTTTACCTTTATATAAGATTATACATTCACTAATATTTAAGATATATGTTATATCATTTGATTTTTTTTCTTTTTAAACTATCTATTTAACCAAATTCTATCCCATAATTGGGACATAATGTGTAATACTATTAAGAAAAATAACTCTCAAAACATTAAAATTATTTTAGATCATAATTTTTTTTTTAAACTTCATGTTCAACTAATTTTATCGTATAACCATTTCAATTTAAGGAGTATTTTAATTTGACATTGGTGGTCGCATTTGCATTTCACCACATTTGTGTGTGTCTAATTGTAATAAACGAAACATAAAAAGGTACCAAACACAAAGCAAGGCGCGTTCTTGTTAAGTCAAGAATCAAGATTTAGAAACATTGAGAGAGGAGACAAGCAATTGGAATCAAATAAGCAAACGAAGATGATAAAGGGAGTGATCTTGATGAACGATAAGGGAAAGCCCCGTCTTGCTAAATTCTACGATTATCATGTAAGTTTCCCTAAACCCTTTATATTACAAACAAGAACACAAAGATTAAAATTATTTTTGTTAATTTTTTGTTCTTTCTTAAAATCAATTATTTGTTGAAATGTAAGGTTAGCCTGCAGAAAAGCAGCAAGAGCTGATTCGAAGATTATATGGAGGTTGTATTTATATTTGATTTCCTTCTTTCTTTTGTTTTAGATTGTCAAATTCTTTTTGCTTCTGTAAGTATAAAGATTGGATCTTGATCTGTGTTTTTCTGCCAATTATGAATTGTTAGGCTAAATCCGAAAAACCCTTGTCATTTTTGTTAGGGTGGTATTTGAAAAATGTTTTTTTTTATGACTGTGTATCTGGGCCAGCTTATGCGCATTTAGAGTCAGCCGTGAATCTAGAATTCTAGAACATGAGTGCACCACTAAAAGAAGAAAATAGTATAATAAGTGGGAACTGATCCCTAGTCCTCTAGGTAACCACTCAACATTCGACTTTCTTGTAGCATTGGTGCCAACAGGTGCCCATATTTAGGCTATAACTAATTCCGTGAGATACCTGTCACCTCCCACCAACAATAACTACCAGGTAACATGTAGGAAATCACCTAGTGGTTTTGAACATTTATATTAAACCTAGTGATGTGAAGATTTACTTTTTTGTTGTGCTGTATGGTGATTGATATGCTGTTGATTGTCGTGTACATCATTAGTTGTGATTTTTTGTGTTCAAGTGCAGTTTTATCCAGCAGAGCAGAGAATGTAAGCAACTTCGTCAAGGTTGACTCCCTGTTTGGACCAGTATGTGTTTCCCTCTTGGCTCTCTCTATATCTCTCTGAATTTGGTTTTCTATCTTTTTGGTTTTTATCATTCCTCGAAAGTACATGTAAAACAAAGGAAAGGGTTGATCAATTTTTTATCTTCATCGTTACTTTATGCTAACCATTGCTGAGATTCTGCTTAACCTGAATAGCTAGAGAGATTCACATCTTGTGCCTCCTTACATACAGGATGCTCGACTTGTGTACAAGACTTATGCCACACTACATATTTTATTCATATTTGACAGCTTGGAGAATGAACTTGCAATGCTTGATCTCATGCAAGGTATATCTACTCAAGCTCTGACCATGCTGGCTATAAGACATTATATCGATTAATAGAAGAGCTGTGACTCATTATCAAAAGGTTACATTATGTATAAGTTAATCGAAAGCCAAATATCTCTTCTTTGATAGATTTTTAAAGTAATTTGTGTTTTTCTTCCTTCGCACTGGGAGTTCAGGCACAAAACTCTTGCCATGAAACAAACTTGTCACTGAGGCTTCCTAACTATTTCTTGCTTGTCGCCTTGCCGTATCTGCTGGTTCCAAAATATTAAGCTTGAATGAAAAGTCCTACCCTTTTAAAAGAAACTTTAGCAAATGAAAATTTATCACACATGTATCTTCTAAAATAGTATAATATGGGATATGAGAGAAATATGCAAGTTTGAGCATCATTATGTCTTATGGTGGTCTGAGATCCTTGGTTGCTATGCAGTACCACTTTCAACATCTAAAATTTGGTGGGAGTGCTGCTATTAATTTTTGTCGAGCTGTACTATGTCATAAGTCTTCATAGGAATGACAGGAGTGAGTTTGTGGTCACTGCTAAACATTTTCTAAAGTTTTTACTTATAATAAGTGTGTGTATTTGTGCTTCTGATGTAAGCTACCTGAACACAATTTAAGAACTTTGTTTCATTCTCCAAGATTTACTAACTTGAATGATGTTGACAATATTTTTGAGTTTCAGTTTTTGTGGAGACAATGGACAAGTGTTTCAGCAATGTACGTGAACTTGATATAGTATTCAATTTCAATAAGGTTGGTCTTCTCTCTCGGTTTAGCATCATGAAGTATGTATCACTAAAGTTATGTAGTTGTTCAGTGACCTGATTCCTTTGGGTTTTGTGGTACTTGATATATTAAAGAAACACTTGTGTTTTGGTTCATTGTTTACATCAACTTTGGGGATACAAAATAATTAAGACTTGGGATACCTTAATCTCCAAATATCTCAACTGGAAGTTGACTCCCCCTGAAATAATGTTGATCTAAGAAGCAGTGCTACTGTGCTAATTGATTAGTTGTAAGTGGGCCATTCTGGAAACAAAGGGATGCTTAAGTATATTAGAGCGAGCTAATTCTTTTTGTACATCAAGAGTTTGAAATATAAGAAGTGAAGGTGGTGAAATTTCAACGTGGCGTTTACTTCTTTTGAGTTAAGTTGACAGGTGTTACCAAATGAATTTGAGAAACTATTACTCGTCTTAGGAATAACCGTAACTAATCAAAGACAAGAAAGAGTGACTGGCCTGTAGATAAGATCTTATTTGCATTGACATTCTGCTTCCATAATTTAAACTAAAAATGTTTGAGACTTTGCTGATGTATTGAAGTTTTGCAGGTGCATGCTATATTAGATGAGATCATTTTGGGAGGTCAAGTTCTTGAGACAAGTTCCTCAGAAGTGGTGAAGGCTGTTGAAGAAATCTATAAGTACTCTCCGAACCCACTATGTTTCTTTTCACTTTTGTTTATTACTCACCAGACATAGGTCAAGATGCTATAAACTATATTTGTTCAGGATGGAAAGAGCTGCAAATTCAATCATGGCAGTTCCATCAATAACTAGCTGGCAAGGTCGATAGCACATGTTGACTTTGGTAAGTTCTGTAGGACAATTCAGATAATCTATCAGGGAGTAATGATTAAATAGTGCTACCAAATTTGGTTTCAAGTGTACTGGCAATGATCAATGAACTGAGCACTGTATTTGTCAACCAAGTTGTTGAACTATTACTTTTTGGTGCTTGAAATTTCTGCACAAGAGTTTTCAGAGTGCTACAGTGCTTGCAAGTGAACTATTCGACTTTTGTCTACAGAGTTGTGACGTTCCAAGTTTTATCCCATTTGGAGGAAAAAGGGAAAAATAAAAGTTACTTGAAGTGAATATAAGAAAGTTTATAAGTGCTTCTTCAATATGATATTTCCTTTCAACTAGTTGTATCTATTACATTGTGTTTGACTTCAAGCTTTCGGCATATCAAAAGCTGCATATATACATTAAAATGAGACTCTAGGGACATGTGCACTTGTCAAGTCATTATTGCATAGATGATTTTGAGTTGATTAATCAATTTGGACGTCCCTTTTTTACTTTTACTTTTTGCTTATTTGAGGAAAGGGAAATTTATCTCAAGACCTTGTAAATGTTATAGTGCCATAAGGCTATTCTGCTGCTTACGGTTAGATTTATGGCATTTGACCTTTATTTCATCATGGTGAGACATTCGAACACTACATGATTTTGGTCTGTCGTCTGTCTATAAACCATATAAGCCAAAATTTCTAAACTACCCATTGCCTAAAAGAAACCATTGTTAGAGGACTAAGCATATGTTTTGCTGCATTTCCTACGAAGAATACTTCTTCGTTTGTCCTAATTTGAACAAACTAAACTATTATTTCCACACCCGAGTATCGGATGACATACCTCCGGGCTCGTCATTGGTAAAATTTGCATGGTCCTATGATTTCCCTAAAGAGTTGCTGGTAAATGTCTTGTCTTGGTGGATAGAGTTACTTGGTACTTGTTGCTGGTGGATTAGTCAAGGTGTGTGCAAGCTGGCCCGGACGCTGTGGTTATCAAAAACAAAAATGTTATACAGGTTCCAAATTTTTTGCTTGAACAGAACTGTGATCAACTCCTTGGTCTTAAGAATTACCCTTATTTTTGTTGCCTAAGTGTTGCATTAAAAATATCTTCTTTTTTTTATGAATGATCATTTAGGTGAGGATGTATTAGAATGAAATCTTGCATCCAAGTGCACGTCTTAGTAGTCAGTGAAAACCATAAGATGTTAGGGTTCAAATCGGAACACAGGCAGAAAACACAGTGAATTCTTTCCATCTATCTAAACCTTAGTGAGCAGAGTTAAGTTATACCCCATACGAGTGCTGATGGAAATAGTTGAGGTGCGTGCACAGGTCAGTCAAGAACCACGATTTTGAAAATGAAAAAAGCTAAGAGTAAAATCTTGTTCTTGTGTATATTCTGAATGTGTAGTGGATTTGACTATAGCCATATTCAGCCCCACTCCTCTTTTTACCTGTCTGCTGGTTTAGAACCTCTGCATATATATACACTGAACTGTCTTTCAAGTACTACAACACCTGCTCAAATATAAGGAGTACAGCCAAAATTAAAGGGGCAATTTATGGAATTATGGTCCAGCTGTCTGGAAAAATTTCATCAAACCTTAACATAGGCAACATCAATTATTGTCCTTTACAATTGGTTCTTGGCCAAAGTCTTTTAAGTGCATCAACACACTGCCCAAACCTTCCATGCCATTCATTTTATTTTTTTCTCTTCAAGGCATTAAAGTTGATGGAATTGCTGGGTCATTGGTGAACTGGACACTATGAGTCTGCAACATCAAATAGTAAATAACATTTAGTGTCGACTCTATCAATATGGCTATCACAAGGGGTAGCTACGATACTCTATTCAGCATTCAATAATTTATCATACTATTGGTGTGACCCGTCTGAAATAAGTATCTTCCAAATAAATGTGAGTATTTCAATGAACCATAATTGTCCTTTTTTTTTTTTTTAGCATGGCGATAATTTTCTAAATTAGATCTGCTTAATCTAGAAAAGTATGTGCAATATTTGAAATTATCTATTTAACCATACTAACTCTAGGTTTCTCCACATCTAACATGTCGATTCAGAATTCTGAGTCACACTTGAGTAAGTGATGAATCTTTGTTAAATCATGTTCACGTGAAGCCAATAACGTGTGCTAAAACTCTTATTTTTATATTAAAAATTCAATATATACACACAAATACTCTGAATTCAGTAGTTATTAATGTATATTAACTTCGAGTTCGCTATAGAAATTTATAAACTTTAAATTTTGGATCTGTAATATTTAGCTAGTAAAGGTTATATCACCATCCCAACTAACAACTTGAATGAAAGTAATAAATAGGACATATAGTACTTATAGCAAAAGGACGGGATTGTTTTAACTTGTAAAATAATGAGTGTCCTAGTTTTACTTGTTTGTTAAATGATTATAACATTTACTATTAACCACGTGAAGTTTTTCAACAAGTTGGTCCCATGGTCTAGTGGTCAGGACATTGGACTCTGAATCCAGTAACCCGAGTTCAAGTCTCGGTGGGACCTTAGTTTTTTTTTTTTCTTTGTTCTGTTTGATTTTTCTTTTCCCACTATTTCAGAGAAAATTTAATAATAGAAAGAAAAAAAAAAAAAAACTAAATTGGTAGATGCATACGACTTTTCTCTCCGACTTCTCAACAAACAGAGAGAGAAATAAAATCAGACGATGTTTCGGAATCATAATTTTGTACTTTATGTGCGAACAGATTGTTTGAATTGAATATTATTTTAGTAGTAACAATTACACTTGATATGTTGTTGTTAGATTTGAACTATGATCTCTTGTTCTACGACCGTCAATGCCTAACCATCTGTCAAACTAATAAAACAATGGTAGACCAGAATCAGTGTGCACAGAAATTGGCACGAGACCAAAAGTTGTAAGAAGCAAAGCAAATTAAGTAACAAGAAAAAGGAAAGAACAATGAGATACTCTTTTTTTTTTTTTCCCTCTCCTCCAATTGGAAAATGAAAGATTGTGTATAATTTACATTCCATGGAGAGACTAGTAAAAGAGAAGAATTATAAGAAAAGAATTGGAATTTGGAAGCAAACATAAACCCCCCAAAAACAAAATTAACAAAAAGAACCACCACCACTACTAAATCCTGTTTTCCAACTCTATCCCCAGAAAAAGAAAAAGAACTTAAAATCCCAAAACCCCAATAAACAATTTGATGTTTGCTGTCCCCAGGCAAACTATGCATCTCCATTTTCAAGATCAGGGCAAGATAATGGCTTGCAAACTCAAGCATTCCGGAAACGGAGAATGTACAAGGTGTGCCCAAACAAAAATGCAACCTTAATGCAGATCCTGCTGCATTATTAACAAAGAATTAATGACAATCACCCTCCCTTCTACTGCGCCTGTGGTCCTCTCTCTACATTGTGCTCCTCCAATGGCTCGGGGAAAATCTCTTTGGACTGTCGTCTAGTTGATGAAGATTGACCATTGTTGTCCCCATTAGGACCACTTCCTTGAGAGCCTGTTGTTCCGGATTGCTTCAAACTACTTGTTCCTTCCAACTTATGTGCTGAAGCCGCAGCAGGTATGGCTGCTACATCTGAGGAGCTACGCCAGCTGCCAAACAGTGCAGCGTTCCATGAACTTCTCGATGAAGTTGCTCTAAGTCTTGCTGAGCTAGTGTGTTCTTCCCTAACTACCTTCAAAGGGTTTTCCAAAGCTTTAAGGATGTATCTCATTAAGGGTCTCCTTGACGGTTTGGGATTGAGGCAGGATCTGGCAACAATAGCCATCGCCCATACTTCCTCTAATAAATCTTCGTCTATGATTAGGGAAGGATCCACAATGTTTGTGACAAGTTCTTTATCATATATACTAATGTACTTAAGTGTACCGTCCAACCACTCCTTCATGCTGGCGTCATTGGATGCACTGATACCTAGCTTGCCAGTTACTAGCTCGAGCAAAACCTTTCCAAAACAGTAGACATCATACGCACAAGTGGCACTAGGTGTACCTGTCCATTTGGGTAAGAAAGACTATTAGGACGAGATAAGTAGACTTTGAAGTATTCCCTAGTGATAGTTCAAGCAACAAAGCATACTCCCACAAAAAGTAAAGCAAAACATCGCCATCAAAATCTCCAGCCCTTTACGCTCTTTGGAATCAGCTTTATATTGTAAATGTCCACCTAATAGTTTCACTTATTCTTACCTCTAATGAGAATCTACAGTTTTGATTTGTTGCCTAGACCAATTTAAGGAGATTTTACCCACCAACAAACAATACCGGAAATGTGACGCAAATAATTTTAAATAGTTACTTGCACCAATTTAATAAATATTAAGAATATCCAAGTAAACTCTATTTAAGGAAAGTAGAACTAAATAAAATTGCACGTACCTGATGCACCTTGTTCCGACGTCCTGCAAATAAGAAAGGGAGAACTATGTCAACAAGCAGTATAAACTATAAAACAGTACTGGTTGAAAGAATATAACAAAACTTTTGAGATCATGCAACAAGCTTCGACGAAAAGCTGGAAAAACAGTGATAACCATTTGTAAGACAGGAAATACATATGGAAAAGTTTTCACTATAAAACAAAAACTTCTAAAGCTTTCTGGATTATGATTGAATATAATCATGATCAGTGGTCGTAAATTCAATTTCTAAAATAAGAGAACCTGGAAAGTTTTAACAGAAGCCATGAAGATTAAAATAATAGAATAGAAGGCCTCAAATCTTTGGCATCTAACATAGGACTTCAAACCAATTTTTCACATGCCATTATATCTACGTCGTTCCAGAAGTAATTAGTATCTACCCCACAATACAAAATTTAATAATTCCCTGCATTCAATGTGTAGGCATAACGAGAATAGGTAATAGTTAAAGCTAGACAATGAGAGTAAGAAATAGTTAAAACTTAATTCAGCACAGGATGGAAAGCTAAAAGAATGAGAACTATGCATTCCCTACCAAATAGCAAAACCAACAAATTCTCCTTAAGTGAAAACATGTACATCAAAGGATTATGTTACATGAATTCGGCTACACATGCATATCCCATACATGAGTTTTAAGTATCCAGTAAGGGTACATACAGTTTTTTGCTAATTTCTACTTAAACTACAACACCCATGTGACACCCGCTAGACATAGGTAAATCAAGGCAAGAAGGTTCATATAACATAGAAAAGGAATAATTTACTGAGGGATAGAACAAGTAATTAACAAGTGGGTGATGGTTTTTCAGACTAGACTCACTGTTCTTTACAGTGTTCCTTGTAACTTGAATACTGAGAAGAAATAAGATTATATGAAACTGCATGATAACTATCATCAGGACTAAACTAGTCAGGGCCTATATTACAAGATTTCATAATTTAGAAACAAAGCTAAAGCCCTTTTGTATAAGAACAGATAACGAGATCACAAGGTTAAGAGTAAGGTTGTTGCATGAACGTTAGGATTCTCATTTATATCAGAGCTAATAAATATACACCAGAAAGACTTGAGCTAGCAGCAAAACTGTGGAACTCAAATCCAATTTAGAAACCAAGCCAAAGTAGTTTCTATAACATCAAATTGGAGATACAGACATATTAACAATAAAACTGCCTGATTTTAAGATCCATCATGGGAGACAAAAATTGAAACAAAATTGGCCATCACATAACAATCTAGCAGTAATAGTAGTTAGCCTTCGAAAAGAAAAGGATGGTTAGAACGTAGAATTTACCAACAACAAGTACTTACTGTGGAAATCTGAGCAACCTGGAAATTCGATTTTGATGGTTCTCTCCTTCTTGTGCACAGGCCTCATTTAGACTCCCTAGCCGTACTTCAAACTTATCATCAAGAAGTATGCTGCTTGCTTGAACATCTCTGCGAGAATAGTAGGCAAAGGAAAAAGAAGATGTCACTACATGATGCACTAGCAAAATTCTGACAGAAATAAAGTTCTTTTTAAGTGGGGGGTGGGGGGTGGAGGGAAGAGCTGAATCCAAGAAACTAATTCATGCAATTAAATCATTGAGAATTTCATGGTGAACTGCAGCAGAAAAACTATGCGGACATTTAGAGAAGAATCTCCTTTGGAAACTCCTTCTGGAATGGATATTCGGTTCAAGAAAGTTTATTAGATGCCCCATGAAAGGATCTTTTGTTTGTAACTGAGAAATCCACCCAGCTCTAACGGCGCACGGTCCAAAACTCGGTGGATAATGGGCCCGGCCTTCTACCTTTCTCCACTTAAATAGCAAGCAAGGATCTTTTGTTTGTATCTGAGAAATCCTCCCAGCTCTATCGGCGCACGGTCCAAAACTCGGTGGATAATGGGCCCAGCCTTCTACCTTTCTCCACTTAAATACCAAACTTTAGTCTATGGTAGGATTCAAACTGATAACGTGAGCTTAACCCACACATAATGAGTTGAGCTCTTGCCACTAACCCAAATCCCTAAGGGTTGCCCGGTGAAAGAATATTGGTTGAACCCAAAACATGCAGGTGAAAAGTTTTTAGAGAAATAAGATAGTTCACTGACTGGCTTAGGTTCCATGGAGATAAAAGGTACAAAAGATAAGGAGTATCATATGCGGACTACCTTTAGTTGATTAAGATTGATGGGATTGTGTCGAGGTGTGCACAAGCTAGCCCGGGCACCACGGTTATCAGAAAAAAAGGATTGATGTATGGAGAAGGTTCAATAATAAGAAAAGAACTTTTTTTTAAAAAAAACGCAACTGTTCTTAGTTTGAGAAAATTTCTATTTCTGCATTCACAATATCTCTTCCCAGTAGAAATATAATGTCATCAAGATCTTCTACGGCCACATCCTTCATACCGAATCTAACACAATTGAAACTGCCTAGATTAGAGATATCACAGCCATGCATGGAACTATAGAAGCTGCTTACAACAATTTTAGTAGTGCATGGCTCTTGACGTTACATTGCTAAGCCCTAAAAGGACAGATTTTAGGTTTACTAAGCTGTTAATTTTATTACATGCAGGTGTAGCTCATAAAAATAGTAAGTGAAGCCCTCAAGTTGATAGAGTCAAGCTCCAGGTCCAAGATATTGTGGAGGCTATTCCTTATGTGATGAACTCTGTATAATAATAGTCTCACGAGGCAATAAACATTACAGATCTCCAACTGATAGCAAATCAGAAAACCATCAACCATAAATTGCCTCCTTTTATAAATCCCAAGAAGCTAAGAGCGAATCAGACATCTAATATTTATCATTTATAAATAGGCTTTAGATGAGTTTCAGTCGACCAGACATGGGCACAATCCATAAAGTTGCAAAGCACCTTTAACGTGCATAGTGTCTGCGCTGCACTGAATTTTTGGTTGAAAATTTGAGAGCCTTCTATGGGAATCTTGTCCCGCCTAATTCAGAGACACGAAATACACTGATATTTGATAGCTTTCATTCAGAGCATTTTTCCTAATATCTCCAACGTGTACAAACCAAAAAAGGCGCTCTCCAAGTCATCAAGTCATATCCTTTATTACCTTGAGTCTACCCAAGAGTCACCAATTATCTATAACCAAAGAATATACATAGAAAGAGTAGCTGGTAGCTTGCAACTCTTTCAAGATATATGATAAACATGTTTAAATGAAAACTTGTAATCATGATAGTGAAATATAAGTGCACATGCAAACATGAAAATCTAATAGTAAATCACATAAGTCCAGCATTACTATTCAAAATCTCTCAGATTAACCAAAGTGGTGGCACATGGAAGAGATAAATGTAATATGACAAGTCCTTGATACCTGTGCACTAGAGGCGGATTACATTCATGATGTAGATAAGACAAACCCTCAGCAGCTCCAATAGCAATTTTCAGTCTTGTTATCCAATCCAATGACTGCAAACTATCATCATCTGAATTGTTTTTTCTAAACAAAGAGCTTGAAAGATCTCCATTTGGCATATACTTGTACACCACGAACTTCTCATTCTCATTCTCCAAACAGTGCCCCATAAAAGGTACTAATCTGGAGTGAGAAACCTTGCTGAAGAAGTCCAATTCTGACAAGTATGCTTCATTCCTTGCGGACTGCACATCTATTCTTTTGACAACTATAAGGGTCCCGCCTTCTAGGGTACCACGGAAGAGATCACCTGAATGACCATGCTTCATAAGATTTGCATCATTGAACTCACCTGTGGCATGAAGAATCTGCTGGTAGGTAAATGCATCTCCTAAACTTGAAAAATTCAATGATACTCCAGGTGCAGGAGGTGGTGGACTTGAACTGGTAGGACCAGGCCCAACCTCAGTGGCTCTTTGATTTGTGGCACCCCGTTTGCGGGTGCAAAAAATCAGCAGCAATATACAGATAAAGACAAGTGCAAGTAATCCAACGCTACCCAGAACAGCTGCCAATATGATTTTATTTCTGTGACTCTTTCTGTTGGATTTAGAAGCTGGAAGAGGCTCTGTGGCATTTGGCTCTCCAAAATTATCAAACAACAAGCCACGTCCGCTATAAAAAGAAGCACATTCGCTCCTATTCCTTTGACTTGTCACATTTTGGAGGCAATTGCTACTAATTGACGCGTTGCGTTGTGCATAATTTGGGAGTTTGCCTTCAAAATAGTTTCCTGATAGATCTAGAAAACTGAAGCTTCTGTTTAAAGACGGCAAATTTCCATAAAACGTATTATGAGAAAGATTAAACACTGCACCAGTGGCATTGACAACAGAGCTAACATTTGGCATAATACCGGTGAGGTTATTCGCAGAGACATCTAGGAATTGCAACCCAGGCATCGACCACAAAGCATTAGGCAACGATCCAGACAGCCTATTATTCCCAACTGCCATTCTCTTCAAGTTCCGTAATCCTCCTAATTCAGGGACCACTCCACTTAGACTATTGAAGCTGAGGTTAAGATCAACCAAATTAGAAAGGTTACCGAGTTGGGTGGGTATCGAAGTAGAAAAGTTGTTGTCAGACAGATTCAAGGATTTCAACTGAAGCAAAGTCCCAATATCTGAAGGAATAGCCCCATTGAAGAAATTTGAAGACATATCAAGCAAGGTAAGGTTCTTAAGAGAAACAAATGTATCAGGAATTACCCCAAGAAGCTTATTATGTGAAAGATCAAGACTTGATAGGCGCGACAATTGACCCAAACTTCGAGGCACATGTCCAGTGAGACCATTGTTGGACAAATTGAGAGTAACTAAACTAGTCAAATTGCCAAGGGATGGAGGAATAGGACCAATGAGGAAACATGACCTGAGATCAAGTACCCGAAGAGACACAAGCCTAAGACCAAACCATTCAGGAATAGAACCAGGAAGTACAAAATTGGAAGCATTAAAAGATTCCAAAAGAGTCAAATTTTGGAGAGCATCAACTGAGAATTGAGGGGTTTGACCCCCAACTCGAGTACGTTTAAAACCAGATATGTTGATCTCAGTAACTCGACCACTCTTGCAACGAATCCCAGCCCAGTTAAAACAAGGGTTACCCTTTATAGGCCATTCTTTGGCTCTTAACCCTAAAGAAGATCTCAGTTGAAGCAAAGCAAATTTCTCAGCTGAAGAACTAACCCTCTGCTGAAATGTAGAGTCAAACAGCAAGAAAAACACAAAACAAAACAAAACCACTCTGCCCTGTTGCTTCACCATTCTTGCTCAACCTTCATTTAACTTCGAAAATTCTCATCATTTCTCAAATATATATAAATGGGCATCTCTAATTTGTTACACCCCTTCTATATCAAAGTGATTCTTGAAATAAAAAAGGGAATATACATTCTGTGTCAGAAAATTAAAGGGCTTACCTTTTTTGAGTGAATCAACTAAGCTTTTGCTTTGATTCTTTGTTCTTGATAAAGCAAAGAAGAGTTCTAAATGCTAATCCCTATACTGTTTTCTCTCTACCAACTCTTTTTCTTTCAGTTTCTTCAGTTTGATAGGTAAGAGAGAAGATTAAAAAAATGGTCAAAAAAAAAATGGGTTCTTTTTTTTGTGTGTGTGAGAAAGTGGTGTGAATGAAGAAAAGAGGAGAAATAGTAGATGTAGAGAGAGAAAGTAAATGAGTCAATCCTAATTCTCTCTCTAAAAACTCTGTGTGATTAATTGGATCACTGATGTACTGTTCATTAATGTAATCTTGAATATTTAACAGAAGAACACAAAAAAGATTGTATTTTTATGGAAAAATATTTACCCCTTTTGGAAATAATGCTGACAAAAAGTGAACTTTTTTCGCCGCCGTGGACGGTGGTGGGGTGGTGGGGTGTGCGGGGTTGAGGGGTTAAGTTGACTACCGGGAAAGTGGCAAAAAAACAACTAGTTTAATTCTAAAATAGATTAACAATAATTAAATTACTTAATTTGGGTTTTATTTTTTCTCTCACTAGAATCTTTCTTCTAATTATTTCTGTAATTATTACTCTTTTCCTCTTTTTATTTTGGTAGATAAATAATGAGAGTATCTGGTAAAGTATTATTCGGCAACTTTTATGGGAAATCTTTTAATTAATTACCTTTTCTGTTATACTGCAAATTCGATGATATTTAGGTAAATTTTATTTAAAGCAAACTTATTATTTATGATTTTTTTAAAAATAGTGCTGACTAAGAGTTGGTTTCTTGTTTGGTGGAAAAAGTGTTGAATAAGACGAAAACATGTGTGAGACAGATTTCATGATATATTTTTTTTGAATAAATAAATAAAACGTCCTTGGACGTGCTTGGGTTTATCTCAATAAATAAAATAACATCGTGTTAAAAAAAATTAAATAAACTACGGCATGGGTTACTCTTTTTCTTTTAATTTTATCTGATAATTTTATTATTATGAATGACTGGATTTTAGGTAAAATTATTATTATTTAATTTATGATGTTAATTTAATTATATATGATATACTCTCTCTAGTCCATGTTAAGTGAATTAATGGGATATAATACACTTTTAAGAAAAATATTTAAGAACATTAATTAAATGCTACTATTATCCTTTTTATTATTCTAAAACTATTCTGGTAGAAAATATAAGAAAATATAAAGTAGTTAAGATCTCATTAAAAATATGGGTAAATATAGAAGAAGGAAAAAAATCTCAACAATTCTCTTGAACGCTTAAAAATTACTTAGTTTAAAATATGAAAAACGTATTAACAATTCAATTAATATGTACCAGAGAGAGTAGTAGACTAGTAGTTAGAGGTGGACAGGGTACAATATTGAAAATTTTAATTCAATAATTTTCATTTTCAGTTTTAAGAATGGTATTTTACAAAATAATAAATCAATTTATGTAGTTTGTCACTTCAATTTACTTATGTTTATATATTAGATAATTATAACTTTGTCTTTTTAAGACAAGTCGCAATTATATTATACTAAAACTTTACACATGTAAAAATATGCAAAAAAAAAAAAGGTAAAAACAATTTCTTTTGTTAGTCAATTACACAAAAAAGAAATAAAATATCAAGCAGTCAAAATTCTAACATATAAATAATTAGTTCTGTTCTATTTCATTTTATAGTGAATTTGATATATATCGTAGCTGAACTAGCCCCTAATATTAGTAATGATATAAACAAAAACATCAAAACAACAATTACAAACGAAGGCAAATATAAAATCATTTTATATGTTATTTTAAAAAACACTTAAACATCTATAAATACTTAATCATAAACTCAATTTTTAAAATATTTAATATTAACTTGAAACTATTCTAAAATATCATACCTTTTAAATTCTGAATCTCCTCTTATTAAAAGTTAATTTGACAAAATAATTTGTAGCGACTTTGTAAGTTAATTCCTACGTATAAAACTTGAAACGTAATTATTGCGGCCAATTAACTTTTTAGATGCTGTCTTTTCTCTGAGTATGAGCCGTTAAATGACAATGATAACATGTTTAATTTGAAACCATTAATCATAGTTACAATTAATGTGTATCAAAAAAATCAATCACAAGAATATATTCCACCATGAAAATATCATATGATCATTATTTCATGCACTAATGGAATGGTGTTTATTAGTCTAAGCAAAATACTTTCATTTATCCAAAGATTTTAGCATGTTAATTTCACCATTAATTGTATGGAGAAGAGATATTGACGTTCAGATTTCACAAAAAATAACTATCTAATCATCCTATTGTATTTTTTCATTTATATCATTTTAAAATATATTTAAGTGTAATCACGTACGTGAGGTCGGAGAATGTTGAAGTGTACGTAGTAAACTCCAACACTATCTTGTTAAGGTAGAGAAGTTGATTTCTATTTTCTTTAAAATTCATAATAACATTTAATTTAATTGATTAAAATAAACAAATAAATAATACATACTTAAGTAGTATTTTATTTCAAGAAGAGTAGACTAGAATAATCAAACGTCATATTGAAGAATTTAATGTCGGTTTTTATTTAAAATAAAATATAAACTAGTCAGAGGAAGCAACTCTACTTTGAAAATAAGAAAGAAAAAAGAACTTCTCTTCAATTTGTACTACGCACGACTTATCCAAAACAATACTTTGTAACTAAACATAAGGAAAGTAATCAATGTTTGTTGTAACTAATTTGGAGTTTAATTCAAAGTGAAGCAATAATTATCTTTACAAATTCTAGAACTAAAAAGGCCTTGCTAAAGTGATAAAATTGAGAATTTAAGATTACGTACATGAGAATGTAGATATAGTTTGTGTTTTATAAATTTAATTTTTTTTTATATAATTCAAGTATAGGGATCAGATTGGTAAAAATGAGAGCGCCCAAATTGTCATAACCAGATTGAGCATGGGTTTTTGAAACTAGTCTCCCTATCTAGTAAGGTAGGAGTACAATATCTATACATTACATATTTAAGTCTATAAAATTATACTAATGTGTTATTGTTTTTTTTGTTGTTATTGTTGAGTTCTAACTCAATCAATGTTTTTCACACAAAACTTGGACATATACATGAAAATTATTGTTTTTTTTAGTAAATATTTATCTATGAAATCAAAATCTTAAAAGGTGTAAGTAGTTGAACATTGATTATAGGTTTAAACCAAATGTGCAAAGACAATGGTGGAGCCTATTTAGTAGTGTGTGCAAGTTTTTTTTTTTTTTTTTTTTTTTTTTACAGCAATCACATACTTTTAATGTAAAATTACAATTTATCCCTTAAAAGTTTATAAATTACAGAAATCCTTCAAACGGATACAATATATAAGCTCTGATACATTAATCTGATGTGCAAGATACATTTATCGTTAAGTAAGATACATTACATTTTATACATGATACACTAATCTGATGTACATTTTATACATGATACACTAATTTGATGCGCGAGATACACTAATCTGATGTGCGAGATATACTAATCTGATGCGTGAAAATGAGGGATTTTAGAGATTTATAAAACTTATAGGGGATAATGATAATAAGTAAACTAAAATGTGTGATTTCTCTAATTTTTTCTTAATTATATGGGGGGCATGGAAGCAAAATTGAAGCAATGATGAAGTCAAACACTATATGATGGTCAACTCTTCTTTTATTCTTTTTTTTTTTTTTGCTTTTTTGTTTTGTTTTGGATTTGATTGAAGTATGGTCATTTTTCTTATCCACCTCAGGTGTCCACAACAACCAGTAGAAGACAGCATTATACTTCCTTAAATTTCATTTGGTCTTTTCACACAAAAAGGCAAAAAAAATTGTACAAAACTCATATTTTAGGTAGGGGAGTTTTAACTTCTAGTGCAATGTTTGTTTGTTTTTGTTTTTCATATTCGATGTTTGATATTTATATTGAAGTTTGACTAATTTGGATTTGTGCTACGTAAGACTCCATTAGGTGGAAAACGCTAGCTATCAAGGATTTCTTCTCATATCCAAGACTCAAACCCGAGACTTCTAGTTAAGAGAGGAACAACACCATCCACTGCACCACATCCTTTGATGATTTTGTGCAGAAGTCATATTTTAGGTTATGGATCATTAGCTTTCTTCCTAGATCATGCATTTATATAAGAAAAAGATTTATTAAATGGACAAATATATTTACCTCGAAATCCAATCCACCAGTTCAGTTATTAATTATTTTATATTTACTTGAGATCATCATAAAAAATTGTAAATCGTCTATAATTTTAGGCTACTTTGTGTCATGTTCATTTTAGGGTTTAAAACAAGCAAAACAAAGAAAACATATAAACATGAGTTACTTGGTGGACCACTCCCTCGAGATAGAAAAAAAAAACTTTTGTCCCAAAAAAATGGACATTTTTGTCCAAAACAACCAAACACTTTTTCTAAAGGAATTGTCTTTTGCCTTTCTTGTAAACTATCATTAAATATAGTGTGTTTGGTACACATAATATTTTTATGAAGATTTATTTCATTTTTTATAGTAGAACTTTTTTTTTTAGCAAAATGGAGAAAATGTCTTCCCTCACATATTTAGGCAGAATTTATGAGTGCTTATATTTTATTCTTTCCAAACTCTACTAGCGAAATTACGCTAAGTATATTATTGTTTTTATAATCAACACTTAGTATTATTACAAATATTTAATACGCAAAATTTCACTATTACACCATTTTCCTTACATCAATAATCGGAAATGACATAAATTCAATATCAATATGCATAGATTAAATTATCAATGAGAAATTTCATGTTATAAACCAAATGTTGCACTATTAGTTAAATTTTTATGGTGAGATTATTTTTCTCCATGTCACCAAAACGACACCTTATTAAGGGCATAATTTATTTTGGGATATGAATAGATAGTCCTAATTATAGTCATTGGATTACTTAATTATTGAGAGACGAAACCTAATATAGCCGTTCTAATCCCTTCCTACCCATAAAGGGTTCTATTATATATGAAGTTGAAAATTAACAGCAAATTAATAGAGTATAGTAATTACTTAGGTGAAGAATTGATAATTATTGGAGGGAGAAGAATAATATTTGTAAGTTAGGTTCCACACATGGCTACTGAAAGCGTTTGATATATATAGAGGTAAATAATGATGGAGTCAGAGTTTTCATTAATGAAGAGATGTAACAAAAATTACAATTATATCGCTGAATGCGCTATCTTAAAAAGAAATGCAACACCTTAATAATGTGTTGAACCTTCAATTTGTGTAAAAAAATGACTTATCTATATAATATAATGTTTAGGTATGGGTATCGCTTGACACTCCTCGGATAGGGGTATAGCTCCACCCCTTCATGTAAATTACCAAACTTGAATTGTGTGTGATGGTTGAAGTTCATTCACCTATCAGAGGTCTCGAGTTCAAGCTCCTGAAATAGAAAAAACATGTTAAAAACACAGCCGACAAAATAGGTCTTATAATGTATTCAAATTTAATCCTGACAAAAAAAAAATATACATGTAAATTATATGCCAATAACACATAACAGCTTGTAAATTATGGTATTGTCATGACACCTATATATGACAATTATATATGGGTGGTTTTATATTAGTATATAGTTATTATTACTAGTTAAAAGGGAGGCAGCAAGTGGTACACCTAATCACTCAAGCTTTAAGGACTACTTCTTAGAAGCATAGTGGTAGTTGACGCACAAATAATTATTCGTTGTAAGAGACTTTGAAGCAAAATATAAAGGTAGTACGTCACATCAAATTAATAAATTCAAGATTACGAAGATAGGGTTCAAATCTCAAAAGAAACAAAATATTAAATATATTTAATGAAATAATGACTATATAAGTAAGTAGATCGGAATATCACAATTATCTCAAAAAACATAAAAACTACATCTCATGAATCAACTTTTATATACATGAATTTTAGGTTGCGTGTGTATATATATTTGTGTGTATAGAGATCGAGAGTGAGTGAGACAAATTTTTGGACTCTTTCCCCTTCATCATTTGATTCGTTTGGTTTATGGACTAATTATAAAATTATGTATATATGTGTCAAATAATCCTTGTTATATTTATCTGTTTTCCCCAATTTATTTAGTACTATTTTTTTTTTTCGTTTGCTCCATTATATTTCACCAAATGAGCATCCAATGATGTGGTTAAGTAATTATAATAAAATGAGTTGAGAATCACCAATCTTCCGATGGACCTACGTTTGCAGGTATGGATGATTCATCAATATTTTTATAACTACTACAAATTTAACATGAGCATCCACCATCACAAAAAGTCCAAATGTTGCAGATTTATGTTAAAATAGGAGTCCAGTATCCATTGCCTTGAAATCCTAATTGATTCATTACTCAATGAGGTTTCGAATTTAAAT
Source organism: Solanum pinnatisectum (assembly GCA_035578085.1). Lineage (NCBI taxonomy): Eukaryota > Viridiplantae > Streptophyta > Magnoliopsida > Solanales > Solanaceae > Solanum > Solanum pinnatisectum. Next base: position 66,540,079 of record CM069076.1, read on the forward strand.
TTCAAGAGAGATAATATTTATATTAGATGATTTTGTTCATCCGTTAATTAAATTTTGATAAGTAAAGTTATTATACATGTGTTGGTGAAAGATAAAATATACTCCATAATATTGATTCACCAAATGAAAAGGAATACTATAGTCTATATATATAGCATTGTGTCATGGCCTCAGCCTCTCAAGTCAAGAAAGCGAAAAGAGAGAGATACATATAAGCCCCAATATTTCAGATCTGTGACAGAAGTATAGAATATTGTCTTTAAAAGGACACCCTTGAACATGCACCCCAAAAAATATTTACTTCTATAAGAAGAGATGAAAAAGAGAAGCAAACTCTATAAGTAGCAAAAGGACAAAAGGCACAAAAAAAAAAAAAGAGTGGGTGGAGCGGGAGTTGTAAACTTTCACTAAAATTTAAACGTGAAATCATTAGATATATTTTAAACCCCTAAATCACTAAAACAACTTCTAATTTTATGTAATTTGTAACGAAGAGGATTCAGATGAACATCCTTCAGCCCCTTAGATCCAACCGGGGGATAATAGTTACTAGTATTAATTAATTAGTTACTACTAATAGTTTCTGGTGTTATGGACCACAAAAGTGAGATACGTGATATAATTAGTGTTTGTTAATTATACACTTAAAACCTATAATATGTAATTGCCACTAGCTACGCTAGTGATAAGTGTAAATTATCTTTAGCATTATTTAATCAATGATTGGCATAATAATTATTTGAGTGGTTTAATTTATAATCTATAGCACGTGGCTCATTTGACAGATGTAAACTACTACTAAACTTTATGATTATGGATTCTTCTTATTATTCTTCTACATAATTTCTCTACTTATATATCATGTTCCTTTTGCTTTTTTCCTTTTGTAAGATGCCTAATGGATAAAGTTGCAGTCCTAGTAATTTTTTTTCAAGATAAATAGTATTTAATTTGCTTTAATTTAACAATATTTACTATTAAGTGACGGTCATTAGTCTAATCAATGCAAATTTGCTTTATGACTATGGTTTTAACAAGTGCATGACTACTAAAATTTTTGTTACGCTGATTAGTTTGAAAAAAATAAATTAATCTAAATCCCCTTAGTTTGTAAGTAATTTAGTATGTAATAAATATTTTAGATAGAGCCCCGACTATATTTGGATCGCGAATTGCAGAGCCCATTTGGGGGTGACGTTCCCAACGGGATTTTCTCTATACCTAGAGCTAGAACCCGAGACCTCTGGTTAAGGGTGAAGCAGTCCCATCACTGTACCACAACCCATGTTGGTGAATTTAGGAGTCTTTGATAACTTATAAAATAATGTAAACAAATTAAGTATTTTTTTAAGAGCGATGTGATATTACTAATACTAGTTCGGATCTTACTAATAACACGCTTTTAGACGATTGGCGTGCATAATCAAATTCGTTAGCTCATAATTAATATGTTGTAACAACTCTAATTAATGATGATTAGTTATTTCTCTACTAATTTTTTTTTTTATAAATATATTTTCCAACTATACTATAGAATATAAAATTAAAGTTATGAAATGGTCAGTAGTAAACGGACAACAAAGGCATAATGTGCACGGAATCTCCTTTTAATTTGCAATTACCTAATATATTTCTTGCTTTTCAACTTTCAAATTAGGCACCCAATCTCTGTTTGTTACATTGCCTTTTAATTTTCCCATCGACTAATTGCTACTCAAAATTTTATGTTACCTAACTTTTAGTGTTCTCACTTCAATGTACCTAGAGATAGAATTAAAATTTCAAACATTATGAGTTTTGAATTTTAGAAATGACGATTTCAACTTTATCTGTTTAGTTTGATTTTATGTATTACCAATTCGGTTAATAAATTTATAAACATTAAATCAATATTTATTCATATCGCTTTTTGATTAATCGATTAGCTGACGTTAATGATTCTATTGAGAATGAATATTATTAACATGCATTTATACTTATTGGTTAGTTATGTTAGTTAGCCTTAGTGATTGTTAGCCTGATTAGTTACAGCTGGCAGTAGTTAGTTACTAGTTTGTTAGTTTGCTAAGTGTAGTATAAATGCACATGTACTCATACGTTTTCATTTGAAAAGTTTTATTCAAGTAAACAAGTTCTGTTTTTCTTCTCCTTCTTTGTGACTTCCGCCATTGATGCTCACTTTAGAGCTTGTAATTGGATCGTCAATTGTTGCGTTTTGATATGGTATCAGAGCCATTGTCGCTTACTTCCAGTTTGTAAGTCTATTAGTCCCCTATATTTGATTAATGTCGATTTTTTGTATTGCTTTACTTGCTTCAGCTAATCCTACAATGGTTGTTTCTCTCGATGAACCTGCATTTTCTTCCGCTTCCACTGTTAGTGGTTCTATTGACCCAAACAATCCTCTATATGTGCATCCCTCAGATAGCCCTGCACTAATGTTTGTTCTCATTCCTTTTGATGGAATGGGATATCGATCCTGGAGAAGGAGTATCATGCGATCTCTTTCAGTGAAAAATAAATTAGGCTTTATTAATGGTGATTTCCCAAAGCCTACTGTAATTCTCCTTAATTGAGTCTTTGGCAAAGATACGATGATATGGTCACATCGTGGATCATCAATTCTCTTGCTAAAGATATCGCAGATAGCATTGAATACGTTACTGATTCGGTTGAATTATGGAAGGAATTGAAGGATCGATATGATCAAACTAATGGCGCGAAGTTATACCAAATTCAGAAAGAGATTAATGATCTAACTCAGGGTGTTCTAGACATTACTTCTTCCTATACTAAGATGAAAAGATTGTGGGAGGAACTTAGTAATCTAAATGTCAACAATCAGTACACCTGCACATGTCTCTGTAGAGCTAAGGATGGTACACACAAAGCTGAACAAGACAGGCGTTTGATTTAGTTTCTAATGGGCCTTAATAAGGTTTACACCGTTATCAGGGGCAGTGTCCTCATGATGAGTCCTTTGCCTTCAATGTCACAAGCCTTTTCCATCTTAATACAGGAAGAAAAATAGAGGGAATTTAAGCCAAAAGGCTATATGTTGATGGAATATGTTTCCTTGAATGCAGGAAGTCACTCTACAGGGAATTACTCTGCTGGTGCAGGCCCTTCAAACTCAAAATGTTTTAAAACTATCTATTCTGCAGGAGGCAACAGTAGCATGACTAGTACAAGCAAGTCAAATTTGTTCTGTGACCACTGCAAGAGGTCAGGACACATCATAGCAAAGTGCTACAAGCTACATGGATATCCTCAGGATACTCAGAATCAGACATATGGTAGGAATGGATATCCTCAGGATACTCAGAACCATACCTATGGAAGAAATATATACAACAATAACAATGAGTATAGAACTCCAAGGCAGAATCAAAGCAACAATCCCAAGTTTAACAAAGGAAAAGGGGTAGCAGCTAATGAAAAGGACGAATACATTAACAAAGGAAATCAGCCTATGAGCCTCACCCGGGAGCAATATGGGCATGTGATGAATTTGCTTCAACACTTTCATGGTGGAGAAGCTTCCAGTAGCAGTAATAATCTCACAGAAGGAGCAGTAGACCTTGTAGGTATTGTGGTTTGTAACTCTTCTTTAGATTTTGACCAATTTTCATGCAAACATTTTGAATCCAAAGCTGACTTGTGGATCATAGACTCAAGAGCTTCCAACCAATGATTTTTAACAAAATATAGTTGACAAATCTTAAGACCTTACCATATTCACTACTTGTTTTCACTTCCAAATGGATACAAGGTAAAGGTGACACAAGTTGGTGATGTGATACTTACATCCAGCATCATTTTGCACAATGTCTTATTTATGCCCTCTTTTAAATATAGTTTGATTTCTCTCCATTCTCTAACTTAAATATGTTGTGTCTTTTACTGATGCCTTATGTTTGTATCAGGCCCCTTCACTGAAGAGGCCTCAGGTAATTGATAACAAGGATGAACTTTATTTCCTGTGCACGAAATGTCTCAAGACTGATTTCTAGCCTGAACATCGCTCTTCTAAGCCTGATAGTTGCTCTTCTAAGAATTGTTCACATATTTTCAATTCCCATGCTTCAATCAATTCTTTTAATTCTTATCATCTACAAAGTACTGTAATGAATCCTATTTCATGTAATAAAAATGAATTGCTTTCTATGACTTCTTGCTTATCTCATGGAAATAATGTAGATCTATTGTGGCATACTAGACTAGGACTTGTTCCTTTTGCCAAGATGAGAGGAATATCATTTATACCAGCAAAATTTTCCCACAAACGACCTTTTCTGTGTTAGTGTATACCCCCTTGCCAGACAAACAAGACTTTCTTTTAGCTAAAGTACCAGAACTTCAACTAAGATCTTTGAACTACTCCACATAGATTTATGGGGCCCATATCATGTAGCCACTTATAACAATTACAGATATTTCCTAACTATGGTGGATGATCATAGTAGAACCACTTGGACTCACCTCCTAAGTTGTAAGAGTAATGCTCTGCAAACTATTAAAGCATTTATTATCCTAGTTGAAAATCAATTTTCTACTACTGTCAAGACCATTCGATCAGACAATGTTTTAGAATTTACTAGCAATGAGGCCTCCCATTTCTTTCAATCAAAGGGCATAATTCATCAAAGGACTTATCCCTACACACCACAACAAAATGATATAGTAGAAAGGAAACACAAATACCTTCTTGAGACAGTAAGGGCTCTGTTGTTTCAATCTAAATTGCCCATTAAATACTGGGGAGAGTGTGTGTTAACAACCACATACATCATTAATAGACTCCCTAGTTCTTACTTGAACAACAAATGTCCTTTTGAAATCCTGCACAAAACACAACCAGATTATTCCTCCTTGCTGTTTGTGCTACCCAACTGTTCCAAAAGTCCATAGAAACAAATTTGAACCTAGAACTGGCACTCATGTCTTTATAGGATACCTTTTTGGTACCAAAGGCTACAAGGTCTTATGTCTAACCACAACAAGAATACATATTTCTAGAGATTGATTTTTCATGAGAATGTATTTCCTTTTGCATTACCTACACATAAAGGCACTTTTCCATCTGTTTTACATTCTATTCCTTTTGTAGAAACAAACATTGACATGCATGATGTTGTAGATTGTAATGTTCCTAATGCCAATTTGTATTAACCTTGCCCTATGCCATACCTACCTAATGATAATACCATCACTGAGTCTTGATCCACTCAAAAATCGACTTCCTCCTTGCAAGTTTCTACACCACAACCAATAAATCCAATTAGGAAATCCCATAGAACTCAACAGGTTCCCAAGTACTTAAATGATTACATCTGCTCTTTACCCTTACTTAGAAACACCAATGCGACATCAGCCCTCACTCATATATTACCTCTTTATATTATTTTCTCAAACAATAGTCATATTGCTCCTGATAATCTGAGTCCTAATAGTCAGCTACTTGTTAAAAATGTCTGTCATGATAATGAGCCATTATCTTTTGAGGAAGCAGCCCTTTATCCTGCTTGGCAAGCTGCAATGACACAAGAGTTTGAGGCTCTTCATAACAACAAGACTTGGGATTTAGTTCCATTACCAATAGGTAAAAAGACTATTGGATGTAGATGGGTGTATAAAATAAAACATAAAGCAGATGGAAGTGTGGAGAGATATAAGGCAAGATTGGTGGAGAAAGAGTACACTCAACAAGCAGGATAGATTACACAAATACCTTTTCTCCTGTTGTCAAGATGACAACAGTGAGAGCATTGATTGCTACTGCAGTAAAGAGAGATTGGGTCATTTTCCAACTAGATGTGAACAATGTCTTCTTACATAGAGATCTTCACAAAGAAGTATACATGGACTTACCTCCTGGTCTTGAGGTAGCTGGTACCACTATAGTGTGTAAATTGAACAAGTCCTTGTATGGACTAAAACAGGCCAGTAGACAATGGTACGAGAAACTATCAGCTGCTTTGTTTTCGAAGGGTATAGTCATTCCAAAAGTGACTATTCACTGTTCATAAAGAAATCCAATCAATCCTCCATTTTTGTCGCAGTATATGTAGATGATGTGATTATTACTGGAACTAATCTACTAGAAATTCAGCACCTTAAGTAGTTCCTTCATGATACTTTCAAAATAAAGGATCTTGGCAAGGTTCATTATTTTTTGGGCTTAGAGGTGTTGTATAAAGACGGAGGTGTCATAATATCTCAGAGAAAGTTTGTCTTAGATCTCCTAAAAGAATATGGTTGCATTGAATGTTCTAGGCACCACTTGATCCTAATGTCAAATTGAAGGCCAAGGAAGGACCTGCTCTTCCTGATCCTACATTTTACAGAAAGCTAGTAGGAAAGTTGAATTTCCTTGTCAACACTCGATTGGACATAGCATATAGTGTTCAACATCTGAGCCAGTTCATGCAGGATCCTAGGGAACCTCATTTACAAGTTGTCTATCATTTGCTCAGATATCTCAAAGGTGATCCAACTTTAGGGATTTTTATGTCTTCACAACCAAACTACTCAGTTCATGCTTATTGTGACTCAGATTGGGCATCATGTCCTGATTCTAGAAAATCTGTTTCTGGTTATCTTGTTCTTCTAGGACAAACACCTATTAGCTGAAAATCTAAGAAACAAGAGACTATATCTCTATCTTCAGCAAAAGCAGAATACATGTCTTTGAGAAAAGTTGTTGGTGAGCTCGTTTGGGTGGATAGACTTCTGTAGGAATTAGATGTTCCTTTTTCAAAACCAATTGCAGTGCATTGTGATAGCCAGTCTGCCTTACACATTGTGAAAAACCCAGTTTTTCATGAACGGACCAAACACATAGAGGTTGATTGTCATTTTATTCGCAATAAGCTTCATGATGGCCTTATCTCCCTGCATCATGTTGTTACCACAGAGCAATTGGCTGACCTACTCACTAAAGAACTGACTGGCGTTAAGCAAAGTAGCATTATGTCCAAGTTGGTTGTGAAGACCTCACATCCTACTTGAGGGGGTATTGAGAATGAATATTATTAACATGCATTTATACTTATTGATCAGTTATGTTAGTTAGCCTTAGTGATTGTTAGCCTGATTAGTTACAGCTGGCAGTAGTTAGTTACTAGTTTTTTAGATTGCTAAGTGCAGTATAAATGCACATGTACTCATACACTTTCATTTGAGAAGTTTTATTCAAGTAAACAAGTTATGTTTTTCTTCTCCTTCTTTGTGACTTCCGCCATTGATGTTCACTTTAGAGCTTGTAATTGGATCGTCAATTGTTGCGTTTCGATAGATTCTCTATTTTCGTTTTTGCCTATCTGTTATTTTTATTTGTTGTTCATATCTCTAAATAATAAGTAATTTTTTAATATATATATATATATATATATATATATATATATATATATATATATAAACACAAAATATTTTCCAAAAATATTTATATATAAGTTGAACAACAACCATGTGTATGATAACAACACCCTAACGGGATCCCAGTTTGTTGCAGAACCAAATCATAGTGCACTTTCTGCTAGTGGTTAGACTACATTTAAAATTAATTATTCAAATACTTTAAATATTTTCGTTCTTATTAAAAATATTGATATTTTATTTTTATTTTTAAATTTTATTCATAATAGTAATTATTCTTCAACATTATAAAAATCTTAAATATGGGAAATGACATACAAACAAACTAAGTAAATATTTAATAAAAAAATTGTATTTTAAGACATAAATACAAATATCTTAATTAATATTTTTTAAATGTAAATATAAGCATGACAAGTATTTTCAAATGTTTGCTTTCCTTCCTTACCTACCAAAGCAAAGCTGTTCACATACGTTTTTCACTTTAAATTAATACTTCACAGTTGAAGATGTACGTATTGAAAATTAAAATGAATATTTGGATGTAATAAATATTGTATTAAACTTGTGGTTTCAATTAATTATTTAAATGGCCTAAGTACTACTGCCAAACTAACAGAATAAATAGGTGCATAAGTCCTTTTCTAGCCAGAGGGACTAAAATTCATTTTTATCAGAATTAAAAAAAAAATGGAAAAGAGCTAGAGAGACTTGAATTTAATTTAATTTATTTCATTTTCCCTTTTTTTTTTGTTTTTGTTGAAAAAAATAATATTTCAAATGTCAAATATAGACACGTCACTGTTTAATTTTCAAAATGTCAACCATTGTTGTGTTAAAATTAATACTAGCAATCGTCTTTGTTTCTCTTCTTAATTTTAAAGAATAAAGAATATCAAATGTCTATTTCGTGTAAGTTTTATAATTAATTGATTAATTAATAAATAAAACAACGTCAAAATAAGCAGCTAAATATGACAAAGAATAAAGAATATTGCAGATATTTTAAAGACAAATTCTTTATGGAGGTCCATTAATATCCATGTGAATATTTCCAAGAGTGTATCTACTTATGATTAATATTATTTTCACTAAATTAATGTTCTCTTGCAAGTATAAAATTTTCTTCAAAGATTTTAGCATTTAGGAAAATGTAATGAGCTGTTAACTGAGTGGCAAATCATCGATCTAATTATTAAAAATATAATAGAGTTTATTAAGTTGTATATAAAATTTTAACTTGGTCAATTGTTAAAAACTAAGTTTGTTAGAAGAAAAAGCTCAAAGAAAACATAAGCATGATTACAAGTTTTGATATTTGATTAAATTCAATAACTCAAATATGTTGACCACGTCTTTCCAAAATAAAGTTATTTCGCTATATTAAAAATAAATTTCACTCTTGTTCATTTTATTCTTAATGCCCTTTTTCCTACTAAAATTATTGTCCAAGCACAATGTCCTAAATACACTTTTAGAATTTAACTTCAATTATTGTTTTATTTTTTCAACTTCAACTACATATGGTCCAAATTAAATGTCTACTTCAGCATATTATAAATTTCAAAACCCTAGCACACCAAACTCCAAATTTTGGTCTAAGTCTAAGAGATGGGTTCCTCAATCACAAGTTTGGTAGTTTGTGAAGAAAATGACATACTTAACGGATACCAAGACTTTGGTTAATTTCATATTCCTTAATTTTCAAACATAGAGTTAATCATAATTCACATGTCAATATCATTGTTATTGTTTCAACCTCTATGAGAGGAAAATTGTCTCTAATACAACGAATTTTTGTGTACTACCTATTTATCTCATGGGGATCAAAAGGCCATATAGCTACAATAATATGTGTAATGACTGTTCGAGGTTTAATATCTTTGCATAAAAATAAAAAATTCTACCTAATATAGGAGAATTCCACTTGAGTTAGCTAGACCCAAAATTCATTCCAATATTGTTACCGATGATGTTAAGCCCCCTTATTGAATTGTCCACACATCATATGTCCAATCTTGAACTGAAGTAGAGTGTTGAAGAGTCTCACATTGAATGAAAAAAGGATGGATACTCTCCTCGTATGACTAGTTTGAAGTTGTGTTAGGCCCAAAATCCATTTCACTCATTATAATAATATTTCGTTAAAGGATGTTCAACTGACCACAGGTTGTGATGTTTTGAGTCATTTAAAAGGATATTTTGTTGGACAGAATATTGATATATTTTCGACAAAGATTAATAACATAACCTAATTTTGTGGGAGTATGAAGTTGATGAGGAAATTCACATACCCATTGGTCCCATCCATTTTTGGGCCAGAAGGATATTTAGATGAAAGAAACTGAAAAGGACAGCCCAAGCCCACATAGGTTATGTTGTTAGCCCCACCAGATATATATTTGACAATTCATTAATACTATATGAAATCTTTTCATATTTTTTCTGTTCATATTTGTATAAAAATTGACAGCGCTATAAATTCATCAGAGAACAATCGTCCAACGACTTGTCGTGAATTAGGTTGCGCGGTGTAAATATTGACAAATTTTTCTAGCATGTTATGATATTTTATCCATTCTGGAAAGTAATAACAAAATAGCCATACTTTATGACAAGAAATATAATCAGATAAACATAACTCTCAATTCAAAATTTGGAAAAATTTATAAAGATTATACGTTTCTTGGTTTCAAGCTTGTAAAGGCTTGAAACTGTAAATTAATCCTTGGTTTTTAAACTCTAGCAAATTTTCAAAACTCATGATATATTCCTTGGTCTTTAACTTATAAAAAGTTTGAAACTTGTGAATTCTTCTTTGATTTTGAAACTATTAACAAAATTTTGAAAATAATTATGTGTATAAGATTTGGACTAGCTAGGAGTGGTAAATTGGCACATAAAAACATGACCCGTGCAATCCACTGGATATGTCTTATCAATTTCAGCCCCACCTAAAGCATGTCTAACACATTTCTATCCATCTAAAATGTGGGCTAATATCTAACTCAAATTGATCCATATAAACCTTATTAGTAAAATATTTTTATTTTCCTTTTTTGGGGGACGAGGGGGTAAATGCCTTTTTTGGGGGGAAGGGGGTAAATGTTATTTATAGCCATAATAAAGGGGGGGCGGGGGGGGGAATACAAATATTATATACTTAAGAATTATAAGAGAACAAACAAAGAAATTAAAACATATTAAGAAATGAATGATCGTATCACTAAACCATCCCTTTATTAACTTAATTCATTTTAATCCGTCCAAATCTGATCCAAACTTTCTATGCGACACCGCTAATTTGTACCCCATAAATCCTTTCTTGGTTTTAAAGCCTTGTGAAGTTTTTTGTCCCGCATTTTAGTTGATATTTTTGTCAAAAACCAAAATTGAGACAAAAAAATTGGCTAAATGTTAAATAGTTTTTAAAATACTATTTAATAGACGTTAAAATTGGCCATTTTCCCATTTCGTCCGTTGCGTGGTAATCTGGGATTTTGACATGTTATTGTAGGCAAGAAAAGCCCAAAAAATAAGCCCACGTATAAGCACTGTAAATTCGAGTGGAGGCCCAACTTTTAGTCATATATACTATTTAAATAAATTTTACACATAATTTTATGTTTGAGGAAACTAAGCAAATATCCCATAAATGTAAAATAATGCAAACATATACCCCTTTACATTCATACCCTACTAAATAATTACATTATATACTCCAAACTAATTTTGTTTAACTGATACTAAATAAATACCATATATTGTATTGGTATCATTAAGGCTGATAATTTCACTTAATTGATATTAAATCAGTACATATAAACTGTATTAGTATCATTAAGGTTTATACTGTTATAGGATCATTGACCAATGAGTAATTTATGAACAAGAAACCTTAATGATATCATAAACATATATTTATACTCTTATAGTATTATTGACTAATGAGTAATTTCTAAATAAGAAACTTTAATGATACCACAACAATATACATATACTCTTATAGTATCATTGATTAATGAGTAATTTCTAAACAAGAAATCTTAATGATACCACAACAATATACATATACTCTTATAGTATCATTTACTAATGAGTAATTTTTTAAAAAGAAACCTTAATAATACCAATATATTATATATATATAGACACACATTGATTTAGGATCAATCAAGCAAAATTGTCAGTCTTAATGATACCAATAGAGTATATGAAATTGATTAAGCATTGGTTAAGAGAATATTATCAATCTTAATGAAGAGGGATATGAGCTGTAATTATTATTATTTATGAGAGAATGCATATTTCTTGAATAACTTTCGATTACTAGTTTTTCCTTTATGTATATTAAATCAAAACTTTTGACTTTCAAATGCTCTTTATTTCAATAACCAACAAAGAACAAATGTTGACAAAAAGGTTCTTATACTCCCATGATATTTTCTATGAATATCTCTTTATTTTCTAACCTATTCCTTGTGTGCCACTTATTTTCCTGAATTTACTTTCACGTATGTTTTTTTTTTTTTTTTTATTCTCAGTAAGATTATTCAGCGAAAAGGTTTTTAATCATGCTAATTGCTGAGTGTTCCCAGCTTCCAAGCTATACGAACTTATACTCTTTTAATTATTTCTAAAAACGTCTTTTAGCGGACAAAGGAAAACAATCCAAAATATACCGTATTACGAGTTTAAATCATTGGATTTAAGGTTCATCTCGAATTTTCTTTTAGCTATGTGATTCTTTTTTAGCATATCACTAAGATATAACACAACAAGTCAAAAATTAAATATATGGTATTTGCAAGGTCATGTTTTTTTATTTAAATTGTAATAACATGTACTCGTTTCTCAATATGGTGCATGTTCATCTTACCAATGAAAGGCCCAACTGCAAATTGGAAGAAGGCAATACTCATATTTTAGAAGTTCTTTATGGGCTATTCAGATGAGTGGTGATCCAAGTCCACACAAATATTGTTGATGGACCACTAGGACCATTGAGCCCAAATTTGAATTTGGGCCACTTGGTTCCGAATTGGATAAAATAGTCAAATAACTACTCTTTATATTGATAAAAATAATCAAGAATTTGTCAAGATGTTAAAATAAACTATTATTTGGTCATTCTTCAATAAAAAATAAATTTGGACAAAAATAAAGCTAAAACACAGAAACATTTCTACAAGTGAATTTTGGTAAAGTTTTGAACTGTGATTAATCAGAATTCAGGAAAAAGAACTAGTGGAATTTGAGAAATGAGCATTGGTCGAAGTTTTCTTTTTCTTGATGACTTTATCATTTTTTCACTAACTCCAATTTAGTTATTGGCATTGTAAAGTTCCCAAAAGCAAAAAAAATAAATTATTACATGTTCCATAATCATTTTCATTGTTTAATCTTCATTTATCTACTATATACTCTATTTTAGTATACACCTAAAATAACATATACAAAATTACGAGAGATATTTAATACATTCGTATACAATAATATATATACTTATCATACAACAAATAAACTTTGTCCTCTTTCTTGAATTCAAAATAAGATTCATTCGAAAGCATCTCAAAACTAAATCAGATCACCTAAAATTTCATATTCAAGCTCAACAATACATAATCAATTTTTTGCAATAATATTTACTTGTAACGAAGTTTATTTGAAAAAATGTGGTGTAAAAATTTGTTGTTTGTTGGTTGTTAAAAACAAATGTGGGACATACAGGACCACCCATTCTCCCCTTTAATTATTGTATCACGATTTTTATTTTTTGTGTACAAGGTACTAGGATATCGTTGGGCAGCTAATGTATGATTCAATTTATGTAGATATTAACAATATAGAGATAATTATAAAAAATTATATTTTATTTTATATAATAAATTTTATGAGGGAGTTGTATCACCCAGATTATATTTTATCAGATTGATTATAAGATTTTAAAAATTAAAGCAGAGATTTGAAATTTATATAAAATAAATTAATAAATAATGAATTGAATCAAATAAGTTTATTTAATAAATAACACATTCAATTAACTCACAGATATCATGTGGTGATATATTTGTCTTTTAATTAGTAAATGTTAATCAAATCACATGTCAAATATTATATTGATTTGTATTGGATTTATTTAACAACAAACAACTCTCTCTAAATAATTTATTTATTTAAATAAATTTGCTAGTACAAATATAAAATATAAAATCAAGCAAATAATAAAATGATCAAGATGATTTGAGGGATACTTTTGTCTTTACATAAACTAATCTCATAATATTAAATTTTATGTATTACTAATACTTAATTGAAGGTATTAAAAATACATTCTATAATGTCATGAACGGTATAAACATAAACCTAAAGAGGAACTTTCACATATAGTCACTCAAAAATAGTTTAATTACTCTCCATAGCTACAATTTGATAATTACAATTCGTAGCTACATGTTATAGGGAGAAGAGAGGAGAGCGAGATTGGGAGAGAGAGGAGAGAGGCGAGCGAGAGTGGGAGAGAGGTAAATTATATATGTATATCGGTTAGCTAATTATATATTATACATATGTATTTGTATATTCTGGCGAATTATACATATACAAACATGACTAATTATATAAACTCGAAGTCAACCCACGTAATCAATGTATAATATTAGTTGCGAATGATAATTATAGCAAACTATAGCTATAATGAGTAATTAAATAATATAAATTTGCTTAACCGCATAATTTTTCCAAACCTAAATACTGCTATAAATAAAAATTACAATTTTTCCTAATACTTTATGCCAAACGACTCCAAAGTTTTTGAGGAGTCAAGGAGAAAGGGAAACATCACGAATCCATTTTGTGTTTGTACACTTTCTGGATACACCTATAAACGGTGCATTATTATTTAGTACAAGTCGTCATACTTTTTGTTTGGAAATGATGAGGTCACCTTGTCCACATCGTCTCTAATATCCACTATACACGCACAAACTAACAATGTTATTATTTTTAAAATCAAGATTCATAATCATATCACGAAAAATATAAGTCATTATTATCATTAAAAGATATTTCTGAATCACTTTTATTTGAATATATAAATATTAAACTCTGCGTTCAAAATTCTAATTATTCATTTTATTCACCTATAATACATGATTTATATTTAGAAATAGAATTATCAAATGAGTATATTTTCTGAATAATCAAATTAAATTGTCTATGTACTAATTTTCCTCATTTTAAGTAATTTCTTTTCTTAGAAAAATACATCTAAATTTTTTTGACCTACCAACCATAACGAATTTCGTGTAAACTCATAAATAAAATTTGAAAAGAATAATAATGTACACAATGTTAACCCGTGTCTTAAAAATTATTGTGATTGTTTATAAGTAACAAAGAATTGACCAATATTTTGAGCAATCAAAAATAAAAAAATTAAGATACTCTTAATGGCAAGTATGTATTAAGCCAAAATATGAGGGATTGAATTAGAGAGAGTAATTGAACCCTTTAAAAAAGGTTTAAGTATTAATTAGTGTCGAGAATACGTAGGAGTAGGTATATACCAGGTCAACAAATTGTGACTTTGGTGGGACCTAGCTGTACATCATAAATATCTTTAGATTTGGATCCTGATTTTTTTTTATAGGCAGTGCCGTGCCAGACGGGATTTGCGAAAAATATCTAGGACCTTCAAACTCGCGTTTAACCATAGTTAGTCACCAAAAGTTTATCTACTAACGGCGCAAACGGCGCTAGTATATCCCCATATAATATTCCACCCTATGTCTCAAAGATTTCTTAACTAGTCCCTATCCTATTTTTTTCTTATTTTCTGGTCCCTATTTTTTTTTCCTAACCATTTTTTTAAACTTACATTTTAAGCGAGGCGAAATCGTATAATAGATTATATGGTATAGATATTATAATGTAAATCTTGAAGGTATTTACATGATGTCCTTTTCAATAAAACTATATAAGCTTATGGGCTAATAATATTGATGAAAATCTTATAAGTTAATTACATGATACGAAGTATGAAAAATTCATGTATAAAATAAAATTGTAACAAAAATAATAAGATAGAAATAACGTACATACGTACTTTAATTACATGATATTAAGTTTGTATGGGTGAGGTGGAGCGGGGAATACGAGCTCTCTCTCACAATTGTATCTGAACTATCCATCTATTCCTTCTCCCTAACTCGGCCCAATGACATAAATTCTTCATGACGCTAATCAATTATTTAATTAGATTAGTACGGGGATTCAAATTTAATTTAAAACCTATTTGAAACAATTATTAAATGTTATGAACCTATGTGGAGTTATAATTTTTCTAAAGGGTATGTTTATTTAATTTCAAACACTTAAGGGTCCTTTTTAAGTAAAATTATGTTGAATAATAGAGTATGGAACGAGTTGAGTAAAAGGACAAAAACTAAACGGACAATTTTTTAACCAGACTCTTAACCCGGGTTGCATAGGAGTTAGGAATAGACCGCCGTGCACGATTAGTTAAACCGGCCCTAGGGTAAAACCTAGGCTCCTAATCGAGCCTATAAATAAAGGCAATTTCTCCATAATTTTTCCACAGCTCTTCCTTCACTTTCTCTTCAGGGTTTCTCTAGTTTTCTCTCTGAAAAAAATGGCCGACATTGAATACAGGTGCTTCGTCGGTGGTCTGGCATGGGCCACCACCGACCAAACACTTTCGGATGCTTTTTCTCAGTACGGCGAAGTGGTCGAATCCAAGGTCTGTTGCAGGGCAGAGATCGGATCCGAGCCTTTGGCTTCGATGACCCTCTGTTACTGAATTGTGATCTGTTACTATTCTCTGGTTTACTTGACTGTTACTGTTACTCTATGTTACTGTTACTATTTGTTACTATTATTCCAATTCCCCGAAACGGTACGTTCCGTCTTCCTCTGTTTGTACACGAGATGAAGATAGATCGCTTTTGTGTTTCTCCCCCCTCATTTTTTTCTTTCAGATCTGCTTTGTTTTGGTTGTTATTTTGTAGATCTGTTTGGATCTGATGTAATTGTTATGTTTGTTGTTTCTATTTTTCAGATCATCAATGACCGGGAAACTGGTAGATCTAGAGGATTTGGATTCGTTACCTTCAAGGATGAGCAAGCAATGAGGGATGCTATTGAAGGGATGAACGGCCAAGATCTTGATGGTCGCAACATCACCGTGAACGAAGCTCAATCCCGCGGAGGCGGTGGAGGTGGAGGTGGAAGAGGCGGTGGTGGCTACGGAGGTGGCCGACGTGAAGGCGGTGGTGGAGGCTACGGTGGTGGCGGCGGTTACGGAGGTGGCAGACGTGAAGGCGGCGGCGGCGGCTACGGTGGAGGTGGTGGCGGCTACGGAGGCGGTCGTCGTGAAGGTGGTTACGGTGGAGGCGGTGGTGGCTACGGTGGAGGTGACCGCTACAGTGATCGCTCTTCAAGAGGTGGTGGCGGTGGTGCTTCCGATGGAAACTGGAGGAATTAGATTTGTTGTTCGCTTTTAGATTGTTTTCGTTTGAACTTATTTATTGTTTCGAAGTTTGGATGATGTCCCGTTAATGGTTTACCGTGGTAACTGTTGCTGTTCTCTTTTTGACCGCTATTGGTGTTGCCCTGTGGATCTGTGTTTACGAAGTTCTCATGAATGGAAGTGAATGAAGATTTACTATTTATAGTCCAATTTCTTATTAGTTTCATCTTGTATGTTCATCGATTGTCCCTTGCCTTGTGGTTTTATTGGTGAACGGATCGTAGTACTACTCACTCTCACTGAAGCAGCGTTCTCTGGCGGTTTTTCCGCTATGTATGTGACTTGTTACACTAGTAGGTAGTCGTCTTGGACAGCCATCTATAGTATATAAGTTTTACTTGTGGGCTCAGATCAGACTCATCAATGCTCCCTGTTGGTATTTTAGATCAGATTCCTGTTGTTGGATGTATTATCAGGCTATACCTTCGCCATGGAAACAACCCAAATTCCCTGGTTTTTTAGATTTTCCTCTATTTATTGGATGAGACTCAGAAAATAATTGTGTAAGAAAGGCAAAAGCTGCTGCTAAACATTTTTTTCTAGTTGGGGCATGCGATTAAGCAAAAATAAAAGTATTTATATAAATTGAAAACTCTAGTCGGTAGGCAATTCGAGTAAGAAGAGCATAGAAGCCACTGATTCGTTAGTGTAGAGACACTTCATTTTTACATTATTTTATCTTAAAGTGGTCCAGTCTTATACCCAAGAAGGTAAATTAGTGAATAGAATCTTTCTTTTCTAATTAAGTGATACTGCAACCTATATTTTAATGATTTGTCATTCTCATAAATTTGTACGTCTAGTATCGTGCTCAAGCCTTGTATGCATTTAGATGTGTATCTTGATTCTGGTGGGGGTAGGTCACTTTTCTGGACAATAAGATAAATTTGCCCTGGATTTCCAGTACATCGTCTCGAGTGGTGTTTTTAGAATGGGCATGTTAAGATTAGTCCTGAATTTCCAATCTATGTGCAGAGGCATGTATATATAGAACTTTAAAATATGAGACGGTCAGAGCACTAAAACTAATTTTGGGTAGATTGGTTTATAAACCCTGCACCCTCCCCTCCTCATTTTGAGGTGAATATGTGGGGCTGGTAGTTTCAAACTTGTGACAGATTTCACAAAGCAAACTTTATTTACTAAAGTCATTTAATTCATTACATTAGTTTTATATTTGTATGTTTATTAAAAATATCAAACAAATAGATATGAAATGACATACTTTAACTAATATACATTAGACGTTGGTAGTACACTCATCGTCTTCAAATTTTGAGTTTGCCTCTAGCTAATGTAAATTCTATCATAATTGTGTCTACTTCGACAATTTAGTTTTCCTATCGTGTTCAGCAAACTTGTGCAAAAAAGACTTCCGCAAGAATTTCTCCTCCTTCACCATCTTCTATTCTACCTCACATAAAAAGGGACATAGAGAATAATCTTAAAGCTAAAGTATATGGGTGTATTTCTACATGTACAACATATTATGGTCAGCACCGCTCGATACTATTGATGGCCTAAAATCAAATTTCAAAATGAAGCTTTGATTTAAAAATGTGCTTCTAACTTTTTAAAATGCAAAGGAAGGAATAATATTTTTTTAATGATGTCTTTTCGATTGATAATATCCTAAGGCAATTCAATTTCTTTTGACACATTGTTTATCTTGAGTGAGATTTGATCAACTTTAATTTTAAAAAACTTATTTCAGCTAATGACCATTGTCGATCAATTAATTAAAAGTTCCTTTTAAAAAAAATTATATTCAATTTTTAAGTCTGATTCAATTTTAGTTCTTTTTAGCAATTCTTTAATTTCAACTTTCCACATAACATGTTTAAAAGACCACGAGATTAAAGAGCATTTTGATATATTTGATATATTTTTAATTTTAAACCATAAGATTCAAATGTTTTTTTTTTATATATATTTTTTAAAATTTGTGTCAAGTTAAAACAAACCAAACAAAATAAAACGAAAAAAATAACGTATAAATGGGCGTAACCCACTCCCCATTTCCCCCACCCCAAAAAATAAAATTTGGGGGCTAAAGCATTGGCTTGAATAACTTCATATTGAAGCAGACCCTAGTTATGGTGATCACTAGAATTTAATATCCTAATAGATGCCAGAAATTCAGCCACGAATGCTGAAAAATATATAGCTATTTATTAGTATTTTATCAGCAACACCGACGAATCACTATAGTTTGATGTTAGGTCAATTTTAGGTCAATATTAGATAAAAAAATTCTGATAATTATTAAAATAATATTTAAATCTTGATGAATCACTATAAGTCATGCTGGAAACCATGATAGTTTCTAGCGTGAAGTCCATTTTCTTAAGATTTATTTTTTAAAGGCATAAAAGTTTAAATAGGTATCATCAACAAATTCTATTTATGTGAATCACTTTTTTCAAACACGTTCAATTTATTTTAGTTTGAGTTGGTTTTATTGGACAGATGAATAGTGGGTCAATTTGTAGGAAGTTAGACCTGATAATCTTGAAAATGAATGGTTAAGACTTTAAATCTCGACTTATCTTAATAAAATAATAATTTTTTTTAGTAGTACCAATATGGACGGATCTATGGGTACCCGTGGGGTGCCACGGCACCCAGTGGTCTTGAAAAAACTTTATATATATATATATATATATATATATATATATATGTATATATGTATAAGAAATTAATATATATTTTCTTTGCCACTCATTAAACTATATAGTGAACACTTCAATTGGCAAAGCAGGTAGTTTGCCACACGACTAGCCGCGGGTTCAAATCTCGTGGACAGCATTAATTTTTGGAAGCTTTTTCTTTTTTTTTTGTCTTCTTTCATTAACGTGTGAAGGCTTTTTTTTTTTTCCCCCTCCATTCATTCTTATTTATTTACTAGTATTCTTTATTAATTCAAATTGACTCCATGCACCATAATTAATTCTTAAGTTCTTTTACTTTCTCTTTCACTAATTATTAATCACTTGGTATGAGTGTTGCGTATTTATTCTTTATCAATTAATGAGTATTGAATTATGAATGTGACATAAATATTATTAAGAATATATTTAAATAGTCGTTTTAAAAAAATATAAGTTTTAAAAATGATAAATATTATTATTAGAGTTCGTTTAATTTAAAGGTTTTTTCGATCTTCACCGACGTTCTTGCTAAGTAAGATGACTAGATTGAAACTAAATTTTTTATTCTCTTTGTTATATATTTGCAAAAACACATAAATTTAATGGAATATGATATATTAAGTTAACACTATTAGATATTTTATACAAGCTCAAAGTTTCAGCGAATAAGGCCACTAATTCCTAAAAAGAAATAAAAATTGTATTTTTTTGCTATCTCTAATATCATAATATCTAAAAGAAAATATTACTAACATGCATGTTTGATCGATTTGTTGATAAAAATCGAAAAAAGATAAATAACTCGAATTGTAACCCAAAATTAAAGCAACCGAACCCGCTTATCTTACTTGAGTAATATATGTGGCACCCAGAACCTCCAAATCCTAGATCCGCCAAATCCTATATTGAACATGTTATTTATGCTATTGCCATCCCGGTTGAACTCATAATGTATCCGTTAGAAATTCGCTCATAAGGTTAAAATTACTAATTCTTATTTATATTTGTTAAGTATTGTCCATTTTCTTCCCAAAAAAGCAAAAAAAAATAGGTGCTTGTTTGAGACATACACCTAAAAAAGATATTGGTACGATTATTTTCTTCAAAATATCAGACTCAATTTTTCAAAAATAAAAAAACTACTTGTGCAATATTCCAAATATTAGGTCCCAACGCGCGCGGTTGTGTCATTCTCATAGTGTCGTATGATATACATGCATGTATAAAGTTTTGAGGTAGGGAATTAATTCTAAAAGCTAATCTTTCAACAACTTGATGATGATAATTTATTTACCATAATTACTATACAAGAAAAAAAAAAGCGCCTTGTCATAACAGATGAAATTGTTATATAATTAAAAGATCGTGATTTTAATTTGTGAAAGCAATTTCTTACAAAAATACAACACATAATTCTCTATATAGACTTTTGTGGCTAGACTTTTTCCCAGACACTGCACATATCGGTACCTTAGTGCACCGGCCTATTTTTATATTTTTTACTAGACAAGGAAATTTCCACTAGAATTGTGGAACATACCAAAAGTTGTAAGATTGCCTTATGATTGGCAAAAGCTCAAAAGGCAAAAACTATACTTTGGAAAATCACATATTACTAGATTCCTTTCTATATGTCAAATCTTATCGAAGCCACAAATGCATTATCAACTATATATAAAGCACTCGTCAAATATTCGAAGTGATGCAACTTGTGTATCGAATTTTAAGTCTTGCATCTTTTTTTATCCTCTCTAATAAGATAAAGCTTTTTGATTGGTTCTCTCATTTACCATAAGATTTTTAGGCATAATATTATAAATATAACCAATTGATTTGTTTCTTCTTTGCTGTATATTCTGCAATTTGATAAATATATATTCTCCTTCCAAATTTACTCACTTTTCCAATCATTATTTTTCCACTTTTGCTAGGATACCTTCTTACTTGTTCTGGTGATTATTTTAACAAGTGTATCATCCAGGACAACGTTTTTAAAAGCAAAAAGTTCAAAAAAAGTGACAAGGTCCAAGGAACTTGAAGTGAACCATGGAAATTATGAAATTAATAATTAATATATTCAAAACCACGATGAATTTAGTAATATGATATTTAAAATAATGTAACTTAAACAATTGATCCTAACTCCCAAGTCCATAATCAAAATGGTGTTAAAAGAATGCACTTGTCATTTATAGGTTGTAACGACTTTCAAAAACTCAAGTCTACATTGCCTTAAAGATTTTTGAATATTTTTAATTTGGCTAATCTTTAAAGTTAAACTGACTCAGAAATAGTAGTCAGAAGTTAGTAATTTGAAGCTACCAAAAGTTTTTATTTTTTTAGTTATGAGTTACATTGCTTAAAAAGTTTAATTGGAAGATTAATTAGTGTAGTATGTTTATTTGGACATGAGTGGGCCATTATATTATTCAATTCTACAAGTTGTGAGAATTATAGAGGACCATCCTAGAGGGCTAGAGCCCTTGTTAGGAGACCAAGGATTCCCACATATGTTGTGTTTTCCGTACGCGATAGAGTCGGTTGGAATCCAATAATTCTTCGAACTTTGCCTATGGCGGAATCAGAATTTTAATTAAAGCGGTGTAAAATCTAAACAAGTTGACATGAACTAGCCGAAGAGAGTTTTGGATGAAATTATGTATAAATAATATTTTACCATATAAAAATAACATAATTTTCTGTCAAAGAGAGTTCAATTGGATGAAACCCCTGACCACATAGTGGCTCTGCCCATACCCCTCCCTCAAACCCCCAAATACTGACGCGTTTTAGTCAAATCCTTCTTAAAATTGTGTTTGATTCTAATTACTTGACGTGCTTAAAGATTGAGAGGGTAATGATTATAGAAAAGTCAAATACAAAAGGATAATTACGACCAAAATTTAGTTTGACTAAAGATTAATTTAAATAAAATACGTCAAATTTAAGAAATTTTTTAGGTGTCGTACCTTTGTTTTGTTTTTTCGTTTTTCACTATTACTTTAGAATCATGGAAAGTTTATAAAAATGGCGAATATTCAGCTGCGTGAATGAAGGGGTCCCTTCCCAAATCATTTGCAATGGTAAAAAGCTATCCATGGCTTATATGCACAATTTAGGAGTGTACATAATCGGGTTGGTTCGAATTTTTCAAATATCAAATCAAATTATTTGTGTAAAAATTTTAAATTTATAAATCATACCAAACTAATAAAGTTCGGGTTTTTCAAATGCCAAACCAAACCATTGTGTCGAATTTTTAAATTTATAAATCAAACCAAACTAATAAATCTCAGATTTTTTCAGATTTTTGGATTTTTTCGGTAAAGTTTGCATACAAACATATAATTAACTTGTGCTCCAAATATTTCTTTAGTCCAACCAAAATACAATTATCTAAGGTGTTTCTTAAGAAAATAACACAAAATATGAGATGAAGATGTCTTACACTAAAATATTCAATAAAAAATAATAATGAAATCATCATATAAAATAAATATTGCAAAGTCATAATGAAAATGATCATAATTTAAAAGTACTAAATCATGCTAAAATATGTTTAATAAGTATTAAGTAGTTACATTACTAAATATTTAAGGAAAATTAAAATTAGATTATGTATTTTAATTTTCTAAACCATATAAAACTAAAGAACAAATATTCAATATTATTGTCATTCTTAGTGTTGAATTGATTTTCTTTTTACATTAGTATTAATTTGATTTTGATTTAAGTTTTATTATAATTATCAACATGTATGAACTATAATCTTTATTGGACCATTCCGAATTTTAAGTTTTAAACTTTAAATAATATATTAAAAGATAAAAACTATGAAATAGTATAAGAAATATTTTAAAATTATATCAAAGCAAATATTTTTATGTTTAAAACAAAATTTTAAAATTACATATATAATGTCGGGTGGTTTGGTCTCGGGTTGTTTTTTTTTTAGTTAAAACCAAACCAACCCAAATATAGTCAGTTTTTTTTTTTTTTAATACCAAACCAAGTCAAACCAAACCACTAGTCGGGTTTTTCTTTCGATTTGACTCGATTTGCAATTTGATTTGATTTTCGGTTCGGTTTTGTACACCCCTAATGCACGTTATAAGAAAAATGCATTTTTAGACTATTAATATAATTTAATATAATGTATCAGATATTTTATTTTTCAGAATCTAAAATAATTCTTCTTATTATCAAGTGACATGTTATTGTATTTTTATTTTTATTTTTATAAATTTTACAATTAAACTCTTTCTTTGTAAAGTGAATAAATGGACTCAAATTGGAAGGATTCATCACCCGGCATATATAGGAATGGACCAATAGCTATATGGGCTAGCTATTACTATAGTCAATATGATCCACTTGCACTTCAAATTGTATGGTGTTGCACCATCAAACGTTCTATTTCTACCCTCCCTTCAACATCAATATTCCATATTGATATTTCCGTATCATAACATAACACAAGTTACGCTACTTAATTTCTACAAAAGTTATACCGATTAAAGTAAAAGTGCTCAAAATTTAATCAAGCGAATTAGATACTACAAATTTTATGCCGGATACCTTTCTTCCTAAAAAATTATGTTGACATTCTCTAAACTTATGTCCAACGAAATTAGGCCATTGATAAAGATACTTTGATCCACAATTCTTATTTACATGAGCGCACCAGAGACAAATTATATTGAAAACCATCCCGAAATAGGGGTAATCTGTGCAGGGGTTTCATTTAAAAGTTGAACTTATTTGGGCTAAATATGCAGTAATTTAATAAAAAATATTTTTTAAAGTGGGTGATTTTGAACTTTTGACTTTCGGTCTTGAAAATTAGTCCATAAATTGAGGGGTCAAAAATTCAAAATCATCCCTATTAATGTCATTGCGTGTAATTTCCTGCTAAATATGTCAAACAATTTGCCGCATGAAAGACGATGTTAAAATATTTTAAAAAAAAATTTCTTGGTGTTTAATGACATACTTCCTCCGTCCCATTTTATGTGGCACCATTTCCTTTTTGGTCAGTCTCAAAATGAATGTCACATTTCCTTATATGGTAAGTATTTAAAGGTACAATTCCTTTTTTACCCTTATTGGTCCCACTTAATCTTAAAAATAGTACTCTAATACATTTATGAGAAGAGAGAAAAGTGAGTCTATTTTTTAATATTACTATTTTTTGAAGGGATAATTTGGTAAACATTTCAAAGTCTTCATTTATTTCTTAATTTTTATACCCGATCAAATATTGCCACATAAAATGAGACGGAGGAGTACTATATAGTCACGATAAAGAAGATAAACAAATTTTGGCTCCATGGCTAGCTTATGCTATTAGGGCACAGCCCACTGGAATGAACAGCCTATTATATTTAAATTTTTCCCATGACATTGTTTTAATTAACAAATCAATGGTAACATTATTTTTTGCCTGCATTATCTCACACTTGGTTTTCATGTTGAGATTACGCTCAATAATTTATTATAACAATCTTTTCTATTTTAGCCAAATATTTATTATTTACGGTTTTTTAGTAGACAAATATTTTTTAAAGAGTTCTTTTTTTTGAATAAAGACGTGGTTGGATACGAGATTTCCTCGAGGAGGAAATGGTATAAATATAAAGAGGATTATCGTCACCCTAACTGTCACATTAATTTTTTTAGTGAAAATTCTGACTGTTTCGTCTAAATCAAACTAAATAATTGACTACAACAGTAAGATTCTGTGAGTTTGTTGCTTGAGATTTTACAATGCAGTCAAATCGAAATCAGACAAGTGTCAGATTTTCTGCTGGTAGTAAATCTTATGCAGATTTACAAAGGAATTTACTGAGTAAATAATACAAATATGATAAGAGGACGATTATGCCAGGTAGCAATAATAAACAAGAATTACAAGTAACAGAGTTGTCTAACGAATGAAGCACACTCTACTAAACAATCATTATATTTTTTTTATTGAAATATTCTACTAAAAATATTTTATTGACTATTACAAATATTTTGATAGTCACTGAGAAAAAAAAGTAGAAAACTTCTCAACTTCTCAGTATTCAACGAAAATCTGTTTCCTGCCAAGCTAGTTCGATGGAATGTGATGGGTATTAAAAACCCTTGTTTCTAGCCATGATAACATTACGCTTCCTTTTGTTTTCTACTTACATGTTTATAATTAGGGACAGAGGTGGCTCAACAGATCTCGTGGCCTAAGGCAAAATCATATTAAGAGGCCTTTCAATTTATTTTATCAAATTTATACACTAACAAGAAAATTTATTTTCTACACAATAGATTAATCATTTAAGACAAAAAAATATCAAATTTCACACAAAAAAAGAAATGAAGAAGAGTACAAAAAATAAAAGTGATGGATTATCGATGTTAAGCTTCAAAACTCAAATTGAAATTTTAATTTGGCTATCATCACAAATAAGAAAAAGAAAAGAACATACACAACTTAATAGTTGAAGTTTTGAGCATAGATAGTAACAAAAATATCCAAATTTCTGATCAATTTAAATGATATAATTCTTTTTAAATGATATAACTCATTCCATTAAGTAGCACTCATTGGTGAATATCTAAAACAAATTATAAAACTTTCATATGATATACTTCCTCTGTTCCTAATTACTTGTCCACTTTTGAATTGACACACCTATGAAGAAATCAATAATTGACATAATGAGTTTACCATTATACCCTTATTAATTATGAAGTGGATGAATTAAACACTTAATATTTTCAAGAAGTTCTATCTTTTTTCAAAGTAATTAATTGAGGGTATAATAGGTAAAAAAAAAAAAAAATTATTGTTTTTTGATTTGTCAAAATGGACAAGTAATTAGGGATAACTAAAAAATGAAATATGGACAAGTAATTAGGGACATAGTGAGTATTAAATTAAAATGAAAAGGAAACTTGTGCATGAATATTTTTGTGTTTACGTAGTTTAAGAAAAGATAGAAAAAAAATAATTATGTTATCAATATATATAACTTAGTTCCAATATAAAAAGGATATACTAATTTAAAATTGGAAGTTAAAACAAATATCAAGTAATGAGTGAAAATATTATAAGAATTTATGAACTTATTGGTAAAAAATACTCTCAAACAAATAATAATAAAAAATATACCATAACAATTTTATTTATATAAATTATATTAATATATAATAAAATTAATAATTATAATTTAAACAAATTTGGGGCCTTCAATTTTTTGATGCCTAAGGCAATGGCCAAGCTTTAGAGCCGCCCTTGATTAGGGATTATGTATTAATTCTTGTACTTGTTGATGCAGTTAGAAAACAATAGAAAGATGATTCATAGGGTACAAGAAAATCGATTTGTGTAAAGTAGTAGGTAGGACACACGTGTTCACCATTTCTGGTAATAAAAACATAATACCATCATTGTACGGACAAACAAGTGGTGAACAAGCTTTTAAGAAACTTGGACTGTTGTTGTTTCTACATAATATTGCGCACAAAGTGATCATAATTCTGCCAAGATGTTTGCACAGTACACATATATAGCTTAGCTAGACGTAACTTCTAGCAAGTTAACGAATATCATTGTGCACCCCCGTGAAAAACTTTTGTAAGCCTAATCAATATGTGGCCCATATCATCATTTGTAACAAAATCGTGGAGACAGGATTTGAAGTTTTTGGATTCAAGGTTCTAGCTATTTAAAGTTATCGAGTTCCATAAATTACATATTTTATGAATATTGAATGAAGTTCTTATAGTAAATATAAAAGTTACTGAGTTTGAACAAACTCTTATCTCGAAAATTAAGTGCGGCAAAATAACATACATAATTTAAAAGTATGATCAACCGTGCATTAAGACTTTGAAATCTTATATATGTCATGACATTCCTATGATAAAAGAGGAAGGGTTTGCAATTTGCAAATTTAGTAAAGTATATTTTTTCTATAAGCTAAACTGACATGCATATTGTATGTGGTTGATTTACTTACTATTACTACTATAATAATAAAATGTTTAGGCAACCCCAATATGACGTGGTTTAATTTAGTCATATGCCATAGGTGGAAGAAATTTGTTATATCTATACTAGTACACTACTAGTTAAATCTTAATTAGGTTTTAGTGTATATGATTCAAATTATTTGGATAAGTTTACTACCCCTTTAGTATTATAATTAATAATCTAATTCGTCCGTTTCATATAATTGCATATCATGTTTTTACTGAGACAAGAAGTTGTAGAAAAATAAAAATAAAAAACGGGTATGTGTCGCAAATATAATTTATCGTCTCAATTATGTCAAGTCATTTTTTTTATTATATATAGCCATAAAAGCATGTAATTAAAATAAAATAATTAATCTAAAAGTTAATTTTTAGTCCAAATGCATTAATCAGCTTCAACAAAATATCTTTTGCTCCATGAGAGTACTATTGGAGAAGTATTGTCGTGTAACCTGTGGCGGATGGAGCATGTAAATAACTTGTTCAAACGAACAAACTTTTTTATATGAATATATGTTAAAAAAACGTAGAATAAATATGTCTATTTGTTATTTTTTTTTATAAGCTTTAGTGTCTATTTGTGTACATATAAAGTTATATTGTATAAATATCAGACGAGACCAAGTTAAATAACATATTTATATATTTATAAAGTGTCAAAAAGAAAAATATATATTATATCTTTGTTTACTTAATTATATTCTCAAGACGCTTATCGCATGACCTTTACTTGCTCTAATACCTTATTAAAGTGTGAGATCATTTCATCAAAAAATTTAAGCTGTTAATAGAAACACACTTTTATTTTCTTAATTATATTCTCAACAATAATTTCAAAAGTACTTCCTACCACTCATTTCATGTGAAGATGTAGAAGTTGTTAAAATATGTAAAATTTTATTTTGAAAATACTTAAAAGAATCTATATATGAGTTCTGGTCAAAATTAAATATTTTGACCATCCTTAAAAGGACGTATTTTGGGTTAATCAATAGTAAGAATTTAAATGCTAAATGTGTCAAATTAAAATTCTGATTAGTCATTCATGATAAGTACGAATTTGATCGAACCCATCATTTAAATAATATATTTGTATCAAAAAGTTTATTATATATGTACAAATATTAAGTTTCGAACCCAAAAATATCAATACTTGTTCAAAATAATTATTATAAAATTCATAACCCATAAAATTAAAATTCTAACTTCGCCTTTTTTTAAACTTTTATCAAAATACTCATTAACTTCATTAACTTATATATATTGGTTGATCGAGCATTGTTAGTCTTTGTGGTTGCTAGGAAGACAAATCAGAAAATTCTTGAAATATCATTTTGGACCCCACACCCCTCTCATTTTGTATCCTATATAAGTAGCACCCCTTCGATACAAATAATGTACTCAATCATCAACTCGATCGATAATATTCACTACTTAATTAAGAGTTCATCTCAAAAATAGTATAATGTCTTCTTCTCAAGTTGGACAAGTCACATGGACTTTACAACAAAACAAGGCATTTGAGAGGGCATTAGCAGTGTATGACAAAGACACCCCTGACCGTTGGTCTAACGTTGCTAGAGCTGTTGGAGGCAATAAAACTGCAGAAGATGTGAAGCAACATTATGAAGTACTTCTTCATGATATCATGTTTATTGAGAGTGGTGGTGTGCCTTTCCCCAACTACACCACTCGTAACGGAGGCCGAGGCCGTACTAATAACAAATAATTCACATTAAGGTATGATTTATTGTCTTGTTCTAACATGATATCAGAATAGATAATTTTTTATCCAAATGTCTCCATTATATTAATTACGTGTTTGGTTTATAAAAATGAATTATCCTTACATGTTCAGGATATACTTAACTAAATAAAAATGTCTAAGTAAGATGTTGAAGCTTTTGTTTTCGTCTTGTTCTTACTTTTTCTCAATTTTCCCATTGTCCGTCCACTCAATTCAGGTATTTAAATCTCATTATTTTAAAATATTTAAATCAATCATGTTTTTAAGATGGGATGGTCACATGTTTTAAAAGTCTCAAATTCCAAAACAAATGTGTTAAAAAATAGTATTAAGAGATTAATTCTATAATTTGATTTTTCTTTGATGTTGCTCCACATCTTATCGCAACTTTTTTTTTCCACAACTTAGAGCTTATTTTAGTCTTGTTTTTAAAGCAAGTCGCCAAGGTAAGTATTATCCAAAATAAAATACTAATGCCTATTTTCTTCCAAGTACTATTTGTGTTTCTAATTGAATATGTAAATCATCTCCATATAATAGTATCTTTTTGAAATGGCCTGTCTTAATGTTTCTCACTGAATATATATTTGATGCAGGATGCAAATCTTTGGTTCCAACAAACCAATGAGGGAAAGAAAACTGCAACCTTAATTAATTATATATGACACAACATTTTTACTCCAAGAAATTAGTAACCCTACTACTAGCTATTAAAATAATAATAATAATAACCAGAATATCACATTTTCTTCTTGACAATTCAAGTGAAGTGTATATCAATTTCTTTGTACGTCCAAGTTAATTGTATTAATTTGCATTATTGCTATCAATTTCATGGATGTACTATATGAAGGAAGCATTTGAATTCCTTCTACTTTGTAATAGCATTCATGTTTGATCTCTTTCTATAAAACACGTTTTTATTTTTATTTTGCGTTCTTTCAATTTCATACTCAAATGCTTCCTTCATATAGTACTTAAAAAAATAGCATAATACATAAATATATGTCATTTAACTTGGCTTCAAATCACATTTATGCCCTTCAACTTTGGGTGTGCACAAGTAAACACTTAAAACTTGTATAAAGTTGGCAAATAGACACACATGTCCTACATGGCATCCTACATGACATTTTTTGTCCTACGTGGTGTCCTACGTGTATTGTGCCACGTAGGACTCGTGTATCTATTTTTTCAACTTTATACAAGTTTAAGTGTCTATTTGTGCACATCCAAAGTTGAAGGGCATAAATGTGAACTGAAGCCAAGTTAAAAGACACATTTATGTATTATGCCAAAAAAAATTGACGTTCATTATTCATAGGGTTTTAAGAATGGACCCCAAATTAATTCTTAGTTTATTTGAATGCTCTTAAATACACGATGTGTGGAACATTTATACCTTACCATATTGCAATATTCACATTGCAATATAAGTTTTATCCACTGACGACATAAAATATTTTACGAACTCAGTGTAACTTTGAATGGCCCTGATAAATTACTACCTATATTTTTAATTTTCAGAATTATCAACTTATGCAAAATGTATAAAATTTACTTTGAGTTGGCTTTTAGGAAACTTAATCAGTAAATAAATTTATCTGACTATTGTAGCTGAAACACGATTTGAAAGGGACTAGAAAGCGCAGGCACAAGAGAACAATAATTTCAGCACACAAAAATAATGGAGTAGTTATTTCTTAAAAAAAATAAAAAATAACAGACAATATTATATCACGATGACAATTATACCCTTTGAGACCATCAGTCAGGATTCAGGAGACTCGTTGTAAAAATAGGAAATATCTAATTTCTTTTGATGACTTCGGTGCGCATAGGATAAAGGAAACCCACATCCGTTATCTTTAAGTGTGCAAGGAAAATAAATCCACAGTTTTTACCCTTTGAGTGCGCACAAAACAAAACCCCTGCTCCTATGCAATAGCTCACAAACCACATAGGAGAGGTAACTTGCATTAGGCAAGCCCGGTGCGACGAGCTCAACCCAAAAAGTGAACCCCTTGCTTTCGTTGGCAGGAATTTCGAACTTGAGACCTTCAATATGGAAGTTCCCAAGCCCAAACCTCTGGACCACCCCAAAGGGTAAAAATGGGAAAAAATTGCCTTTCCTTTTAATGTTTTTGATAAGTTAAAAAGGAGGATAAATCGTAATGTGTTCACAATTATAGGTTGAATAAATTAGAAGTTCCAGCAAATTAAATTTGAAGCGTAACGTCTACATATATACAACAATCATCAATGGAATGTGTATATTTCTTTAAGGGTGTAGCAGAAACATAGCTATTCAAACTTAGTTACATGAGATTCATTAAACAACTTTTTGGGGTGTAATGCAGCAGAAACCTAGTTTAAGCACTTTCGTCATTTTTTCATAATCCTGGTCCCACAAAAAATTCACTGGTGCAAAGTAACACCAGTGAATCTATCCACTTTACGGGGAGTAATGCAGCAGAAACACAGATTATGAAACCTTTCTCCATTGCTATAGAATTACGAGCTTAAAAGTTTAGAAGATGTTCCTTAAACACTTGACACTTTGTCGATCTTTCATAGTCCTGATATCACCAACAAGTTGAGTGGTGCAAAGAGCAGAAGATACCAGTGAATCTATTCACTTCAATGAAATCAACCAATCCAAGTTCTACACAACAATTGCGATACTAATACAGACGGTGGAAATAAGAGAGTGAAAGTTACAAATCAAGAGCAGTCCGTAGATCAATAGAACATTGACTCTATTGATACTAGCCATCAAGGCAAGATGTGCCAAAAATCTTACTTAGCCAATGTTGTTAGCAGGGGCAGAGAACTTTCAACCTCTTTTGCCTCAGCATTCCTTTCCGCAACAATTTTTGACATGTCAAACATCTGATATGTGCATTGGACAAGGTTAACAGTCAGTTATATTTGAAGTAATAGATGTGATGCTTTTTTAGGTTCACTGTAAGCAGATTGTTTAGGTGGAAGTAATAGCAAATACCTTTTGGATGGTCTTCTTGAAGCAAGTTTTGTGTTCATCCATAGAAGCATGAATGAATTCATCCATGTGATCCTTGATGTCTTCTAGAAAAGTTGCTTGTTCGCTCTTCTTCTTCCGACACGAAGTCATGGCTGGATTTGGAGTAACAGGGGATGGTGTCTTCTCATTTTGGACATTTTCTGCTGCCATGTTATCCTTGATGCGAGGCTCTTATCTAAGCTGTAAGGTTATCAACGTCACATATAACTATTTTATTTTTTTCGTATGCACCAACGAAGACAACCGTACACCAAGAAGAAAAATCAAGTCAACAAATATAACAACAATTATGTCTTAATCCCTACGTCGTTGGGTTTTAGCCACATTAATCCTCATGTACATTTTGATCCATTTGGATCCCCTCTTCAGTTATCTTCAATAACAACAGCTTGCATTTAACTCTGTATTAATAGCAAACCACCTCAGAACTTGGACTCCTTTATTATGATTTTCATTCCAATGACTTAGGCGCGATTCACACAAATAACGTACATAGTAATCAAAAGGAATAAGTTAGGTAATTACCATGAAGAGATACCCAGATTTTCAGGTATAGATAATTCATTAAGAAACAGGATAGATATCTACGAAATTTAATTTTAAGTCAGACAAAATATTTGTAATCCATCAATCATACAATGCCACTAAAGCTAATTATAGTCTTTACAAAGCAAAAGAATTAGATCTGCTCAAAGCAAGAACCCGGAACACCTCAAATTAAACTGGAAAGAAAGAGTTAAGTATAATTTTCACGACTGTCAAATTGGCCAAATAATCAATCAAAAGCATCCCTTGGGACTAAAGGATACATAAGCATAACCCTTACAACATATAAGTACTACTTCCTCTTTCCCAGTTTATGTGACACAATTCAGATTTCGAGAGTCAAACGGTTTAAGTTTGGCAATGAATTTGGACATGGAATTTGTTTAAATATTCAAAAACTAGGTAAGAAATATTACAAGTGTATCAAACAACTATTGTATACAAAATTAGTGTGGTAATTGAATTAATTACTCCATGTACAGGTAAAAGCACAAGTGTTATCACATCCCATTGGAGAAGCAAATTTCACAATAAGAGGCAGAGCTAAGGAAACAAAATTGCAGATAAACTGTTTGATTTAATGCTGCTAAGAAAATACTACTAAATAAGTAAACCGATTTCTGGGAGATAAATTTCAAGGAATTGAGAGTTCAAATCAAAATTGAAAGCAAGAAATTTAAAAAAATTTAAATCGATCGAGATGAGTTTTGCTGCTTACCTTCCGAAATAGATAGTTTTCTACGCACACGGTTTGAGATTGAGCAGGGACCTCCTCCTATCGAGAAGGGACTATAGAATGTAATAACTTGAGCAACAAGATTTGTTTCTATTATTTGGGCTAAAAGTGGGCGCCACAATGGGCCGGGTCATAAGCTAGCCCGGCCCATTTATCATAAAACATGCTGAAGGATTCTGTTGATCATTATATCATAAAATTCATCAATTTGTCTTGTCATAATTTTCAATAATACACTAGAAAGTAATCTCAAATTTTGATAATTTTAGAGTATTGTCGTAAGGAATTCTTAATAGTTCTATTGGTTAGCTATCTGAATTTTAACTTTGTTGGTGCGGATTCGAATCCTACATTAATGTGATCCCCCTTCCTGTACGATCACCATAAAATTCTTTAGAAATTAATCTCCAAATCCTAATAACTATGGTAGGTCATAATTCAGTTGTTGTGTACAAGTTTCTATAATATGTTTTTGTTTCAAAATTAGTCCAAATTGTACTAAATCAAATTGTAAATGACTGATATTTTCTAATACTAAATCAGTATAATCACTTTATCTTCCTCAAGTAGAAGTATTAGTGCTTTACTTTCTTAAGTGAGTTTACCTACGTTGTTCAAAGGGGATTTTTTTTTTCATTAATAGTCCACATTTAATTTAAAATCAATATAATATAACCCTGAAAATGTATTGAGATCCAAGGGAAATTAAAAGAATCTTCGAGCTAGACCGACTTACATATAATTTAAATTTTAAATTTTAGAAAAGTTGGACAGAACTTATACAATTGTACAACAATAAGGGGTTATTTGGTGTGAATGATAACTTAAAATAGTCCTCGGATTAAATTATAGTGTCACTTAATTTGTTGTTTGATTGGCAAGTTCGGAATAACTTATTTCGAAATTAATAATTAGTATGGGGATAAGTTATCCCTTCCCATGGGTGGTATAGTAATCCCGGGATAAAATAACTAAATGACAAAAATGTCCCTTTAAACACTTTTTATACATTACTTTTCACATCCATGAAGGATATTTTTGTAAACTTATATGTTGTTCTTAAGATTTATAATTTTAAATATAACAAATCAAACACTCAATAAAAAATAATCTCATTATAACTTATCCTATCATAACTTAAATTCAAACCAAACAGCTCCTAATATCTTAAACAATCTACATCAAATTGGAAAAATTGCAGTATGCACTGTAACCACTGTGTAATAGTCAGTCCCATGGCCCAATATATGTATGTGACCCAACACTTCAACAGTCATAATAATTGAGATGAAGTGCCATGTTGAAGAAGTTAAGGTTAAAAATCATACTGTTCTCGTCGTCTCAAATTATCTGTCATATATTTTTTTACACGTTCCATAATAAAATATTACTTTCTCTATCTCAGTTTATGTGACTTACTTTTCTTTTTAGTTAGTCCCAAAAAGAATGACACATTTCTATATTAAGTAACAATTTGACTGTAAAATGTCTATTTTACCCTTTCATGAAATGATTTACAGCCACACAAATTTCTATCATTCATTTTGGACGACAAGTTTTAAAAGTCTTTTTTTTTTTTAAACTTCGTATCGAATCAAACTATCTCACATAAAATGAAATAGAGGGAGTACTACTAATTAAAAGAAGTTTTATTCTTTCGTGAAGAAGAAAAGTAAGAAAAAGAATAAATATTTGATGATGTGGTGGCCTGTTACGTGACGTCCAACTTACCCAAATGTCTTGCCATATGGACAATCGTTAAAAAGAGCTATATTTTTGCATATTTTACTAATTTGACCATATATTATAACTAGAGACGAACTCATAATATAAATAATACAGACGAAAGTTGAGAGACATTTTTATCCTTTTCACATTTAAAAAGGATAAGGGTATGAGCCAAAAGATTAAAGCCGACAAGTTGGCCATCTCTAATGTATCATCTTCTTCTAGTGTAGCTTAGAGAAAGGGAGAAAAGTGTTAGGTTTGTGAAAAATGGGAAATGTATTTGCAGTAATAAAGCCAATATTGCGGTGTCTAATGAAAGTTATTGGAATGAGATCCAAGTTAGTGGAAATAGAAGCTGGAACTACCTTACATTTTGGGTTCCAACTGATCAAACCATCAATTCAACTAAGCCTTCAGTTGTATTTCTCCATGGATTTGTTGCTAATGGAATTATGACTCCCTAAGAACTTCTTTCGCTATCTACGTCCCTGATTTACTTTTCTTCGGAGATTCCTTCACCAATTGTCCCCAACGGTCAATAAGTTTTCACGCACATTGTTTAGCAAAAGGTATTGCTCAACTCATATCTCATCTGATACCATGTTGAAGTGTCTAATCATCTCATCTAAAAATTTAAACGGTTAGAAAAAGTACATTTTAATTATTTAATTATATTTTCAACATATCTCACGTGCGGGTCCGATTCTTTTTCTTTTAGTATGATGAAGTTGGGAGTTGAAAAGTTTTCTCTAGTGGGGTTCAGTTATGGTTGGGTTCAAGTTGGCCCAATTGTATCCTCATGTGGTTGAATCTATGGTTATGTCAAGCACGGTTATAGAGATGACTGAATCCATTAGCAATGCTTCTTTGAACAATATTGGGTTCACTAACTGGCCTGATTTTCTTTTGCCCAAAACCATAGCTGATCTCAAAGTGCTTTTATCTATTGGAAGCCATAAAAGTTTCCTTGGTTCCCTCAATTTTTGTTCGGGGATTTTCTTGAGGTACGTGCGTCTTTAACTACTCCCTCTATCTATTTTTACTCGTTAACTATATTAAAAATAGTTGTTTAATGTCTTAACTTGAAAAATTAAGTAATAATTTATCTTATTTGCTATTCAATATATATATATATATATATATATATATATATATATATATATATATATATATATATATATTTCCTAAAACATTAAATTTGATGTATTCAAAGGGTAATGTGATAATATTATTCCTTTTATTTATTGTTTTTTATAATATGTGTCAAGTCAATAATGAATCACTATAGATGAATAGAGAGAGTAATACTCTATTTCACATTCTATCTTCTTCCACGACACTTTTACTTGTTCCCTCTTTGAAAAAATAAATCTTTTTTATTTTTTATTTTTTTAAAAATCATGTTTTATCCTTAATATTAATTAATTAATTTTCAATACTTAATACTCCTCTGTCTCAATTTATGTGACTTACTTTTCTTTTTAATCAGTTCCAGAAAGAATAATACATTTCTATATTAAGTAACAATTTAACTATAAAATATCTTTTTTATCCTTAATGAAATGAATTACAACCACACAAATTTTTATTATTTATTTTGGACCACAAATTTTAAAAGTCTTTCAATCTTTCTTAAATTTCGTGCCGAATCAAATTATCTCACATAAAATAAGACGGAGGGAGTACTAAACATAATTATTGTTTCTTATAAAGAAGGTGCAAAGTTCAATTTCCACAAATAAAAGTAAAAGAAAAAAGTATGTTTCTTTTTCATGTTTTATTCTTTAACATTAATTACGAATTCCCAAATTATTTCTCATGACATAAAACAACAATTACTAATATATACTCCCTCCGTCTCATATTATTAGTTGATTATTATACTAAAAATAATTGTTCCATATTAATTGTCCATCATACTAAATTAAGAAAGCATTAACTAAATTTTTTTATATTACCCTTGCAATTAATTATTTTTGAAAGGGTTTATATTTGTTTGTATAATTACTAATAAGTTTTTCAAGAAGTGAATTAGTAAAATTATCTTATAATAAGAAACCTACATCAATTATTGTTTCTTAAAGAGCGTACAAAATCTAAAGTTCTTAAGTAATAGTTAATGGAGCGAGTACTGCCATGAGTCTTTTTAGATTGAATTTTTGCTTATAAGTTATAAGCTAAAAGTAATAAGTTTGAATGAGTTTTGACTTATTTTTGTGCTCATAAGCTCTTTTTTTTTTTTTCTTTTTAATTTTATTCAAACACTATCAAACTACTTAAAAGCTATTTCGACTTAAAAATATCTAAAATAAATCAATCCAAACAGGCTCTAAACCTCAAAATTATTATATTCCTATAAAAAATAGGTAACTTGACTATTTAAATCGAAGTATACTTATTTTGTGATATTATGTCGCTACACAAAAATTAACATAAAAAGTTAATGTCAAAGTTATTTATCATACCAATTTTTAATGGTAAAATGTTGTAAAAGCAGGTTATGTTTGGCAATAGAATGGAGAAAGTGGAACTTTTTGAAGCTTTAGTAGTCGGTGATAAAGACGCTACTCCTCCAAAATACTCCCAGTTATGTCAAATGTCCTCTCATATATAGCGAAAGCAAAGTATTTTAAAATTATTTTTAATATAATAAAGACATTTTGATCATTTTCCATATAAAAAATATATACTCCTATAAAGTTGATTTTGTATAGCATGTTAAATAATTCATTTTGATAAGTTTGTTTAATCTTTCATGTAGAGAATTTACCTTTTATATGGAAATGACGATAAAATCTTTAATCATACAGTTTCAGATATTATGAAAGCGTAAGTACTCCTCTCATCCTGAAAAGTTAGTCAATGCCTACCTTTTGTTTAATTTGAAACACAAATTTGAAATTTGATTATGAAATTTTACCGTATACTTTACTCATAGATATATCTTGTCAATGAGTGCAGAAAATTGGGAGAAAATACATCGATGAAATTATAAAAAAAAAGCAGGACATCTTGTTCAATTAGAGCGACCCTACACATACAATCGCTGTCTCAAGAAATATCTTTCATGTTCTAGTGGCTATGGCAACGAGTGATGAATATGTGCAATAAATGTAATATTTTTCAATTACTATACTTTTTAGTGGTGAAAGACAAAGTGTCACTTGTTTATTAAGAAGATAATTTTGTTCCTCCATATATTAAACTATATGTACTACTGGACTTGTACAAGAACTAGTAAAAAGGTGTGGTCATAACAATAATAATTTGAATTTACCCAAATTATGTCGATAGATATATCCATAACAAGTTCATTTCTGAAAATTAAATTTTATCTAATTGACCACGAGTTTACATTTACTTTCGAACGTCACTTGCAAGTTGCAAGGAAGCAAACACCAAGGTACTCATAATTGAATTTAAACTAGCAAATGCTATAAAGTGGCGTATGATAAAAAATTGGAAAAAAAATGGCTCTCTATATTAATAAACTAGGGAATCTAACCGC
Source organism: Solanum pinnatisectum (assembly GCA_035578085.1). Classification (NCBI taxonomy): domain Eukaryota; kingdom Viridiplantae; phylum Streptophyta; class Magnoliopsida; order Solanales; family Solanaceae; genus Solanum; species Solanum pinnatisectum. The sequence continues at coordinate 66,578,984 of CM069076.1, forward strand.
GCTTCGCGCATTATAAAAAAAAATATCAGCAAATTTATTTTAAAATTCATCATGATAGAAAAAAATAAAAAAAATCAACTATAAAAATAAGAAAATGATAAAATCACAGTACAATTTTTTTTGAAAATTAGAGCTAAAGTGAATTACATTTTTATCATCAAATGTTTTTTAAAGTAAAATGTTAATTTACTTTTTTTTAAAATAATTATCTATTATGATGTTAATACATGATTATATAATACAATTCGAATAAATATATTTAAGGACTTGAATTTTTTTTTCTTGCTTTTATTAAACTATTTGATAAATCTTCCTTATATTCAAGTAAAAGAAAAGAAACAGAAAGTCATAAAACTAAAAATAGGAGAAAAAAGAGATTAGTTTTTTTTTTTTTTTATTTTTTTTTTTTATATATTGAATTATTTCATTGTCCTTGTTTTTCGTCTTATTTTCCATCTATCATCTAAATAAATCTTTTTCTCCTATTTTTCATTATCATCTAAATAAATTTCTATTGCTAATTTGCGTCTTTATCTTCTTTTGTAATTCTTTAAAAGTAGAAGAAATGAATAAATTTAAAGAAAATGTAAATGATTCTTCACCATAAGAAACACGTAAGAAGTGTGTATTTCAATATTTATTATGCATTCCTCTTTGAACATCGATTAGCGTAGTTAACAGATTTCTAACAAAATTACAAATCACTAATGTGAGCCTAAATAAAAAAGTAATTTACTACAATTAAAAATTCCTAAGAACCTAAACTAAAGAAATTTTATACAGAGAACACATGAGAAGGTACGAAAAAAAGAAAGAAAGATAACACACTTTCTTAAGACCTTAATATATATAAAAAAAAAAGTAGATGAAAAAAAAAATAGATAATCCATGCATAGTTTTTTTTGAGCTTTTGTCCGACTCTCCTTCTATCAACATCTATGAACATTCTTCATGGAGTCAAAAATCTTATACTACAACAATAATATAAGAACATCTCTACTTTAAATATGAAATTAACACAATAATCTTGAGTAGGTATTTATGAAACAAAAAAATGTGAATGTATATACATAAAATTGAAAGAATACCATAAGATATTTTAAATTTTGAAATTAAATAGTTGGGGTTATGAATATGATTTTTTTTTTTAAAAAAATGAGTCAATGATATCATTAAAAGTAGAAGTAAATAGGTACAAGTTATGAAGGTGAAAAATTTAAAATAAATAAAAGGAAAAATTAAAGTAATGAAGACAAAAAAAAAAACTCATGAGCTATTAAATATTTTTTGGGTGTTTAAATTTTATTAGTAAAGCAACCAAAACGCTCTCTTCTTTTTTGTATTACTCCATTGTGTTTGACAGAATTGAAGGAGGAAAACAAATATAAAAAACAAAGACAAATATCTTGAAAGATTGGAGTAGTAAATATTAAGACTTTTATTTTTTTAATAAAGAATAATAATGAGTGGAAGTAAATTTTGAGATATTTAAGTATAACAATAAATAAAAGATTAGTAATTGATATATTTATTTTTTCGTACAATAAATAAGTAAGTAGAAAAATATAAAAAAATGTCAAAAAATTGAGAAAAAAAAAAGATAAATAGGATTATTGACCAAAAAAGGTGCCACATTATTTTTCTAAAATCCAGATTTATATATATATATATATTTCTCTAGTTAAATAAATGAAATTACATGCAATAATAAAAAGGAGAGATGAGAGAAAAATATAAACTGACGAAATTACAAATGGAAAGCACAAAAAATAACAAATATATATATGGCAACGGAAGTTGCTTTCTGTCCCATTACTGTTTCTTATTAACTTTTCCTTTCATTATTTTACTTCATTCTTTCATTTCTTCGTGCCTTAAATTTGCTGAAATTCCAAATCATATCATTTTCACTCCTTCGTAATTTCTTGGTCACTTTAACCTTTTTCCTGTAAACTAAAATAAAGATCAATTAAAGAATAAGAATACAACAATGACATAGCATGCTCATTCATAGAATATTAAGTGGAGTTTGAGTAAGATAAAGTAGATGCAAATTTTGTCTCTATTTCTATGGATGATTTTCAAGGATCCTTGACTCGAGTACATAGAGAAAATACAATAAAATAATAGAGAAAGACTAACAAAGTTTGAATTAATTAATCACAGTGCATTACCATGTTATTTGTGAAATATTTCCTTGAGATAAAAGAATCCACATATGACTGAAGCAGTCTATGCATGTAGAAATTATAGACTATGCCTTAAGAAAATCTCATATAGGCAATATGTGGATTGTGGACAATGAAAAAGATCTGATGCTGCTCAAATATATATATGGAAAATGAAAAAGGTTTGATGTTGTAAATGTTCATAAATTGATATTTTAATAGTGAAAGATGAAAAGGCAAGCAAGTTTATTTGATGAGATCAGTTTTAGGAATTAATAAATAATGTAATTAATTTGTTTTAAGTACTTTTTACTGTTACAACTTTTTGGAAAAAAAACGGAAGAAGATAAATTAATCTTCTCAACTTCCTCTACCTAAACTTCTTCATGCAGTTAAGTATATTTACTCACCTTTCAGATTTTTAAAAATGAGTAAAAGTAGAAAATTTAGGAAATAAAACAATAAAATGTAAAAAAAAAATGAAAAAAAGAATAAATATGAATGGAGGTCATAGAGAGGTGCCACGGCACCTCCTCTATGATCCTCCTTTTATATATATATATAATGGTTAGACTTCGAAACCGAATTCAATCACTAGTTCATATTTATGAGTATATAGAGTCATCAAAACACATATTTTCGTATATATATATATATATATATTTATTTTTTTTCATTAAATTGTATGTGATTTTCTTATTATAATCTCATTTAGAATTGCTCGACTCAATTTTTTTGCCATGCCTTTCACATTAATATTCCTTTCTTTTCTTGACGCTATGATTTATAAAAATATTGCAGAAGTCCTTTATATCAAGAAAAAAAAAAAAGAAAGTTTAATTCATCTTACAAATCCATCTAGAAACATGTGATGAATCTATATAATTAGAAATGATTTGATAAAATTGGTAAAACTCTTATAAGATTTTTGAATATACACAATAAAATTCATGCTCATTCCATCTAAATTGTTTGTAAGGATAGCGTTTGAACCATCTTGCACCGATCTCTACCATTCAAAAGTTGTTCTGTAATATTTAAGAAAATATTTGAAGTTAACATAGTATTTTTTTTTTTTCAAACTCTCATAATGATATTATCAATTTAGTTTGAGAATTTGACATTACATGACAAGTGGACTCATTAAATAGCATAAAACAATTAAGGTTTGTGGAATACAGTCATTCTTTTCATATATCACTCTTTTGTATTCACTTTCTCATTAAATTTCATAGCCCATACCCATGTTATATTTTAGGTTGCTAATTCGTACCTCATAGGTAGAAAGATCTTTCATTTTAAATTAATGTCTTAAATTTTCCTCATACCTCTCCATCATTATCATATTCAGAATCGTTGTTTTGTAGTTTTTTGATTTATGCATTTGTATTTTGTGTCGATTGGACGATATTAGATTTTTCTGAAAATATTTTAATGGATTTGAATATTGTTAATTTTGTGGGTGTTTGGAAATGATTGGAAGCGTATTCGAGCTAAACTTCATATTGAAAATTCGAGTTTAAGAGAGATCCATCTGTATATCCCTAATTATATCCCGTATATATTTCAATGTATATTTTTGTATAATATCACATGGTATGCCCATTTATCTCAAGCATATATTGAGGAAAAATGAGTGTGTAATATAAATTGAGATACATGATACTATGTGAGGTTCTAAGGGCCGATGCCTGCTGCTTCATCTGGGAGAAAAGAATCATCGATATGCCGGTCATTAGAAGGAAGAACCGCCATAAAAAGATTCCTCGTGTATCATCTGTAGCAAAACTATGAACGGGAGCTAGCAATCTGGACTTTTTTTTTTTACTTGAAACTATTCCTAATCACTTCTAATTTTTCTTAATTTTTGTTTTTAGCCTTGTCCAAATATTTTCAATCACAATCACTCACGCCCGTTCGATCTAAAAAATAGAGCAACTTTCACATACAACAAATATAAAAATCGTACTTGTATACTATAGCTATAGTTTACATAATTGCGCTCCATAGCAAACTTTATGTTTGCTATGGCTATTAATATGTATATTTTGCTATACATATACAAAAGAAGCAGTTGTATAATCTGTTTCGGTATACATATACAAAAGAATCAATTGTATAATCTGTGTTTGTATAAAGCGAGAAAGAGAGAGAGACAAAAGAAAACTGGACAGGGGAAGATCTGTATTTGTATAATCACAAGTGTATAAGATGAAAATATATATATTTGTATTTGTATATACAATTTACTCTCGCTTTATACAAACGCAAACGCAATTTATACATTTATGTTTGTATAAAGTGAGAGAGGCGAGTGAGAGTGACGAGCGAGATCTAGGAGAGTGGCGAGCGAGATCTGGGAGAGGGGAGAGAGGGGAACGAAAAGATAAGTATATATACAATTTTCTCTCACTTTATTACAAACACAAATATATTTTATACATTTATATTTGAATAAAGTGAGAGAGGCGAGGAGAGACTGCCCAACGAGAAATGGGAGTGGCGAGTGAGAAAATCAGGGAGAGAGGCGAAATGGCAACAACTAGCTACATGTTATAATTAAATCAAACTGTAGTTATAACATTTAATTTGAATTAATAGTATGTTGTTTTATACAATTTTCCCTAAAAAATAAGGAGGCGGATAAATTTTGATTTTGCTGACAAATTTAGCCTGTCTATTACTTTCGACCTCAATTCCATGATCCAAATCATTCTTCTTATTTTTATCCCTCGAACCTTCTTGGAGTTTTCATATTTTTGCTGTCTTGGTGATCTAAATCCATAGTTGTACAAGGAGTTGAGAGGTGTTTACTATTCCAGTATTTTCATACGATTCGGTTCTCAAGTAGACCGAAAGGCACCATTTATTGTTAGCAAAAGTGAAGATGCAATTTATTATGAATCATTTCCTTTCTTGCAGCCCTAATTTAGTACTCCCTCAGTTTATAAAAAAATAATCTTCTTTTCCTTTTTAGTCTGTTTAAAAAAGAATGATCTTTTTCCTTTTTTGGTAACATTTTAATTTCAGCTTTCCATGTGGCATGTTTAAAGCCACAAGATTGAAGGGCAATTTAGTACATTCGACATAACTTTAATTTAGGACTACAAGATTCAATAGTCTTCTTTATTTTCTAAAACTCCGTGCCAAATCAAATCAGGTCACTCTTTTTGAAACAGAGGGAGTAAGTTATTTGAAACTTGGAAGTGTTAAACCATGAAAAAATTTATTGACTTTCATATATATAGCAATTAGCAAATATACCAATATTGATTAGGGTGAATTTTAATCGAAGTGAATAAATTTATTCATGGTCTCTTGTCTTCCATTTGTAATCCTATCTGATTTGGATAATATATGGATGGTGATAGTATATTTCAGAGGTATGGAGAAGAGTCGTAATATCAAACAGTCACATCAAGTCAATCATCATACTATCTTTTGCGTATCAATTTTATGTGCCTTTTTCCACTTCCCTTTAATTGTCTTCCAAAGCAATATCATGCTACTTACAAATGATGCTTTTCGTTTGTTTCAATTTGTTTTTCTTAATTTTATTCTTTACCTACTTTTAAAAAGTATATATTTTTCTCTTTTTAACAATTCTTTAATTCTAAAAGAAGTTTGATTGGGAAAATGCATGTCTAATTAAGAAATAAAGCATACATCCTCATTATAACAAAAAAATAGTTTTTAGCAGTAATAATATATATATACACATTAATAAAGAGTGTTAAATCATTTTACCGACATTAGTTTAATTATATTGTCATTGGATCAAATGTCACTATAGGCTATAGGAATGCTAGTTACTGCTAAAACTACATATTTAGTGATAATTAAATTACTATTATTAATTAATTGCCGCTAGAAGTTATTTCTGACTTAATGCTTTCAAACTTCTTGTGATCTTAGACATTTAAGTTGTAACGTTCTTTTTATGATTACAAATCATGTTGAAGTATAAAAAGATCTCATTCTTTGAAAGAAACTAAAATGAAAATAGAGACATATAAAATGAAATAGAAGATCAACGATATACTTTAGTCCAATGACTAATTAAGTTCAATTTGCGATATCAAAATCATAAAACCCCACAGAAATTTAAAACACAAGTACAATTATTCTATATGTTGCATTGTGAGGTAATAAATCAAATACACTAACTTCTTTTGAAAATGGAGATATTAATACGATTTGATAAGATATTGTGGTACTAGTACAATACAATAAAAGCATGTTGGAAGTGGTAGAAAAAAAAACTATTTTTCATAATTAAGAGAAGGTACAATGCAATATTCATAGATTATTTGTCACGGCATCTTTTTTTCTTTTTTCTTTTGTCATTTACTTGACTTGCTAGGTAGTGATATCCAGCTTAGTATCTTCTTGTCAACATCTTCACTAGTGCAGGTTCATATACCTCAAAAGCCTACTCAACAATTACAAAAGAAAATCAATTAAAAAAAAAACCATAAAAGTAAACTATAAGTGCAAGACATTTTTTACATGCTGATGGCCTAGATCATAAACATCATACATTTTAAGCTAAGTTGATTAGAAATATGTTACTCAAATATATATATATACTATAGTTAATCACTTTAGATTAAGAAAATATATAACTTTAGATACGATCTTGATTTTTGAAATGTAACTTAGGCGGCACATGAACTTAGAGCTTTGGTATCAACTTTGTATTTAAACACGATTAATCTTCTAATTAAACACAATCAAAAAAATGCACACGTTTTTTTAAAAAGGAAAAATAGTAAAAATTAAAAAAAGTACTCATTAGAGTCGCAGTAATTGATTTTTTTTTTTTTTTAAAAAATACTAGTAATAAAGATTGAAGGACTCTTAATTAGAATAGGGTATAGGTTTACATGCAATAACTTTCAAACTAATGGCACCATGTCTGTTTTGTTAATTTATGAAATTTAAGATTTCTAAATTTCATTCATATCCGAACTGTTTGCATGACTCGAATCGACTAAAATACAACAAAAAGTTGAAAAGAAAATATTAACTGAATTCTACAAAAAGACAAGAATATTTCTTAGGTTTTACAAAATAGACAAAAGTTAGAAATACGTAACTGTCTCATTCAAAAGTATATAGACTAGTAAAGTAAGGTTTAAGTATGTAACCGTCTCATTTCACATTTCAAAATGTTCAAGATCAAAGTATACTTTGCTATTCCTTTGAAACAAAAAATATCATATTTATTCACTCCATTTCAATTCGTTGGTCTGATTTTAACTTGAAAGAACTTTTGAATCTTGTAATTTTAAATAATAACGGACAAAAAACGGAAAAAAAACATAGAGACTTAAAGAGAATGATTAAGAATACCTTTGTTGTTCATGGGTGTAAGTAGGAAGAGGAACACGTCCAGATTCAATGCGCCTGAGATCCTCAATAAGTATTTCATAGTGTCTCTTTACTTCATCGGCCGATTTTCCACCTCCAACCGCCCGCGCCACATTCTGCCACCGGTCAGGACTGTCCTTATCGAATTGAGCTAGTGCCCTTTCAAATAACTTGTTTTGCTGCGGTGTCCATGATGAAGATTGAAGTGAGCTTGATGCCATTACTAAAAAAAAAAAAATTTAAGAAATTAAAGCGATATATTTAGTCCAAAGAGGAAAAAAAATTGTACTGTACTAGATATGTGTGATGGAAAAAAGGATGGATGTTTTAGGTGTTTATAAAGAAAGAAAATTGAAGAGGCTAGTTGAAGAAGAATCTAAAATTTGGGTGACTCGTCTGCTTTGGAACCACAAAACCTACTGCTGCGGAATCTCTCTCTCTCTCTTTCTTCTACGTACATACTTAAAAGTTACCTTGTTTTTAAGTGGCATAATACATAAACATGTAGGACGCCACGTAGGACACAAAATTGTCATGTAGGGTGCCATATAGGATGAATGTGTTTATTTATTCAATTTTATACAAGTTTAAGTGCCTACTTGTGCACACCCAAAGTTAAGGGTCATAGTTGTCAGTTAACGCCAAGTTAAAAGTCATGCTTATGTATTATACCTATTTTGCCTTTTTCAATCGTAAAATCATTGTTTGTAGTAAATATTTGTTGTCATTCATGTGCGGAGCCAGGTGGGGGTTCAGAATCTACTAGCTTTTCCATCCTATATTTGTTTTAGAAAATTTAATAAGTATATATGTATATTAATAAAATTGATTGATAACTCAATAATAAGGAAGGATGTTTTGCAATAACCTCTTAACAAAATTTCTCTTTTCCTTTTTAAAAGAATCATGTTTTGCAATATTTATTCTCCTAAAATTTAGAACCCCAAACTTCTGATCCTGGCTCTGGCGATCAACTTCTATACGAATGAATAAATCCAAGTAAAGCAGCTATGGGAATCGCGTTCTGATTCTCAAATGCATCCATACATTTGATCTTATGCACGTGTGGAGCCAGAGGCGAATCTAGGATTTCAAGAATATGGGTGCACCATTGTCAGGGACGGCTTTTCCCCTTTCAAATAAAGGCAATTACTTTAGGCTTTCAAAGTTAAAGGACCTCAATTATCTTAGCAATAATAGATATAACTTTTTCATAAGAAAAATATTAAATATCATTTGCAAAAAAAAAATTATTAAGAGAAAAAGTTATTAGAAGAAATTTGATATACCTAGAGTACTACTTCGCAAGAAAGATTAAATGCATTGGTTATATGAATTATTGATTGAAAAATAATTATTAAAAGAATCCAATTATAAAAAAATATACAATTTTGCATCTCAAGAAATTTAAGAACTAGACTTTATAAAAAGAAGGGAAAAAGGACAAATATATCCTCGAATTATCATAAATGGTATGCAGATCATATTTTTCGGACGTTGGTGCCCCTGCCGTAAAAAAACTAAAGCATATATGCCCTACACTCTAATGGAAGACTAAATAGGGACACGTGACACAATCTTATCCATCGATCCGATATATTAAATATCGGATCAACGGATAAGATTATGACACGTGTATATCCGTTAGTATAAAAGGTATATATGCTCTAGTTTTTGGATGGCAGAGACACCAATGTCTCAAAAGTATGATGAAGGGTATCTGCATACTATTACGATAGTTCTGGGGTATATATATCCCTTTACCCTAAAAAGAATATTAATTTTTCTTAAAAGTGTAAGGTTTCGGTTTGATTTTTTCTGAAACCACTTGTGTGTTTGAGCCGCCGTTGATCATTGCACGTAAGATAAGATCTAAAATATTATAATTGATTTTGCTAGTTTGCTTACTAAGAATGGTGATTTCAGTTGAAAGAACGAAAAAGAAGGAAGAAGTGGGTTTTTTCAGCTGGAAAGTTTGAGCGCTACTTTATGTTTTTTGCTAAATAAAATGCTTGCAATGGAACCTACTTTTAGATTATTATTATTATTTTTTTGTAAAAATAAGAATAGAAGTAAAAAACAATGCTGCATTTTTTAATGTTTTTTTTCAAAAAATGGCCAACTACAAGAAAGGAATGTAGTAATTGGGAATCGATCTCTCAACCTCACGGTGAAAAACAAACACTCAAACCAGTGAGCCATCCAATTATTTGTGATCATGGGTTCATTTAGTTGCTATTTGATACTTTACAAATTATACAAATAGTTATATCGAATTTTATCGGATGACTGCGAGTTCAGGTGACCCATTTTTTGTACTTAAATTCGCCCCTGTGTGGAGCCTCCTTTCATTTTATAACCGAGCAAATTTCATTTAGATATACAAATTACGAAACGTAAATACATAATAAAATATTTTTATTACGAGTAAAAGACAAGGGATTGCATGGGTTTGGTTGTTCTTAATCAATTACGTGTCAGACATAAGCCATTAATCTTCTGTAGCAAGAAATGACGTCCATTGGGATAATGGGTTTGGGTGGGTGAGAAAATTTAAATTTTACCATGAATTAATTTAAGTTGAAGAAAAAAGACAAGCAAAAATGAAGGATCCAATATTGTGTACTGGCAGAGTTATACTAATTCATTAGTTTCTCTGATATCATTGGAATTGATGTTTCGGTTCATTTCTGCGCCTCTTAGAAACGTTCCAAAAAATGGCCACCTGAATTAATGCATGCATCGTTTATTTTTATTTTACTTTCTGCCTCCACTTGCCACTACTAAATAACTAGCTTCCAACACTTGAATCTGGTTTTCCTAACCCTGGGGGTGGGGGGTGGGGTAGTCAAAACTGAGTAACCATTCAATTTCAAGAGGATCGATGTTAAAAAAGGCATAAAACTAAAAACAAATTTGTAAAAGACTACAAAACTAAATCTCTTGTAAAATTAGAACATTTACTGTATGATGTATATAGAATGGTAGATGCAATATGATTGAATATCATGAGTTATTCCGTAATAAAACTAATTTAGATACTTGTCATATCTTAATTAATCACGGTGCAATTTTGGGGGAGTGTTTTAGAAGATTGAAAATCATAGTGCTTTTAATTATCTTGATTATATAAGTTTTGAAACAGGTATAAGATAGGATCATTAGCATAGCCAAAGGCAGAGTCAGGATTTCAGGTCTATGGGTTTCAAATTTTATAAAGGACAATGATCTTAAAAATTATAAAACGCAAATTTTGTTAAAGAGATGTTAAACGTGTTTGAAAATATTGCCTTAGATATTGTTATTGTAAAAACTTGATTTAATAATATAAAGATTTGAGTAATTTATTTTAAAGTTCTAAAATATTATTTTAAAAAATGAATAATTTTTTAAATATAAATTTTGAACATTATTACTATAACATTCAATATTTTTCTAAGTGAGATTCAAATTATTAGATTCACCATTAATATTTTGGCACCTAAAACATATATTTTACTAGTTTCACTACGACCGTGAACCACTATTGCCTTCAAAAGTTAAAATTTCGAAAGCAAACAACAACTATTTAACATAATCAATTATCAATATGTGGGATAACCCTATAATCAAATATTAAAAATTAATTTTTGAATAGATAATCAAATAGTGTAAAAGAAAACAAATGAGAAAAAAAATTTAAAATGAAGAGGCGAGAGTACCTAGTACATAACAGAGGGCAGAAGTCGGATGGTAGCAATCAGATTAACAATAAAAGTTAGAACCCTAACTATAAAAATAAATTTGGGTCAAAGTTTTTTGAGTGTTTGAGTAGAAATCAATGGTTAGATATTGGTTTAGAGTAGGACACAAACACTATTTTTCTGTTTATTTTCATTTACCAATTTTCTGTTTTTTTTTTTAAATAAATAAATATGTAAACCTATGTTATTATCTTTAGGTTAGAAATTAATTCAAAAAACACTTTTTTAATTTACCAATTTTCTCTGTTGTTTTTTTTTTTTTTTTTAAATTTCTTATATAAACCTACATATGTTAGAAATTAATTCCAAAAATATGGTGCTCAATGGGGTTCGAACCCACTAAGTGCGAGCCGAGGGACATCACTGGGTGCACCAAGACCACTAGGCTACTCGTCTCACTATGCTTGTGGGTTCGTAGTAAATTCATATGCACTTATATTTGATATTTTAATACGAATATAGAATCTACGGAAAAGTCAGTGGGTTCGTCCGAACCCCCTTCCGATACCGTAGATCCGCCCCTGTGCATAGCTAATGGTTACATAGCTATATCATTTTGGAGCTGAGTGTTGAGGAAATAATCTAGAAGCTTCTATCAAGCCTTTGAAGAAGCAAGTAATCACAGAGTTAGTTAGAATGACAGTTAAGTTAGTAGGATATCAAGTTGGTTAGTTATTCTTATATACTTTAAATATGAGAACTCTGTACATTGTAATATAGATTTTTTGGGATATACAATCAGAGAGTAACTCATCTTGTTCCTTCATCTTCTTCTTCTTCTCTAAATATACAATAAACTGTTCTATTATTGATTCATAAATAATCATGGTATCAGAGCTATGCCGAACATAGTTCGTCTGTAATTGATTCTGGAGTTTTCACGTTCTGTTAGTGATTTCCTGTATTGTGATTGCATCTCTTCAACAATCAGGGTTAAATTCAATAAAGGATGACTAATACAACATGTAATGGTGCAATAATTAATGATACTACAGATCAAATAAACATGATTGCTACAACTGGTGTACCAATATTGTTTCAAGGCGCTCAGGCTTCTATGGATTTCAACCATCCCCTGTACCTGTCAAATTCTGATATATCAGGTATGACCATTATTTCGTTTCAGTTAAAAGGAAGTGAAAATTATGAGGTGTGGATAAATCTATTAGGATAGCCTTATTAGGAAGGAATAAGGTTGGTTTAGTAGATAGATCTTGGAAGAAAGAAAGCTTTTCTGTTGATCTTTGGAATCAATGAGAAAGGGTAAGTGCCATAGTATTGTCTTGGCTCATCAATTCAGTGTCGAGTAGTCTTCTTGGCAGGGTGGTGTATACCTCAACTACTCAGGTTGTGTAGCAAGATTTAAAAGAAATGTTTGACAAGGTAGATGGGTCTAGAGCTTTTAATCTTCATCAAGAAATAACCACCATATACCAAGGGGTTCAGTCGGTTTCAGTGTATTTCACTAAGTTGAAGGAGTTATGGGATGAATTTGAATCCATGGTTCCATTCCTAGCTTGCAATTGTGAGAAGTCCAAGGACTTTATGATATATGTGCAGAGACAAAAGTTGTATCAGTTTCTGATGGGCTTTGAATGAGACATACTCACAAGCAATAAGTCAAATTTTGTTGATGATGCCTTTACCATTAGTAAATGTAGCTTACTCAATGGTGTGTAGTGATGAGAGTCAAAAAAGTGTGGCTCAAACTGTTAATGCCTCAAGGCTTTTTGGTGCAATGCCTGGGATTCTCGATATAGCCATGTATTCCAAGTCTAGCAGTCAGAGCTATCAAAATGGATATAAAAAAGGAAAAAGGCCATACACGTCTACTTATAATCCTAATGTGGTGTGTGATCATTGCAAGTTAAAGGGGCATTTAAAGGTAAATTATTACAAACTGGTTAGATATCCACCAGGACATCCCAAGCATGGAGAGTTGAAAGGAGGGGCTGAGAATAGGTCCTACAACAACTCTTATGATCACAGGTATAAACAAAGAAGAACGGGAGCAGGTGCACACAACGCTATGGTTGAGGAGGCAGGCTCACATGGTTATAGTCAGCTACATCATTGTCATGAACAAGGGTGTGAGACTTACAACAACAAATCTTCTCAACAGATGCAAGGTGGATCATCACTACCTAATATGATTGCTCATATGCCTCCAAGATTCACCTCTGAACAATATGAACAAATTTGCAAGATGTTGGAATAACAAACACAACCAATGGCACCAGCCAATATGTCAGGTATACCTAATGCTCTTGAACTAGACTTTGATTCACCTGAGTGGATCATTGACACAGGGGAAACTAATTATATGGCTTTAGATATAAAACTTCTAAACAAAGATTCTATATATGTACCTAGAACTGAAAACAAGTCACATTACTTAATGAGGATGTAGCTATTGTTACACACACTTGTTCTAGTAATATTTCAGATAACAACACTATTCTTGGTGTGCTTCACCTTCCACAGTTCCAGTACAATCTCTTATATGTTTCAAAGGCAACTAAATAATTCAATTATTCAGCTATATTTTATCCTAACTTCTGTTTTTCTAGATCTCTACAGTGAAAAGGTAAAGGAGATTGATAGAGAAAGAGCTGGTTTATATTATCTACAGAGTCATCACAAACAACTTCCTGGACATAGGAAGAATACATATGGATTGACTGTTAAAAATCTCAGCCTAGCTGCTATTGATCAAACTGCTACAGAACTTTGGCACAAGAGGCATGACCACGTGTCATTTAGAGTGTTGTGTCATTTATTTCCTAGTAAAATTTCTTACATAACAGATACTATAGGAAAATGCCATGTATGTCCATGTGCTAGGCAAACTAGGTTACCTTTTCCAGTAAAGTCATCTAGTTGTACTAAGAATGTATTTGATCTAGTGCATATGGATGTGTAGGGACCTTATAAGGTGCTTACTTGTGATGGACAAAAATGTTTCCTGACTATAATAGATGATTTTTCAAGAATGACTTGGATGTTTTTACTTAAACTCAAATCTGATACACTTGTAGTAATTCAACACTTTATCTCTTATGTTAAAACACAATTTGACACATGCATAAAAGTAATAAGAACTGATAATGGGACTGAGTTCATTAATCATTCTAATGCTGATTTACTAGCTAGTTTAGGCATAATACATCAAACCTTATGTTCTTATACTACTCAACAAAATGGAATTGTTGAAAGAAAGCATAGAAATTTACTAGAAATAACTAGATCAATAAGATTGCAGGCTAATATACCTCTCAAATACTGAGGTTATTGTGTTAAAGCTGCCATATATTTGATCAATAGAATGCCTTCTACTATACTGCAAAATATGTCTCCATATGAGAAATTATATAACATAAAGCCATCTCTTACACACTTGAAGGTTCTAGTGTGTTTATGTCATGTAAAAATATTACATGATCAGGATAAACTTATGTCTAGAACCAAGCAAGCTGTGCATATTGGGTACTCAGAAACAAAGAAGGGTTATATATTGTTTGATCTTACTAATAACTATTTTTTTTGTGCATAGGGAGGTCACTTTTAGAGAAGACTTGTTCCCTATCAAAGACACTCAGCATACTCAGTATCAGTTGTTTCCTTCAGTATCTCAAGAGTTGGGTGAAGAAAATTTTAGCACATCAAGAGGCATACCTATTCAGACTAATACTACTGAAGACATATCACACTATATAGGTCCTATAACTGATATTGTACCTGTTGGTACTAAATCAACACCTATCTCTAGGGGTACTCTGCCTGTAATTGAAAGAACTCAGGCTGTAATTAAAAGAACTCAGGCTGTGACTGAAAGAAGATCCTACAGGGGTAAACAACCTCTTGCATGGATGAAGGATTTTGTGTCCTTAAGTATTAATGAGAATGTGCCTTATACACTCTCTAAATACATTTCATATGATACTATTTCTCTACTGTATATGCAGAAGCTGTCAAGGACCCTAGGTGGGTAGAAGCCATGAAGACTGAAATATCATCCCTTGAAAACAATAATACTTGGATAGTGGTACCATTGCCTAAAGGCAAGAAACCAATTGGTTGCAAGTGGATATATAAGGTCAAATACAAGTCCACTGGTGAAATAGAAAGGTTCAAAGCAAGGCTAGTGACTAAAGGATATAGTAAAAAATAGGGTATTAATTATCAAGAAACATTTAGTCCTATGGTTAAAATGGTAACACTAAGGACTGTTTTAGCTATTGTAGCATTTAAACAATGGCATATTCATCAGATGGATGTCTTTAATACCTTTCTACAAGGTGATCTTGAAGATGAAATATATATGACTCTTCCTGAAGGATTTCAAAGTCAGGGGTAGGGGTGGGCATTCGGTATTTCAGTTTGGTTTTGGTTTTTTCAGTTTTCGATTCTTGTACAATGTGTACCGAACACCAGATCAAAATAATTCGGTTCGGTTTGGTTTTTATTGTTTTGATTCGGTTTATGTTATTTCGGTTTGGTTTTTGTTAGTTTGGTTTTTTGTTATGAATTTTTTAAAATTTTGTAATTTTTTTTATTATTTATACCTGATGGTGGTCACCGGAAGTGGAAAGAGGTCGGTGGTCGCTACCGTGTGTGGAACCGGAAAGGTCCGCATTACGGCAGTTAACTAGCCACGTCACGATTGACACCGGTCGCCGCCGTCACGTCAACTAACTGATCACGTGATGTCGGCCGGTCGACGCCGGTGGTCGCCGAAACTCGGAAGTGGGAACGGTTGCTACTGTTGTAGACATGGGAACGGGGAACGGTCACTTTTGGCCTTTGGAAAGTGGGAACGACGAAACGTCGCTGGTAAGTGAAAAAGTAAGAAAAGACTAACTTTTGACCTATTTTGTTTTTAATTTTAAATTATAATATTTGTTATTTAATTTAACAATTAATATAATATTAATAATATAATATATTTCACCAAAAATTAAAAATTATATACCAAATATCGAATCGAAAACCGAAATATCGAAATAATTTGGTTCGGTTCAATTTTTTGGTTTTTCGGTGTTTATGCCCAGCCCTAGTCAGGGGGAGAATGTATGTAGACTCTCAAAATCCTTTTATGGGTTGAGGCAAGCACCAAGGCAATGGAATGCAAAACTGACAGAAGCATTAATCAGGTGTGGTTTCAGACATAGTCAGTTTGATCACTCTCTATACATCAAGAAAATAGATGGAGAAGTGATTATTGTATTGGTATATGTAGATAACATATTGGTCACTGGAGACAATTTGGACAAGATCCTAGCAACCAAAACAGCACTATATAAGGCTTTTAAGATCAAGGATCTTGGAGAATTAAAGAATTTCTTGGGTATAGAATTTGCATGGTCTCAACAATTAATTGTTATGCATCCTCTTGAACTTATATCAGAAACTGGTCTTAGTGCATTAAAACAAACATCTACTCCTATGGATACTACTACAAAGTTAACCACCAATGAATATGACCAGCATATCAAATAAGCTACAAGCTCAAATGATAAAACAATAGCTGATCAGAGTGCCTATCAAAGGCTTGTAGGAAAGCTTTTATATCTAACAGTTACCAGACCAGATATAACTTACAGTGTTCAAACACTCAGTCAATTTCTACAGAAACCAAAGCAGTCTCATATGAATGCAGCACTAAGGATAGTTAGATATGTAAAAGGTAAACCAGGACAAAGGTTGCTATTATCTAGTAACAAGAAAGATGTCCTCACAGCTCATTGTGATGCAGACGGGGCTGCTTGTGTTTTTTGTAGGAAGTTTGTGACAGGATATACTGCTAAGCTGGGTGATTCACCGATCTCATGGAAATAAAAAAATAGTCTACTGTATTTAGATGTTCAGTTGAATCAGAATATAGAAGTCTAGCCTCTACAGTTGTTGAGTTAACTTGAATTGTGGGTTTAATAAAAGATATTGGAGTTCAAATTCAACTACCTGTTACAATGTTCAGTGATAGCAAAGCAGCCATCCAAATGGCTGTTAATCCTGTGTATCATGAAAGAACTAAGCACATAGAAATTGACTGCCATTTCATTAGGGAAAACATTCAACAAGGTCTTTTAAAGACTCGGTACATATCTACACATGATCAACCTGCAGATGTCCTAACCAAGAGCTTAAACAAGGTTCAGCATGTTTACTTGATATCCAAACTTGGACTAACCAATATCTTTGCAGTACCAAGTATGAGGGGGCGTGTTGAGGAAATATTCTAGAAGCTTTTATCAAGCCTTTGAAGAAGTAAGTAATCACAGAGTTAGTTAGAATGACAGTTAAGTTAGTTAGGATATCAAGTTGGTTAATTATTCTTATAGACTATAAATATGAGAACTATGTACATTGTAATATAGATTTTTTGGGATATACAATCAGAGAGTAACTCATCTTCTTCCTTCATCATCTTCTTCTTCTTCTCTAAATATACAATAAACTATTCTATTATTGATTCATAAATCATCACTGAGACTATGCTATGTGATTAGGAGATTACAGATTCATTCGATTTTTCTTTTTTTGAATTTCACGGATAGTAGTAACACGTTTTCTATCATCGAAGCTGAGATATATTTTTATTATATACCAAAGGCTGATTAATGTCCTATAGTGGTTCCTTTAAGGCGTGCCTTTGGAGCAGGACAATCTTTAAAATTCAATAGGCTTGTTATTCTCAATGGATATTAGGACAATGATTTTGTGATATAACATTACTCAAAACAATGACAGGTCTAATTAATTTGAACACACACTAATATTCTTTTTATTTTATTTTTTCAATCAAGAAACTATCTACACAAGTTTATATAATGTATATGCTACTCTTTATAAGTTGTGGTAGATAATTGAGAAGTCATAGTCCAACCCAACATGTTGCATTCTCATGATTAGATATTCAATTTTGATCTTGATATTTACTCATAATTACTCTACTACTTATGTACGATAAAGTGGTCCTATTTTTGTGTATTATATTAATACAAACTTTTATTTAAGTTAATCACATTTTTCCTTTTAGAGACATCCTATAAAAACCAAAACAACATAGATAAATTAAATGACTTTCAATTTCAAAGACATCCTATAAAACTGAACCGACATAGAGAAGATTAATATGACTCATACTTAAGCATGATCTCATATATGAAATTAATCTAAGAAAAGAGATCTTAAATGATGTAAATATTTGCTATATTATTATTGGATAAAACTTAAATAAATTACAACTCTGATATTTTTTCTTGAATTAACCTTTTTTTTCCTTTTCAAGAATGTCATTTCTCCACCCCTAAAGGTTGGACATAATTGACGCGGTCCATTTGGTGTCAATTGGAACTCCTTTTCCATAAAGTAGAACTTTGGAACAATTCCAAGATTTTGTGCCCTATACCTTTGTAATTGGCAATAAATGTATATGAAAAGTTTTGGTAAAAAAATCATCGAGAAAATTAAGGGTAAATTTCATTGGTACGTAGCCATTCAGCTTGAGTTTAACACACAAATCACAATGCCCCCTCCCCCGCATCAATATTCATCTTTTTCATAGTTAAATGACTTTTATTAATAAAATATCAAAACAATTGTCATAAACTCAAATTAAGTTAAATGACCATCGATAAATTTTACCTGAAAAATTAATTTCATACCATCTTCAGACTTTTCAAGAGTGTAAAAGGTCCACTATAGCTAAAAATGAACCACCATGGTCCATGCCATTTGCAGTGAAAGTCATAGAAAGAATCTCTTAAGAAAATACATATCATTATATTGACTATTCTTTTGTGACAATAACTAGTATAGACATAGGGCATGTTTGGTATGAATGAAATTGTTTTCTTCGAAAAATACTTTTATGAAAAATACGTGCTGGTTTTCTTGCTTATTTTTTGATATTTTCCAAGTAAACATCGCATAGCTGGAACATTAGTGCATTGGATTGTTCTTTCTAAGTTAACAAAAAATATTACTTAATAACATTTATAAATAATCTAGAAAAATACTCTATAAAGATATGAAAAGGTGGGGTGGGGATGTTGCAAGTGGAGAGGAAATCACAATGAACATAGAATGCTATTTATGGAATTAATTTTTTTTTTTGGACTCCTAGTAGGGAAATCATTTTTCTTGATTTAAAAAAAATTCTTCTTCAAGAAAAAAATAATTTCAAATATTTTAACCAATCAAACATGAAAAAAATTGAAAATTATATTTTTATACCAAAAACCAAACACACTCATAGTATATACTTGCATATATTCTAAAAAAAAAGTTTCATATCTTTACAATGTTTGAAAATCTTCAAAAATTAGATTCTTGAGTGAAAGTTGCATTTGCACCAATGATTGAAAGCTGAATATGTCCCCAAGTTCTATGTATTGGATAAATTAATATCATCATCCTATATTCTATCAAATTGGAAGGGAAAAAAAATAGTTGGTAAAAAAGAAAAGAGTCTTTTTGCACATCATACATTTGGAGATAAGTAGATAGACGTATCTCTTTCGTGTGCCAACCAAAGGGAATATGAATTTGTCACCTAAAATTCTCTTCTTTTTCTTCTGTTGTTTTCATCTTTACTATGCAACTTGGACATTACATCCAAATAAATCATCATTGTTAGATCCAAAGAAAGCAACAAATTATATAATTTGCAATCATGGTCTTTAATGGCTCGGGACAAACTTATGGTCGAGTATGTCACTAGTCACTAGTCAACAATTAAAGATTTTATTTGAGCAATCTGAAAATCGTCTGAGAAAATGTTAGATTATGATATATAACTTTATAAGCTATTCAAGTGTTAGACAACAACTTATTATTGTCTATAAAATAGATAAATATATCAGTAAACATTAGACTCATATATAATATTATATGAAAAGGTAACTTTTTAAGTGTTTTATTTGCACAATTAAAATAAGAGCAAACTACATAAATCTCACTAATTTAGGTCATAATTACTAGGATTCTCGATAGTTTCAAATATTACTTCTTATACCATATTTTGTTCTTTGGATACATGTATCATTACTTACCGGATACATGTATCCGATGGTTCGATTATTCGAGATACATATTTTATTAATCTTAAATTAAATATATGTAACTGATTTCCTTAATTAGAGGAGTAATTGATGCTTAATATCTTAGATACATGAAAAGAAAGAACTATATACGAGATACATGATGATAATGTAACAACAGTGACAAACCTCTACATATATTACCTATTACCAAGATTCAATTTTGATAGTTGAAAATGAAAACATAGTTTTAGTGGACGAAGCAAGAGAGAGATGGTGAATCTAAGTGGTGGAGGATGTGGGGGTTGGGGTGATGAGAATTATTGTTGGGCAAGGGATACAACTGGAGAGGGAAAAATTATTCAAATTGTTAGTTGACCATTAATTTATCAATTTCATTTTGAGGGATTTGTATATCTGATTGTATCTTTTAAAATATATGGTATAAAATATTAAAAATGGTAATATATGTAATTGTTTTAAACTAAAGTTAAGGTTAGTATGTATGGTAGTGATGGGATTCGACTCCTCTCCATTTCTCTTCTCTCAATTTCCCCCAAATTCCTATTTGGATTGCTGACACATGATATAGGTTAAAATAAATGACTAAGACTTAATTTGCCAAAGTAAATAGCATGATTTAACTAATAAATACATTATATATTTAGTATTAAAAAAAAAAATTATAATCTCACAATCTTAGCAACATATTTCTTCTAGTAGTATTCTTCGGAGATTCCTTCACTGATTGTCCCAACGGTCAACAAGTTTTCCCGCACATTGTTTAGCAAAAGGTATTTCTCAACTCATATCTCATCTAAAAGTTTAAACCATTTAATTTAACATATGTCACGTGTCACTAATCCAAATAGGAACATGGAGAGAAGAGAAAAGGTGAGGATCCAGATCCGTAGTGATGTATATCTAGTTAGGTAGTTTTTTCTTAAAATAATGATAATAAAATCTAAATATTGGCCTAAAAAGGAATATTTATCAAAATGGGCCATTTAAACTGGGTCCAGAAGCCATTGTGCAATTTATTTCATTTTTAAATGAGCCCAACCTTGTAAATCCAAAATATAATTGGCCCAGTGGGCCATTATGTAATTTTTCCCCAAATCAATACATTGGGCTATTAAACAAATATAATGGGCTGTTTAAAGCATCCCCAACTTCTGAATTTGTAATTACGTGCCAGAACCTTTCGGCCATCTAGCTTATCAAACGTATAGATAGTCCGTATATTATTATAAAATATACATATATACGTATGTCATGTATATTTCGATCATGCTGATAAACTAGTTGATCAAATGTTATCTATCAGTAAAAAAAATGCACAGTAGAATACTTGCTCAAAACCAAACGATTTGTTCAGAAGAACTAACAATGAGGACTAATAAAAGAATAAAATGTTGATGTGAAAACGCAAAACTTATGAGGACTCAAACAGAATATTTGACTTATAAATTTATCAAGATTAATTTATAGAAAATTAATAAAAAAATTAAATAAAAAAATTATTTTTAAAAATAATATTAATATTTTTGTAGGATTATTTTCTTTTTAAATTATACGCGACATGGGAGATCATTTTCTGACTAAAACAATAATGTACTTACTCCTGGAATTATCCAATCATGAATTCAGGATTCCCCAATTGAATAGTGTTTTTTTTTTTTTTTTTAATAATAATTAATAATTCAGCTTTGTCTCTGAAAATAATCATAAGATTCCAGATTTTTTTTATATTGTTGCATCCCCACGAGTGGCTAAAAAAGGTGACATTATAACGCGGCCCTAATATTCCTCACCCCCCCCCCCCCCGTTTCATAAGTCATTTCATGTTTGACAACTTGCTAAATTCAAATTGTAATTATTAATTTAATCCAATATTAGAATTCACATTTTTACAAAACAAATTGATCATATTAACCTAAATGAAACCCATTTCGAGCAAATATAATTTATTTAGTTACGTGAACAATGGTTATAAGTGAGGTTTATTAACACAAGACTTTTTAGTAATGACGTACGTAAAACTTTCTATTTCAAGCAGTATCATTTTTTCATAATATATCCTCTATTTGTACTTCTGCATTTAAATCATATATATACATGTTCAATAATTTTGTCTAAGGTAGATCCGCCTATGCCTTTTAATTAGCACAAAGAATATTAAACGCAATTGAAGGGAGGAACTATAATTTATTTATTTATTGGAAGAAACAACGATAATGGTGATGGTCAAAATGTGTGTGATAGTTGACGAAGATGTTGGTGATAGCTGAAGGCAATGCTAGTTGTGATAGTGGAAGTGGTTGGTAATAGAGAAATAATTAATTCAAAATTATATAGTAATAAAGCTCCGATCAAATATGATCATTTCCTATAGAGTATGAAATCTTTGATAGGGTGCGCGTCTCTCGAATGGATCCTTAATACTGAATATCGAATTGAAAAACAAAAAAATCACAAAATTAATTACTATTAATTTCAATCATATAATCATTTGGTGGTTGACTCTAAAAAAAAAAAAAAACATTCATCATTGTCTTAAACGACTCAATTTCTTTATTTCAAGTCCTAGTAAAAGTTTGTATCATTTTTCATAATGTTATAGGGCTGAATAAAATCATATGTTATTCTGATTGTATAAATATATCATGTCAATATAATTGACAATTGAGACAAGGGGCCTAATTGTGATGTAAATGTGGCCAATACATATAACGTAACGTCTAATTTGTCATCTCAACCCCAACATTAATCGAGAATATTTTTGTTAATGTCAAATTAGTTGTTGAATAACGAATATTGGACTTTATTTGATTCAGTTGATGAAAGCACTCTAATTATAAGATTATTAATTAACTTAAACTATAGACAAACCACCATTTACAAAGAATTATTGTTAGCTGATTTTTTTTTTCATTTTTATCTTTTGACAAATTATCGAGTATTGAAATAAACTTACTCAAATAGAATGAAAGATTCATATATGCCATTTTAAACCAAAATTTCGAGAAAGTTTAAATTAGTTCATTGAAAGTAGTCGATAAGTTTATCATCATAACAACAGCATATGCATTGTAGTTGATAAACATCAAATATATTATAAATATCTTCTCTTATGTGGTCTTTCGTTGTCTTTTTTCAACTTTTCTCAATGCCACGTTCCGAAGCAACTGAAAGTTATAATTTGGATTTTTTTTTTATTTTTATTTTTTTAATGCTGAAACTGATTTTATAAAAAATGTTATGTGTTTAAATAGAAGCGTTCAAATCGATAACAAACAATTAATATATTTATCATTATTTCACTTCTGATACTTATTTCAACAAAAAATCCGAGTTCAAATCGATAACAAACAATTAGTATATTTATCATTATTTTTGTTAATGTCAAATTAGTTACTGAATAACGAATATTTGAGTTGATGACAACACTCTAATTATAAGATTATTAATTAACTTAAAATAGACAAACTGTAACAACCGGGTTCCGTCGTTATAGAAATGCCAAAGGGGGGAAATTTGGGACTGAAAAACTTTTTCGTAGTATTTGGATTTTCCCAACCTAGTCCAGATTTGGACGAAATCGGAGTCTTTAAGGTGTAGGGAAATCAAGTAGCAATCGGATGATTTTTTTATAATTTTGGTTACATGAGTGGTTAGATAACTCGTTAAGAAATCCGTACGACTTTACGGAATCGAATTCGAGCGAGTAGAACTCCCCCGGAATCGATCTTAGCATGAAGGGTATTTTCTCAGCGTCGTGGATTAGAGGTGTGTTGTGAAATGGGGATTTTGAAATTCTTTAAAATAGCTCACTGGTTCGTGCAAGCCACCATGGCGGGGGTTTTGGACGCTTTGGCGGGGCCGCCGAAGCGGGATGAGGGCCGCTGTGGCGGGTTCGACGCGACTTAAGGTCATAAATAAACTTTAAACGACCTAATTCTGCACTTTTTGATTTTTAGAGCTAAGGAAGGGACCCCAGGCGACTCTTAACAGTTTTCCACCATTCTTGAGGATAATGGTAAGCTTTTGACTCTCCGAATCCATTTTTCGATCTGTAGAACGTAATCTAATAGGTAAATATCGATAGGGGAGGGGTTTGATCTAGAATTTATGGTGGAATTGGGATCATGAGTATGAACTAGGGTTGTTAGAATTGTTAGTAATTCAGGTAAATAGTGATTGTTTAACTGATTCCAATTGAGGAAGCTACTTGGGAGACCGAGAGGGACGTGCGAGACAAGTATCCCCAATTATTCGTCGATTCAGGTACTACTTCATTCCTTCCTTAGCCTATTTTTCCTAAGTTGTCACTCAGGGACGAGTGATGGATAAATTGGTATCTATTGTAACGACCGGATTCCGTCGTTATAGAAATGCCAACGGGGGAAAATTTGGGATCGAAAAACTTTTTCGTAGTATTTGGATTTTCCCAATCTAGTCCAGATTTGAACGAAATCGAAGTCTTTAAGGCGTAGGTAAATCTGGTAGTAATCGGGTGATTTATTTATAATTCTGGTTACATGAGTGGTTAGATAACTCGTTAAGAAATTCGTGTGACTTTATAAAATTGAATTTGGGCGAGTAGAACTCCCAGAATCGATCTTAGCGTGAATGGTATTTTCTGAGCGTCGTGGGTTAGAGGTGTGTTGTGAAATGGGGATTTTGAAATTGTTTAAAATAACTCATCGTTCGTCTGGTTCGCCTTGGCGGCCGGGGGCTGATTCAAGGCGGTGATGAGGCCGTGGCGGGTTCTACGTGACTTAAGGTCGTAAATAAACCCCTAAACGACCTTATTCTGCACTTTTTTGATTTTTAGAGCTAAGAAACGGACCCCAGGAGACTCTTAACAGTTTCCACCATTCTTGAGGCTAAAGGTAAGTTTTTCACTCCCCGAATCCGTTTTTCAATCCATAGAACGTAATCTAATGGGTAAATATCGATGGGAGAGATCTTTGATCTAGAATTTCTGGTGGAAACAGCTCTAATTGGCATAATTGGGATAATTAGGATCATGGGTATGATCTAGGGTTGTTAGAATTGTTAGTAATTTGGGTAATTAGTGATTGTTTAATTGATTCCCGTGTTATTATGATTGTTAGTAGACCAAGAACAAGTGGAACGAATCCGGAAAGGGAAGGATCAAGTTTCTTTGGGTTTCAAAGCTTGTTTCGAGGTAGGTGATGGTTGTGATTTTATCAGTGTGTGATGTATGTTTGTTCTTGTTTCATTATGATACATATATATATATATATATATATATATATATATATATATAAATGTTGCATTATTGATCACACTTGAGGATATACTTATGATTGTGATTGTGGTGTGTTGAATGGATCGGTTGCCACGTTCCGGCATAATTAACTTGGATCGGTTGCCACATTCCGATATAATTATGGGATCGGTTGCCACATTCCGGCATAATCATTGGATCGGGTACCACGTTCCGGTATGCTAACTATTTGGGTTTAGGTTTCATGAGAGGACCAATGACTTGTCATAATTGTGTATCTTGAGAAAATGTGAATTTGTTCATTATTCGTATACGTTGATGATATTGTATATGTTCGATGTATGCATGTGATTATACTGTTGTATTGACTAATGTATATTACACTTAGTGGGATAGCCACGTGATTTTTCCAGTACACCGTGGTTGTGTACTGATACTGCACTTACTTTTATTTTTGCTGAGCACAAGGCATCTTCAAGCGGCTACTGATAGACCTTGCTTAGGAGATTAATGATCGTTGTTCGAATTCAAAGGTGAGCCAATTCTTTCGGGCTGCCATGAGTTCTCCTTTGGCCTATGTCCACATTTCCGGACTTAGACAGTTCTATTAGTTATTAGTACATTAGTTGGGGTTGTATCCCTTCTTGTTTAGACTTGGTTCACTGTTAGATGTTTTGGTACATTGACTTTCAGGTTCTAGGCATTACTTCAGCAATGTTAGTTTATTATTGTTAGATGTTTGGGTACATTGACTTTCAAGTTTATGGGAACTCTATTTCTTTCCTTAGTATTTTTCCTGCTTCCGTATACTTAAATGCCTTAGTTTTGGTTTAGTTGCTTGGTTTGAGTTGTAGTAGTGGTTCTCCCACAGGAGGGTTAGTGTGGGTGCCAATCACGACGGTGTGGGTCGTGACACCAACCACCATTTATAAAGAATTATATTGTTAGCTGATTTTATTTCCATTTTTTATCTATATTTTCTTATCACCAGTATCTGTTTTTGATATTGAAACTGATTTTTATAAATAACTAATTATGTGTTTGAATAGAAATATTAAAACGATAATAAGAAAAGTAAGTCATATAAATTGGGACAGAGGGTTAGACTTCACCTCATCAAATCATTTCACAATGGTAGAACCTATAGCTAGGCGATTATTACGTATGGATACTTTCTCTTTATACTTCAGTCAACTCGAAGCACGTATAAATATATAAAAAAAAAAAACCGATGCATGCTTGTACATAGACTGTAATCTTATTTTTTCATAAATTATTTGAACAAAGGGTCTATTAGAATTGAGAAACAATATATTTACCTTTCAAGGTAGAAATCACTTAAAGTAAAGTCTGTGTATATTCTTTTCTCCTAAAATCTCACTTATGAGATTACACTGAATATGTTATTAATGTTGTATTTCAATTTTGCAAAAACTAATTGGAACTAGCAAATTAATTATAAAAAAACTTTTCATGCTTTACTGTATGTAAGTTCGTTAAAAAAATTAAATTATAATACAATCCTTTTTTTCACAAAGATTATTAGGAATGGAAATGTATCGAGTTGTGTATATCTTACTATCCTCGTTGTAATTTTGTTGTTGAAACTAATAGATAAACTTTTCATGCTTTACTGTATGTAATTAAGTTCGTTCAAAAATTAAATTATGATTCAATCCTTTTTTTCACAAAGATTATTAGGAATGGAAATGTATCGAGTTGTGTATATCCTACTATCCTCGTTGTAGTTTTGTTATAGTTGAAACTACACCATATATAAAAAATTTTGAGTATCTAAATAAAAATAAAGTTGATGATAGAATTAGCAGAGGTGCACGAACTAAACAAGGACGAGACTGTGCACCGATTTCGCGCGGGGCACTTCAGTCAGCGAGTGACCCCATCCAATTTTTGGACACTTGACCCTTTATTTAATCGTAAATAATATTTCAATATTTGCAAATATTAAATATGACATTCTTCAGCTCCGTAGAAAAAGCAAGTTACTCATTTTTAAAGATAAATAATATTGGCAACAAATAATTGGAGGAATGGGTTGTGAAAAGAATCCAAGGGAGTAATAAAAAAAGAAGGTTTTTGAAGGCAAATTTGTCTTGTAATATAACACCAAATTATATATGTCTCGTATATAGATATATTTAAATCTATCAATAAGAATTGTGGTAGTGTGGTAAGTACTTTATTCTTAATCAGACGTTTTGGGTTCGAGTCCTCTGCTACAGAGTCACCTTTGTTAAGGAGCGTTTTACCCTCTGTGGGACTTTTTGTCGCGAATTTGAATTTATTCAGGCTCTAATGTGGATATCGGACACTGTGTATGAAACCAAAAAAATAAATATATATTTAAATCTTTGACCTAGGGCCCGTTGACGAATCTAGACCTTATCCTCTTTTATTACTCATTCATGTATGTATACATAATATATTGTTTCAAAATCTTTGTCCTACTCCTCATGACAATAAAGGAACTTCAATTTAATTTAAAATAGCTCCAAGATTTTTGTACGTACTTAATTGATTTCATGTGATTTGTTGATTATGTACTGATCTCTAATTATGATTAATCTAATAGTAACTAATTATTGGACAGAAAGGATGTTAAATCTATGGATAAGGATTAATGTAGAGGAAGGAGAAGGTTGTCCTACCTTTCCTCACTTACATGTTGGTGAATTCAACATGTAAAGTATGCATTCAAAATAAATATAAATTTATTATATTTATAAATTTTAAATCTTTTTGTGCATATTAATCTCCAATGGAAAGTAATAAGTGATTTTATTATATTTATAAATTTTAATTCTTTTTGTGCATTATTAATCTTCAATGGAAAGTAATAAGTGATTTTATTATATTTATAAATTTTAAATCTTTTTGTGCATATTAATCTCCATTGGAAAGTAATAAGTTAAGTAGTATTGGAATATCTTTTGACTCAATTTCATTCCATGCATCAACTCCATTTTTCACTTTGAATTAGTCGAATATGTAAAAAAAAAAATAATACTTTTCATGGAGGGTTGTTTTATTCTATGTCATGCCACAAGTTCAGTATACGAATATTAGTGAATCAAAATTTTCACACCCAACTTGCGAAGATTTATTTCTAGTTAGCAAGGATAAAGAAACAAAGATGAACCAACAAAACTTGTCCTGAATCTACCAATTGACTCACTTAAAATTAGTTTAGAATTAATTGGAATCTCCATGTTTCCCTTTAGTATGTATTTTCTTCATTTTTATTTAATTTATGTGACATTTTTATCATGTGTTGCAAAGGATGTCGTATGTTCTATTCAAAAGAATTTACTTTAAAATGTTAACTTAATTAGTTAATGATATGATTTATAACTTCATAATGTCTATGACTTGCATCAAACATTTTGAAAAAAAAAACGCTATATATGTAGAATCAAACATTGCTTGTGAGTTGTGACGTAGGAAGTAAGGAAAATCATGGCAAGATCAAGGGTGAGACATGGATATTGCCATTCCTAGGTAGGAGGGTTTTTTTCCGTCTGTAGTTTAGTATTTGTATTGAAGTTGATTCATGTCGGATATATCTCATTTGAAAATATCTCTTTCTATTAAAAAAAATAATTCATATTCAAAGCTCAAAATTAACAGCTCTAATAAATAAGTAAAAAAGAAACAATTTCATCTACTACATCGCATACTTCGATGATTCTGATCAACAAAAGTTAGTTGCCTTGAAATTTCTTGGAACTTGTTCCCCTTCTACATCAAGGGACGCCATGCACACCCGACGTTCTTTTATATATAGAAATTCATTTTATTTTTTTATGATTTAGATTCAAAAACAACCCATTCGTGCAAGCTATATATATGTCAATCACAACCCATTCGTGCAAGCTATATAGATCATGTCAATCATCATCTTTAATTTATGATTTGGGGCAATCTAGTGTATGCCGATTTCAAGTTGTTAGTCACTCATTGACCTAATGATACCCTACACTACATGCATGAATCTCCATGGGCGTAGTGTATATATATATATATGTATATATATATTGCACATGTAATATTGTAATTTAGTATTCTAGTTTATTTCATTTTATTATCTCAAAAAGATTATTGACACCTTGTTTTCAATCATCTAAAAGTTTTTTTTGTTTTTAATATTTTCATTTTGTGTTCAATAACACACCTTCTCGTAAGAAGATGGACATTCATGGTACTTTTGAAGATAGATTATGAAAGGATGTTAGCTAATAGAAATAATAAATAATCTTGAAAATAATAAACATACTTAAGAAAATCTAAGTAAAGAGCATATACAAATACTCTAATATATGATCGTTTAGACTTTGTCTCTTTTCAACATAATAAATAAGAACATAGTAATCAGAAACAGTTTGACATGAAAATAAAAAAAATATGACAAGTAGAGTTAGAATATTATTTTATTATAAAGTGACTGGGCAGTCTGGGAACTCGTAAAGTTAGTTAATTATTAGTTAAATAATTATTAGTTAAATAAGGATACTACGTTGATATTGATTCATATAGAGTACGAGGGATTCGCAGTAAATATTATTTTTTCTCACTTCTGTTACATTGGGAAATTAAAGCCCTTTTATTTCATTATTTTAAGCCTTTTCTAATTGTAGTCTCACAAATGATAGAAGCCAAATTCAGTAGGACGTATCAATAGCTGACGCTTCAACTATTATTTAAATTCTCAAACATAATACTCGATAAACAAAATACAAAAATAATACTCTATAAACTATTAAATATACTATAGTAAAAATTTCTGATATATACTTCCTGCTGTTCATTTTACATGTTATATTTTTTTTTTGGGCACACCACTTAGAAATATTAACAAAAAAAAAAAAAGTAGTTTAACTAAATTATCTTTATTTATTTTTAATCTTTATTTAGTATTACTCTCTTTTTCACCATATTAAAAGGTGAATACTAATTAATTAGTTAATTATATCTTTATTTTTTAAGACAATAATTAGTTTTGAACATCTATTTTTAGTAAAGATAATAACTACAATGGATCGGAGGGAGGATGAAATAGGGAAAATTACCCAGAGCAAACATATGCCCTATATATACCCAAATTATCGAGAATTTAAAAATATTACGAAAGTTTAAATTTTATCTGTTTTGCTTTAATTTGTATCTATTTGCTTGGAGCTATATTGATAGTATTTTCTTAAGTAAATTATTGCTACTTATATTTGATAAATTAACCAAACAATCGTTATTAAGGTCAAATACTTCTAATTCTTAAATTCCGTCTTGCAATATACTAAATTTTGATTTCCCATTAGGTGTTCAGTACCTATATTGGAGCTCGATTATTTTAAATTTGTGCTACGTATAGGCCTACTCGGAGATAAGTGCTCCCGTCAAAGATTTTCCTATACCCAAAACTCAAACCCGAGACCTCTAATTAAGGAAGGAGCGGGCTCATTTGCACCACATCCTTGATAGTAGTCTCTAGACTCTCAATTAGTTACTATGGTTTCCTCTAGGAAACCTCGGATCTGCTGCAATATTTCAGAGTACCCATATCTCATATCTGGTTAGCCCATTAATATGTTACCATACGTTATAC
Source organism: Solanum pinnatisectum (assembly GCA_035578085.1). Taxonomy (NCBI): domain Eukaryota; kingdom Viridiplantae; phylum Streptophyta; class Magnoliopsida; order Solanales; family Solanaceae; genus Solanum; species Solanum pinnatisectum. Next base: position 66,610,189 of record CM069076.1, read on the forward strand.
CCATTTCTTTCATCATTTCATCCCCAATCGAATGCAAGACTTGATAAGATAAAGAGGTTTCATAAATACACCTAGCTAATTCTATATACTATCAATTATTTATTTCTCTGCTGTGTGCTGCTTTTCTATATAATAGAAATAATTATAATATATGAAATAGAAATTATATGTCATGCACATAGAAGTCTGGAGCTGTCAGCTAGACCTTATAATTGACTTCATTGGCGTCTTCTAAACCTCAAGGGCTCATTTTCATTTTTATTAGTATTTTATAATATATAAACAAACATTTTAAAATTTTATGTTATGAATTTTAAATTATCTTTAGCTTACTTAGTTCCGTATAAATTATTTGTACATGTTCAATAGATTCCTAATACAAATATGTACGTAGTTTTGATCGAGACTATTATATAATGCGATCTAATGTGAACTAGAATTCTAGTTTCACTTCTGCCAACGTTTTGTATTATCTTATTTCTTTCTTGATATGATGACAACCTCTTTTATCTACTACTTTTCTTAGCTAATGATAGATTGTGTTTTTTTTTTTACTTCGTTTAAAGCTTTTTCTTTCTTTTCTTTTTTGTGTTTCCAATAACATATCTTACCCATGTTTTCACATGGACAAATGGTGCATGAAAACAAAAGCATTACTGTGTGCTGGTACATTGTACGTGGTTTGTTTATCAATATATAAAAAATATATTCAAGAATACAAAGGGGGGAGGGTGTGGGTTGTGGGGGGTGGGGTGGAAGAATTAATAATATAGAATAACAAGTAGTAATAATTAAATAAATTGGTATATAGGTTGGGGATATATGTGCTAGTGGTAGAAGGCGGTAGTTTTCCGTTAATTTAGGCCACAATAGAAAACGATAGAAGAATAGAGATTGAGGAAGACACACAAAATGGCCCCATTCATCTTATCGGTTTTGGTGTAAGGTCTGTGTGTGAGAGAAAATAAATTAGTTAAAATCACTGATCTGATTATTTTGAATTTGTGCTACGTAAAATACAATAAAAATAAAAGAGAAGAGGTTGTTTTTATAACTTAAAAAACTTGATACAAAGACTTCTGATTAAGGATCGATGAATTCTAACTACCCATCACACTCGTTAAGGTGTAAGTTTGTGGGTTTTAGAATAGAAGTGTGGCCCAGTAGTGGCCATTTGAGGATAATGGTAGTAGCCTTCATCCTCTCTGGACTAATATTTATTCAACCAATATATACATGGGGGTACCACTATATTCTCTACGCACCTTTCTAAATGATTTGCTTTTTACTATTAAAGATAAGGATCAATAACTTTAATTTTAAGTCTGCAAACTTGGTGATTTATCAAGTTTTTAATCATATGCTTGCTGTTTATATTAAGTTGATACATGGTCCATAGATGGTTAACAACAAAAGCACATGTACGTAGCGTTGTAGTCAAACAATAATTTTGACAAGAGACCAATCTTATTATGATTTCCAAGATAATTTTCCTAACTTAAAATAATCCCATTTTTTTCTTTCTCTTTCTGTCAGTTTGTCATAATTAATTGACCACTACTAGAAACACATAAAATTAGCTAGGAAATTTGTTAATAATCTTTAGCTAATCTGTCACTAATCCCCGTTTTTCTTCCCTTAGTGGATTCTTCAACCTCTAACAACTTTCCTAACTTATTAAAATAGACTCACACTGGTGTGGTGTGCTTGATCCATCCTTCTTAGACAAAATATAAACTGACAAGTTCTTAGGGTTAGTAGGGAGTCCGCTAGACAGATATTATCGAATAGCATCTTTTGATAATCCGAGAGAAGCTTCGAGTGCTTTCCAAATTATAAATATGAAGCTAGTAATTATTAGCAAATAAAAAATATGCTAATTAAGTAGCATATCTTAACCAATAACTTATTTTGAAGGCAAATATACCACTTGATGTCCACACATATAGTGATGTTGTGATATCAACAGCAAGTAGAGGTTATTGATTAGTCTCTTTTACTGAAATAAACGCATTGCTAGCTAGCTAACATGATTTAACATTTGCAGCCATAGTTGACCCCAACTGTTTGTTAGTTAATGGTACGAAACACTAACAGAAAATATTTGATCAAATAAACCTCACATGAAATAATTACTTAAAAAACAAGATACAATTACTAATTGTGAAAGCAAAATTAGGATATTAATTAAAGGGAAAGGAGTCAGTGGTCACAAAATTCATAGAAAGCTAAATGAAAATGAAACCAAATCTTTCCTCGATTATGCTGTCTCTTGATAGTGATAGCAATAGAAAATCTGCCCAGGCCGCACCTCAACCCACGCCAACCCCGCACCCCCCAAAAAAAAAACTTTTTTAGTGGTCCTCCATCACACTATCCAAATTAATTCTTATATTATGTTATCTATTAAAATATCATCTAACTACCTTTTTGGAAACTTTTGTGTTTGATTAATTATAATGACCTACTAAATACTCAATTATTATTAATGAATCACCCGTGACTATCTAATTTGTTAATCACACGTATCATCAAATCTTGTGGCCTGTGGGATTAAGCAAGGCCCTCTCAAGCTTAAATACAAGAATATTTTCTTTAGAATTTATATATTATTTATGCGGTGTTTAGCTATATTTATGTATTAGTTGTTATACATAAATAGATTTCCTCGTAACTTATACTACTTGTATTAGTTATGTGATTTCTAAATTGCAAATCAAGCAACTTCTTAATTTGATACATGAATAACTTACTTCCTTTATCAACTACCAAACATGATATTATTTACATAAGATTTAGTACCAGCATAACTCACTTCCAAATCAGTTACCAAACTACCCCTTCATAACTTACCTCCAAACCAGTCTAAATTGTTCAACTAAGAAGTTGCAATCCAAATTATAATAAAAATATCTAATTAAAGTTTTCCCCCTTGATCTTGGGCATATTTATATGCCCAATTACTACAAATTACCCATCTTTAACGTAAATTTTAGGACATTCACTAATCTAACTAGCATATTTTGGCTTAAGATTGTGATGATTGCATACTAACATACATGATTAGCAATTTTGCAGGGTTCCTAAGGAAGTGATTGAGTCAAGGAAGAAAAAGGAGTTAAAGATGAAAAGTGACGTCGTTGGGGGAAAAAAAAAAGAGATTCTTTTTAGAAAAGAAATTCAGGAGCAAAAGCCAGGCGCGGCACTCCATCACCACTGGCGCAGCAAGGGCGCGACGCGCCAAGCTCCAGTTAACTAAGGCCACTTTTGGGTGCACTGGCAGCACGGCTCGCCAGCCTACCAGGCGCGAATTGGGCGCGATGCCCCAGTCTTGTGCGGAGTTTTGGCGAAAGTTGATTTAAAAAGGACTCCTAGTTGAAGTAGAATTCGACTCTATTGTTCCTAACTATTATAAATAGACCATTAGGGCTCCATTGTTAGGGTTCGACTTTTTATTGGTGTGCAAGAGCAAGTATCAACGTTTGTAATAGGTTTTAATCTTCTAACTCTTCTATTTTCCGGAAATCGCATGAACAAGTGTATTTTGTGGTTTTCTAATAGCATGAGTGGCTAAACGCCCTTGTTCTTAGGCTGTAGCTACAAATTGAATGTTGATTATTTGAGGTTCTTGAATTAATTCTTGGTTGTCATTATAAGTTACTTCTATATTCTTGTTTTAGTATTTTATGCTTGATCACCATAAGATAAATACATTGTCTAATCTTAAAATCGAGAGAGGAAGGTTTAGATAGACCAAAGAATATAGAGAGCTCGATCGACCCATTTGATTGAGGTGATTTGTGTTTAGGAGTGACGCTTGGACGAACAACTTGCTTGGTTATGAAACAGGATGAAATATAAATACTTGTTAGTTAGTCTATTTATCACCGCTCAATAATGTAGTTAGATGGCTAACTGGAGTAGGCGACTAGAGGTGTACCCGACTCATACAATTAGCCCTGTAAACCAGTAACTTGACAACTGAAATTAGTTCTAAACCGATAATATGATACATGAGATTCAATCTATCACTACAAGAAAAAGGCTTATTTATGACCAACATTTAGGGACGAGTTAATAATCCCGTCACTAAAAGTATACATATTGGGACAAGATTATATTTCGGTCCTAATCCATCTGTCCCAATTTATGTGGCACTTTTCATTTTTCGAGAGTCAAACAGTTTAAGTTTGACCGGGAATTTGCGCATGAAATTTTCAATTATTTTGAAATAAAATTTATATATTTGTAAACTACGTAAAAAGTATTATAAGTCACAATAATTGATAATTCAAAATGTTTAAAAGAACTATAAAAATTTACGGTCAAAGTTAGACTTGTTTGAATCTCGAAATCCGAAAAGTGCCACATAAAATGGGACGGGGGGAGTATATCTTTCTGAGAAGGTGCGAAGGTTGGTCCCTAAAAATATTAATAACTAGTCCCAATTGTAATTGAGAGCGTTAGCGGGAGAGCACACCGCCAAAACAACCCTAAAATATTTACTAAAATACACTTTTTTTTCCTGAAAAAGTAGGCGCCAAAATAAATAACCTTATGTCCTAAACATCTAAAAAAAAAAAAACACTATGTTTTCTCTCAATACCCAATGGTTTTAACTTTGCCTTTACGTATTCTCAAGAACACACACTATCTCTTTTTCATCTCGATCAAGGCCAGGTTTTGCCTAGGGTTATCCAGCTCTTCCTCAAGGCCTCTCTATTAATCATCAAAGTCTCTGTTTGCTTCTCTCTACTACGAAATTCTGGTAAGTTTTCTTTTTTTTTTTTCGTGTTCTCTGTTAGGTCGTTCAACTTTGTCCAATTTTCTTGTTTTACTGTGTTTAGATTCTAATTGATGGTTTGATTTGTTGAAGTGTATTCAAGTTTGTATCATATTGTGTGTTCGAAAAATCACATAACCCATAAAGTAAAGCTTATTTTTCTGAAAAATAACTAAGAGGACACCCTGCTCATGTTATTCTCTACTTCCTGATTTCCCTTCTTCAATGGACACCAAAGTTCCTTGTATGAATGGATATTTGATTGTCGTTTGATTACTTGATGATTATAAAACACAAAGAAGTTTTTATTGAAGTCTTTATCAACTTGTAGTAACAAAAATTATTATTTTCTATATACGACAACACAAGGAACAAAATTTCAAACAAAGGGTGTTTGCCTAATATCAAAACTAATTATGCAATGATTGAAAACAATCTCGACAGTCCAAGACCAAAAGCTCTTAAAGATTTTGCAATTGTAGACAGCTGACAATGTAAGTGTAGCAAGTGAAATCTGGAGTTGTTTTACAGTTCCAGGTTTTAAGCTATAGAATTCATTTGTGGTCCAGTACAGTATGATCTAACTTTCTTTCCATCAAATATCGAAACAAAGATCACTTAATCTTAAAAAGTCATATGTAATTCTGACTTTATATATAGCAAGTATTAGAACAAAAGAGTCATAAGTATCAAAGATCACTTATACTCAATATAACAAACAAATGTTAATCACATATATACTTCTTAGTAATTTCAGTAAGTAGTGCTCATGCCACAAGAAGCTAGGAAATTTACAACTATAATCAAAAGCTTTGTCATCATAGAAATCATCAAGACTAACTTGAGTTGTGTCCTTATACCTAGTTGAAGTCTTTTCTTCAATATACTTGCTCATGCTAACCAATTCAAGGATACTCCCAATTTCTTTCACAGCCTCACCCATGGAAGGCCTCTAGGCCCCGGATTCATTAACACATCTAATTGCCAATGTAAATAGTTTATCAACGCCTTCAAATTTTGCCTGGACGTATTCTTGGATCTATTAATTGGTAGAATTTGGTGTAATCTGTTAAATCATATAGTCTCTACAACCAGTCTCAAGATGTGTTTTCTTAGTATAGTGAATATAGTTGAGGACTTAGAATATTTTCATACTATAGTTACTGAGCATATGTAGTTTTTCTCAAGATTTATCATTGTCCGTGTCAAGTGTCTGATAAGAAAGTTGGTGATTTAAATCACATCTACAGTTGTTTTTATCAAATGTTAGACACAAAAACTTCCTAAGCTTGAATGGCTTATCAGCTGAATCCATAGCCACCGAAGTCTGAGAACTGTTTCCTTGTGAATTCTTAAGGACTGTGTATTCATTAGCATTTGTCTCTTCTTCTTTGTTGAAAATTCTAAAAGGAAAACAAAAAATAGAAGCCGCTTTATTTCTCAAAACTCATCGTGAGAATCAGACAACCCTAGCAAGATTTTTCCTAAAAGCGATCTTCACTTACACATCTCAGTGTATACTCTCAACTGAAAATCTATATTTTTTCAAAACAAAGAAAGAACAGGTATGTCCATAGCAGCAAACGAAAACGGAGGCCCAAGTCTTAGTGTTTCAGCTGTGTTTTCTCAGAACATAGAAAGCAGAGGCCTAATAGTGATCTCAACTCAATTTATATCTTCTATTCAATCGAGTCTCAGGTATGCATCCACTTCTGCGAGTTTTTTTATTTTTTTCTATAAAGTCAATTTGTTGTTTATGTTGTTCGAGTCATAGATCTTCTTGTTTAAGTTATAGCTGCTGATGCTTTTTTTTAGAAACATTCAGTTTTATAGTTACTGATAATTTGCATCAGCTTTTTTCTGTAATAGTTGCTTAAGTTATAGCTGTTGATCGATTTTTTAGAAAGATTCAATTTTATAGTTACTGGTCATTTACATCAGATCTTTTTTTTTTTTGTAATAGCTTCTTGAGTTATAGCTGCTGATTGTTTTTTTAGAAAGATTCAATTTATAGTTGGTGGTCATTTGCATCAGCTCTTTTTTGTAATAGCTGCTAGTCATTTGCATCAGGTCTTTTACTTGGAAAGAGGCACTAATAACTCAATTAGGTAAAAAAATATTCAGAGATTATATAAAGAGAGTTGCGTTCAAGTTAAGAAATCCATTATGAATTATAAGTGAACTATTGTACAATTTTTAAGATTAAAAGAGCATGAGAGAAAACTGAATGCAATATGTTAGAACTTCAAAATTGAAAAAGTGAGGACGGATCAATTATGAAGAGTACTATAAGATACTCATTTGTCGTGCCTGGGGCAGTTGGAAGAGGACGAGGACGAGGGCTTAAGTCGTTGACATCAAAAGGAAAAATTCCAGCTAAGAGTTTACTTTTTCAATCTAGTGATCTAGTTAAGCAATACATCCAAGAAGTTGAACCAAGTACTCAGCACATCACATTGAATGGTAATTTTCCCGTATATAAAAACTAAAAATGATGTTATTTCTGTTACTTCAATTATTGTTGTCATTTCTGAAAATATAGGAGGAGATATGAATAGAATCAGGCATGTAGGCAGCCAAGAAAACAACAACATATATTTTTTGTGGGTATTTTTTCATAACAAGTCCCAGATTCATACCACCAAGAATATGCCCCACTAGTATGACTTTCTCCTCTTGTGGAAGAGATTCATGAAGTGTGTTAAGGTGCTCTAGTTTCCTCAAATTAGTGTCAGAGGCTGCCTGTCAAGCCTTCAGATTCCTCCCTCTTATGTGTATATGTACATCGATCTCTCTTGCTACTCAAGACTCCTGGTAGTGGTGACCTAGGAATCTCTTCATATTTCTTTCCCTCCATATTAACGCAGTTACCATCGAAAAGATACAACTGAAGATGCTCCCTTTTTCTCAGGTTTTTTTTGCCCATTTTGTTGCCCAGACGACTTCTCCCTGCCAGTTGCCTACCACTCTTAATTCACCTATCCAGCTGAACAGTTTGAACCACAAGCTCTAGGTGATATTACATTCAAAGAAGAGGTGATTCATTGTTTAATTATGTGTGTCACAAATAATACAAGATTCATTGTTTAATTACTAGAACCGCTGCTTATAACATAGCTCTACTTGTATTGTGTGATTTTTCAGGTGCTATTGGTAAGGGACTAGGAGATGGACATAAAAACTCCACCATGTCTCCTAGTCAAGTTCATACTCCGTTTCGTTCATTTACTAATCAAGTAAAACAATGCACCAATGAAGTCGAAACAAGTATGTTTTTAAAAATCTGTTGTATCTTTTATTCAATATATAATAAAAAATAAATGCCAAAATTTTTATACTATGACTTCTTGGTTTGAGATGCAATAGTAAAGGGGCGGGAGCAAACACCTAGATCTTTCTGCTCATCTTTAGGAGTTTCTAAAAATAATGTGAAATCTACTCAAGAATTGCCATCAATCGAAAATAATACCCTCCTCCTTGAAAAAGAAAACACGCAAACCAAATCCCCTTGTTCTTCTGATCAAGTTATGCAAGCCTCCCAAACAACTGAAACATGTATGACAATTTACAAATTCATGCACTATCAATCTGTCCAACTAAATTTTATTGCTGCAGTACTTGATAAATTATAAAACTATAGGACCATATAATCCTAGAAATGTAAAAAGAGTTCGAGAGAGCAACAAGTGTAAAGAAGTTGCATTACTTGAAGCTGGAAAGAAGCTGAAAGTAATATTTTACAATAATCAAATAGTTGGAACAAATAGCAATCTGTTTTCGAGGCACTTAGGAAAAATAATTCGTGACAATAATATGTGTCCACTGAGAGTATCATCATGGAGTGACATTAAGCAGCAGAGGTTGGATCACATGTGGGCAGCTATTGAGGTAACAATTAACCACTGTTGCACATCTTTTTCTTGCTCAACTTTTTACATACTTTTTGTATAGTAGATGCACAATGTTCACTCTCCTCTTTTATTTAACCTCATTCATTGTGATCATATATTTAGATGGATGAATGAGTTATGGAACAAATGGAGAGGATACTTGCACGCTATTTATGTGAAGAATAAGCCTATTGTTTAGGCTCTTAAGAATATTCCAAAGCGAGTAGAAAAAAAGGAATGGGAGTAGTTAGTTAAGGAACATTTTTGTTCCGAAAGTTTGCAGGTATAGTGATCTAATAGCCTATACTTTTGAAGTGTCCTTTTTACAACTAATCATGATATTTAGATGTGAAACATTTTTTAAACATGATAAGTTTTCTTAGATATGACAGTTTTACATAACAATACACGCGAGTAGCAATAGAAATGCAGAAAATCGAGCTAAGTTAAAGATGTTTCATCACATTGGTAGCAAGCCTATTAGAGAGAACATTTATCAGCAAGTAATATCAAAAAATAAATTTCCTAAAGAAAATATCTAAGACGTTCTATTTGACATGTTTCTCTTTGTTGTGAAGGGCGGAAAAAATGGAAATCCGCCAAATTTGGCGACTGTTTTCTTTGAGACTCGTAAGAAAGATAGCATGCTTGTTGAACCAGAAGCAATTGAAAAACATGTTCGTTTGGAAAATTTACTATGTAAATTACTTTAAATTATTACAAAATTAGTTGAAATGTACTTTTTTTGTATTTTGCAGGCTCAAATTGAAGAAATACTAAAAGTTGAGTCAAATCTGCCTAGCATAGAGATTGTAGAAAAGTGTTGTAGACCTCAAAATCATAGCCATATATTTGGCTTTGGGGTGGAGTAAAGGCAAAGGACTTAAGAGGTGACACTTCTTGTAAGGCTGAATTATTGTCTGAGCTACGTTCAACTCAAGAGAAATATAAATCTTTGAATGAGGAAAACAAATCGTTGAATGAACACTTGTCTACAATAGAACATGAGCTGAAAGAAATAAGAAAAATGAAGGAATTATTTACTGTTCAACAATCGCATGACCCGCATATAACACCACCCGTATCATTTGAATGACGACTGACTTTTTTTGCTGACCAAGTAAGTAAAAATATATCAAACTCTATTTGCGGATAGTCGTTTAAGCATTTAGTTTATGGCTGAACTCTTGTATTGTTGTCATGCTAACAAGAATAAGATGATTGATCGTGTTTAAATGAATTTCTTCATTTTTGAGGTTCCTTGTTAGGTGATTTTTTTTTCTCTTAGTCGGTGTTGTTTGATCAGATTGGACAAATGCTTATATCTTGAAGTTTTTGTGTTATGATTCATTATACAGATTGGAAAATTTTTTGTTTGTTGGATTGATAATGGAAGATGGTTTAGATATTAGACATCTCCAAGGTGTTCATATATAGATGATACATTCAATAATGTTATGTCACTTATGAATCTTGATACATATATTGGGATAGAGTTGATTTTGTTGATAAAACAGGAAAAAATTCAAGCAAACAGAATTACGTTACAGATATTGCTGAGAAATGTCTAACAATAGCAGCTATAACATTAGGAATAACTACCACACCTGAAATGCTTCTGTTGTTCCAAGTAATTTTACTGTTTGTGTTGTTTGTTCTCCAGTCAGAAATTGGAAAACTAATACACATTCAGTTTTATCCTTTAGGTGAATTATAACAGTAGATTGAAGCTAATTTTGATGTGCAAGCTAGTATTTTCCTTGTTTAAGTTTTGACTACCTAAACTAGTTTCTTGATTTATAATTTTAGCTTGCTAGACAATAGGACTATTAGCTCTTGGTAGCCAATGTAGGTACTTTAACAGTTAGGTTATTAGACTCATCCTGTCCATGTAGAGTTTCTACAAAAGCACCAAGTTTCAAAACTAAATTCCTTAACAATCAAGAACAAAAAATGTATCATTAGAATTGTTTAAAAGATTATTGCCTTCTTTATCTCAGTTTTTCATTTTCTACACGTACAATTACCGGGCACATATTTTGAGATTCTTTGTCTCCTACAAGGATTAATTATAAGAAGAAAACAGTGATAACTTGTTTGTTTCCCCTGCTACAATAATAACCTGCTTGTGTCTTCCTGAAATAGTGATATCATCCTTGTTTAGTTCCTCCGCAACAACTTGTTTCCCCTAAAACATAATATAAATCTTTTTTGTGGAGAGTTTGTCCATTTGTTCTAACTTATGTTATTGAATTTGTGCTTCTGATATAGATTTGGATTATTTGTGAATGCATCTCAAAGTTTTCTTAATCAATTCGTCTTATGCTCTTGCAGATTGTTGTTATTTTTTGATAGCCCTTGGTGTAGTTTAGAGTTCTTTTTTGAAGATTCAAGCTACAACTCAAGATGCAGTTTAGAAGACGCACATGACCATTATTATATTTCTAGGAAAGTTGTGCGAAACATTTAATCATAGTCTAGCTCGGGATATTATTAATTTTCTAAGTTTTATTTTGTTCATTAAAAATTAAAACTTACACCATGAGATGTTTACCTATTTTATATTAATATCAGCCTTTTTTTATGGAGATTTAACGTAGCAATCTTATATTTATTGGTAGATTATATAATACACTTGTGAAAGGAAGATCCAGAATCATTGGTGGTCAATTAAAGACCAAGAATTTTACTCGACTCTAAAAGGTCATCTAAGACGAGATAGTTTCTTGTCTCTAAAAGTTTAATTTAGGATGATACAACTTCTCATCCCAAAAGATTCAACTAGGACGAGGTATTGCTTGTCGCGAAAAACAATCTAGGACGACATGGTTGTACATCTAGAAAAAGTAACCTATGACGAGGTAGTTGCTCGTCCTTAAAAAGTAATCTAGTATGAGTTCGTTTCTAGTCTCTAAAGGAATTTAATGACCAAAAATTACTAATTTTCAAATAAGAAAATTATCTATTTGGGATGAGATATCTAGTCTCTAAAAATATTTTGGCGACCTGCTTTGTTTCCTTCTTTAAAAACATTTAGCGACTAGTTAAAGTGACCCATCCCAATTTACCTTTGGCAAAGATATATTTTAGGACGAGTGGCGACCAGCCTTTTCCCGTCCCAAAAGACTATTTGGGACCAGAAATGGACTTTCTGGGACCACATATCCTTTTATTCGAGGCTGTTTTTCTTGTAGTGTATGCTGCAGCCCTGGAATTGCCTTTTACTTACTTGAAACACCATATTAAAGTCGTTCACAATTAGTTACTTTTATTTAGTGCATAATTATTAGTAGTTAACAATTATCACAATCTCTTAAACGATTACTTTTACTTTTATTTGTAGAATTAAGTGTTAGATATAAATTGATCATAAGTCCCTTGAGAACGATAACTCATTCTTTAAGAATCTATATTACTTGCGCGACCACGTACACTTGCGTGTATATTGGGGAGCAACAAATTTTTGGCGCCGCTACCGAAAACTTAGTAATTGATTTATATTCGATCTTCTTAAGTCTACAATTAGAATATTTAGGTATAATTACTTGATCTTAGTTTGTTTATTGTAGGCACTTGATTTTTAGGTCTGGCTCAGAAGGGAGAACTTGTCGAACCTTACAACGAACCCGAAAGAGTTACGCCAGCGCAGAAAAATGAATCAAGGACGTCCAGGAGAATTGGGGTTAGGTGTTCGGGGAAACAATGATGATAATAATCAAGACAACGTGAATAAGCCAGAGAACGTGATCAACCAAGGGAACCCGAATAACCAAGAAATACCACCTATCGTACCCGCTAGACCAGTCTGTGATGTGGCAATCCCACTCACCGCCAATGTGGCATCTAGTATTAGGAAACCTCCACCGGGAGGTAGATTTGAACTAAAACAGGGCATGGTACAACTTCTCCATTCTAATGGGCAATTCACTGGTCTCCCTCACGAGGATCTCCAAATCCATCTTAGGAACTTTATAGAGATCACTGATACATACATCCCAACTGGAGTCTCATCGGACTATGTGAGGCTGACGTTGTTTCCATACTCATTGTTAGGAGCCGCAAAGCATTGGTTAGATACTGAACCACCAAACTCCATCACTACCTGGGATTACCTAGCAAGAAAGTTCTTGAGTAAATTCTTTCCATCCAAGAAAATCGCACTATTGAGGAGTGAGGTATTATGTTTTAGGAAAAATCAAGGGGAGGACATGTACCAAACATGGGCTCGTTTCAAACAAATGTTGAATGCTTGCCCACACCACATGCAAACTAATGAGGTACTTGCTCACACTTTCTTTGAGAGTTTAGATTATAATGCTCGTGTGCTTCTTAATAGTACAGCAGGTGGACAGGCCCTAGCTAGAACATGTGAAGAGTTGTTCGACTTACTCGATAGGCTCTCCGAAAGGAACCCAAGATATAAGGGATATATGCCTAGAACCACAACCCAAAAGGCCGCGGGGATCTTAGATGTAGATCAAGCTACTGCGATAAATGCCAAATTAGATGCAATGCAACATAACATGACCTTACATTTTAAACAAATGGCTCTAAACCATGCATCGATAAACATTGTAACACAGGCAGTCAATTGGTATGAGGTATGTGGTAGTAGAGCTCATGAAACTGAGCAATGTGAGACAAATCCGAATTTCATAAACTATGTGAGTAATGCACAAAGGGGTGGAGTTCAGCAAAATTATGGTAACACTTACAACCCTAGTTGGAGAAACCATCCTAACTTCTTATGGGGTGGAAACCAAAACCAAAATCAGGCGCAAGGGGCTAACCATTACCGTTCTCAAGAGGTTGGGCAACAATACCAAAATCCTAACCAAGGTGCAAATCCTAGTGCACCAAAATGAGGGATGACCAATGAAGAACTACTCCAAAAGCTCATGACTGAAATAAGGACCAAAATATATGCTAGAATAGAGAAGAATGATGAGAACATCAGAAACATCCAAATGTCCCAAATGAGTTTAGAAAAACAAGTTGCGCAAAGTTAATTCTCTGAACTTGCGTCCCCAAGATGGGCTACCCGGTGATACTGAACCCAACCCAAAGCAACTGCATGTAGTAAGTACTAAAAGTAGGTTACAATTAGAGGAACTAGCTCCAAAGAAGAGAGATACTGAGGCAAGTATCAAAGAAAAGAAAGTGGAAGAGATAGTAAAAAGCTTCAATGTTGAGGTAATCGTTCCTCCAAAGAAATTACCACATCCATTTCCACAAAGGCTCAAAAAATAAAATGAGGATGAATGCTTCGGTAAGTTTTTCTCTCTCCTTAAACAAGTTCACATTAATCTACCTTTTGGTTGACATTTTGCAGGGTATCCCGAAGTATGCTAAATACGTGAAACACATTGTGGCTAGCAAGATGAGGCTTACGGAGTATGAAACTATAGCACTTACTGAGAAGTGTAGCTCAAGAATCCAAAACAAATTGCCCAAAAAGTTAAAAGATTCGGATAGTTTTACTGTGCAGTTGGGCAAAGTGTTCATGCCCGCAAGTTATGTGATTTGGGGGCAGTATAAATTTGATGCCCTTGTCGTTATATCAAAGGCTTGGGTTGGGTAGTCCAAAACGAACCACTATTATTCTCCAACTCGCTGATAGATCCATTGCTAGGCCAGAGGGGGTGGTAAAAGATGTGTTAGTTCAAGTAGGTTCATTGATTTTTCCTATAGATTTTGTGGTCTTAGATTTTGAACGTGATTCTGAAGTTCCATTCATTTTGGGACGTTCGTTCTTGGCCATGGGTAGAGCATTGATTGATGTAGCAGCTGGTCAACTAACTATGAGGGCACATGATAAAGTTGAGGTATTTAATGTTTACCGCGCTTTAAAATTGTCTTCTATCTATGAAGAGTTGTATGCTATTACTGTAATTGATCACATACTAGAATCACAAGTAGTTGTGCCCGAAGATCCCTTAGAGAGAGTTTTAGTAGGTTGTGAAGTAGATGGAGATAGTAAGGCCCAAGAGATAGAGACATGCTTGAATCTGGCAATCATAGAGGCTCACATGTATAAAGTGGAGCCATTAGATCATGAGTTAGGGGCACCACCCAAACCCTTCATCGAAGAAGCTCACAAGCTGGAATTGAAAACACTGTCGGCGCACCTCAGGTATGCTTATTTGGGTACTAACGAAACTTTACCTGTTATACTTTTTGCAGAGTTTTCTGAATTACATGTTGAAGCGGCATTAAGGATTTTAAAGCGGAGGAAAAACCGATTGGATGGCATATGGCTGATATTCATGGGATTAGTCCGGCGTTATGTATACACAAAATCTACATGAAAGAGGATCACAAATCGAGTGCACAACATCAACATCGGCTAAATCCTTTGATGAAAGAAGTGGTGAGAAAGGAGGTGATAAAGTGGCAAGATGCTGGAATTGTGTACCCGATCTCCGATAGTAAGTGGGTAAGTCCGGTGCAATATGTTCCCAAGAAGGAAAGTATGGCAGTGGTAAGAAACGAAAAGAATGAGTTGATTCCTACTAAAACAGTGACCGGTTGGAGAATTTGCATGGATTACTAGAAACTTAATGATGCCACCTGAAAAGATCACTACCCGTTCCCTTTATTGATCAAATGCTTGACCGACTAGCAAGGCAGGAGTACTATTATTTCTTAGATGGGTATTCTGGTTACAACCAAATCTTAATTGCCCTCGAGGATCAGGAAAAGACCATGTTCACTTGTCCTTATTTTACCTATGCTTTCAAACGCATGTCAATCGAACTTATGCACCGACAACTTTTCAAAGATGTATGATGGCCATTTTTCATGATATGGTGGAAGACTTTGTGGAGGTGTTCCTGGATGACTTATCCGTCTTTAAGAAGTCTTTTGAGGTATGTCTCCGAAATCTTGATAAAGTACTTGCTAGATGTGAGGACACTAACTTAGTTCTAAATTGAGAGAAGTGTCATTTTTTGGTTAGAGAGGGAATAGTATTGGATCACAAGGTGTCGAAGTCGGGGTTAGTATTTGATAAGGCCAAGGTAGAAGTTATTGAAAAATTGCCCCCTCCCATTTCTATAAAAGGGGTGCGTAGTTTGCTTGGTCATGCAGGTTTCTACCGGCGATTCATCAAGGATTTTTTCAAAATTGCAAGACCTACGTGCAGTCTTTTGGAGAAGGAGGTGAAGTTTGACTTTGATGAGATGTGCTTGAAAGCTTTTGAGATGTTGAAGAGGAACTTAATTGAGGCTCCCATCTTAATTTCTCCATGTTGGGGACTACCATTTGAACTCATGTGTGATGCAAGCGATATAGCAGTGGGTGCAGTGTTGGGACAAAGAAAGAATAAAGTGTTCCACTTGATCTATTATGCAAGCAAGACCCTTGACTCTACGCAAGCTAATTACACAATGACTAATAAGGAGATGGTAGCTCTAGTGTTTGCCTTCGACAAGTTGAGATCATATTTGGTAGGTACTAAAGTGGTTGTTTTTACTGACCAAGCATCTATTAGGTACCTATTCAACAAAAAGAATGCTAAACCAAGACTGATTTGATGGATATTGCTTCTCCAAGAATTTGACCTTGAGATCAAATATAGGAAAGGTAGTGAAAATCAAATAGCTGATCACTTGTAAATGAAGGTGAGTAAATCCGAAAAGAGTTTCCGGATGAACAATTGATGGCATTAGATATCTCTCAAGTGTCATAGTATGCAGGCATTGTGAATTTGATAGTAGGTGAAGATTATCCTCCGGGTGCAACCACCAAAAGCTCAATCATGATGCTAAGTTCTATATCTGGAATAAATCGTTCTTGTTCAAGCGAGGTGAGGAGTCTAAGGTTTAAGAGTGTGATTTGATAAGATAGAGTTTGTTCGAGGACTAACAAATGCTTAAGTGTGGGGTGGTGATATTGGGCATATTTATATGCCCATTTACTACAAATTACCCATCTTTAACGTAAGTTTTAGAACATTCACTAACCTAACTAGCATATTTTGGCTTAAGATTGAGATGATTGCATACTAACATACATGATTAGTAATTTTGCAGGATTCCTAAGGGAAGTGATTGAGTCAAGGAAGAAAAATGAGTTAAAGATGAAAAGCAACGCCAGGAGAAAAAGCCAGGCGCGGCGCCCCAGCACCACTGGCGCAGCAAGGGCGCGACGTGCCAAGCTCCAATTCAGTGAGGCCACTTTTGGGCGCACTGGCAGCGCGGCGCGCCAGCCTGCCAGGCACGATGCCCCAGTCTTGTGAGGAGTTTTGGCAAAAATTGATTTAAAAAGGACTCCTAGTTAAAGTAGAATTCGACTATATTGTTCCTAACTATTATAAATAGACCCTTAGGGTCCATTGTTAGGGTTCGACCTATTATTGGTGTGCAAGAGCAAGTATCAACGTTTGTAATAGGTTTTGATCTTCTAACTCTTCTATTTTTCGAAAATCGCATAAACAAGTGTATTTTGTGATTTTCTAATAGCATGAGTGGCTAAACACCCTTGTTTTGGGGTTGTAGCTACGAATTGAATGTTGATTATTTGAGGTTTTGAATTAATTATTGGTTGTCATTATAAGTTAATTCTATATTCTTGTTTTAGTATTTTATGCTTGATCACCATAAGATAAATACATTGTCTAATCTTAAAATCGAGAGAGGAAGGGTTAGTTAGACTAAAGAATATAGAGAGCTCGATCAACCCATTTGATTGAGGTGATTTGTGTTTAGGAGTGACGCTCGAACGAACAACTTGCTTGGTTACGAAACATGATGAAATATAAATGCTCGTCAATTAGTCTATTTATCCCCGCTCAACGATGTAGTTAGATAGCTAACTGGAATAGGTGATTAGAGGTATGAACCCGACTCATACAATTAACCCTATAAATCAGTAACTTGACAATTGAAATTAGTTCTAAATCAATAATATGATACATGAGATTCAGTATATGTTGCAGCCCTGGAATTGCCTTTTACTTGCTTACTAAAGTCGTTCACAATTGGTTACTTTATTTAGTGCATAATTATTAGTAGTTAACAATAATCACAATCTCTTAAATGATTACTTTTACTTTTACTTTTATTTGTAGAATTAAGTGTTAGATATAATTGATCATAAGTCCCTTGGGAACGATAATTCGTTCTTTAAGAATCTACATTACTTACGCGACCACGTACACTTGCATGTATATTGGGGAGCAACAGCCCTCAATACGAATAAGAAAGTGGGGATTTGCCCTAGTTATACATTCCTTTCGTTCTAGAATCAAACTTTTGATGACCCAACTCTTTTTTATGTGTGCTTTTCCCAAAAAGAGGAGAAAGAGAAACGCGCTCCACACATCTAGGGTGGTTCGCAAGAAGGAAAAAGAAGGTTGCATCAAAGATTTTTAATACCTTCTAGTGTATGCTTGCTTCAAATTCTATTTCAAAATTTGTGTAATTGTTTTTCCTCTTTTGGGAAATAATTATCTAAGTATAAAAATAAGTTAGAGCGAACGGAATTCTATTTTTAGCAAGTGACAACCCCGTAATATCTGAGATTCTGCTGTTACGATATTTAATAGAAGCAAGAGAGAGTGTTTCACTAACTTTCAGGTACCAAACACCAATCGCACAGAATTCTGAGAACCCCGTTATCCGCCTTTTTTATTAGGGTGGTGTCCACGTCATTCTTCTGACATGTCACCTTTGACGGGTCCATTGATTGACACGTATCAGTGGGAGACCCAATTGTATTTCTCATTTTCAGGCCCAAAAAAGCTCTCTCAAACTTTACCTTCTCGCGGGACAGTCTCACGTGGTTAGTCATGTCTACCCGGCCCCACTTTGGTATGGTTACGTTCCATGACCCCTGCCCCAGTTAAAAGTCGAGCTAAATTAAAATGTATTTATTTATTGTTTATATCAGCAACACGGTTTCTGTCATGTACATTAATTACTATATGACGTTATAGCCGTAAAATATCATACCATGTTTAAGATTATTTTCTCTTTATATATTTCGTATGCAGTCGAATCAAAAGAAAGTAAATACAATTTCGCATTTCCCTCTCTCCTTTTCGGCAAACTTTTTGTCACACTTATTTAAACCTCACTTTCCTAATACCTCTAAGCTTCACGCATTCTACTCTCTTCTTTCTCTCTCACACAATAACAGAAAAAGGAAGATAGAAGAACACAATTTCTTCTATATTCTAAAGTTGTATTCACAGTACTTGGAGAGAAATAAAGAGGGAGTTGGTTCAAGAGGAAGTAACAAACAAGGAACGCGTTAGGAAGCTACCTAATATTTTTTTCTCGTACAATTTTGAATCGCCTTTGTTACTTTCCGCAAAGTAAAACAAAGGACAGTAGCAGCTTTTTCTTCTCTTAACTTTTTCTGAAAAAAGGATCTCTATTATTGATGAATATTGCATTACCAGAAATGCTACATAACAACATCACCAGCAATGGAGGAAATGGAAGCAGCGTGCTTGAACAACAACGAGCTAGAATGAAATGGCATCAAGAACAGGTGCAGCAACAAGAGATGAGTTATTTTAATGGACAAAATGATCTACTGATGAGTTCTTTTCATCAAACGTCTGAAGCTCAACAATTTCATGGGCTGATCAATGTAAATGATCAGAGTCTTAATGAGCTTGTGACTCGGGCAATTAAGCCAGACCCCTGTATGGAGAACAATTGGGGTGATTTTGGGACCACTGATAATAATGGTTTTGGTTATGTTCCAGTTGGAGTTGGACACGGAGGAATGTCACACCCAACTGAAATGAATTATGCTATTTCAAGAACTACAAGTTGCCCGCCTACCATGGCGGACAATGCTGTTTCTGCTGTTAAACCCAAAGAGACTATGCTGAGTTCTAACAGAGGCAGAGAGAGCTTCAAGAAAAGGAAAGCAGATAAGAATCAACATCTCAAGGTATGTTCAACTCCAACTGAAACTGTTTCTCTATCCTGCCTATGTTTAAGCCCTGCATTTCGGTGTGGTTGAAGCATAATATAGTTAAGTAATTAAACGCCTGCTTATTCAAAGAGTGAGTTTTTTAGATAGATAGATAGTCACACAACTCAACAAGATATTAGAATAGTCAAAGGTTTTGAGTTCAACTTTCACATCCACCCAAAAAAACTACTTTCATATAAAGAATCAAATCCACATCTCACGTGTTGATATATAATATAATTACGTAATTAAAAATATGCAATTAGATTTATCGTTTTTTCCAGATGTTCACACAATTCAACAGTCCTGTAAGCTATAATTGGTGGACATTTTTCAGGAGGTTGCAGAAGAGGAAACCAAAGACAAGAAATTGAAAGAATGCATCGAAGAGGGGGATGATTCTTCCAAAGTAACAACAGAGAAAAAAAGCAACAAAAGGAGCGCCAATAACAGTAGCAACAGTATGGAAAATTCTGATACTTCAAAGGAGAAGTCCAAACTTACCGATGATAAAAAGCTCGACTATATACACGTCAGAGCACGTCGAGGTCAAGCCACTGATAGCCACAGTTTGGCTGAAAGAGTGAGTTGCAAATTCGGTCAAAGTGTTTTTTACTAATCATCAGTAATATTTTACTCTAACGAACAACTTAACCAGCAAGTTAATTCATATTTTTGGCAGGTAAGAAGGGAAAAGATAAGTGAGAGAATGAGATTTCTGCAAGATTTAGTACCAGGTTGTAACAAGATAACAGGGAAAGCAGGAATGCTAGATGAAATAATCAACTACGTCCAATCTCTCCAAAGACAAGTAGAGGTAAAAAAAATAAATCAAAAAACAAGAGTCCTTTATGTATTTGATGTTGTTGCTAGAAAAATTATGATTGAGATTCTATATTTGGCGATATCATGACAGTTCCTATCCATGAAACTAGCTGCTGTTAATCCAAGGCTTGATATCGACGTAGACAATTTCTTCAACAAAGATGTAAGGGAACATCACATCAAGAAATTATTTCGTTCTTCAGAATAAAATTATGTTCTTACTTCACATTTATTTCTCCAGATATTTGCAACTAGCACATCTACTTTTTCCACAGTGGGAGCTGGAACATCATCTGAAATGCTTAGTATGGCCCAACGCCAGGTCAATTCATTGCAGCAAATAATGTCAAGTTCTGGATTAGAAATGGGTATTCTAAATCTAAACGAAATGGCACTACGTAGAACCACTAGTGCTCCTGTACCAATTCCTGAAATGTTTCTCGACTCATCCAGTATCAATGTAATTAATTGAACCAATCTTAGTCAATAAACAGTTTATTTCCTTTTTTTTCTCTTTCAATTTGCTAAACAAAAGTTTCATTCGACATACAGCAAGTTCAGAGTTTTCAAACTTGGGACACTGATTTAGATAACATGTATGCAATGGAGCTTCAACAAGGAAGATCAGCACAGTTTCTTCCCCATCCGTGTACAGGTATACACAAGTGACATGTCTAGTCAATATTTCTATCCTGTCTATGATGCTTCACCAAAAAGAAGATAAAAAATCAATTAAGGTGGGTGCTACTTTCCATGTTAGAGACCCAGAACCTATCATATTGCTTCGAGAATAGTTGGGTCCTCTTTGATTTAAACTCCTGTTGAAAAAGGTTGCTGATTAGGTATCTTCCCTTTATTTCTGTCTTCCACCTTAAATGATCAAAACTGTGTTACTTTTGCACGGCGAAAAATTCCCCAAAGTAGTTGATTGATAGGCAGGTACTAACCATCCAACAAAAATGAACAGCTATTATTCAACTACATTATTAAGATTTCGAGTCTTTGGAGGGCCCTATTTTTTCTTTTCTTTTTTTATAACAGTTGTGTCTGGGCAATTAGCGTGCTCTTCAACTATTCCACGAGTATCCACCAACTACTATCACCCACATATTGGGTAATTACTACCGAACAAGCCGTACACATATTGAAAGAAATCACTTAGTGTTCTTTCTGCCTATACTGAAATTTGAACCTTTGTCCATACTTGGAGGGACCTATGGCCCCTATCTATCACTAATCTCAAATTTAACACCAGAATAATCGCAGTAGGCTTTTGTTCAAGTATTGAAGTTAAAAAAATGATCACTGCGCAGGTTTCGCTGAAGCTGGACATGACCTGAAGATGGAAATGTGACCTTATAATTCTAGTCATTCAAGATCCTTGAATGACTTCACCTCAGATGTCATGGATCCTGATTCTTTTTTTCCAAGTACATAACATAGTATATTCTGTATGTAAATGTTGCAGTTCAAGAGTATCAAAGCAATACTATGACACTGTTCATTGGAAATCATATCTTCTCTATAACAGTTAATCAAAACACAATTGCAGCCAATCATGCCACTAGTATAAAGAAGCTAGAAAAGAAGTTAAAATTTTGGAAAATTGTATATACATAAATCTAATTTCCATCTATATATATAGAGGCACACAAAATCAACTCCTGGAGATGTAAATGAAAGAAACTGCATCAGAACAGAAGTGCAAAATTTGTTCATTTTTTTCATAACCAAGAAATCCCTGAGGCCTAGTGTCGAGCGCTAAATTTGAATCTCAGAAATAATTTGTTTGGACATGAAGTTATCACTAGGTTGCAACATAAACCAGCTGAAATCTCTCAACCAGACCAATAGCTTAATTATTTATTCTATTACTCTAAATAAAATGTGTAGTACTTCATAAGATATCCATATTTATCTATTTACTGTCATTTATGATACCTAATTGGTCAGTGTTCATATAACCAACTAGACCCCATCTTATTTGACACTAAGAAGTAGTTGTTGTTATAGTAGTATTGTAACTTACGTTTGTAATCAATCAAAACTGCTTATGATTAGATTATTTTCCACTTTCGTGTCAGTTGTAGGTACAAATTATCCTCTTCCAGAACTCTTAACTAAGAGAGTCGATTATAGCTCTATGATAAGCATAAAAATTGCAAATACTGATTATTAAGGGTCATACTCATCAAGTGGCACAAGCTGTTACTCTTTTGACTATTACCTGAATGGAAATATTGAGCACTCCATCTCCATGACTATACTGAAAGGGAGCCAAAAAAATACCATAGTGGCTACCCTAGTTGCTTTTTGGACAGAATAAGACATGTCGATAAAGACCTAGAGAAAAAAGGCTTTTTTTTTCTCTTTCAAAATAATTGGTGATATTGAGACATCTGAACCACTAGTTTTAGGATTAATTCCTTCTCTATTATAAAAAAGAAAAATTAGTCGCTAATCATACGGCAGCTCATGCTAATATCACAGAATTAAAATACACTTTGTAGTTAGAGCATCATTATATTTCACATCAGTCTGTCAAATAATGTTTTAATCGGTTGGACAAAGAAATAAGTAGTTTATGTGGTTTATACAAGGGATTGAAAGATATTCAAATCATATCCAAGTTCCACTGATGACATACATGGAGATGCCATATTGGTGGCTTTGAATACAAAAAGCATGGATTCCTGTGGATTATCATTAAGCAAACTAGAAGTCGTGACTGTTTGTCATGTAATCTAACTCAATTACTCCACTCCACCAGTGAGGGAGTTTCTTTTTCTCTATATTCTTTTTTCGTGCTTGCATCTTCCTTCTTTTTTTGGTTGAAGGGAGGGGGGTTGCAAGACCTTGTTGTTGTTTTTAATCTCTCATTCAGCATAATGGAATATAGTCCATTATGTTCAGGAGGATATCTTTTCATTTTTGATGGTTCAGAGCAAATCAGAGACATTCATCCGAGACCAGGCAGCACACTATTGGGCCTAGTATATGTCATCTTGTGCCTTTCGCCATTATTTCTTTGTTCTAAAACAACTGCTTACCTTCACTTTCAGTGAACAAGGGGGACCTGGCCTCTTCTGCAGACAAAATCTACTGGATTCTTCTTGCCGGAATAGATGCTGAAAGATGGTTTTACTTGTTATCTTTCAGGACCCACTAAGGCTACGATATGTTGATGTGGGATTTATACAGCCTTGGGCTCTACCACCTTAATAACTAGCTTTTGGGGTGTAGTTCTCCCAGGATTGTATCAACATTATCAGGAGCCAGTCACCACCACCGTGCCATGGATGTTGACACCAGTATTGCAATGTCCACTCGGGGCTAGAAGCATCTAGCGCACAGCTAGTGGCAGGTTCTTGGAAACCTGACTAAAAAATGGCTACCTTGGAAAGAGCTATTTACTTGTGGTAGAGTGAAAGTGTAGAGCTGTCGAGGACGACGGATGCAGAATGTTGTAGTTTATTATGGTCCATTGTAAGGAATGGGACTTGAGTCCCGCATCCGTATTGCAATGTGCTAATGTGGGCATTATATAGCCTTGGGCTATCCCATCTCAATAGCTAGCTTTTGGTTTGTGGTTCTTCCTAGGTAGTATCAATTTATCTTAAAATCTTCGCAAAGGGCCAAGTGTGTGCCACGAGTGCTCTGTCTTCGAAAAGGCAGAATGCTGTTATAGAATCCGCTATTTTTGGAATAAAATCGTTGTTTCCTAAAAATCTAAGATGGTTCTCATAATTTCTGGTGTATAGTACAGCACACTTGAACCAACAATTTTACATAACATTTATGTTTATGCCCTTTCCCCAGCTCTCAACTTCTTAAAGAATCCCTCTAGAATCTATGAACATAAGAGGCACTCATTAGACGGAGATGACAGACATACATAAACTCTTGAATGAAGAAGAGGACAGGAACATTGTGCTTGGTAATTAGGAGCACTTCGAGAGACATCGATATATTGGGTACTGTAGAAGTATTAAAGTTGAGAAGGTTAAGGGTGCTATTCATAGTATGAGCAGGGGAAAAGTGACTGGACTAGACATGATTTTGGTGGAGTTTTGAAAGAACACAGGCAAGGCAGGTCTGGAATGGCTGATTTGGCTGTTTAATGTCATTTTTAAGACTATAAAAATGACCGTAGAATAGAGGTAGAGTACAATGATTAAGTTGAATAAGAAAAAGCGGGATATCTAAATTAGTATATTTAGTTCAGAATCCTTCTAATGGAGCTAAGCAGATAGATCTTGAATTATGCTTTTCCTGCTTATATGATTCTTGGGTCTATAAGTGATGTCTTACATCTTCATGACAGAAATTGTTAAAGTATTCCAGCACAAATGGTAAGTCATCAATCTCTTAGGAACATTATCCAATGTGTATATAGATGAGTTTTTTCACTGCTATCAGCAACTATTCACAATATAAATTGCTATTATAAACAAACTTAAATACTGAAGACATAAAATAAGCACAATTTAAAACCAGATAAAAATACTTTACATCAATGATAGCATAAGCTTTTTATATAAGCACGAACATTATAAAGGAAGAACCTGCCACTAGTAATACAGCTGCTGCCACTATATCATACCAATCAGCATTACTTGGATGGACATCAATTCAGAGTAAGTTCCTCAAACTTTGAAAGCTCCATTAGATCACAGAGACTTCCCCAGCTTCTGTTTTGGCAATAATTTGGACTAGTTTAGATTTTTGCTACGCTTCATATTCAAAAAAGAAAATATGAACCAATACTAAAGAACAGAATTGTGTAACCATTATACCTTTTCCAGGAACTATGATGACCGGTGCTATCTTACAGTTGTGTAAGCAATACTCAGCGACACTTCCTTGCAGTACACTAATGAGAAATTAACCAGAAAAATCAGTAATCGACTTAACAACCAATTAGTAACCAATGCATACACAGGTGTGTGTGTGTGTGTGCGCACGCGCGCGTGTGTGTGTGTGTGTGAGAGAGAGAGAGAGAGATAGACACCTTTGGATTATGCCACGTCCCCTGGTTCCCATAACCACAGCTGAAGGCTTCAACCTTTCTGCTTCCTTGCAAATTACCTTTCCAGCATCTCCTTCAACAATCCTAGCCACTGTCTTCACCTATTTCAACATGAATCCAAAGAATTGAGTTTACTATGTTATCAACTTCTAGAAATTATACCTATGAAACCAGAACTATAGAGATTATTGGTTTACATGTGGTCAAACTCAATGAAACCAAGTTCAAATTCAATAAAACCAACAATTACAAACTTTTCTCAGGGTTTATAATACATTCTTCTGTGATGAAAAAAGGTCTTCTTGTTACACGGCCTTAAGGCTTTAAAATGAAAAAAATATATCTAGTGGAAAATCGGCAAGAAAAATGTCTCCACAGTAGAACTGGAAGTGCATATGTTGCATATGCCATGAGAATATTTTCCAATGTGCTAGCAAAACTAAACTCGCACATATTTCAATTGTCAACAAAACTATAAACGAAAAAAATGGAGAAAACTCATGAAGATACTGTTGCATAACAAATAAAAACTTGCAAGAAATGACATATCATGTGTGAAATAACTAAGAAAAATAATTAGAAAATTAAAGACACATGTATCATTCAAGCAACAACTAGATAAATTTCTGACAATCCTCAAGCCCTCAGGGTCACGTCTCAGTCAGGGACATAAGGCTTTAGAACATGATGTCTTATGACTGCTAATCAAATTCTAGACTTATAAAAATAAAAATTATAAGCTCAAAACAATGAGCAACAGGTTGGGCACCTGACTAGAATCAACTCTCACACGCAGCCTAATTCATGGTATATAGTTATGAAAACTTACATGCATGCTAAATAAACCCATCAAACCATTTGAATCATGGTATTTTCCAGCAGAGTAAAGCTACATATGAGCAGCTCAAACTTGAGAAGCAATGATCATGATGAAAACCCATTCAGAAGAAGACCACTAAATCAAATCGTGATGAAGCTTCTGATAAACAGTTATATATATTTCCTAACATGAAACATTCCTTATTCAAGCAACTGAATGACCTTAAATATTCAAAGGAACAATTGTTTCTTATGTCAGTTACGGAAGGTCCTTAAATATTCATCTTCAAGAATTTTGCAGCATGTATCTTCCATGTTGCGAGGGAAAATGGTGTCTCTTTAATCTTTTGAGAACCTTTAATGTTCAAATGTGAGGTGGTTCATTTTTTCCAGAAAATGTTTTGGCGGTATGTAATGGTGCCTTAGTTATTACAACACGGTTTATGAGAGAAGTAGATCAATTTTGATGTTTACATTAATCAGGTTGAGGAATATAGTTATGAGAATGGCCAAGGGTAATCACTTTTGTTAATTGCATTATGCTAATCATTTTATCATATATGATAAGTAATACAAACATTACTAGATAATGGCCAAGGTACAATCGAAAAGATTTATTAATCCAATTGGAAAATCAAACTAATGTTTTAAATATACAGAGTAAATGCAGATTTTAATAGATTATCCAAACACTGATAATTAATACTTCAATCAGAAATCATTTGCCATCTGCACATAATTACTGTAAAGCCACATAGAAAGACTAACCATAGCAACCGAAAAAGCCTCAACAGCAAGCTTCTCAATGAGTCCCTGTGTAGCCTCATAAACAATCTCATTTTTCAGACCTGAAACAAAATTAGCAACAAATAGAGCTGTATATTAACAAATGTTGTTAAGATCAATTGATTAAAACGGAGATTCATAAGGATGCGAACTTACTGGAGACGGCGTGAACGAGATGAAGCGTATCGGCGAGACGGCAAAGGTGTGTAACGGCCCAATCAAAAGCGTGTTTGCTGTTAGGACCGTGATCTATAGCGATCACTATATCACGGCCGCGACGCCGTTCGCCGGTTTCTCTATCGAGCTCCGGCTCCGGCACTACGGGTATGAGAGAATGAAGCTTCACTTCGCTCCAATTGTACTCTTCGTCTTCCATAACCGTTTCCATTGCCTACTTTTGGATAAAAAAAAATTATTTTTGATTTTGCAAATTTGTGTGAGATTAGCGTTTTGGATTATCCGAGTATTGCCAATTCGTATACGAAATACATATAAATAGGAGAGACACGGACACCAGCCACCTTATTTGAATTCAACGAATAAAGTTGCGCCATTGCGATTTGCGAAGGCATTGGTGCCTGCTATTTTAATTTTTGACACGTCTCCTCACTTTTAGCTTTTTTAATCATTACTATAAAATTTTCAAAAAAGTGTCAAGTTTAACTTGATACGAAATTTAAAAAAATAAAAAATATTTTTTAATTTTATGATTCTAAATTAAAGTTACGTTAAATGTACAAAGACGAGATGAGCTGATGGATCCTTATACTTGTATCAGTTTGTATTCAGAACCCTTCTACTTACCTTTTTGTCATATGAACCTTTAAACTCAATTAATATGAAATTTTTATGCCCCTCCAATTATGTGTGTAGCTCACTCTCCTTTATATAATTGACATGTCATATCCACATCAGATATATTAATGCCACATCATAATTATTTAATAACAATTTTTAAAAATTATTAACCAAAATTATTTAATAAAATGTAAAATAATAACGTTTTAATTTATTATTGGCATTTCTAATTCTCCCCATTTTCACTATTTCACGACCAAAAGAAAGCCATCACCGGCGTCGTCGCCATTTTTGCCGGTGAAATCACATATACTTTCTCCCTCACCCGTCTTTTATCTCCGCCGCACACCGTCACTATTTTTCTTTCCTCCTCCAACCTCCACAGTAACAACAACCTAAGCCACCGCACAATCAGATCTGGCCAAACTTTTCGTAATCCAACGCCGACTACTATTTTCACACCCCAAATTGTTTACAAATATAATTTCACATCAACCTCTGCCGTGAAACTCGTCGAAATCTACCCAAAATTCGCCTGAGATTTTCTTGGGTTATCGAAACCGGTTGAAAAAGACAAGTTTAAGGGATTAGAAGGAGACGATTGCTGTGAAAGATTGAAGATGGGAAAGAAAAGGAAGTCTCTAGCATCGAGCCTTGATGAAGTGGATCGAACCATGTATTCGACTTTCTGTAGCGCTGCTAATTCCCTTTCTCAGCTTTATACTCAGGCTATGAACCAACAGAAACTTTCCTTCCTCTCCTGTGAACGTCATGGAATGGTATTGAAATTTGAGGTCAGCATGTTAAGCATTCCCTTCCGTTTCTTCGAAGATCTACGGCTCGCCAAGATTTACTTACAAAGTTGAAGTTGCCAAAGTTGGAAAGCAATTAAGCTTTGAGGAAGAAGAAATAACTTTTTAATTAATTGTTTTCTTAAAAAAATATTTCTTTTATAATTTTAATACGGTAAAGGGATGGATTTACTCGAACTTTAATAAATGGTACGTATATGTCCTCCGTTATACTTTTCGTCCACATAAGTTTTTGCCGTCCAATTATAGGTACACATATACCTTTCTCACTAATGGATCCCTAATTTCTTACACGTGTTTTAATCTTATTGAACTACTCATTTGACCCTTTTCTTTTAACCCATAACTCAATACCCATCCAATTTTCTCTAAAAGGAATCCTAATTAAAACACCCAAATTAACACACCAAAATTCGCCCAACCCCCAACCAAAATGGGTGGTGCCAAAATCCACTCTTCATTTTCATCAAAAATCACCCCTTTATTCTTTTCAACCCACCATAACTATGGAATCAAGAACTCATCTTTCAAGGAAGAAGATGACTTGTCACTAAAATTACTATTTTCTTCACTTTCACTAACATCCCTGCAAGTTATGTCAATCTTGTGTCTTTTAAAATTTTTAAATCTGTAGCTTTATGCTTGTTAAACAAAAAAATAAAAACTCATCTTCATTTCACAGTAGGAATCTAGATTATTGGGTGTTTTATATATCATCTATTTCAAAAATATTTTCAACACATTTCAATAATAACAAATCAATTTGAGCTTGAAATTTTTGATTTGATTGTAGACCTACTTTAAAGCTTGAAGATTTGTCCATCAATGGTGGTTGTATTTTCTCAAACCCTTTCAACAATAACAAATCGATTTGAACTTAAAATTTTTTATTTGAATGTAGACCCATTTTAAAGCTTGAAGCTTTGTCCATCAATGGTGGTAGTATTTTCTCAACCCCTTTCAACAAATAATAAATTGATTTGAACAAAAAAAAAATAAAATTGATTTCTTGATTTTTTGATTTTGATTGAAATAATATGCTTCTAGGTTTTTGTTTGTGAGATTAGGAAAATGAATTGAAGAACATTTTTCCTTTTATTTGATTTTTAATGAAGATGAAAAGCTATGTTTTTTATTTTTAGTTTTAAATATCATGATATTTTAATTTGGGCCATGGGTGGGTAAAGTGTAGAAAATGGGTGGGTTTTCAATTTTTTTGGATAAATAAATAAATAAAATCGGGTAAATCATTTAGATGATGCCACGTGTCCATCCGTTAGATTCAAGAATATATACAACCCAAAAGAATGACGGTAAGGGCATATACAACCTTAAAGTATAATGGAGGGTATTAGCATACCATTTTTGATAGTTCGGGGGTATATTTGTCCTTTTTCCCATTTTAATATTATTTTAACCTAAAAAAAGTTGTTCACTCGCCTTAAGATTAAGATGCGTGAAGTCACACACTTTGGCCAACTCAGCCATCTTACAGACACATAAGCTGGTCAATAGTCAGAGGTATTTGTTAAATTGTGTTTTATTGAGTTTAAGGGTCCAGATGACAAAGGTGTAAGTAGAAGGGTTCAGAATACAACTGATACAAGTATAAAGGTTCACCACATCATTTCGTCAATGTACAAAATTGTACTTTAAGTTTGTGGCCTTAAACATGTCACGTGGAAAACTGAAATTAAAATGTTAAGAGGTCAATTTTTTTGAAACACACTAAAAAGGAAAGTGAGTCATTCTTTTTTAAACAGAAAGAGTAATTAAAATATAGGGTAATGCTAAATGGCCAGAAAATTTGGCTAGAATTTGACCAAAAATTTTTTAAAGTGTATAGTATCTTTTTTATTTTAAAATTAATTGATCATTTTTCTATATTTTAACTAAAATATATTAAGGTTAAAAGGATAAAAAGATTTAAAAAATAAATAAATAACATAGATAAAAAAACCTTTCTGGCCAAAAAAATTTTTCCAAAAATATATTCGTTTGGTCCAATTTGTTATTTATACTCCTTACTCCAGAATCGAAAAAAATTCAAATCACAATAAAAACATAAAATATTAAAGCCGGCGAATTTATTAGATAGTTTATGATTATGTGAATTTATGGTCTTTCACATTTCAAGCGAACTTTCGAGGCTTCAAGCTACAATCGCATTAATTATCTCATATTGGCATAAGCTTACTTAAAACATGAATACTTTGAAATACTTTTATGAAATGTAATTATTGCACTATGGCATCGATCTTAAATACGTGAAATAACATGATGTACCATAATTTTTTTATCTTTACCCATTAATATCTTCACCTTTTAAGTTTCAACTCGATCCATATCTTTATCATTCATAGCATCGATACTTTGATCACTTTAATTATATCATCTATGGAAAACCAATGAAAAAAAATAAGTTACAATATATTTTCAATTAGAAAATATACACCCATGGTATACTAGCGGTTCGAACAGATTATGGAGACAAAATAGTAATTGGTCGATATTTATCTGTTATCCTTTGCCAAATTTTTGAGTGAAAATCATGAAAAATAATGCAAGAGTAGTTAAGTAACTCTAATATGTGACATTAAGGAGCTTCATTATATTAAAAATCAATTGAAAAGGTCGATATTAACAAATTAAATTTATCATTAATACATTTGATCGAACAAAACAACACTACTTGAAGGAATAATTAATAAGACACCAACAATTACCAAGATTACAATTATTTTCTAGGTAATAATACTGATTAACATCACAAAAATAATTAACATAGATTCATTACATTATTAGCCTATATAACTTAATTTGCTATTATACATATTTGTCACATGTTCATGTTTGCATGAAGAATCACTTCACGAGGAAGAAAGGAATTTCTTGAGATAATGATTATAAGTGCATGGTCGCTCCAATTGAACCAAATGTCCTGCATTCTTTATATACTGAATTGTTGTATATTTTCCCAACGTCCTGCACTCATTTTAAATGATTCTTATTAGATATTCGATAAATTTGATAAATAAATTTAAAATATTAATTTTGAATTCCAAAATTGTTCAACAAATTAATCTAGGCTCAACCATATAGTTCCCAAAGTTGCTAGGGACTTACTCTTTCATGTCATCAGAAAATGCCATATTAAAAATCTTATCGTCGTCTCCACATAAAATATAAATCCTCTGTATGAAAAAGTAAACAAAGTGATAATTAATAAATACTACTTTCATCATCAAGAGATCAGGGAGGAATCTTGAAAATGACTATAGAAATTGAAAATGGCTGTTAAATTAGACGATTTGAATTTTTCATTATTAAAGATAAATGGAACATTAAATTAAGATTGGACAAACCTGAGAGTAGTTAGGGGTCTTAATAGTGGCGTCTTTGTCATTGACTACTAAAGCTTCAAGAAGTTCCACTTTCTCCTTTCTGTTGCTAAACATTGCCTGTTTTTACAACATTTTACTATTAAAAAAACTATAGTACAAACACGTCAATTTGACTTATATACATAGATATTTTCTTTTACGTCACGAGTTATTTACTCTTTTTATTTCATATTAAATTAATTTTTAAATTTTATATTTTGATTTTTTTTAAATTATTGAGTTTAATATTAATAATTTCTATATACTACTATAATTTTTTAAAATAAATACAAAATTTAAATGATCGAATTGATAGTGACATTCTAGCTGGATCGCCAGATGGTTAAAATAAATAATCAAATTCTGTCGTTTCGATATTCGCTAAAAACTGGTTCATGTATCTCTCTAATGACGATGAATTGTCAAAAGATATTATAGCATATGAGTTAAGAGGCCTAGTATAATTACATACATCAAAATAAAGTTGTTTGCCCACTTTTGACTTTTGGGGGCTGCTTCTATTTCTTCTTTCATCCATTTTTTACTTGAAATAGTTGTAAACATAAAGTTGATATTTGAATCATAATCCTATGGTCATTTTAAAAGTGAATAATTACACGTCTTCATTAAATCATCAAACATAATCATGTAGCTTAGCACATAATTAACACCAGTAAATTAATTAAATCTGAAATAAGTACTATTAGTTAAATAAATTTAACTAGGTACCTCGTGAAAATCCTTGTAGAAAAATTCAGGCAGCCATGGCAACTTATGAGAACCAATAGATAGAAGCACTTTGACTCCGGAGACAGTTTTAGGCAAAAGAAAATCAGGCCAATTTGTGAACCCAATATTCTTCAAAGATGCATTGCTAATTGATTCAGTCATTTCTATAATTGTGCTTGACATAACCATAGATTCAACCATGTGAGGATACATTTGAGCTAACTTGAACCCAACCATTCCTCCATAACTTAGCCCAACAAGAGAAAACTTTTCCACACCCAACTTCATCATTCCCTTTGCTAAACATTCCGCCTATTTATTAATTATCCCATAGTTAAAAATATTGTACATATTAACAAACACAATTTAAATTTTTAGATGAGATGATCACTATGATACCTGAATACTTGTTGATCGTTCAGGACGAGTAGTGATGGAATCTCCGAAGAAAATTAAATCAGGGACGTAGACAGCCAAATCTGAACTTAAAGAGAGTATTTGAAAAAGCCATGTCATAATTCCATTGGCAACAAACCCGTGAACAAATAAAACTGGAGGTTTATTTGATGATTTGTTGTTTGGATGAACGGATTTAGTTGGAACCCAAAAATGCATTGTAGTTCCTGGTTCTATTTCCACTAACTGGGATGTCATTCCAACAACTTTCATTAAACCATGAATAATTGGCTTCAAAATTACAAATGTATTTCCCATTTTTTTCAAACTCTTAATTTTCTCTCTGGATGAATTAATTAAGATGATATGATATCTGATCTGAGATTTTATAAACAATTAGTCGTACACACGACAACATTTATTAATATCGTGTATGTACAACTTGCAAGTTGACCAGGGTAGCTATAATAGACATATTGAAAAGACTAGAATTATTTAATTCTAACCCATTTTTCACGACGGTTGACTTCGTTCTTTCTTCTTCTTTTTTTGTCTTATTATTTTTATTACACTCAAGCACTAATTGTGCGTATGGAGATATTATTGGTATATGTGCGTATATATATCATTCATGTTATCATTAATTGTCAATTTTTCAATCTTCGTACATACATTCTTTATTTCATATTAATTGAATTTGTAAGACAATAATTTAAATCATACTTTATATTATTGTTTTTTGTGAAATCAAAAATATTACTTTATAAGTAGTGCAATTTATCTCCTTAAAAATTTCAAACTTTATTAGAGAAAGTGGCAAATATGGAACAAACTCAAACATCTATCTTGAACTTTGACCAATAAAAAAAAGGCTCGAAAATCAATTAATATAAAATAGAAGGATTATTGATTAACATCACAAGAATAATTAACATAGATTCATCATATTGTCAGCCTTAAATTTATATAACTTAAATCATTATTAAATAAATTTTTACATGTTCACATACAAATCAATCGCTTTATAAGGATAAAAGAAATTTCTTGAGATAATGATTATAAATGTATGGTCGCTCTAAATGAACCAGATGTCCTGCATCCTTTATATAGTGAACTGTAGCATTTTCTCCCAACTTCCTGCACTCATATTTAATGATTCTTATTAGCCACTACTATTTGATATATCTGACATATAAAATCATTAATTTTGAATTTCAGAATTGATCATCTAATCTGCAGCTCAATTAGAGGCTTACTCTTTCATGTCATCAGAAAATGTCTTATTAAAAATCTTGTCATTGTCTCCATATAAAATATAAATCCTCTTATGTCATAAAAATAAATAACGAGTAGTTAGGGGTCTTAATAGTGGCATCTTTGTCACTGACTACTGAAGCTTCAAGAAGTTCCACTTTCTCCTTTCTGTTGCCAAACATTGTCTGCTTATACAACATTTTACTATTAAAATCATAGTACAAACATGTCAATTTGACTTACATGCATAATAGATATTTTCTTTTACATAACAAGTAATTTATTGTGCTTTATAGATTGTTTAATTAGATTTATTATAGATAAATAACTTGTCATTTGTGTATATGACATCGGAGAAGTGCTCCCCTACGACATTTGTATAAGAGCCTGTTTGAATTGATTTAAAAATTGGTCAAACTTATTTTTAAGTTATTTTTAATTTTAGAAGTGTTTAATAAGATTAAAATAACTTAAAATAAAAAGTTAAAAATCAAAAGTAGGTCCATTTTCCCTACTTTTTATTTTTTATTAAAAGTTATTTAAATTTGACTTCTTATTTTTTGATTTAAAAGCTATTTTTTTAAAAAATAAATATGTTTCGCTAAAAACTGATTTACATATCTCTAACGATGAATTGTCAAAAGATATTATAGCAAATTAGCACATGAGTTGAGAAACCTAACATACTATGTTTACTGCATCAAAAATTCAAATTAAAGTGTTTGACCACTTTTGACTATGACTTTAATCTTTTTGGGCTGTTTTTTTTTTTCTTCAAGTTTTAGGGCTGCTTCTATTTCTTCCTCCTTCATCCACCTTTGACTTGAAATAGTTGTAAATATAAAGTTGATATTTAGATCATAGTCCTATGATTTTTTTTGGGAAAAAAAATTGTGATGTAATCAACTTTAATAAGAGATCAATTACACGTTTGTTATTCAATATGTATTCAAAAAATAGCAATATTAAAATAAATTTGAAAAACATAAAAATCGAATCCATATATATATATATATATATATATATATATATATATATATATATATATATATATTTTCTTTTAAATAGTAAGATCATTATTTTAGTTAATTGAGTTTGATGAATTAAATAAGTCTATAATTAAAAAAAAAAAAGGCTTTAATGACATGGCATGTCAACTAGGAGAGAGTGAAACTTTTGAAGTGGTTAGTATATGTGGAGGAAAATAGTGATAGTTGAGTGATATTTTGATCCTAAATAAAACATAAATGATATTTCTAGACAATTTCCTAAACTTGGGTGATCATTTAGGGAATTGACTCAAATTCTAATAGTACCAAATTAGAGTACGTACTGAATCACTTTTTTAACCTCAGATTCTTCAAGAACATTGTCTTCAAATTTCAATTTAAAAATATACACCCTTGGGAACAAAATAATTATTGATTGATATTCATTCGTTACTCTTACATAGAAAATGTCATATTAAAAATCTTGTCGTCATCTCTGCATAAAATAAAGGGAAAAAGGTGTTGATTTTGTATTTTGGAAATGAAAAATTAGTATAAACATATAGCATAAAAATATAGGTGTCGATTTTGTAATAAAAAATATTTTCATATGGGAGAGGTTAAAACTCCCGCTACTTACTTACATTTTCTCTTTTCAGATGGCGGAGGTTCTAAACCGCCGTTATTTACTTTTATTTTCTGTCAACTACAAAATCTCCTATATTTAATGCAATTTGTAGGGGTGTGTAACTACCCTCTGCTATTAAACCCCCACAATTTAGGCATTTTTTTGTAGTGTTAGCTCGACATCATTGATTTTGTTTGCTAGAACCCCTCGTTTTTTGTAGTCATGGAATGTAAATAGCCCATGATGGAGCTCGAGTAGAAAGTATTAATTTATTTCCCGGGGCAAGGGTCTAGGGTTAATGTCAATCAATAAAAAAATTGAAACAACTTCGTAAATAATATCTCCCAAATATCAATCCAACCCATTCATTTAACACCCCTACTATAAATATTTCAATTTAACTTATATACATAGATATTTTATTTTACATCACAAAGTTATTTATTGTACTTCATAGATTAGTTAATTAGATTTATTGTAGATATATAATGACTTGTCATTGTGTATATGACATCGGAGAAGTGCTACAAAACGACGTAAGTCGTGTAAGATTTCCAAATCTTCTCCTCGAATTAACTTAATTCCGAAAATAAAGTTGGAATCGAAGTTTAAAATTTATGAATTTTGAATTTTATTTTATTTTTAAATTATTAAATTTTAAATTAATAATTTATATATATTATGAACTTTTAAAATAATACAAAAATTTAAATCAAAGTTACTGATTCTATTAAATTCGAATTTGACACTAAGACTCGATGGTTAAAAAAAAATCAATGAATACGAATTGTCAAAAGATATTATAGCACATTCTACTATAGTAGAAGTGTGAGTCTACTAAGGTATCAACATGCTTGCTTACCAATTAATAGAGGATATTCTCGTCATTGTAGTTACATAATTTACCCTAACTTTATTTTTACTCCACGTGGTTGCCAAACCATCACTATACGTGGCATTCACGCCGCTTCATCTTTCTGCGATGATCCTTTAAAACTGTCTTTTATCTTCTTCTCAGTTTCTCAGAATGATAATGCTGAAATTCCAAGGTATTTCTTTGTTTTTAATGTTTAATTTGTTTCCCTTCACTCTCTTCGCTAGCATTTGGCCATAAATTTCCAAATATTCTTGACAAATATTATTTGGATGAAATTTTGGGTAAAATTTCACTATGTGTGTGGTCATAGTATTTGAAAAATATATTTGACTTTTTAGAAAAATATGATTTATATTCATAAGTTTTAAAACTATCAAAACTAATGATAAATTTGTATTATAAGTCAATTGAATCTTCGTTGCAACAAATAACAGGTACTATCCATGACACTAGAGCAATGTGGTAGTTTGGAGTGAGTGCAACAAACATTATTTCATACATCATGAAGTAGACAAAGCACATGACTTTGTTACATTGAGCCGATTGTTCATCATTTTCATCAACAATCATATCATCACTTTCATATTCACTGAATATTTCATCATTACTTTGGTGTTTACTTAAAAAATTATGTAATACAACGCAACAACTACTATAGAGGGTGTTTTTGTAAAAGATAAAAGTTTGGTGTAAAATTTCAATTTTAAAAATATCTCAAATAATGAGATTTGGCCCAAATACTAGAAAAAACTAGTATTTGAGAATTTGGGATATTTGCCAAAAATATTTGCACAAATTGTATGGACAAACACTATTTGCCAAATTTTCACCCAAATATTATTTGGGAAATCTATGCCAAATGGGCCCTTCATCTTTTCTTTTAGGTAATTGAACCCACTAAGAATATATATGTTAATAACATATATGACAGGTACAAATTAGATACAAACAATATGTTTAGTACTTAATTGAACTAATATAAATTCCAAAAATCAGTATTCCCTTTTGGTTGTTTCTAAGTTTTTTTTGGTTAAAGTTTTATGTAATTAGCTAAACTGATCTGTTGATTTTTGTTTTCACTACGTTCAACCTCCTCTACTTTTGTAAGTATAGTTCTTTAGGGTACCGTCGTGTGGCTTCTTCGATTTGTCCATCTCTTTATTAGGTAGTTTTGTTGTTTTTGTGTATAAAATTTTTCATGTTGGTCGTTCATTTTGATAGCTTTCAGCTGTGATCTGTGTTATAAAATTAAAAATAAATTCTACTATGATACAACCATACTAATTAATAGTACAAAAGTTGTAGCAATGTAACAGGAGAGATGAACAAATTATATCAGACCTCTGATAATATTGGAAGATTCTAGAAAGAGTTAGTTACTAGTTTGTTATGTAACTAATTCCTATGTGGCATTAGGTAGTTAGAATGCAAGTAGTAAAGGTGTGATCTATAAAAGAAGGCACTTATTCTTCATTGTATAAGGATCTTTGTTAAATAAAACAATCTCTCCTTTTTCTGCAATTTCTTCTTCTGCAATTAGTTTTGTTCATCCATGGAAGAACAAGCTTCCATGGATTCAATTACATAGTAACAAATTGACATGGTATCGAGCAGCGATATAGGGATACAATCTCGAGCTGCGTATTGATTTCAAGCTGCGTATTAATTTCACAAGAGCTGCATATTGATTTCACAAGAGCTGTGTATTGATTTCAAAATTAGATCACACTTTAAGTTTTCTGTTATGGAGGAATTAACAGTAGCTACTCTAGAATACTCTCATCCTCTCTATCTTCATGCATCAGATGCACCAGGAACAACCTTGATTGCGGTCAAACTCACAGGTCCAACTAATTATGGATTATGGAGCAGATCACTAAGGCTTGCATTATTGGTGAAGAACAAGCTTGGGTTTGTAGATGGAATTTGTCTAAAGAGTTCATTTAAAGGGGATTTAGCAACTCAATGGGAAAGATGTAATGCTGTGGTACTTTCATGGATCAAGAGTAATCAGAGCTCAGGAATTGCTTACTATAATTGTGTATGCTTCGAATGCTAAACGTGTTTGGGACGACTTCAAAGAAAGGTTTGACAAATCTAATCTCACTAGAGTGTATCAACTCTGGGCAGAAGTTGCGTCTTTAAAACAGAGTACTGATTCAGTCACAGCTTATTACTCGAAATTAAGGGATCTATGGGATGAATTAGATGTTTTAGTTCTAGCTCCTTTATGCAATTGTGATGAATCTAAACCTTATATTGAACATTTAAATCAGCAAAGGTTACTGATGTTTCTCATGGGCCTTAATGAATCCTATAGTCATGTTAGAAGTGATATCTTACTTAAGGAGATTGTTCCTACTATTAATCAGGCTTATGCCACAGTAATACAGGAGGAAAGTCAGAGGTTACTAGGAGTTATGGATGTTAACAAGGAACCTCTCACAATGATGGTTAATAGGAAGCAAGGTTTCAAGGGAAGAAAGTTATTTGACATCGCCATGAGCACCGCGTTATAAAAATCACCTCACCAAAGATTGCTATAGGGTCATTGGATATCCTATAGATTCAAAAGCAAGAGGAAGCAAGGACAAGGTGATTCTTATGGTAGCAAAACTGGATTCAAGGGATCTGGTGACTATCAGGGAGGTAATGGTCAAACTGGTCATAGGTCTAATTTTCCTCACAATCAGCAGACTGGTACAGGTTTTAGATCTTATGCAAATTGTGCTACCACTGAAGGACAAGATATTGGATTAACTCTCACTGAGGAAGAATACAATCATGTAAGAAATCTCAGACACAACAACAATATCAGTAGCTCTGCAGATACTGGAGATAATGGTGATTGCAAAGCCAACTTAGCAGGTAATGTATCTTTGACATCTGATGATTATGATTATAGTTGGATAATTGATTCTGGTGCCACTCACCATATCACATCCTCTAAAGAAATGCTAGCAGAACTGAGCAGTATGAATAGTCAGAGGTCCAATACTGTCCAATTACCAACAGGAAATAAAGCTCAAATTGCTAATACAGGTCATTCTGTTATTTTGGGTTGTTATAAGGTGAAGAATATACTACATGTGCCTGACTTCAAGTTTAACTTGCTGTCAGTTACCAGATTGACTAAGGACTTATTGTGTAGTATCAGTTTCTTCCCTAATTTCTGTGTGATGCAGGCACTGTCAAATGGCAAGGTGATTGGGATTGGTAGAGAACATGATGGTTTATACTTGTTAAAGAATTCAATAAAAGTTGTTGTCAATGCTACAATAAAGGATAACAGTGCTATAACATCACTATGGCATTTAAGACTTGGTCATCCCTCTCTTGCTGCTATGCAACACATTTCGGATATCAAAGATTACCTAACTGATTTACCATGCTGTCACACATGTCCCCAAGCTAAACAAAGTAGACCTGTTTTTTCGACAAAGGTCCATAGTTCTAGTTCTATTTTCCAATTGATACATGTAGATGTCTGGGGTCCTTATAGGACTCCCACATATGATAGGAAGCAATATTTTGTTACTATTGTAGATGATTTCAGCAGGTTTTCTTGGGCTCTTGATCATTCAAAAACTGAAGTTTACTCTGTACTCAAGGATTTCTTGTTAATGATAAACACTCAGTTTGGCATAAAAGTGAAGATGTTACGGTCTGATAATGGGACAGAGTTTATGAATTCAAAATGCAATGAATTATTTGCTTCTCTAGGTATTGTACATCAAAGTTCTTGTGCGTATACACCCCAACAAAATGGGGTGGTAGAAAGAAAGCACAAACATATATTAAACACTGCCAGGTCCTTGAGGTTTTATGCTAACATTCCTATCTCTTATTGGGGACACTGTATAAAGGCTGCAGTTTATTTGATTAACAAGATTCCCACAGCAGTATTACAAAGAAAATCTCCACATGAAATGTTATATGGTACTAAGCCACAACTGAATCACTTGAAGGTGTTTGGTTGTCTTTTTTTTGTTTCTATATTTCCCAGATCTGACAAGTTTGCTCCTAGAGCAAAGAAAGGAGTCTTCATGGGATATGCAGAACACGTATGGGTATATAGAGTATTGGATCTGGAGTCTAGTACATTTTAGGTCAGCAGGGATGTCATATTTATAGAGGAAGAGCTTCCATTCAAGACAAAGTTGAATTCTCAACAACTTAAGCCATCTGAGTCAATCTGGTTCCAGGAATTCAGTGAGGATACACCTGTTTATTTGCCTCATGTTGATCCAACAGTTGTCTTACAGGATGATACCCTCCATGATCACTCAAATGGTTGAGAATGTGGTGAATCCAGGAATGATTATGATGATGAAGAGTGTGATGAAGCCATTGCTTCTACTGATGAAGTATCTGCATCTGCACCTATCATTATAACCCCTGAATCTACACATATTAGACCAAGCAGGTCTATCAAGCCTCCTATATGGCACAAAGATTATCTTGTGTCTAAATCCACAAAAAGGTCTCATAAATATGTTCCTTATTCTATTACTAACTATGCAGCGTATTCAAGGGTAAGTCCTTCATATATGGCTTTTC
This sequence comes from Solanum pinnatisectum, assembly GCA_035578085.1. Taxonomy (NCBI): domain Eukaryota; kingdom Viridiplantae; phylum Streptophyta; class Magnoliopsida; order Solanales; family Solanaceae; genus Solanum; species Solanum pinnatisectum. The sequence goes on from CM069076.1 coordinate 66,651,679, forward strand.
TATTAATTGTCCTCGATGGCGAGCTCGCTTCTTTCAAGGAAGCATCTGGTTGCAAAGAGTGGGTCAAGGCTATGCAAGATGAAGTCAATGCCTTAGAACAAAATGCAACTTGGACTGTGGTAGATCTTCCACCTCGTAAGAAAGCTATTGGATCTAAATGGGTATATAAAGTTAAACTTCAAGCTAGTGGACAAGTTGAACGATACAAGGCAAGATTAGTTGCTAAAGGGTACAGCCAACAAGAGGGACTAGACTATCATGAGACATTCTCACATATAGCCAAGATGGTGACAAATAGGACTACCATTGGTGTTGCAGCCTCACAAGACTGGCATCTTTATCAAATGGATGTACATAATGCTTTTTTGCAAGGAGATCTTCTTGAGGATATGTACATGGAGATGCCACAAGGTTTTCAAAAGCAAGGGGAACGTAAAGTTTGTAAGTTGCTCAAATCATTGTATGGGCTCAAGCAAGCATCCAGGCAATGGAATCAAAAACTCATCAAGATCAAGTATTCATCTGCTATTCACAGAGTTAATATGATCATTCTCTCTTTACAAAGAGGGGGGGTGACATAAATTGTGATTCTCATTTATGTAGATGATTTTGCTTGATAACAGCGATCGCAAGTTGATACAAAAGTTAAAGGACTCTCTTCACAGCAGGTTTAAAATGAAAGATCTTGGTGTTCTCAAGTTCTTTCTAGGCATTGAAATCATGAGGTCCAAGTCTGGAATATTACTCAATCAGAGGAAATATGCTCTTGAGCTGATCTCCGACACTGGTCTTAGTGGTGCAAAGCCAGCAAACACATCTTTGGAGACAAATGTGAAGCTTACTACTATGGAGTATGATGAGCTTACTGGAACTATTGATGATCCTATACTCAACGACATCACAAGTTATCAAAGGCTAGTTGGAAGATTATTATATCTAACCATCACTAGACCTGATATCAGCTTTGCGGTTCAGGTTCTATTACAGTTTATGCAGCGTCCTAAGAGGTCGCACTGGGAAACAACTTTGAGGGTGGTTAGATACATCAAGAGTTGTCCTGGTCAAGGCATACCTTGTAAGCGAAGAGAAGCTGGAACTCAAGCGTTCGTGATGCAGATCGGGCAATTGTCCCAACACAAGGAGGTCTGTGACGGGATACTTAGTGAAGCTAGGGGATTCACTCATATCTTGGAAGTAAAAAAAGCAGCATACAGTGAGCAAGAGCTCTGCAGAGGCTGAGTATAGGAGCATGGCTGGAGTGGTTGCAGAAGTCATATGGCTAGTTGGACTGTTGAATGAGCTAATGGTCAATGTGACTATTCCTGTGAAATTACATTGTGACAGCAAAGCAGCACTTCAAATAGCTGCTAATCCAATTTTTCATGAAAGGACCAAGCATATCGAAATTGATTGTCACTTTGTAAGGGAAAGGATCAAGAGTGGAATGATACTACCTACTTATGTTAACACTAAACAACAGCCATCAGACATACTAACAAAAGGACTGAGTGCAGCTTCACATCATATGATGTTGTCCAAGCTTGGAGTCTTCAACATATATTCAGACTAAAGCTTGAGGGGGAATATTGGAAGATTCTAGAAAGAGTTAGTTACTAGTTTGTTATGTAACTAATTCCTATGTGGCATTAGGTAGTTAGAATGCAAGTAGTAAAGGTGTGATCTATAAAAGAAGGCACTTATTCTTCATTGTATAAGTATCTTTGTTAAATAAAACAATCTCTCCTTCTTCTGCAATTTCTTCTTCTGCAACTAGTTTTGTTCATCCATGGAAGAACAAGCTTCCATGGATTCAATTACATAGTAACAAATTGACAGATAATATATAAATGCCAACAAAAGGACTATACGGCCAGAGTTATATAGATTGATGGCATTTGAAATAGCCAGACCACTTTAGCTTGACTACGAGCAAACAAAGATGAAATTAAAAGGCATCATCGGCTTGATGATTTAGCACAATAATTTTTCACGGGGCAAGTTTCCTCTCTTATAAGGCAAAAATTACTTCACCCATGACTTATAAACATACAAAGATTATCTGAAAACATGAAAGAAATAACAATAAAAATTTTCAAACTTGTAAAATAATTCAAACAATGTCACTACATTATAATAACAAGTCAGCAATTCTATAAATGAAGGTTTGTTCCAAGTGTTTTGCTATCACATGTAGTACCTACTAGAAAATATGTATCAAAATCTAAAACAGAGTATGATCTCTTTTAGAATTGTGGAGACTTTCAAATTATACTCTCAGTTAGGGTGTACAAAACTGAATCAAACCACAAATCGAGTCAAACCGAAAAAAAACCCGACTAGTGGTTTGGTTTGACTTGGTTTGATATTAAAAAAAAAGAAATCCTACTATATTTGGGTTGGTTTGGTTTGAACTAAAAAAAATCCGAGATCAAATCAACCTGACATTATATATATAATTTTTAAATTTTATTTTATACATAAAAATATTTACTTTGATATAATTTTTAAATATTTCTTATACTTTTTCATAGTTTTTATCTTTTAATATATTATTTCAAGTTTGAAACTTATAATTCAGAATGGTCCAATAAAAATTATGTCCACAGATGTTGGTAATTATAATAAAGCTTAAATCAAAATTAAATTAATACTAGTGCAAAAAAAAAAATCAATTGAACACTAAGAATGACAATAATAGTGAATATTTGTTCTTTAGTTTTACATTGATTTAGATAATTAAAATACATAATCTAATTTTAATTTCCTTTAATATTTAGTCATGTAACTAATACTTATTAAACTTATTTTAGCATGATTTAGTACTTTTAAATTATGATCATTTTCATTATGACTTGTTAATTTGCAATATTTGTTTTACGCGATTTCATTATTATTATTTTTGTTGGATATTTTAGTGTCACTAATCATATCATATTGTGTTATTTTTTTAAGAAAAGCCTTAGATAGTTGTATTTTGGTAGGACTAAAGAAATATTTGAAATACAAGTAAATTATATATTTGTATGAATAGGAAAAACCAGAAAAACCCGAAAAAATCCGAAAAGGTTGAAAAATCTGAGTTTTATTGGTTTGGTTTATAAATTTAAAAATCCGACACAAATGGTTTGATTTGATATTTGAAAAATCCGAACCAACCCGGCCATGTACACCCCTATTCTCAACGTATGCTGCTCAAGTTTTTACCTAAATCTTGCTATCATTTTTCTTTTTGCTTTCGTCCTGTGCTCTTTAATTTTTGGCCTCTTTTAAGTTCTTTGCACTTACTAAGCAGAGTGTCTGCCAAACCAACTTTTATCTGGAGCTGTAAAAGTACATGTTTTCTGATCATCCCCATTTCGATATAGCGCATTGTTGAGTGTTTTATGTTGCAACTTCTGTTTTAGTTACTGCATCATACCTTAAGGGAAACAAATAACTCCTTGAAGTAGTTCAAAATTCATGTTAATGATCATTATACAGATGGTATAGTCAATTAGATATTTATGTTATCTATGGATCTCAATTTCTTGATGAGTCAATGCTGAAATTATCTGTCAGATCTCAACTATAACCTCTAAACGACTTAAAACTTGTCCCTTGCATCTAATATCTTTCAAGTCTCTTCTAATTTTCCTTCCTAACGTCACATATTTATCCTACATCCATAACTGAACATGTTGAGTCCCCTACTTCAATAAAAGCTCTAGCTTTTTTTTTGAGTGGAGATCTATTTCGATGCCTACATAAGATAAAACTCTTATCTATACTAACCGTGTTTATTTAGTTCTATTTATTATGTCATGTTTGTCACATCTTACTGTTATATTTCCTTATGAACATTGACACTCTTACGACTATCATGAAAAAATGTCTATATAAAAGAAAAAAATGGTTTGTACTTGTGAGTTTACAATATACAGAAGACCATATTATAATCTCAATTTTTTCTGTATTTTCCTGCCCCTAATAAGCTGATAAGCATATCCATTTTTGGAGTTCCAATGAACAAACCAATTAAGTTTTATATCTTTCTTATGGAGTAATTTAACAACTGAAAACATACTTTTTAGTCTTCAGTTAGGAAGCTCTTATCGTTCCACATGCTTAGGAAACTCGTGAAGCAAAGTAAATCTCAGAGTGATATATTTTTGCTACTGCACAATCTTTTGAAAGGATTGATTGACGACAACACCTGATGCGCTTTACAAAGGTATGTGAGGCAACTAATCAGACTTTAATGCTACTACACTCTACATCCGCTACTAAAAACAATATACTTCTCCTCTTGCAACGCATGCTTCACAGGCATTTTACAAACACAACGTTGTTTAACTACAATGGTAGCTGCCCAGAACAAGTCGCTCAACTACAGCGGTAGCTGCACAAAACAAGATGATGACATGTCCTTTGCCAATACCAGACCACTCCGCATATGTTTATAATTATGTAACATTGTGTGTATATATATATATATATATGCATAAACAATGCAGTGAATTGAAGAATGTAAATATTCTACTTTATCTTCCAAATTTACATTACAACACAATTTGAACGAGCACATAGGTAAAAATGTTGGCCGGTGCGCGCACGGCAACATGCATCTAGAGAGTTAAGAAGCCTAGTATAATTACATCAAAATAAAGTTGTATGTCCACTTTTGACTTTGACTTTAATTATCTTTTTGGGGCTGCTTCTATATCATTCTTATCCATTTTTTACTAGAAATAGTTGTAAACATAAAGTTGCTATTTGGATCATAATCCTATGGTTTTGAAAATGAAGTTATATTGTAATCAATTTTTAAAAGAGAATAATATCACACGTTTTCATTATATCATCAAACATAATCACGGAGTTTAGCACATACTCCCTCCATCCACTTTTAATTGTTATATTGCGTTTTTTGAAAGTCAATTTGACTAATTTACAAAGTTTAAATTAGATTACATTAATTTGATATTTTAAATTAAAAGCTCATGTGAAACAGAATATAGAAGCCTAGCTTCTACCGTTGTTGAGCCAACTTGGATTGTGGGCCTAATCACAGATCTTGGTGTTCAAATTAAATTCAACTACCAGTTACAGTATTCAGTGATAGCAAAGCAGCTATCCAAATGACTGTTAATCCAGTGTAATAGGTAAGAACCAAGCACATAAAGATAGACCGTCATTTTATTAGGGAAAAGATTCAACAAGGTTTTATAAAGACTCAGTATATATCTAAACATGATCAACCTGTTGATGTCCTAAGAGCCTAAACAAAGTTCAACATGTCTACTTAATATCCAAACTTGAACGAGCTAATCTCTTTGCAGTACCAAGTCTGAGGAGAGTGTTGAGGAAATGATCTAGAGGCTTCTTAAAAGCGTTTGATGCCACGACCCAGATTTTATTCCTTATCCTTCTGTTTCCCTGAAAAGATCAGCAAACGCTTTTCTATACATTCAGTCTGAAACTCTGAATACTCAAAGTTTGAAATCCTCTATGTAATGTTGAACGCAAATCCGTCTTTCTGTTTTGCAAAATGCTACAAATATGAAATATGTAAAAAATATTTCACTTCTTGAAGATATCTGTATGTTGGAATGAAAGAATTCTTTTCACTTCTTGAAGAAATCTATACGTTGGAATGAATGAATTCTTTTCACTTTTTGAAGAAATCTATACGTTGGAATGAATAAATTCTCTTCAGTTCTTGAAATAATCTATGCGTTTGAATGATAAGAATTTTTTTCAAAGTTGTTAAAAAGAAAAATGAATTCTCGCTACCTATTTATAACACACAATTCATAAGTCGCAGGTATTGTCTTATCTTCAACATTTGACGCGTGTCCCATTTTTTGTTGTCGTAAATTTTTTTATGCGAAATTTCACATACATATCGATACTCCAACTACTAATTATTTGGGACCTAATGTAATCGCTAATCAAAAACATCTTATTAGGGTTCATATAGTGATCGGTTCGATTTTGAAATGTATCTATTATCAATTTATAGACCCGTCAAATCATATAAAATCATTAAGAATTGTGTTGTAGAGAACTTTGTTGATTTTTGTTTGGTTGGTTTTATAAAAAGAATGTCTATTTATTTATACTATTCGCTAAGGAGCTAAAATGTAAATAATAATTAATATGCAAGTTCCTAAATATTTACAAATAAGTCTCCATTCTAGAATACTCTACATAACTAGAATGTTCTAAGAACTTACCAGGTAAATCTATGAAATTCTAAAGTCTTCTAAGAAAATACCCACATAACTTTAGAATATTTCATTAAGAACTAGCCTTCTTCTTATGTAAGCCTCCACATGGACAACTTTGTGCCATGTAACACTTATATGCGCTTATATGGCGTAATGGCAAGACAAATCGTGGTCATATTTTTTGTAATGCGCTTAATCATTTTTTAGTCTAATTTTGTTGTTAATAAATATTCCATATTATCACATACATGATACAACCATAGCAAGTATCGATCTCTGTTCCAATACTCTTTCTATTTCTTTTTCGAACAACTTTAGATTGCTTTTTTTTCTTTTCTGGGTAAATTTATTTGAAAGCAGTTATAATTCACTAGATAATTTTTTCATGAATGTATAACTCATAGATGATTGACAAGGCCCAATATGTTGCTCATTATTCAAACACCCTCTCCTATTTGAGACGTTACATTTTTAAATATTCATCACATGAGTGCAAATGAGATTAGTTTTAAAATTTTAAGTTTTGCTAAAATCTGATCTTGTGGTTCCCAATACATTTTCCCATCAGCAACTCCTGAGACTGATAGCCCAATTTAGATAATCATATAAAAAGTAATTTATAAGTTAAAACAGTAAAAAAAAAAATAGGGAATATTCTTTGGGTTACTTTATAAAATTATAATAGATACGCTATTATTGTTGGATAAGTATTATGAAACAGAGAAATATAAAATATGTAAAATTATAAATTTCAAAAATGTTATAATCACACAATTGTTGCCAAGACCATTATTAAAGCTCAACTTTTAGTCCTCATTTAAAAAGTAATAGGGAGTAGTCTCACTTTAAAGCGGAAATAAAATTTGATAAAAAGTCCTACTTAAACACAAAAAAACATAGACCAGCATGAACTTCATGAATCGTTCTTTGATTTTAAAATAATAAAAGTTTGAATTCACCTCAATTTGAAGGATTTTTTTATCAAACTAAAAGATCCGTGGCTAAATTCATGGTATCCATACTGTAGCATACCATGCCAGTTTAACTCAAATCTTCCTCAAACTAAAAGATCAGTTGTTAAAGATCAATTACCAAGGAATTTTCGAGTTTCTACAGAGACGCAAAAAAAAAGAAAAAAGAGAAGGTGCTCAGTGGATTAAGAATGGATGGAGATATTGTCCTCAGTAATAATCAGATTAACGAGATTATTCAACAACCTCATCATCACACCTTCTTTTATTATATCAAATTCCTAGACATAAAGCCAAAATGAAATCATAAATGGAAGTTAAAGAGATCCTGCTGAAAAAATAAGTGAAAGTTGTAATCAATTTACTTAGAAAGGCATATTAAATAACTCCATTTCGAGTAATGTTATTTTTGCTAGCCAGAACAAATCTAAATTAATTTAGTTTCAATATAGATATCAAACATCAAACTCAAATAAAATCTCTAGATTGCATTCTGCAGGAAAACTAAAATAAAAGAAATTTAAAGAAGAGAAGGTGCTCAGTGGATTAAGAATGGATAGAGAGATTTTCCTCAGCTATTATCAGATTAACGAGATTATTCAATAACCTCATCATCGCACCTCTATCATAATCACAAAAAAAAAAAAAAAAAAAAAAAAGCACAAACAGAAGAAACCGAATTGAAAGTTAAAAGAGAGCTCTGAAACAGAGTCCCTAATATTATGAGATTAGGGTTTCCGTCAAGATTTATAGAAGATGGCGGCGGGTGCTAATATTGAAGAGATGGGCTTTTAAATTTACAATCACTTTTGAAGAGCCCATTATCTGTTTGGACCTGAACAATCTCAAGTACCGGAAAGGTCTCATTTACGGGTCATTTACACTTTGTTACTCTTTCGGTTGATCCTCAATAACTTTTCACTAAGCATAAGTTTATAATGTAAGTTATGTCTCATGTCTTTAACTAATAATTTATGTCTCTCTAGGACTAATTTAATTTCAAAAAATAATTAAAAACTAATCTATTTGAAAAATAAATACCAAACTTATTTAAAGGATAAGTTATGCAATTAAGTACTGATTTACAATGATATTTTATTTTTTTAGAGCTGCATTCAGACTCTGTCTATATTTTTAAAAGTTATGCAAATATAGATTTGATTCTAATATTTATTTATATATTTATCAAAAAGAATTTTTTAATCATGAAAAGATCTATAAATAAAAAAATACAAGAAAGATCATTTACGAGTAAGTTGTCACAAGAATGCACAACAATGGAAAATTCTGATCGTCTAGTAATAGAATATATATGAAGGAAAAATTGATGAACAAAATGAATTGATCCATCTAGGGGTGTCAATGATCAGTTCGATATATAATTTATATCTTAATTTGTTGATTATCTTTTTTGTAGGTACCGGTTGTGTTGTGATCCACGATGACTTCATAAGGGCCTATGGCATAGACGCGGCAAATATGACTGATCCAGTTGATATTATTGGGTCAAGTAAAATGCTGGAGAGTTTTATATGGGATCCAGGCCCAATTAATTGTTAAAAAGGTCTAGGGATTCGACAGAACGGTTATGCAAATTATGTCAAAGCTCTGGCTTTCAATTATCTCTCATCTCCTTTCTTTGTTCTAGAATCTCATCCCCTTCTGGTTACCTTCTTCTATGTTATCTATCTATAATTAGTGTGTTGCTACTTTGTTGTGTGTATTACACGTTGTAACTTGTATTCCGCGATAACAATATATATTAGTGTTTGTATTGGAAATTGGGTTTGTTTCATTGGTGCTTTCATCCAGAGGTCTTCAATGGAGGACCAAATATTTCGAACTATCGACGATTCAATTAAGGTTGTAAAGGATTCATGGTCAAAGGATATTGCTGAGATTTGATGTATGTTACAAAAGGTTGTAGGGAAATTATCTTCGACCACACCTCAATTTTCCCTTGATTCATGTTCGTCCATGGAAGTATATTCTGTGAAAATACCTAGATTCAACGGTGATGACCCTACGACATGGGTTTTTCAGGTAGAACAATATTTCACTCACTATAACATTTTTTCAGATCGAAAATTGTCATTGGCTTCTTTATATTTGGATGGTGATGCTTTGAATTAGTATTGCTGGTTATTTCGAAACAAGCAATTTGCTGATTGGGACCATTTTGTAGCAAAATTGTTCATTCGGTTCCGAACTCGGAGTCAAGAAGCACCTGACAGGCATTTAAACTTTTTCCGTCAACTTACCACAATAAACTATTGTCTGAAAGGAACTGCAACTATTCCTTCATGGAATACCATAGCCAACTCTCCCTCGCCTCAAAACTGGAATGTAGGCTATGACTATAACAACCAAACCTTTGCCCACAAGGTGTTTGGGGAAAAGTCGGATAAGAAAACTGAAGATGTTGTGAATGTTGAAGCAATGCTTCAAACACCGAATTCTATGAAACCAAAAGGTGAGTATAAGGATATACCAGTACAAATTAAAACTGAGGGTGCTGAAATTTCGCTAACTCAAGCAAAACAGGAGAACTGCGATTTCAAGGAGATATCCAATTCGAATTTGGATGACAACAAAGAGTATCCCCTGCCTCTTGTTCTGATAATGACATATACAAACATCCAAGGAGCCGTGTCATTGCAGAACATAGAAACAAGTGCTGAAGTTATAGTAAACAAGGTGCAAAAATTATTTGGTATTTATTCTCATAAAGCCCGACAACAATTAGTTGACAATAAAGTGGTCGACTTACACTAGGAAAGAAGTGACCTCTTGATTTTGGATGGAACCACATTGATGCACAAGAACATATTTATAATTTTTCCATTTGATCCCGGAGAGTCTATTCCTCCCTCTATTATGTTCAAGAGCGTGGATATATATTTGGATATATCACATTACTTGTCGATTGAACTTTTTTCTAGTGTAATTGTTCTTGATGGTACTATAAAAGGTGGAAAATTGTTGGATGAAATGTCAGTAGCAAAGTGGGTAAACAAACCGGTCAATCTTGGCTGCTACGACCACTTTCAAAACCATCTTTCAAAGCTTTACTATTGGAATTTCCTAGCCTAACTTGAGTAATCGGTTGAAATGGCAAATGAATTCGACTTTGAGGGGCTTGTTATAATTGGTGTTGTTGATTCCAAGATAAATGCTTGTCTTGTCGCTGCAAACGTCAATAGTGAAATGCAGCCTGCTACACTTGCTGCCATGTCACCAGAGTGGAAAGTGTTGAAATTAAGAAGTAATTATAAATCAAAGCTTCAAGTTGTGCACCCTATTGGTTACACACTCTATGGTGTCATTGAGTTGGTAGAGTTGGTTGTACGACATATATTACGTCTAGGCTTAGTGGCAATGCAGAGATTTGGTGGAGAGCGAGCTTCGAACGTAGTTAATCAGTATTTCAAGGAGGATAATTTTAGCCTCGATGGGTCCGATCATGTTAAGCAGTATTTCCTGTATCATATTTCAAGTGCTTCTGGAGCTTCTTCTGATCCTATTAGTACTCTTGATGCTATTCTTGTGATCAATGTTCAGAAACTATGCAAGAATAATGGAGTCAATTCTGGAATCATCAAAGCTGCCAACCAAATCACTATATTGTTCATAATGGCTTTCACCTGTAGCAACCAAGGAATTTATAATATTCCAAGTTGTCAGATGAAGTTTCTTGATATGAACCTTGAGGACAAGGTTCTTTTTGGGGGCGGAAGTATTGTTGTGATCCTCGATGACTTCATAAGGGCCTATGGCCTAGACGCAGCAAATATGACTGATCCAGTTGATATTATTGGGCCAAGTAAAATGTTGGAGACTTTTATATGGGATCCAGGCCTAATTAGCTATTGTTAAAAAAGTCTAGGGATTAGAAAGAACGGTTATGCAAATTATGTCAAAGCTTTGACTTTCAGTTATCTCTCATCTCCTTTCTCTGTTCTAGAATATCATCCCCTTCTAGTTACCTTCTTCTATGTTATCTATCTATAATTAGTGTGTTGTTACTTTGTTGTGTGTATTATACGTTGTAACTTGTATTCCGCGATAACAATATATATCAGTGTTTGTATTGGAAATTGGGTTTGTTTAAGGTTGGCTTGGTTTATTCAAAATATTATTAACAAACACGAATTTCAAATTTAAGCTTCAAACTACGTAATAGTTATGGTTTTCAAACTTATAACAAGTTATCGGCCTGTAAGCAATCACATCACAAGTAAAACGTTAGCGTGTCTGCTGATTTGGTTGATAATAAAATAAGAGTAATGTTCCATATTATCGCATATATACATACAACCATACCAGTATCTCTGTTCCAACTATATCCCATAAAATATTACTACAATTGAAGACTCCGGCATTACAGGAGATTGGTTAACCAGTTTTATTGAATATCACAATTTATATATAGCTAAGGAATGTTTCAACCATCAAATTGATGAGTAAAATGGACTTCACCAATTAACAATATCTCGAATATATATCATCCTTCTTCTTCATCGACTACTCAAATAAAGCTAATGTTGTCGTATGTAAATTAAATTTCCTGCAACCAATAGCGGAGGTAGAATTTTAACTAAGGAGGTTCAAACTCTAAAGAACTATACCTAAAGAGGATTCAACATTTATTATATATGCATATGAAATTGAAAGTGAAATCATTTTTTTTGCATCATCGGGGATTATTAGTCCCGGTTGGAAAGTCTTCCAACTAATTTTAACTATATATAGTACTATATGTTTTCGCTTAAGGGGATCCAGATGAACCCATGAATACAAGCTGGCTTCGCCCTTGTCTGCAACCATTTCATCTTGTTAATTTGGTTGCAAACTACACGGCAGAACGATCCAAAAACTTTTTTACTCGTTTGGGAAGTCGTAGGGGCAACGTGCTTCGGCCCCATGCGGGTCGTAGATTTTGCTTTGTTAATAAATTCCTTAAATGTGTACATATATTAAAGTTAGAACCTAGTTATTGTTGGATATTTTGTAATATATAGAGGTCTTAAACAGACACATCTGTTTGTGAAAGAACACGATTCTTATGAAAGTCATGTTCATGAAAGAACATGACCCTTATCAAAATTAAAGTCATATGTGAACATGAAAGAACATGATTCTTATGAAGTGTCATCTCTTAAGTTTAATAAATATGAAGACTCGATCTTTAGAAGTAACCTAAGAAAAATCTGCATGTATAAACAAATGACTTTGTTGTATCCTGGAAGAGAATTGCCTGTATTTACCCCAATATGTTTATGAGCAATATCTCTTTAAAGAAAGTGATTACAAGCCTCAAAGCCATCTGCTTCTTCAATTTATACATACATACTATTTTTTTCTAACAATTATTATCATTTAAAATCGTCATGGTAAAATTTAGAAAATCATAAGTTGTGATTCTAACTTCGCCTATGTCACCCCGTATGTACACCACACCCAAACTTTGGATTGTAATGGTGTCGTGGGACAAATTTAGACTTCATATTAATACAAGTCCGCATACGTCATGTAATATGAAAATAGGCATATAACAAAAATAACATGTACTAATATACTACAAAACCTAACCTCTCCGCCAAGTTGTTTATATTAAGATTATATATATATTATACTCCACTAATGTTGAATTGAATGCATGCATTAACGTAAATGGTGAACAACTTAGACCTTAATCAATCTGCAAATTAAAAAGTAAGCCACCAATCCTTTGACACTAATTCTCAGCTGCCGGCGTTCATTAAGGAAGAAACCTTCTTTATAAAGCTTAACAATGTTTCTGCTTTTTAATCAACTTTACTTTTCTTAATTAATTTACTATTAACTTTATTCTCTGCACCCCCATCGAGACCGGTGTTTAATTACTTGAAAAATTAATTGCACATGGATGCTACTTCATTGATAATCCAATTTCATCTTATATTAATTCTACTCATTTGTTATAATAATGCTTCATGTAATTTTGCCATGGCTGCAAATGACTCTAGTACAAATTTTTCCACTGCCATTCTAATTAGAGTGGACCAATCAGGTCATGGAGATTTCAAGAAAATTCAAGATGCTATTGATGCTGTTCCATCGAATAATACTGAATTATTCTTCATTTGGGTTAAGCCTGGGACTTACAGGTTCGTGGTTATCTTATATTTTCTAACCTGTTATTACGAGCAGAGGCTAGAGTTTTAGTTAGATGTTCTGCAGAATTCAATAGCTTTAGTTAAAATTTTGTATTTCTATTAATTATAAATTGATTTATAACTATAGTCAGACATCTCTATAATATAATACTATAACATTTAACTATAATGATCAAAGATTTCTTAAAATCATTTTTTATGTTATGTTATATATAGTATATGTTCTCGATCTAGCAGCCAAAAAAATATCCAGACAGATGATGTTACATTAATCTAAGTTGTTTTTTCTAAAATTCAAAATGCATGAACTTAAAATTGTTATAATAGGTAATCTGGCATTGATATTTTTCATTAGGTGAACAATTCTTTTATATGTCAGTGTACATAAAAATTAATTAATTTTTTTAAAAATCTATTTTGCATGGATTTATCAGAGAGAAGATTATAGTGCCTGCTGACAAGCCATTCATCACGTTGAGTGGAACAGAGGCTTCCAACACAATAATTACATCTAGTGACGGTGGAGATATAACTGAATCCCCTACACTCACTGTATTAGCCTCCGACTTTGTTGCAAGATATTTGACAATACAGGTAAATAATTAATGCAGATCACTATTGATCGCTTCGTTTCAGTTTATTTGTCTGATTTTGACGTTTCATGTGTAGAATTTATTCGGAACGAGTGGCAAAGCTGTGGCACTAAAGGTTAAAGGAGATAGAGGTGCATTCTATGGTTGTAGAATTCAATCGTATCAAGACACTTTGTTAGACGATGCTGGTAGGCATTATTACAACAATTGTTACATTGAAGGGGCCGTTGATTTTATTTTCGGAAGCGCAGCTTCTCTCTATGAAGTAAGTTCTCATAATTCAACAATTATAATTAGATTTAAATGATAGGGTTTAACAATATATAAAAAAATTTAGTATTATCAATGTAGTGTAACATGTTAATTTAACATATTAGTTAGAAGAAATGATCTGATTGTGTAAATATATTTGATGATCATTGTCAGTGCATACAACTTAAACTCATTAGTATTAGTGTATCAATAAGTTCAAAGTAAATTGTATTTTTGTAGTAGTAATGTATTTGCAAATTTTGGCAGAGGTGCCATATTCATTCAGTTGCAGCAGGGGCAATCACAGCTCAAGGCAGAGAGTCTCCTTTAGAAAATTCAGGATTTACATTTTTAGGTTGCAAGATAACAGGGACAGGAGGTAACACTTCACTAGGAAGACCATGGGGTTCATATTCTAGGGTGGTTTTTGCCTACACATTTATGGCTAATATCATACAGCCAGAGGGATGGAATGACTGGGGAGATTCTACCAAGCAAAGGTAAACATTTGTATTCACTTTGAGATAAATTAATATTGCAATTGTATCTGAATAAATAAATAAATAAATAAGCAAAAAGGCCTATGACTTCAAGTTCAAACCACATTATCTTAAAATTCTGAATCCATCTCTGCATTTGACGGTTATAATTTGTTTATATTTTTTGTGGCATCAGCACTTCATACTATGGAGAATACAAGTGTTACGGAGCAGGTGCTAATAGATCAAAGAGGGTGGGCTGGTCACGTAGCCTATCTAACGAGGACGCCGCACCATTTCTTACCAAGAATATGATCGGTGGGCGAAGTTGGTTAAGGCCCGCCCCGACCCATTTCAAGAGATCAGGCTCAACAAATATTGTTACTCCTACTGGAGAAAATTGAAATCGAAATTATTTTAATTTACAGCCATTAATTAATATTAGTAATTTATTGAGATTGTATTAGAGTATATTCACAATGTAAAATATCATTATCTATTGTATTAGAGTATTGAATGGTTATACATTTCAGTTGAGAGTTCACTAGATTTGATGAAGGATTTATTATTGTTAATAACAATAACAATAATGGAGTATTAATAATAATAACAATTGGGGATTCGAAAAGGGAAAATGGGGAAGGGGATAACAAGACAGAAATCGAACCCCGTGATGAAAGTTGAGATAGCTAACCAATTGAGCTACTATAATTTTCAGGTGACATTAATTATATAAATACAACATCATATTAAAATTCCTCAGGCGATATTTATTATAAAAATGCAGCTTCAGTACATATTTGCAGGGTCACTTGAGGAAAGATATTTTTTGAGACGCTGATTGTTAGAAAATGGTCGCTCCATTTGAACTAGATGTCCTGCACCTTCCAGGTATTCGAGTATCACAATCTCTCCCAACTTCCTGCAATCATTGTACTAAAAAAAACCATATCAGCTTTATAGATTTGATATTTATGAGTTTCGAAATCATTTTTAGGAAAAATGACTTACTCTTTCATGCTATCGGGGCTTGGTAAAAATCTTGTCATAATCTCCACATAAAATACAAATCCTCTGTGTGAAAGAATAAACGAAGCTGGTATCAATAATACTACCAAAGTTTTTGTAACATATATATAAAAGAATAATCAGATTTGCTAAATGTTGAACAAATCTGGGAGTAATTAGGGTTAATAATGGCGTCTTTGTCACTGATCACTAAAGCTTCAAGAAGTTCCTCTTTCTCCTTTGGGTTTGCAAACATAACCTGCTTTGCAATATGACTAACCAACTGAGTTACTAACCTTCCTCGCCATTGAATGTATGTACCTCAAAAAAATCCCTTTACAAAAAGTGAGGAAACCATGGGGCCTTGTGGGTGCCAAGAGACAGAAGCACTTTGACTTGAGAGATAGTTTTAGGCAAAAGAAAATTTGGGAAACTTGTAAACCCAATGTTGTTCAACATATCATTGCCAATAGACTCAGTTAACTCCATACCAGAGCTTGAAATGACCATGGACTTAACCATATAAGGATACAATTGGGCCACCTTAAACCCAATCATTGATCCATAGCAAAATCCAACCAAATTAAACTTTTCCACACCCAATTTCATCATACCCTTTGCCAAACATTCCTGCCTGTTTGTCTCATGAAAAAAAAAAAAGTAAGTAGTTGTCACCCAAAATAATAGCCGACAACTTTTGTATATTTGACTAGCGATTGTAACTATTTTTCCAGAAAATTACATTTAGTGAGTTCGAAAAATGAAAGTCAAAACTTGTTAAACATGATATGATTAGATGATATGGTTGTACAATTCAATACCTGAAAGCTCGTTCACCGTTCAGGACGAATGGTGAAGGAGTCTCCGAAGAAAAGTATGTCAGGGACGTAGACAGCGAAATCTGAACTCAAGGAGAGTACTAAGTGAATTCCATTGGCAATAAATCCATGAAGAAATAAAACAGTAGGTTTAGTTGAACTGATGGTTGGAACCCAAAAATGCAAGGTAGTTTCAGGTTCTATCTCCACCAATTTGGATGTCATTCCAGTAGATTTCATTACAAAGTGCAAAATTGGCTTTGTTACTACAAATATATTTCTTCCCATTTTGTTCTTTCTAGAGGAAAATAATACTATATGGCTAGATTTTTCTTCAACATATATACTAAATTATGTACAAAATTTTCAATAATAAAATATACTTTTATGTACGAATCCAAAAAACTGCAGTCCATGTGGCATGCATGAGACAGTGATAACTACCCTGCCTCACCATTTTGAAGGTGCAAAACAACTTAATTAGGGACCTCTACAAAAGTAGATTCAGCATTTACCTCAGTATACATTAAGGAATATAATTCATGATTCCACCAGCAAAAGTTGTGGTTGAGTGGAAAGGAGAGATTCCAGAGGTCTCGGGTACAAGCCTGCTGGTCGGTACAGAGTCAAGTGTTTATCATGGAGTGCTTCTCGATCGGAGCAAATTCCGATTATTAACTTTGTGTCTCCATCAAAAT
Organism: Solanum pinnatisectum; assembly: GCA_035578085.1. Taxonomy (NCBI): domain Eukaryota; kingdom Viridiplantae; phylum Streptophyta; class Magnoliopsida; order Solanales; family Solanaceae; genus Solanum; species Solanum pinnatisectum. The sequence continues at coordinate 66,668,865 of CM069076.1, forward strand.
CATCTTAACTTGTAGTTTCTTTGATTCTTTGTCCATAATCATAAGCATGATCTACATTAATTGATTTGGCTACGCAACAATTCTTACTCAGACAATCAAGTCCTCAACGATATTATTACATGGCAGTGACGCCTTTCATGGATGCTTCCATCCAATCCATTGTTGTAGAACATAAGAGACAACTGCTGCTATATTTCAAAATGACACAGCCTTAACACTTAACTTCAATGCCAAACTAAGAAGTCTAAATTCCATAAAGTTCCTAACAAATGTGCCACTCAAAGTAGAAAGACATCTTTCCTACACTGTTGGTTTTTAACAGTTTCCAAAGTTCTTAGGATCTTCAATGTTTTCCTACTGAATTTTTGGGATTATGAAAGAATGGATTGGATAACAAAATTTCTCAACAAGGAATTAGAATGGCATTCAAAAGATATGATTTTGCCGTGTGAAAAAACCAAGAAAACCAATATATAAAGAAAATATATTAAGGAAATGAAACCAATGACATAACTGAATACAAAATCATTTCTAAGGACATATGATTTTGCAGAGACATATAAGGACAGCAAAAATACAATTTTGTTATCCAGGCAGGTGCTAGAGAAAGAAGAAAAATCTTGATCAAATTCAATATATTCCAATCTCCAAAAGTGATGTCTCATTTTCAATCTATTTTACATACAAGCAGTTGATGAGCATAAATTCATCACATATATTATGTCTATAAGAGAAAAGAGATCTCTGTCCATCGCCATCGGAGGAGAAACAGAAGCATGATGTACGTACTGAAAAGAAGAAACAGACGAAAAAGAAGCAATACTAAGAGAGCCCCAAAGCCTTTTCTCACCCTAAATTCAAAATAGAATTGCAATAAGGCATATCAACAAGAAAACCAGCACCAACGCGCCAATCCAACAAGCCCAAGTCCTCGTCCTCTTCATTCGATTAGCACGATCTAACTCCTTCATCCCACCATTCACATATCCACCAGCATTAACCACATTTTGCTCAATATTGTTCATTTGATCACCTTGTGTCTCAACCATAACAGCCATATCAAGAAACACTTGGTGCAGCTCAACCAAGCTATTCTGTATCTCTTTCACAGCTTCATGCCTATCCTGGTTCTCCACCACCCCCTTTTCTACTCTACTCTCAAAAACCCTTTCTTGCATCATCTTTTCAATCGCCTCCTCACTCGGTTCCTCCCCATTAACATTACTATATTGTTTCTTTAAGCCTTCTTTGTGTTCTGCTACAATGTTTTCCCTTAAGCACTGAAAATCATTCATCATATTCCTCAGTTTAATTCTCAAACCATTAGTCACAGAAATCCTCGTTCGATCAACTGGGCTTCCCTCTTTATACGCTGCTGACATGCCACGGTTGTCAAGATTGGATTTATCAAGCAATTCTAGTCTTGTTTTGATGATTTTTGCCTTCCTAAGAACAGTAATAATGTCAGAGTTAATCTGATCTCTAAGTCCTTGAAGAATTTTGGCACTCGGGGCTGATTTGGTTTTTCGATTAAGGTCTTGAAGATTGACAAGAAGATTGTTAATCTCTTCCATATCTGCCTTAATTACAGCAACTTCTTCAAAGAATTTTGAGAGGTTCCTTTCATCAGTCGGGTCGAGTTGACCCATCTCAATATCAGGCCCTGCTTCAAGATCCATCATAGCCTGCTTCTTCAATTCAACATAACTTAAGAATGATTTCGTCATCAGGTCATTCATCTTTACGACAATTCTGCAAACACCCAGATAAAGAAAACAGAGAGAGACATCAAATTCTGTTCTATTCTTGAAAGCATTAAAAAAATCCCAACCTTGTGATTTTCTTTATTTCTAGTTTTCGGTAACAAAATTTCCCAAGAAAACAAAGACTATAACAAGTACTCCACTAAGCAACAGTTGTGATCGACTATATGATTCTTCAAGAACTCAGATAGAGAAAAACAAAAAAGACATCAAATCATGCCCCCAAATCTTGAAATCAATTCAAAATTACAAGAAATTCCTAAAGATTCATTGCAATACTCAACAGATAACAAGCCCTGAACTCAGCCTTAAAATCTACTTAAAAGAATCAACAGAGCAAGAAAATTAATATTAGAAATTCAAACCATAAAAGATTACAGGATGGAAAAAAGAAGGGTACCTTGAAGAATTGTTGAAACGCTTTCGCTTACTCTGTATGTGAATTTGCAGAGAAAATGAGAATTGTGAAGTGAAGAATTTGGGGTTAAAAGAGAGTGAAGAGCTGTGATGGACTTTAAAGGGACGTCTTTCAAATTCGAAGAAATATAGCCGTTATATTTCGTAACGTAATTAGGCTACTAGCCTCAAATTTTCTTTTACAGCTCATCCTACACCTGGGATTACTTTTCATTAAATGTTTTTTTAATAGAAATAAGATAAATTACATGATATAGAAAAAAAAAACAAGTACATGCTAAAATGGGATTACTTTTCATTAAAAGTTTATCCATTTTTGTTTGGTAAATGATCTTTATCTTAATCAAAATTGTCAATTTATTTACCTAAATATTATCTATTACAGCGAGGATAAGAACCAAAAAAAAAAAAGAGTTAATTCCGTTTACTGACATGTTTATTGCATCATATAATAATTATAATTCCAAATGCTCACTATATTTTTGTCAAGACAAAAATGTAAATAATGAAAACAAAGCACATATCGATTATGTCCAACATACAATCTACTTATGATTTTGGTGAAAGTTGCCCACCCTAATTTTGAAATTGGACCATCAATAGAAGTAGATGCTACTAACTATATATGGACAAATTTATATTGATTAGAGGGGAGAAAAATTATTTCAGAAAATATTTTGTACTTTTTTATATTTAGTTTATGAAGATATTTTTCTTTAGTAAAATAAGTTTGTTAAAAATAAAGAAAAAAAAATCATAATAAAGTTTTATAAACATTATTTTAAATTCGTTGTCGTTTATCTATTGAACACCTTCAATTTTCACCTTTTAATCATTCCACCCCGCACTTCTCTAAACTCTTACTTTTCACCCTTCACATTCCATCCTATAATATCTTATTAAATCACATATAATTTTTTATTTATTTACTTGCCAAATATTTTTTTAAAAATTACTTATTTTTCTCCCTACCTTTTCCTTCATGCCAAACATAATCTCATATGTGAATATTAGATCCCTTTTTGTTGAACAAATTACTCAACATCATATAAAGAGGGAATAATACATTCCCTCAACCAATTTTGGAAAACTTTAACAATAGTAAGTTATTAATTTTTATCCCCCAAAAATATGGGGAAAAAGATACGTATTGAGAAGTAATAAATATACTTAATCCCAGGATAGAATTTGAGATCAATTTTATTCGATATTTGATTATAAATATTAACTAATTTCAAATTATGTTATCCCATCATAGTAATAAAATTATTAAATGAGATCAAAATAATTTTATGAGTTATTTTTGACTATCTCATCTCACGTACCAAAGGAGTCCGACTTTTCTATTTTTTTTTTTCCTTAACCAATTTATAAACTATCAAACTTCCCATGAAAATGGAAACTTCAAAGCCATTGACCAAAACGGCTGGTGTTTACACATCGAAACTTGGCCGATCTGACGGAGTCTTCAAAGTGAAAACTGATGACGGAAGATTTCAATTTGAGAAATTTGGGTAAAACCCCAACCCCTCTCTTCAATGGCCGATGGTTCACTGTTTTCGCTTCAATCTTGATCTTGTCTGTTTCTGGTGGCACTTACTTATTTGGTCTTTACTCACAAAATGTCAAATCTTCATTGGGTTATGATCAAACAACCTTAAATCTGTTATCTTTCTTTAAGGATGTTGGTGCCAATGTAGGGATCATCGCTGGTTTAATCAATGAAGTTTGCCCACCATGGGTTGTTCTTCTAATTGGGTCATTGATGAATTTTTCTGGCTACATTTACTTATGGTTAGCAGTCAACGGTGATGAATTAGTCAAACCCCAGGTTTGGCAAATGTGCTTATGTTTAATGATTGGTGCAAATTCTCAAACTTTTACTAATACTGGTGCTTTAGTAACTTGTGTTAAGAATTTCCCTGAAAGCAGGGGAATTGTGATTGGATTGTTAAAGGGTTTTGTTGGTTTAAGTGGTGCAATTATAACACAATTGTTTCATGCTATTTATGGGAATAATGGGAAATCTTTAGTGCTGTTAATTGCTTGGCTTCCACCATTTGTTTGTTGTACTTTGCTTAAGTATGTTAGGGTTATGAAAGGCGTTAATCGTCAAGAAAATGAGGTGAAGATTTTTTATCAGCTTCTTTATATATCACTTGGTCTTGCTGGATTTCTGTTAATGATCACCATTTTGCAAAATAGGGTAGCTTTCACTTTAGTTGAATATAGATTGAGCTCTTGTGTCTTGTTGCTTTTGTTGTTTGCACCTATAGTAGTTGTAATCAGAGAAGAATTGAGAATTGGGAAGAATAGGAAACAAGTTTTAGATGATTTTACGCCGTTGAAAGGACTAGAGCAAGGGAAGTTGCCTTCGAGAAGTCAGGGGAAAGAAGTTTTATGGTTCAAGAACATGTTTAAGCCACCGGAGAGAGGTGAAGATTATACGATTTTGCAAGCACTTTTGAGCATTGACATGTTGATTTTGTTTATTACTACTATCTTTGGAGCTGGTGGTACGTTGACTGCTATTGATAACATAGGTCAAATTGGTAAGGCGTTAGGATATCCTAACACAAGTATTGCAACGTTTACTTCACTAGTGAGTATATGGGGTTATCTTGGAAGAGTAGTCTCTGGCTTTGTCTCTGAGATTTTCTTGACAAAGTATAAAGTACCTCGTCCGTTGATGCTTACTTTTGTGCTCCTTTTATCTTGCTTTGGTCATATTCTTATAGCAATGGGTGTTCCAAGTGTTCTTGATGTTGCATTGGCTATTCTTGGGTTTTGCTTTGGCGCTATGGCACCTTTGATATTTTCCATCATATCAGAACTTTTTGGCCTAAAACACTATGCTACACTGCTCAACTTTGGCGGAGCAGCCAGCCCAATTGGAGCTTATGTATTCAATGTTAGATTGGTTGGTCATTTTTATGACAAGGAGGCTTTGAGCCAAATGGAAGCTTTGGGGCTTTTCAGGAAGCCAGGGGATCATTTAACATGCATCGGTATCGAGTGTTACAGGTCTTCTTTTCTGATAATTGCTGCAGCAAGTTTTGTAGGGTGCATTGTATCATACATTTTGGTGCTTAGAACAAGAAAGTTCTATAAAGGCGATATTTACAAGAAGTTCAGAGAGCAAGCTTAACTCCTGGAGACTCAGAGTAAGCTTGGAGAAATAGTTTCATTCTGCTACACATTTTGTAACATGCTATGGTTTATAGCTAATAGTTCGAGTCCTACTGATCGATTATAGGAGATACTCGTATTAAATATGAACCCATGTCATACTGTAACACATTATACATGTATCAGAAAAAAATAGAATGACATGTTTGACAAACCAGATTTTAACTTCTTTACTTCTCTTTTGCAATATCTCCTATGTTTCATTTAACTCACATATCATATATTAAATTGCTAAGAATAAATCTTGTAATGATCTTAGTAAAAAGGTCAAGAAAGATGTGATTTTCGTATTCTTAATTGGCTCAAATTATACATTTGCTCTCTGCTTGTTTTCATATCACACTCGATGAGGGAAATAAACTACAGTACATTAGTTAATAGTAGCACATGAGGAATCTTAATAGCTCAGTTGATCACAATTGCGCCTTTGGACTTCAGTTGATCACAATTGCGCCTTTGGACTTGTATGCTGGTATTCCTGTTTGTAATTTCTTGTTCTTCATTAGTTAATAGTAGCACATGAGGGATCTTAATAGCTTAGTTGATCACAATTGCGCCTTTGGACTTGTATGCTGGTATTCCTCTTTGTAATTTCTTGTCCTTCAATTTCTATTGTTGTGCATTTCTTATACTTTTGTTTATCATATTATTTTATTATATATATTGTTCCTTTTTCTTCAAATTGCTTAACTATGCTTTCCATAATATTTTATCATGGCTTGATAAGATCAATATACACTATACCCTCCAAAACCCAACTTGTAAAATTATACTACGCAAGGTATTTTGTTGAAAGGGTGTAAATTTCATATGCAAATGAAGATCCACTGCCAGTAACTACAAAAGACCCTGCTCCAACCTCCATATACGAAGCTTCTTTCGCAAACAAAGCAATAACTCTGGTTCTATAAGTCCCAAAACTAGATTTATATGACTACCAGAGATGATCAGAAAATTGGAAAAGAAAACAATTAAAGAACGCTAACAAACTACATTTGTTTCTCTGTTTTTCGTGTCAGAGATTAATGTAAGTACAAATCACATTAACTAAAATATGCAGCAATCCATCTTGTTTTCTGTTTTTTCCTACTACACTTCCCCCTCCGTTTGGTCAAATCTGGCAAAAGCTCAGTCGGCTCTTGGGCTGCTGCCACTTGCTGATGGCCTTTTCCCGGAATATTTCTGTTGCAATAACAAAAGAAATCATGTTAAACATCTCAAAATGAGATTAGTAACCTAAAATTCCCTACACAGCAGATCATGATGTACTATAGTTGAGATATAAAACTACTCAATAGCTACTGAGGTTACCTGCTTTCCAAGGTTGAAAGGAATGTATCTGTATTTAATCATGTGTGTAATTTGTCGCCTCATGGTAAGGACAAATAGAACAATCCAGTAGCACAACAATATAGGCCAGAACACAGGAACATCAAATAGGGAGAAGAAAGTCATGACAAATGCCACACAGAAAGCCTTCGTTATGGCATACCTGAAAGAAAGATGGAGGGCAAAAGAAAGAGAGAAATAATAAATATTGCTGCTACAACCAAAAGGTTCAAAAAATTACTTTTCTTTAACCAGGTTCAAGAAAGTATTTAAATGCCGAAAAACATGCATAAAAACTCTCTTATGCTATGCCAACTATAGGCAACTTCACACCCAACTAAGTCACTTAAGCATAGCACTGCATTGAATTAGCTTTCTGGCATTAACACTATCAATCAACTACCTCAATCCAAACTGGTTGGCGTTGCTATTTACTTAAGACTGACAGGGGTTGGCTATATGAATATTTTATATCCATTCCGCTCTAATCAGGCCTGTCTAGCTATGCCCTACTGAAAGAAAAAGAAATCTTCCACCTTTGTTCAATTCCTGTTTCTCACAGGCAAAACATTAGCCAGCACAAGATCTTAAATGCAAATCATGCAAAAATACAACAGGGTTTCACAACAATAAATTCATGTAGACAAGGAAATAAATGATGCACCGTGCTAATTTTGAGGTGGTGGAAGACCCTGTAAAGGTCCATGGGACAGAAGAAATCAAAGTAATCAGAAAAGATTACAAAACAAGCAAGCACCAAAAGGAAAAACAGATGTCAGGCTGCAGGGCCTTGGGTAAATATTTCTTTGAAAGGATACTAGTAACCAATTTGGCAACCTCCTAATTCCTGAAGGGCCCAAAACTCTTATGGGACAGATCTATGGGGGATCACATAAGCCATTGCAACTTATGAAGTGAAAATTGGACATAATATCCAAGTTCATATGTGCAGGTCAAATGCATCTTAGTTGCTATGATTTATGAGATCTTTGAAGTAAGATCTTGTGTAACAAGTCAAGAAAAGGAAAAGGTTCCTGGAAACAGAATCATAACATATTTTAACGAGGTACAACTTCCTTTTTTTAGTCTCAATGTTAGCTAAGTACTTAATGCTGAATATTCTAGGCAACATTTAGAAATAGCTGAATCTATGGTCATGCGGCTGGTTCAAGGTATAAAGTTAATGGTAGCGCAACCAAGACAAATATTAAACATTAGAATGGGTAACATAAGTATAGGAGTGACTGTTATATATGACAAAAGGTAAATTAGCTTAGAAAATTCGTCCAGATTTCAAGTATACACAGCAAGGAATCTACTGCATCAATTCCTACTTCCAAAGTTTACCAAGAGAGCTAAGCCCAATGCAAACGTTTGACTATGAGACAAGGCAAACTAAGGCAATTCTGATAAGATAATATTTAATGTACAGGTGACAAACCCTTTCTCCGAGAATTAAGCAATGCAAAAACCATAAAGCAGGAATTATTACCAGAACTTGAACTCTGGGAGGCGACGTATGAAAGGCTTGAATTCATCTGAACCTTTAGTTGGCAACATAGGTCCATCCGAAGGTTCCAGCTCAGGGTCAACAAGAGGTGACAGGAAACCAATCAGCAAATTAAGAATGTAGATGCCCAAGCCATAGGTAACAACATAGAATCCTTGAACATAATAAACCCGCAGAGCATAAAGCAATGCTAAGACAAAAGTTCCAATCCACCTATATGTAGAATGAGGAGTAGTTTTATCTAAATAGTATTGGAAAAGTTTCGAAAGTTCATGCCTCCGCTGGTTCAATGCTGTAGCCGCTGAGGCACCATCACCTCCAACACCCTCCATAGAAACTCAACTTGACAATCCTAGAAGTGCCACATAAATGTAGTAAGATCAACACAAGGAAGACATTATCAACTGAGTACACTACTTGCTCAAGTTAAGAAATAGAAGAATTAGGACTTTAGATTCTACTAATGCTTAGAATTTAGATAAAGAGGAAATTAACACTAGTGAAAAATCTGATTGCTTAGACCACCCACCATAAAATCAATCATTGACAAATGAATGACAATACCACCTTCTTATTACCAGTAAGTTACAACACCCTCCAAGAATTCATTAAAAAGCACACAACTATCAGACCTTAAAAAAAAAAATCAACTAGAGCAACCAAAACTTTATCACAAATAAGGTACTTGAAAATAAGGCTAGAACAAAAAAGAAGTTTGCAATCTCAGATACAACATCATTGATATCCTCTCAAATTAGGCAAGATTGAGTGAGTGATGCACTTATTTAAGATTTAAAACAAAGATTTAAAACAAACTCAATGAAGAAGCTGGTTCAACTTCAGCTAGTACTCCTCCAGCTGGTTCAATTTCTTTGAGGGAAAAAAATAAATTATAGAAGTCCTCCCAATATAAGATATAATTCAACTGTATCATACAATAAACTATATTTTTAGCAAGTCAACTATGTAGCTACAATTAAAAGAAAACAAAATAAATGGGTGTAGGATACTCATAATTTAAATGTATCATACAATAAACTATTGTTTTAGCAAGTCAACTATGTACCTAGAATTAAAAGAAAACAAAATAAATGGAAAAGTGATTTTTCATTTCAATGCTTTGTACTATAACCCATCATAATACATCAATTTAACAACCTATAATCCTCCATTAGTGCCCTAAAAGTCAAGCTCACTTTGGTCCGATGGAACCCAGCAGTAACCATAAACACTCCAAATCACGCAACGAAAATAACTCTCAACATAATTTATCTCTCCTAATCTTAAAGATTCCCAGACTATGACACCAATTTTTGAACCAAAGCAAACTTTGACAAGTTCGGATTGAACCGACCCATCCCTTCAAAATTCATCCAGTCAACACCTTATAATCATCCATCGGTACCCTAAAATCAAACCCATTTGGTCAAATAGAACCGAGCTGCAAATTGTTATCTCAAATAACTCATTTTAGTTCTTCTAATCTTAAAGATGCACATAGCTAATGATCACCTAATAAAAATTACCCCATGAATAAACAAGAATCTATATGTTACAAACAATGATAAGAATCAGATCTAAAACAAAAATCACATAAACATCTAGGGTTAGATTAACATTGAAAATACAGATTACCTTTCACTTAGTGAAGAGATTTAGAGTGTTGAATAGAGAGGGAAGAGAAAAATAAGATCGGATCTGTGGCTCTTAATGGCTACTTTTCTATCTCTTTTTCTTTTCAATTGACAATTCTCCCCTTTTTGCTTTTTCTCATTTTACTATGCCTTAAATAAACAAACAACATTTTCTATTTATCCGCTTATAATATTTATTTCTTTTTAAAAAAAAACATTAGTTAAATTGGTAGTTTCCTTCTCTACTTGGATTTCAATTAAATAATTCCTAATTATTATAATTTTTTTAACAATTGGGAATTACAAGGTGAGAGATCAAAATTTTACGTGTTAATTAATCAACTAAGCTACTAAATTTCTAATTGTCGATCTTATTCTTAGATTTTTCATTTATGATAAGTATTTTCTTGATTTCTCATTAAGTTAGTCAATCTTTAATACAAGTATGTCACAATAAATGCTATCAAATATCAATTATCATTTTTATTTGTCCAGTAATTTATGAACTTTCTAAATCATAATCTAGATATCACCTTGAAACACAAATTTAACCAAAGTTTAAATTTTAGAAACTTTGGATGATAGTTTTATTTTATTAACCATAAATATATATTTGCACACCCCTTAATAATATAAATAAAATTCATAAAATGGTAAGCTACAAAGATACATTTTCTCTTGCGTAAGAAAATCAACGAAGTAATCCAACACATAAAAGATGGATCTAGATCTTCTCAAAAAGGACCCGGCCCATTTTTATTTAAGGGATCAGAGCCCAATGACAGTACACCAAGATTTTAACCTGAACCTCCTGGTTAAGCCCACATTTAAAACAAATTGGGCCTTAGTTGAATTTGAACTGGACCAACGTAAAGCAAATAATGGTCAAATGTCCCCCTAATCTATTACCGGATTTTCAACTACACGCTTAAACTTCACGGGGGTCCTATCACCCCCCTGAACTGTTTAAAATCAAAATTATTGTACCCCTAAAAAGCCACAACCATATTTATGTTGATGGGTGAAACTCACGCGTTTGACACGTGGAAAATTCATTAAAAAACGTTTTTCTTCAATTTTTTCATATAGAGAAAATACAAAAAGTCCCCATTGAACTTAGACCTTATTTTGAAGTAGACACTTAAAGTTTGCGGGGGTCCTATTACCCCACTGAACAATTTTCAACCAAACTAAATACGCCATTTCTAGCAATTTCTACTCCAATTCTTCACGCGTGTCTCTCACCCCCTAATAAAATAATATAATTATTTATATTTTTCTACCCCTTTTTATAAAGGTCGAGTTGTTAACTTGACCCGCTCACATTTTACCTTTCCTCCTAATCAATTTTTTTCTATCTTTTCTTCCTAATCAATTTTTTTCTATCTTTTTCTTTCCCAAAATTGTGATATTGAGTGATCTGAAGTAAGATTGATACAATTTTCACTCTTTGGGTTGTTTCAGTTCTTACGTAAAATTAATGTTAATGAGTTCTAATTTATTTGTATCGGTTAATGAGGCTGTTTTGAGAGAATCTAGTGAAGTATGAATAATAAATATTTTTGAGGTCAATCTCCTCTTTTTTTGTTTTTGCTTTCTGTGTGTTTTGTCTGAGTTTTTCTTCAATTTTTGAATAATATTATCAGTGGATGAAAGAGAAGCTAGCATCTGTGTGTGGTATCCTCTTTCTGAAAATGGGTTTTTATAAAAAAGTCAAAAATTTGAGGATTGTTGTTGATTTAATGTAACTCATCTTGTGAAAGTGAATTGAAGTTTGAGAGATATTGCAGTGTTGACTCGTCATGGAACTGTAGCAAGCTTCAATGGCTATCAATGGTGTTTGAATTAATTTGGGGAAGATGGGTCTTTTTCTAAAATAAAGAATTCAATTTACAATGCCATATGGCCGTTTTATATTGGTTTGGGGTTGTTTTTTAAGACACTCACGCGCCCTGGAAATGTGAAACACAGTAGGTGCAGAAGCGGGTCAAAATGACATATTTAATTTGATAGAAAATAGTTCAGTGGTATAATAGGACTTCCGCAAACTTTAAGTGTCTAATTCAAAATAAGGTCTAAGTTCGATAGGGACTTTATGTATTTGTTCTCATTCTTTACTCTTTTTTTCTATTTTTTCACCATCTCTCCAAACCCAAAAATATTTTCACCATTTTCTCCGTTACTATAAACACCAAAGGTCTACCAATCACTACAATCTTGAAAAGGAGAAGGTCGTCAAGGATTTTGATTCTCATTTGTCATTTCGCCCACTACTTGATTGGTATTAAGATCATTTTCATGAATGCATATGTCAAATTTCTCAATTTGGAGTTAATGAATACATAACAATGGAGGAAAGTTGAATCTGGCAAGCCGGCTCGAAAAAACTTCTCAACCATGTGAACATATCGAGATGCAGATCTTAGGCCGCTTGATGGTACAAACAAGCACTCCATTGTTGTTTTCAATCGCCATAGCCAAAAACATTTTTATTCTTAAAATTAAATCTGGGTTTCATCGAAAATTCAAAATTCTTCATTGGTTTGGATTAAAATTACAAATTTGGAGCTCCAAAGAACCAAAATAAGAATTTGCCAACCGAATCAACTTAGTGGGTTGACCATGTACAAGGATGATTAACAACTCCAATAATATCGATAAAGAGTTGATTTTTAAAAATTTCTAATTTCATACACAAATTCGAATCAAGAGGAATACAAAAATTCTATGGTACATCCGGTGAAGATAGCAGCGGCGGCAACGACGTAGAAATGACGGGAGATGAATAGATCTGGTCACAAAGAAGGAAGAGATTTCTATGAAGAAGAAAGAAAGGAATAAGGAAAAAAATAAAAGATATATATATCTACACACACACACACTAAAAATAAAAATAAAGTTTTAATATTTATTTTCGGTGCTCACTCTCTCAGGGAGAGTGAAATACATTCACTTCGCCACATAAGCATTTAGGGAGATGATAATTTTAGTTTTAAACAGTTTAGTGGGGTGATAGGACCTCCGTGAAGTTTAAGTGTGTAGTTGGGAATCCGGTAATAGATTAGGGGGACATTTGACCATTTTTATCTAAAGCAAATTGAGTAAACATTATGAATAATTACAAACCAATTTATTTGGATGAACTAATTTACAGAAGGGAAATTTTTCAAAATGTCAATATTTTAGTATTTAATGGAACCTTTTATCAACATTTTCAATATTTATTAAAAATGTCAATAATTTAGTTTGTTATTCTTCTGATTTATGTACTTTTTTTTTGTTTGTTTGATTTGAAAGAATACAATTATTTAATATCAGAAAGGAGAAAATCATGGATATAATATTTTTAAAAAACGAACATATCACTTAAATTCTCATCAGTTACAATTTCAAAAGTAATTGATTGTATTCATTCCAATATGTATGAATTATGATATGTGTATTTGTATTCATTGTGGCTTTCATGTGTTGGATTTATATAATGACATTTGTATTTCTTTATTAGTTTGTATTCATTCCAATAAGTATACCAAATTTATTTGTAGTTATTAAGAAACATATTTGTATCCATATACTTATGTAAACTCGTGTTCATTCAGAAAAGATACAACATTGATTTGTATATTTTTCAAAAACGTATATTCTTTTTTAAAATTTCAAAAAAAATTGTATTCCAGTCATCAAAACATACAAAATTACAATCAAAATTTGTATTTTAAAAAAAATGTATTTCTTATCTGATATGTATTCCAAAAATATATTATATTCAAAGTTTAATTTATAAAACATCTACTAAATCAGATTTCAAATTATTTTGTATTCCAGGCATCCAACATACAAAAAAGTCAAAACAATTCAATCATTCACTGTTTGTATCCCAAACAGATTACAGATTAAAAAATATATTTTTTAACTTTGAAATATGGCTGATGATTTTGTACTTGCATTTCCTTTGGGTCCTTCTGCATGTGAGAAAGATGCAAATATACATCAATTCCTTGAAAATATAACTAGAATTGTTGATGCTGTCCAACAAAGTGTCTTAGATGAGATATTGATCCGAAACTCCCAAATTGAATACCTCAGTGACTGTCTAACTTTTAAATCCAATATTTAGATAGTAACTTATGAAGATTTTCATATCCAACATACAAAATACGGCCCAGATCCAAATTCGAATCACTTTTTCATAGCCATTTTCGAATCACTTCTAAACAAATTAAAGAATCAGCAGTTAATGAATACCTGATCGTTTTTTGTATTTCATCGACAATCTCAAAGTTCAACGAAATCAATCCAATTCACTTCGAAATCTCAATCGATTATTTCAAAATCTTCTTCCCTAATGGAACCAATCGCAAATCAATCGGATTCACTTTGACAATGGTTGAAAATCTTTTGAATGATTTTTGAGATTTTTTAGAAAAATGGAGGAATTTGATTTAGAAAAAGCAAGGTTTAAGTTACTTAAGGATATGGAATAATAGAAGAAATTGTGAAAGAGAGAAAAAGAGAAAGGATATGAGTAAAAAGTTTAGAGTGAGAAAAGTGGCTAGTGGAGTCTTTGTTTTTAACTTTCACACGTAATGAAGTAAAAAAATGGGGCAAATTTGAGAAATAAAAGGAAGGTAAATGAATTATATTAGGATACACTTTCTTTGCTAAAATATTGACATTTTGACATTTTTAATAATTATTTTAAAGTATAGATGTTTTTAATAATTATGTTAGAGATTTTGACTAGTTAGCTAATTTATCCTTTACAAAATATACTAAATTTACGTATATTTACCTAGAGTGTGAATATTTACCCACAATATATGTTGTATACATTTCAATCACTTTGTAAATTTATTGGTGGAATATATTTTACAAATTAGTAAGTTTCCCAAACATTATTCACTAGTGATAAAATAAATTTTTCAATCTAATTTCAACAAACGATATTTTAACATGACACTTTGTGTTTGGGAAATCAACTGTGAGAGAGATCTTTGCTCAAATATACAAAGAAAGATTATAGACACAATACACATGTGCTTGTTTTTGCTTTGATTGTTAATGTAGTTGATTATTTTAGAGCAAAACATCACAAATTTTACTAGTTTATGTCTTAATTATTTTCCCTCACATCAATTTTGGAAATTATCTTTCGTTCCATTTTTCTTTCGCCAGATACATATATAATGGATATATGTGGGTCAATTTAAATCTAATTTATTTCAAATACATTGTATTCAAGAGCAATTTGCATGTATCTGGATACATTGACTCTCTTGCTCGCATATCTCCTATGTATTTATATTTTTGAATTTATCTGCTATCAAAGATATATGTATCTAGTAAAAAAATACACATTAATTACATAGGGGGGAGAGAGAAGGAAGAGGCGAAAGAGAGATAAAGGGGGTGGGGTGGGGGGTGGGGGGTGGGGAGAGCAAGAGAAAGACTAAGAAAGCGAGGGCGGTGGTGTATTTGATTTAAAATTTAATATAAAATTATTAATTAGCGAGAAATGTACAATTATTTCAAACTATAGAGAGGAATAATATATATGATATGAATGCTTATGTAATTATATAGTTTTTTTTTTTTTCATTATTAGATGCATGAGATGGTAGTTTGCAACTAAAGATGTCAAATGAGTTAGTTGTGTTAAATTTGGACGGATCACAAGGTATTCATACTAAATATTGATTCATCAAGAAATAATTAATCTAGGTAAAAATTTCAAAACTATGACTATCTTCACTAAGGCTGTCTCATTACCTCGATATGTAAGAGCCTCAATAAAGTTGGAATCAAAAGGAATACCAAACTTCAAATTCAAGCAAAAAAGGAACATCTACTACGATCAATGATGACAATGATCCGGTATAAGACCTTCAATTGGGGGGACTTCAAACTGCAAATGAAAAGCCAAATTCAATCTTACCGAAACTCATATTTTTGTACATTTTTTGTATCAAAAGATGACTACCTCATCTATCCACAAGGCTGTGGAAGCTTAGGTTTATATCCTCCTCTGTGTAATTGTTATAAGTCAGCCCCAGTCCAATAGGGATACCAACAAGGATATCATACAAATAAATATTGGGCCGAGTAAAAGCAATCGGATCAGGCCTTCATAAAGGATAATTTGGGATCCACAGGGTACGTTGTTGTAGTTAAATAGATTAGGGCATCACTATCAGATGGCAATGAATTATGTGCAAATGCATTTCTGTGTTCTCATCCCCAATTCTAGAGTCTAAGTTTCTCATCTCCATTCTTATTTATATCCTTAGTTACTTGTTATTTCAATGCTTCCATTGTAATTCAGTAGTTTGATTATTGCAATTAGAATCTTAAAGTTGTAATAATGTTCCAGTGCTCTTATTAATAGTGTGAGGATTTCGGTTTGTTACATTGGTGCTTTCATTTTTGTACTCTAATGGATGTGGTGATATTGGATCGATTCTGTGGCACCGGCAATCCAGAGGGCTGGCTTTATCGGGCGGAGCAGTACTTCACCTTCCTTGGCTTTGACGAGGAGTATTGGTTACTCTTCCTTCATTCCATCTTGACGGTGAAGCCCTTACCTGGTTCGATTGGTTGTTTCGCAACAAGCAATTTTTCGATTGGGTGCATTTCAAAACTATATTTACTGGACGTTTTAGCCACCAAACAAAAGTTATCAGGTGGAGCGGACAACTGGTCTAGGCAATTTTCAAACTTCAATTGCACTTCACTCACCCTATGAAACTCAAACTTGGAAAGAGGACCACGTGTTTGATAAATTGCCTGAGAAGTATCACATTGTAGATGTCTGTGATTTCACTAATAGAGGTACCACTGGCATTGCGACTCTGAACGACATAGTAACTCCTTAAAATGGGAGATCAAAATCAACAGAGGTAGTTGCTTTGGTACAGGAACCTTCTGTGGTGACCAAAGATTCAGTGTTCGCTGAAATGTCATATACAACAATGAGCCCCAACTTCCATGATCCTAATGCTAGTGTCCACGATGAAGAGCACTCTGCACTTGTAGGTTCTAAGGTGTCCGACACAAGCATCTGCGGAAATGACCGTATGCAACCTGAAGTAACCATTCAGGTGCTCGATGAAAGTTTTCATGATATTAAATTTAGGGAGGTAAGGTCAATTGCACCTCGAGTATCACTTCTAGTTCTTTTTGATGGTCCAGAAATTGTTAGGCCGAATGAACATCTCGAACAAGATATATCAACGAGGTATGTAGGTGTTAACTCTATCGCTAGTGACTCTCCTAAATGGAAAACTGATTTGGAGACCTTCGTAGACTGGTATCTTGCTGATTTTTTCATGGAACCCGTGGGTAATGAAAATCTATATCTTAATATCTTGACAAGTTCAATGCATTCTGTCAAAATATGTCCCGACACTGAAAATGGAAAATCCACTAGGACGTTCAATGGTCAAAATATTTTGAGTCAATTTTCATTGGTTCCTGCTGCTGATATCTTTCTTATAACCATTCCAGTAATTGCAATAGATCTTTGTGTATGGGATCCCAGAATATGTTTAGAGTTCTTGGCTCTAACAGATTTTACAGAGAACATAGAGGAATTATTATTGTTGGGCTGTACTGGCAAGTTTTTCTTTAATGCAGATTCAAACTCTATGAGTAGAGTGTGGGATCCGGACAAACATGGTGTGTGCATTGCTACTTGTCTAATGGATTTTGTGTTATGTATAACTACATTGCATTCACATGTCCTTCAATCGCATATGAACTAGTCGTTGGTGGATTATTTGTTGTAAACCATGACATTTTGGTGGCCAACTTCGACCAACCATCAGTTTGGCGACATGAAATCAGAATTGATCTTGACATGGAACAAGTTGAGTCAGACCTTAAATTTGTTCCTTTGAAGGATAACCGGGAGTTTTTTCATTATAATTCTTTTCGCTCATTGGTTTACTTTGTGGGAAGTTCAACTAGAATTGTCCACTTAGACAAATGGTTTTCAGGGCAGATGCTTACGGATAATGTGCCTAGGCAGAACAATATGTTATGGCTGGGAAATTATGGGCTGAAAGAGGGGAAGTATGTTGCTTTAACTATGTTTCAAAATTTGGTAGAGGTCTGCCATAATGTTGGAGAGGGACTACAATTTAGTTTGCCTCTGTCTTGTATTGTCCCCATGTTAAGTTGGAGTGTGAGTGAGTATCATGCAAATTATGAAGTTGTTGTGGAACTTAATCATGCCAACGATGTTATCATTGCAGCCTTTATTATGATGTCCATTCCAAGTATATTGTGGTCTATTGGACATTTAGAGAAACTACAAGGTTTTTCTCATCACAGCCATGTCCAACTGGAAGTGAACTATGCAGCCACAACAAACAAAACTTGGTGTGAAGCTCTTGATTTTGCTCTGGAAGTGAACTATGCTGCCACCATAAACAAAACTTGGTATGAAGCTGGTGATTTTGCTTACAATGAACTTGCTGGTGCTCGTCATCAAATGCACTTCATGCATCTTGAAGTCACTGTAACTACACATAGATTACCAACGCTTTTGTTGGTACGATTTCTTGACTTGAACCTTGAAGACAAGGTTCTTATTGAGGACGGGAGTATTGTTATGAATCAGCCCCAGCCCAATAGGGATACCAACAAGGATAACCAATTTGTAAATCCCAATTACATTGTTCCATCAATAAGAAACAAACAAACAAATAGGAGTACCACATTATTATTATAAAATAATACATTGTGGGATCGTTTGGTACAAATATTAATAATCCAGGGATTAATAATGTAGGGACGCAAGGTTTATCTTTATCAAGTGTTTGGTTCATTATTTTCCACTCATCAGGGTTTATCTTTATCAAGTGTTTGGTTCATTATTTTCCACTCATCAGAGTTTATCTTTATCAAGTGTTTGGTTCATTATTTTCCACTCATCTTGTGTTAGGATTAAAATTCTATTAAAAGTTTCTTTCCAATTATACCCTTGAATTATTATGTAATTGGGTCAATGTAAATAATTGCTGGACAATATTATTTTTTATGGCCTTCTACCTAGCTATGAGAAGAACAATTTTGTTGTCATGTTTGCTATTTTTTCACTTGAATTATTTGAGGATAAATAATTATTAACTTAATAAGTTGATCACTCACAAAATGTCATTTTCAATTTAAAAAAAGATAATCCATCTACTTTTAAAATCGAAAAGATGGTCAACATTGATAAAATTGAATAAACCATCTACATTTACACATGAAAATTAAAAGTTATATTTTTAATATGTATGTAATTTTTTAAATTATTCAATATACAAATAATTAGAAACCACACACACACACACACACATATATATATATATATATTATCACAAACATTATATACAAATAAACAACTAACATTTCAAATTTGTATTGATTTGTATTGGATTTATTTAGTAACAAACAACTCTTTCTAAATAATTTGTAAGCTAATTTATTTAAATAAATTTACTAGTACAAATATAAATCAAGAAATCAAGACAACAAACAAAATAATTAAAATGATTTGAGGGATATCTTTGTCTTTACATAAACTTATCCCATGATATTATATCTTATGTATTACTAATACCTTCAAATGGAAGGTATTAGTAATATATCCTATAATACCATGTAGAAAGTATAACTAATCCATAAATTAGTTATATGTACACCCAAATTCCTACCAAACATACTACTACATAATTTCTTTTAATGGGGTGACTCCTATAAGTTTGTACAATTGGATGGGATTGAGATGAACTTATGATGACGTGGCATAATAAAAACCACATAAATATGCCTGGTAGAAGAATTAGGTTCGTGGCTTTTAAACTTGCCAAATGAGATGAACTTATGATGACGAGCCTCATAGGAATTAGTTGGCCTCTGGGGATATTCAAAAACTTCCGACAAAATGTAGTACAAGATATTTTCTGCATTCTTGGGGATATATATCAATTAATTTTTAAAAAATAAATAAATTCTCCGATCATAATAAGAAGGTAGACAAGCAGATGTTGAAGGTTGCGTTTGAAACTTAATTAATTTATATTGTGATCAAATTATTAACAATAAAAATATTTTAAATCAAATTATTAACCTAAAGATAAATTTTATTCTATTTTCACTTGATTTAAAAATATTTTAAACCTTTTTCCAATTAAACAAACATGGTTGAAATTTCATCTTTACCTAATTATTTCAAAAAACAAATATGCAAGCATTAACCTAAACACAAACAATTCATTTTACCTAATCTAGATCACAAACCAAATCTCCAATAAATAATAAATGCATTACAAGAAATATATTAAATACATATTTATTTAATCGTATTCTTATTAATTTATCAATCTAACTCACAAACAAATGTTATAATTTTAAATATATCTATCTAGACACATTAATTCGTCTCCATAGTATTAGTTAAACACTATTACTTTTAAAATGATTATTTTGACACTAAAATTTATTTATCAACTATTATGTAAGTGTACTATCTACCGGACACTATGAAAATAACTTGTAATGTTTAATTAGTAATAGTGACCAAATTACTAAATATAGTACAACTCCCATATTCTCAAAGAATCAGATGATAGAGCCATTTACCTTTAATTTCAAAAGATTATTCGATACTATCTATGAACCATTAACTTACTTTCGGTCCTCTTTGAACTTATTCGAATAGAGTAATTCCTACTTCGTACCCCCTATGTTTTATTATTCCCTTAAGAAAGTAGTATTATATACTCTCGCGGTCTAATAATACATGTTTATTAATGACTTTGCATATTTTTTAAGAAATTACTAAAGGGGTAATTTTACTGTGTCATCTTTTGAATATAATAATTATAATGTCTTGAAAAATTAACATGAAAATGACTATAATTAATGTTAAGGATAAGTTAGAAACTAAGTATAAAATTAGTATAGTATGATATTGTTGGACATCCAAAATAGTATAGTAGACAATTATTATTGAACGGAGAAATATTAGAAATTTACTTTATTAATTATATTTAAAAAAATAAATTTGATTACAAGTCATTTATTTAATTATTTAATAATAAGGAGAATATAAAAAGTTAATTTTTTTCTTGATTTGTTAAAATAGACAAATAAAAAAAAAGGGTTAAAAAAATACATTTCTTAGTTTAATTTATTAGTTAAGTTTCTCATCTGTCATTATTAAACTTATATATGCCTGAATTGGATGGTTTGATCTATTGAAATTACCTAATTTCAACTAATTTTACGCGATTTCTTTTTTAATCCAAATCTTACTAGACTAAAATACATTCATATAAAATTAAATCTATAATCCATCTATTTAATCTTCTTCACCTCCTATGTGTTAGATTTAAATGCCGAGTAAAATAAATCGCATGGATTAATAAATTATATACTTTGAAATACAGAATTTATTATAATAAAAGTAAAATTACTTATTTTATTTATTTTTACTTATTAAATTTTGAATTTGTTAAAAATAAATATAAAAAAAAACTACTCATCATCTTTTTTTAAATATATAAAAAATGAGAAAACTAAAAATGAAAGGAGAAAAAGTGCAGACCAATGGAGCCCAATGTACACTAAAACGATAGGTTCACAGCTCATAAGTCGGCTTTTGTCTTCATTTTTTATTTGGCTGTGCTTGTGTGAGTGTTAGTTATTTTTTCCTCTGGTGTTTGCTTCTTCATCTCTTCCTTCACTACTTTCTGCCCTTCTCTTCTTTTTTACATAATCATAACAACATATTACCCTCTTCTGGTCTCTTCAAATTCTGTCTTACTTGCTGGTGAGTTCCTTTTTCTGTTGCTAATATATTCTTGTCAAAGATTTGATCTCTTTTTTTTATGGAATGAATTCTTGGTTTAGGCTTGAATTTTTAGCATTCTTGACTTTTCTGTTATTTGTATCTTGGAACAGTTTTACTTGACTTTGTAGCAATTTTGACCTTGGGTATACATGTCTGAGACTTAAATCTTGGTTCATACTTGATTTTGTGTAGCTTTTCTGTTGTTGTATTTTGGAACAGTTTTAGCAATTCTTGTGATTTTTTAGTATATATGTTTTCTATGATTTTTTTTTTTTTTTTGGGTGTGAACTTAGATGTAATGGTCAAAATTGTGGATCTTTAGAAGGTGTGTGGGTGTGTGACTTGTTAAGTAAATAGTTGGTGAGATTTGATGTCTCAATTTTTCTTTTGATGATTGTCTTTCAAATTGGGATTTTGAGTACTGATTAACATCATAATCCTTACTAGCATCCATGATCCAACTAACAACAGTGGAAAATATTGTCTGATTATTGTTGAAGATGTATAATTAAGTAAGTAAGATTATACTTTCTCTGAATATCTAAAAGCTTGAGATGGTTGACTTGAACTCACGCTATATGAGACAACACTATATGTCAAGTTTTAAGATTAGATGGTCACACAGTTCAACAATTATAATTTGATTTATTGTTGTTTAATTTTCTTTCCCAGATAAAGGAGACAACCTTTTGATGAACAACTGAAGGAAAACTAGTACATTAGCAAGATCTAAGGCCAAGATATCATGTCTGATCATGTTAAACAATCACATTCGGATTGTGATGGTAGAACCGGGAAGTCTACACATTCAGTTCAATCTGTTTGGATGGCACATTGGACTAGAACAAGCTACAATTCTACGGCAGAAACACAAAATCATGCATCTACTGCTCTTGGAAACATGGAAAATGACCAAGATTCTAAGCCTCTCCAGTCAATTGTTAAAATGGAGACAATGTCCTCTAAATCCATCAAAAGATTAAGAGAATCTGAAACTCAAACGTTAGAAGTCATTAACGAGACAAGTTCAAGAACCATTGCAAAAGAAACTCTAGGCAATTGGTCCCTACCAATGCACAATCCTTGTGAAATTGTCAAAACTCCCTTCCAGGATCCTTTGGATTGTGGCAAGACTCATCCATATTACATTGGTCGCGGCACTGTTGCATCGAGGCCTTTCATAGACAATCCAAGTCACTTAGCATCTCATCTTGTGCCATGCCGAGATCCTGGCCATTACATAACTAAAGAATCGGAAAAGACGCAGAAAGCTTTCATAAGTAGATCATTCCTAGCTGCAAAAGAAGAAGTGCCTAGACTGGGAATGTTGGAGCATGAACATGGGAGATCGGTCACTCCAGAATTAAGGCAGAATGACTCATTCTTGCGAGATGCACCCTCCACAAGCAGAAAACTTCTTCCAAAATATGGTGGAGAAGAGTTCCAGAAAAATCCAGGCTTTTCCTTTGTCAGGTTGTTAAAAAATGAACCTAGTCCTTCCCATGTAACTGAATCCAAAGAGTTACAAAAGCTACCACAGCCTTTGCTTGATGTGGAGACAATGAGAACAAGCAATTCCATGGACTCTATAGTGGGAAAGGCTGGATATCGTCCCTGCATTTCTCAGACAAGCCATAGTATGTTAATCACAAAAGGAGCAGATGCTGGTCTGTTTGAAGGAAAGAATGTAATCGGTAATTCCAGGATGTGGAGTAAAATTAATGGGAAAGCATCATTAAGTAATCGTGATAGCCCATCTAAATCTTTTGGTCATTATAAGGGAGGAATGCAGCTTCAAATTCAAAATTGCTTCACAGGCAGTGAAAGAAAAGAAAATATAGAAGACAGAAAGCCTTCTGAATTTGTGTTAAAGAATGAATCTTCAGCTGAAACTGATACCATGGACATGGATGTGTTTCAGGAGAAGAACCAGCTTTGTGGTATGTGCTATCCTCCGCTAGTGGTTTAAGTAGAGTTTATTTTGTTCATCGTCTTGCTAAGTTGTTACTGATCAATGAATCAAGTGATCTTTCAAAGGCTTAGTCAGAGATTTTTAACTGAAAAGAAAAGAAAAAGAGGTTTAATTTGAGATGTACTACTGTTTGAGTGTACGTAATTTTACTCGTTTAATGAATCTTCTTTCCTCTAATTTTGCAGGTACAAGTTCTTCTATAGCAAAGAAGGTAATCTTGAGATTTATTTAGTTCTTCATAACTTCCTATCTTCTAGCCAGGTTTTCAAGAGGGTATTTGGTTTATCTTGAATTTTGTATCGTTAACTGCTTTCATATTTGGTTTAGCTCCTGTTCATTGTATGATAAGCTTAAAACCAAATGGGAAAATGTTATTGATCGTGTTGTCAACCAAGTTTGAATGTGAGCAAATGTTCTGTAATCCCACTAGAGTATCTTGCAATATTCATGCGGCAGGGGTGGCTCAAGTTTGAGTCTAATAAACTGTTTGCTTTAGGCCTCAAAAGAATTTATAAGTGAATTTTGTGATTTTATTTTCACTTAAAATAATCTTATAGATTAAAAAGAATGTTACAAAATTTGTATAAAAAAAAAAAACTATCTACTGTTTACCATAAATATTTCAAAACCTTGAATTATATGTCTCAAATCTTCATATTAGTAAGAAGTAAAGTTTTTACAACAACATCTACGTTAGTGACAGTTGAATTCAGTACTATTCATCTGCCTTAAAACACTTCTCGTAGCTTTTAGTTTATACCAAATAGCCCTAATCTTATCTGTATTAAGGCAGTTCTGTCAAGTCTAGGGAATAGATACAGTCAGTGAAGTCTTTTACCTCCTGTCTAGTAACTGGAGCTCTGTTCAATTTGTTAGTAGAAAGCAAGATTGAGTTGAAATCTCCCCAAATCATCCAAGGCTTAGTGATGGCTAGTGATTGTAGTTGAATTCATAAAGGCTTCATGTGCTCCACTGTATTGTAAACCATAGATTAATTATAGTCATCAAACAGTTCATAATATTCACATTTCCATTGTATTGCATGTAATCTAGAATCTTGATTAATTTTGACCATTAGATATCTTGCAGGTGAACAAAATGGACCAAACTTTGCCCCATCGACTTGCACTTGAAGGCTCCAGGAAAGAAGCTGGACACAAACAGTTCAAGTTGGATATAAACTTAGAGCTGCCTGCTCCAACTGATAATATGGAGGCAAGTTCTTCCAGAACTGAAAGTTTCGACTTGGGATCAATACTGGCCCGTGCTGAACAACCCAGTTCGTCAAGAACTGATTTCTGTCCCGAAGAGCTTCTTGGACATGACCCAGCTAATAGATGGGTTAAGCGCCTCAAAGTGAGTGCTTCCGGTTCTTTGGCTTTTGGTACTAAAAGCTCCAGTTTAGTAGGAGAAACATCTCATGAGAAATCACACAAATTCCTCAGCCAAATTCCTAAAGGAACCATAGCTAACTCTGAATTAGCATCATCTAGTAAACGTCATGGTAAAGAATTGATGGTTCACGACAACACTGCAAACTTAGCAATGAACTCTAGTCCTGCTTCTATGAGTGTTATCAAGAAAGATCTAGAGGCTTTGACTTCTCATTCTTGGATTCAAAGGTTGCTTCATGGTAGGACTACCAATGCACCAAAGAGGCCCCAACCGGTGGTGGTTTGTGAGCCTCAAACCTCAAAGTTGGAGCTCGATGATTTCCAGAAGAAGCAACTTCCAAGCCTTGGTGCCATGGCCCTCATGGGTAAGGCAATGAATGGTTTTCAGCCATGTGAATTCCATAGAAAAGGCCCTTTAGTTGTTTGGAACACTAAGAGTTTCTGAAAAATCAATCAGCAACAGTTATTAGGCTTCATATCACGGAACAGTATCCGGTGACTTGGTACATTTTGGAGCTTGATTTAAATAGTTGGCGCTAGTAAGTATTTTTATCTTATTTTTTATTTGGATTCGATGGTGGTACTTTGTATTTAAACACAACGATGCACAGATACCTTGTTTCTCAAACAAGCTACTCGTCTGGCTTATTTTATCTGCGTTTATGCAACTATTTACAACACTAATTACATGCCAAAGAGGTTCTGAGTAAAACTGTTATCGTGATTGATTATGTGCAGTCTTGATTGTTGTGGCTGAAACCGAGTTCATGGGATAGTTAAACAATGCCAACTTTACTTTCTGGAGAACACCGGTGGCTTACAACTTAAGACATGCTCCTCTATTCAAGCTCGGACAAGGTTTTTTGAGATTGAGTTAACTTATAAGAAACATAATCCTGTTGAGAAGTTTTTTTTCTTCTACATATCCTTCTCTGCTAATTGATTATGACTTTTCATGTTTCCTTTTTTTCACCTGGTTTTGCAATGATGTAATCCCAATCTGAAATTTGGTTGTTCAAGATTGTAGCTGCCTCTTTTTCATGAAAACAGTCAACTTGATCTATTTCCATATTCAGTAACTTGTGTTTTCCAACATGGAGAGCATATGGTGCAAGATCGATCTTGTTAAAACCAACATCATAAATTCTTAAATGTGTTTTTCACACAGACCTGGGGATAAGGAAAACATTGTAGGTAAATGATTCGCATTTTGAAAAATCAAAGTTAATATTGATCTCATTACACTCTGTAGTAACAAAAATGAACAAGGATTTTCTTACCTCGAATATATTGAGTACCTGTTCCCTCTCCTACCAACACATCTACTAAGTAAATATGCAGCCCAAGGTATATTTTGCCACCATTAGTACTAATTTTTTTTATTAATATCTAAAGATTACATTGATTCCATTACTTCAAAGTGCGTGCGTAGAAGAAACAGTTTCACATTTTGTTCTTTGAATAACTATACAGTAGAACACCCATTTGACTGCCCAAAAAAATTCGACTGTTTTGTTTTTCCTGCTACTCAATGTAGAAGTACCGAACTTTAAAGAGACAATAGGCACAAATGATCCTAAAAATAGATATCATTGAATTCCAAATGCTGAGAGAAAAGATGCACATAAGAGATGCATCATCAGAGATTTTTTTTGAAGTAGAGTTTTTTACAATACGAAAAGCCTAAGTTGAGCAGTAAATAAACCATTGTGTTCTTCAAAATGCTATCTTACATAATGTGACTCTTATAACATGAACTAGGAATCTAGAAGTGCAACTTCAGTTTTATTTTAGACACGTGTCTCGATTATACTTGCTCTTTTCACATGAGCATAGAAAGCTTCCTTCGGGGAGTCATTTGCTGAATGTGCTAGGTTTTTGTGGGAAATAGGTCATCACCCTTGACCTTCAAGTTGAGATTTGGATTTTCATGGATCTCCAGTAGTTCAACAAGAGATGCTTCCCTAGTTCATATGACTGTACCATCTCTAATTGTGGCTTTCTCTGATATAATGATTATCCCTGATCGTATGTAGAATCCTTCCTCTGGTCGGTTTGCCTCTTGAACACCCTAAAGTTTCAAAGAAAAGAACATAGAGTTAATTCTGATAATCTCTCTCGATCAATCAATTATGTCTCAAAAATATAAGTGCTCTATAGCTTGCAACAATTTTCTTGGGGGCCCAATTTTTCACGTGGGATCTTGTCAATAGAGTCCCTATAGTTTTCGTTATGGCTTCTTAGGTATTATGCTCTCATGCTACAAACAATCAAATCTGAATTGAACACTGTTCTGCTTTCTTTCTCGCGTGCAAGAAGCACACCAGCAATTTGTGTTTGCATGCTCTATTGTGTTTTGAACTTGACTGTGTGAACAATAGTTGTTGGGAAGCTAACCTCCGCCCTATAAATACTATAATATTCTACTATAGTTGAAAAATAAGGCACACTAAAGAAGGTCGGAGGATGCATAAAAAGCTTACATCTTTATTTATGATTGAAACATTCTTTCCTATCTTTGCGTTCTTGTCGATGATACATTTCCTGTATGAGTGAAACCATAATCAAATTAAAGAATTCTCAAGTATGAATGAAATACATTTGTCAAAAAAGATTTTTTCGAGTTTCATGTCATTTTCATGAAATATTCAATGTTAAATTCAATGTTCATTTACCTTATTTTTGTATTTTCCCCAATTCCAATCGGTACTTTCCCTTCTGCTAACAGGGAGGCAATCTCAGATTCTGTTTGGTAGTAGTCTGCTCCCATCATGAAAGTATCCTGTGGTTGTAAAACGTGTTAGAGATCTATACTTTACAACAAAATGTACTAGAAACAATAAACTGGTGCATTTTTCACAAACTAAAGAAAATAAATGTGTTTGTTCAGGATAAATCTTCAAAGGAAGATAAAAATTAGGGCTACACGCAAACCTTCAGTTCAACACCACAATCTAAGCGCGATCTTTCACCCACTATGGAGTGTTCCACAGAACAATCTCGCAAGAAACATCCATGAGAGATTATGGCATCCTTAATCTGAAAAGCGGAGAAAACAGAACCTATTAGAACCCACAAAAGACTAGTTAATGCAAAACACTTGCACAATTTACCCACTTACCTTGCAATTGTCTATCTTGGTTGGTGGAAGGAACCTAGGAGATGTGTAAAAAGGTGTTTTTGGATCGTAAAATTGGAACTCTGGAAACTGCAATGGAAATTAATCAGTTGGATTATGCACTGGTGTAAAATAATTTCTGAGCTAGTCAAAATTAGTTCATTGCATATGGTGAGAAGTATAAAGATGAATTTGCAACATGCCTCTTGTGTGAGTGCCAAGCTAGCATTATAAAAAGATTTAATTGTTCCAATGTCCTCCCAATAGTCTTTGA
Organism: Solanum pinnatisectum; assembly: GCA_035578085.1. Lineage (NCBI taxonomy): Eukaryota > Viridiplantae > Streptophyta > Magnoliopsida > Solanales > Solanaceae > Solanum > Solanum pinnatisectum. The sequence goes on from CM069076.1 coordinate 66,697,307, forward strand.
AAATGTATGCCTGAGAAGATAGCATAAATTTGTTAAAACTACAGTTAATTTTTTAGTTGAGTAACTAATGTACTCAATTCATAAAAATAATTTCAATAGAAAGATCCAAGATCCTTTACTTGGACATTGTAATCGTCAATAGCTGCTGGTATAATTTCAGAGCCAAAATCATTAGAAGTGGGATAGCTCCATTTCAAGAGCTTCAACAATACGTCTGTCTTGAATACATAAACTCCCATTGAAGCAATATAGGGGGATTTCTTCGCATCTTGTGGAGATAGTCCAACAAGAGTAGTATCTACTTGCTGCAGCACAAGAAATAAATGAGTTGAATTCTAAAGGAGCACCAGTCTGAATGTTGTTGTATATAGTAAAAGGTTGCGACAGAGTTTGTAACAGAAAAGTGGGCCAGATCGGAGATTACATCGGCTAAATAAACTTGGCAAATTTGTTTAGAAAGAAATCAGCACATATACTAAAAGAAAGAGTTCAACTAAACCTACCATTGCTTTAAGATCAAAACCTTTTGGTTTTTCAGCAAACTGGACAACTCTGCCTCTGCTGTCAATCTTGACCAGCCCAAAATCTGATGCTCGGCTGATAAGTAAAGCTTAAATCTCAGCTTAACATAATCACAATAAGGTATAAAGAAATGTGGTGATGTTTTTACTTCAAAGTAATGCATACGAATATTAATATTAAAGGAGAAGCACTCTTTCTCCATATTGTTTCTGATCTCACTCAATTCACTTAACCATTACTAGTTGTTTCTTATTGGAATTTAAACAAACCTGTCCTCAGCTGGTGCACATGAAAGAGTAATATCAGCATTCCTGTCAATATGGTTCTGTTTGAAGATCGGAGGCAGTCAGAAACTTTGTTGTTTAAAAAAAAAAAAAAAAGCAAACAAAGAATGAGGAGTGCATAGGTAGTTAAAGTGGACATACCTGCACCAACTCCATATAATCCATCCTATAAAGATGATCCCCAGATAGTACAAGGATATTTTCAATATTCTTGTTCTTAGCGTCCTGCAAGAATTGGTTGCCTTGTAAACACAAAAGTACTATATATCTGTACATAATAACTGATTCAGGAAAAAATAATGAATCATTTTTCAGAAATTATATCAGGTCAACAGAAGAGCAGTGGTGGATTAGTGTGTCCTAAAGAGTTGTAGAGACAAACCTCAAAAACCCATATAAATTTTCTAACAGCATCTGCTGTTCCTTGAAACCATTTTTTTCCTGCTTCCCCAGGTGTCTGAGTTGCAGCTAGTACCTGTTTAATGACGGAATTCCTTTCAGTCAGTGAAACGAAGCAAGTAATCAGAAAAACAATGAAAAAAATCATCCGAAATTGTTACAGATTTTGTGTGAAAAAATCACTTGGAGGACCAACAAATTTACTCATATTAATTAGCTCAGCTGTGATATCTAGCAAGACTAATCCAGGTTCCTTCAAGAATTTCAGAAGTATAGTCTCAAACCTCAACAAATCCATCTCCAAAGCTCACACCATTGCCAAAATATGTTCGAGCAATGTGACGATTCAGGGGAGCAGAATTGTACTGTGTCAGCACAAAAATCTTGTTAATAGCACTGTTGATACAGTTGCTCATTGGGATGTCTATTAGCCTGTAGCATCCTCCAACCGGAACCTGGTGCCATTTGCACAAAACATCAGAATCTTAAGAAATTGACCACGGAGTGGACATCAACTTGCAATATTGTTACACATATTCTATCTATTTCTAATCTATCTGTTCAAGGTAGAAATCAACAAATGGACAAGAGTTTTAACTGGACATTAGGCATCTAAAACAAAAAATTGAGAAAACGTTCATGAGCAAAGATAAATCTCTTACAGCAGGGGTTGCAGTTCTACTTGTAAGTGGGAATAACTTGGTCCCTTCACCTCCTCCTAGTATGACTGCAGCCACATCCTTTGGATTTGCCCGGCGTCTCTCAAGACGTGGCATATCTACGAACTACATAGGTCCAACAAACAATCACAATCACAGACTGATGGAATTAAATATTGTAGGTTCAACTGAACACAGTATCTTCAACATGAAACAAATATATAGACTAGTACTAGAACTTCAACATAATTAAACTCACAACCCATAATCTTAGAAGTGTAGTGAGTTCAACGCTAAAAATCATAAATATTGGATTCGCTTCCATTCACAATATAGTTCATATCAGCTTGTTTCCACCCTATCTACAACACTACTATGGCATTATTTGAAGCAGACATGTCCTAATAAAGAGAAAGAATTGATTATTACCACGGTCTCTGTGTCCTTTTCAGTAGTGATCACAGAGTAAGCAACCCCAGGTTTGATCTTGTTCTCCTTCTTCTCAAGTTTCAAACTTTTCGACAACTGATTAATCCTGAGATTGTTGTTCAAACTCCCTCTGATCTTCTCCCCGAAAAACTCCTTATCTCCATTGTTAAAGCCACCAGTGCTCACTCTCCCCAAATGTACCGTCAATTTCATTGTCACACAACAATTATCCATTTCTGCCGCCAATCAACAAATTAGCAAATCCCACAAGATTATGATTTATCAATGGATCCAAATCAAATAGATTTACTCAAATCTCAATAAAGTATATGTAATCTCTAAGCAACCAAGAAAAGTATAAAATACATAAAGAAAATATCACTAACTAAAAAAAATGGTCTGTAAACCCAAAACCCAAGTTAGCTATATGCTCAGTACTAATACCTCATAGCATTACCACAAAAACATGAATCTTTACGCACATGAACCCGTGATCTCTACGTAAAATTAGGTATTTCACACATATATTTTCTAAAATTGATAAAATATTATGGACTGAAACCCATATTACAAGAAAGCTAAGTGGTAAACCCACATCGTAAAAACTCACCTGTGGACTTCCACAATATAGAGCATTAAAAGAAAAAAAAAAGATTTTGAACCTGGAAAGTGGTGATCTTGGATCTTGAAAACAAGAATGTCAAATAAGTAACCAAAATAACTGAAAGAAAAATGGAAATTGCTAGTGGTGCAGAATCAAGAATCTTCAAAAGTAATTCAGAAAAAGTTGTAAGGAGATCTAGAATTGAAATTGAATCACAAGAAGTTGTGTTATTGAGTGATCAAGTGGACATACAAGGGGAGTGTGATCAGCTTTATTGGCTTGTGAACTCTCACGAGAAACCTTGGTATCTTTCTATTTATACTCGTTTCCATATCCCTATTTACAAAAAATTATTTAACTTATACACCCCATAACTTTTCTATTATCAATGTATTTTAACTTAAACAATATTTTATTTTCTCATAATATATTAACAACTCCTTAAATTTATTTAGTCCCTCAAATTATAATCAGTATTGAGCTTTTAAATACATGATAAATCTTCATATTGCTCTCTTTGTTCACTTTTACTTGATAATCATGTTTTACTTTGATAAAATATTCTTTACGAAGCTTTTTTTATCGTTCAAAATTTAAGATGAATGTTTGATAAAATCTTCATATTACTCTCTTTGTTCACTTTTACTTGATAATCATTTTTTTTCATATTTTACTTTGATAAAATTCATTTTTATCGTTCAAAATTTAAAATGAATATTTGATAAAATTTCATATAATTGGCCCACCAATTCAATTAATATAGAATGGAGGGAGTAGTAAGAAATCCTTTTTGTCATTATAAAAGTGATAAAACTTAGTCATTATTAAATAAATCACTGAAAATTAGACTGGAAAAGTCGTGCAACAGTTATTTTCCAAGATTAATTGACAGACGTCATAGTAGGTAGGGGTCCACCAAGATCTGGACAATAGAGACCCATTACAGGCCAAACACCTGTCTTTTCATGGCTAATAGTCTTATATGAACCATATGATTTGCAAGAAAATAGTAAAATATGCGCATGAACACTCTATACAATTTCACACTCATGAATGTCATTTTATATACTATAGTGTTATATTAATCTTTGTCCGTTAAATATTTGGTAGGGTCCAAATTATGTCAGACATTATTTAGTTGGAGATTAGCTGACAATTTCAGACCAAAATCTTCAAATAATTTATGATAATAATCAGGGGCGGCTCAACAAATCTCGTGACCTAAGGCAAAATCATATTAAGAAGTCCTTAAATTTATTTTATAAAATTTATACACTAACAAGAAAATCTATTTTCTACACAATAGATTAATCATTTAAGACAAAAAAATATCAATTTTCACACAAAAAAGAACGGAAGAAAGAAAGAAGAGTACAAAAAATAAAAGTGATGAATTATCGATGTTAAGCTTCAAAACTCAAATTGTAATTTTTATTTAGCTATCATCACAAATAAGAAAAAGAAAAGAACATACATAACTTAATAGTTGAAGTTTTGAGCATTGATACTACCAAAAATATCCAAATTTTAGATCAATTTAAATGATATAATTCATTTCATTAAGTAGCACGTGAATATCTAAAACAAATTATAAAATTTTCATATAATATATTAAATTAAAACGAAAAGGAAACTTGTGCATGAATATTTTTATGTTCACGTAGTTTAAGAAAAGATTGAAAAAAAATCATTATGTTATCAGTAGATATAACTTAGTTCCTATATAAAAAGGATAAAATTTAAAATTGGAAATTAAAACAAATATATCAAATAATCAGTGAAAAGATTATGAGAATTTATAAACTTATTGGTAAAAAATACTCTCAAACAAATAATAATAATAATAATAATAATAAATATACAATTATTATTTTATTTATATAAATTATATTAATATATAATAAAATTAATAATAATGATTTAAACAAATTTGGGGCTTCAAATTTTTGAAGCCTAAGGCAATGGCCTCACAGGCCAAGCCTTAGAGTCGCCGCTGATGATAATGTTATATACTTTATTAGTGTAGGCCACTTAGTATTTTGGCATTGATGTCGTTTCCCAATTTGACATTTTTACCATGGAGACAGTTGGTATGATTCATTTAAAGTTTTATAAATTAAGTTGAAGGTACTTAAATTGACTCAAACACTATCATTTTTTTGGGTGTTTGTTGAATTAATTAGCTAAAGACCTTGAAAAATAAATAAAGATGAATTAATTAGGAGTAGATTGTGAAGGAGACAGCGAGACAATGCATGTTAGAGATTAGTTAGATAATTGAAGGTTTAATGTAAAAATGTGCTTGTCTTCTTTCACAACTTGGAAGATTCCACCCTTCTTTCCATATTTATATGTACGTCACTTACTCACTTTTGTTATTTATATAATCTAAAGACTAAATAGATTATTTTGATAAAGATAATTTTACTGCATTGATTTTTTTTATATATATATAAAAATTTCTGATCAAGTTCTCCAAATGAAGTAATACTGTTTAGATCTAAGATTCAACAAATAACTACATTATTTATACTGTTTTTTCACTCCCTATTTATTATGTGGTATTGTTTTTTTTTTTACCGAACATAACATTTTATTTTTATATATAAAAATTATTTAAATAATATATAATTTTAGAAACATAGATTCAAAACTCAAGTTTATATAATTAATATAGTAATATTTAGTTTGTAATGTAAACTTAGGTACTTAAAAATAATATCTGTTCCTATAAACATTACTAAAAGTTTACCATTTTTCTATAGAAAAATATTCTGCCTATTTTTTATTGTTAATTTTTTTTTTCAACTGATAGTATAATATTTCTTGTAATATTTTGTAAGGCACAATAAATGTACAAAAATTAATATACATTATATAACACTACAAATGTTTAGATCTTAGATTTGTTTTTATTGATTATAGTTTTGAAAGTTTCAAAACTATTCTAGAAGTATTAAAAATAAAATTAAAACTGGAGTATGTGAATTAGACTAATTGAAGATGAATTAGACAAATCAATAAGCAGAAAGTAATTGTAAATTTACTATTTTAAAAAAATAGTAAAATTTTGAAAAATAAATACATAATAATCGATAAAAATAATTGACAATAAGAAAAAATTTCAAGGATAAAATGTGAATATCAATTATGTTATACAATAAGTTCAAAATGTAATTAGGGAGAAGTTAAATATGATTACATATTCCAAAAAAAGGTTGGAAGTATGCATTTTTTATACTGTCTTTGTCTAACTAGATATTAACTCGAGGCTCACTAGACTTGACTCCGTAGATTGGCGCGTCTATATATGTTTAATATCTATGACATATATTTAATTTATGCAAAATATCTATGCATATATTTAATTTATGATATCTTGACTAATCAAGGGCCCCAAAATTGCAGAAGAATGAAACAACGGTTCCTTATCATACGCTTCCAAATTCTCTATTATTATTACATGTGCAAAGAGAGAAGCGTCAACGGCTCACAATGAATTGTGCTAAATTCTTCGTCCGTTTTAATTTGTTTATCTCATTTTAACGATATCAAATCTAAAAAAATCAAGACTCTTATTGATATTTTTAATTTAAAATAAAATATATGTAATATAAAATTTTCATTTAATTTTAAATACATGAAAGTTAATTAAAAAATAAAAATAGACATTCTTTTTAAAACGGATTAAACAGGATCGGAAACATATGAACGGTTCATATAAAAGAAGTCCGTGGTGAGTCCCTATCATTGGACAATTTGTTACTGGGCCCCAACTCAGATGTCAGCCCATTTTATTGTTCATCCATGTTCTATAATTCATTTTCTTCTGAAACTGTGACTTAAATTATGGTTTCAGAAAGAGGTAAATGTTCATTAATAAAGGTGTAAGACAAATTGTGTTACCACTGAATTGTACCTGGACTATGGTTTTGAAAGAGCGCAAGATTAAAGTAAGAATTCTGATTAGTAATTTTTTAAAAATGACTCATGTTTTTACAATTTTTAAAAGTTCATCGCATTATTATTGAAAAATAGTTTCCTAAATAATGTTTTCTTAGAAAATAAATAATTTCATATGTACTTTTTAATGTTTGGTGAGTAAGCAAGAGAACATTAATTATTCCAAGAGCATTTATCTAGGAACACATTTTGGAGGTGGGTATAGATGGGAGAGTAAGGGTTTGGGGATGGGTTAGGGAGTTGGGTGGGTGAGGAGGAGACAGTAAACTTAAAACGCCACTTGTACAATTTATCATTTTCCTTATTTTTAAGGAGCTTGGTTTCATAGAAAAAATATTTTCCTCCTCCATACAAACACAACCTAATCAATTTAGTGAAATCACATATTTGAAATTTAGAACAGATAATATGTACACAACTTTATCCCTACTTTATAAAAATATATAAGTGTATTTCATATTATTTCATAATTTAGTTCGGATATGAAATTAATAACGAAAGGGATTACAGAAAATGGTATAGTGACAAGTGATAATAAATGTGTTACAGCATCATGATTTTTGCTCCACTAAAATAGGCGCAGGGGTCCAAGAATTCGACACCTATCAATTGTTGTATCCAACTGAATTTACGAATAAAAAGAACAAAAATATTTCCATGGTCACGCCTCAAATATTAATCCCTTCAAAAAAATAAAATTTGTTTTAGAATATTTGATTACAGTATAGTATAATAGAAGTAGGTAATATTCATAACCAAATGGAGATGCAATAATACATCCTTTTATTCAGATATTGTTATTTGTTTTTGTCCCACCAACCAAACGACTTATATGTTCAACATTTTAACCCAAAAAAAAAAAAAAAATCAAATGGGCCTAAAGAGGCCTTTTACGTGAATCAGCCAGCCGTCTGTCCTGATTGAGATTATTACGGTCCAAACAGACAATGGGCTTAAAAGCCCATTTCTTCGTTTTTGTCTTTCACTCTTTTGCAATGTAAGGGGTCGTTTGATTTGAATACAAGTTATGCTAGGATTAGTTATACTGGATATTAGTTATCCCTGACATTATTTCTTATTGATTGTTTGTTTTGTTGTACTAAAAATAATAACCATTGCATACTTCCTAAAAATAAGTGGTTTGATTACAAAAATACCCTCTTATTTAGCTTTTTTATATATTTTTTGGTAAAGTTTTAGTTAAAACCCAATTTAACTACCCAATCCATCCAAGATAGAAAACCAACCAAAACTACAACTAAAACAGCAGCTAAAGCGAGAGTAAAATTTCAATAAGACTGAAACAAAAGCTCTGCATCAAAGCAATAGAAAAAACTAGCTTATATGGCAAAGGATAGGCCTGGAATAATAGAAACTTGACCAAAATTGCAGCAATCCCTACCACAAACCAACCAAAACTACAACTAAAACAACAGCTAAAGCAGGAGTAAGTTTGAAGGTTACTGTTAGCAAAACTGAAGTTGCAACAAACATAAGGATAAGCTAAGCTCCAACACTATACAAACACATTTAAGTATGGATACATAATCATATACTGCAACACTATGATAGATAAATATCCACGAGTTTAAATTCAGAATGGTAAAGACTAGAAAGATAAATAGTATAAGGTCTTGAGGAAGCAATGAAAAGCGTAACTTTCGACTTTCCACTTTTTTTTCTTAATAATTGAAAAAGCCCCCACACCTGAAAAACATCATCATCGCGATCACATCCATTACATCTTCAGAAGAATTGATGCAGTTTTCCAACACAGTAGTATTTAGAATTCCCGTATTCATGTCATAGGCGCAGAAATATTTCTTGTCCTGCTTCATGTAGAACAAAACAGAGTTGTCAGCAAAAGCAATAAATGTCATTAGCTCCTTCAAGAAATTCAGCTTCATGATACATTGATACGTGTTGTTTCATCCCATTTCAACTTTCTGTAATCATTTAAGACCAAGATACGGAGCTCATCTTTTACTGGTGAGGAAACCTCTAGGCATAGTAGTATGACCAATGTAGGTCTCATTAACCATATCCAAAACATCAATTTCTATATCAGTAGGATCATCAATATGCCAAATGCAATAAGCAACTCCCATTCTAAAGAAAATCTGAATTCCGTTCCTCCTCTTATTCTTTTCATGATATAAGTTAGGTAGCTAAGCTTAACATCTCGCAGTAGTTTGATCACTCCCAATTCCAAGAGAGATGACTTCATAACCATGTTGATGAACAGAAATCAACTTGACAGCTAGGTTATCCAAGACAAAATCCAAGGTGATGCATAAACTAGGATTTAGTGGATTGGGTATATCAAGCCTTTGTCGTAATATAGAGCATTCAATGCGGTATCTCTTAGTAGAAGAATCATGAATGTTAGTAAATTTCTGGAGATATAAGCCTCGACTACTCCTAGTAATAATGCTTAACTCTACTCCGTCTCTGTTTTCCTCTTGTACGTCCTTCCAAAGGCTTTCCGTCTCGTTCAAAGTGTTTGACAGATCATGATCATCCAAGTTTCTGAATTTCGATAGTGAAGGAAGGCGAGATGAGGATGAAGAAAAAGGGTATTCCATAGCTTGCAAACAGATCTGAATTTGAACAATGATGAGAGTGGTAAGTAACTCAATATGTAGAATATTAATTTATCAGGAAGTTGCCGGTAATTCTCCTCATTCAAGCACATTCTGAAACATGAAACTCGTGATTAATTACCCAACCAACAATATTCAGATTTGTAAAATAAACTGATGGACAGAGAAAAAAAATCAAATTAGAAGATACAAACCTCGAGTTAATTAACTTTGATTTGAGACAATTGTTGATCAAATTAATTAGAAGATACAAACCTGAACTTAATTAAGTTTGATTTGAGACGAGTGTAGATGGATAACGATTATTTATAGTACACAGTCCCTTCGTTTTTGGTAATCCCAAACCAATATCCAAATCCAAACCTAATAAGGTTTTATAAGCCTATCGGGTTTTATAAAATAAAATTACTGTTTTTACATCGAAAAGCCTCAAAAATCTTTATTAAGGAATTGGAACTTTTATTTATTAATTAATTTAGGCTCTTTTTAAACATTTCAAAACACTTACACTAGTTTTTTGGAACACGTCCTTCTTCATGTTAAGAGAATAATAAAGCCTGTTGGGCGTCTTTGTTTAAAGGCAGCCAATTTTTGGACAACTTATATAAAAAATAAATAAAAAATTGTACGCCCAAAAATGTGTAAACCCCTAAATTTTTTATTATTATTATTTTTATGTTTTGTGAAAAAACGGATTCTACAAGGTATGTTCAATTTAAATTAGAATTCTTGAACTCAAGCCTAAACCCTAGTTCATTTCTACATAAAGGGTAGTATATTCTTTTGAAAAGGCATCTCAAATATTCCGCAAATTCATGTAATAATCACAGGTATCAAAATTCATCATTCTAGTTCGAGAAATACATCACTAACAACTCTCGAATCATGAAAAAATCTTAAAATAGAGAAGAATCAAGAAGGAACAGAATTGTACCTGCACTATTTATCAATAAAATTGTGTTTCTTTCATATTTTTTTTTTGTTGCAATTTATTTTTTATCAATTTAAAACTTATTGAAACAAACATGCATATAAGTCATAGTTCACCCAGTTTTGATGAAATGTTCTTTTTTATATATGTTTTTAGAAAGTAAGAGAGGGTTTTGACATCGGGCTCTTTAATATTTGAGAGAGAGGAGAACAGGGGCACGTATGTTCCAAGGCAGCGTTCTTTTAAGAGGAAGTGAGTATAGAGTTGAGGACTTAAGAGAGGTAGCCCTATTTTGACAAGGTAAAGGGAGAGCTTGTTTGACTTAGAGACAGTTTGACATTGTTGTTTGGGGTCAGATATGTTTTTGTTTTTTTTTTTTTTTGAAAAATACACTTTTTTTTTAAAAAAAAATTAAGTGTTTGGCATAATATCCTTAGAAATGTTTTTAAAGAGAAGGAGAAGTAGTTTTTCTTCTGTTGAAAAGAAGCTAAAAATTTCTATTTTTTTTTAAAAGTAGGAGTAGAAAATTATTTTTTTAAGATTAAAATATCCTTTACATATATACATATTTATCAATATATCCCTTATTGATTAATTAACATATTTCATAAGTTTTGGTTAATTCAAAAAAATTATTTTTATTTTTATATAATAAATTTTTTAACAATTAAAGATTTAGACCATCCCAAAAAAGTAACAATTAAAGATTTAGACCATTCCAAAAAAGTAACAAATAACAAAATTTTCTTTTCTTAATCTACGTATTGTTTTAATTTAATTTAAATTTCTTAAAACTTTAAAGTATAACAACAATAAAAAATTCATAAGGAAATTGAAAACCACCAATAGTACAATACCATTATTCTAAAATCGTGGGCCCAAACCACCAGTTAATAAAATATTTGTGTGTGCAATCTTACCGATATTTGAATGAATTTCTAGACTGCGCAAAAATATCAAAATGAACATTAACAAATGTAACGAGTAAAATAAATATTAAAAAAAAATGTAACAAATATAACAATACAATATAAAAAATGCAATTTAACAAAAAATAATGAATTAATCAAACTGAACAAATATTTGAACATATTCAACCAATTGTAACCCAAACAATACAAACAAAACTAACCGATAAAAATCCTAAAATTTTGAGAAATAAGGATAATTATCAACAAATTACATTAAAATTGCAAAACATGTATTTTGAACTATTTAACGAATGAAATACTTAAAAATACTAACTTCAAAAATATCAAAACCAAAATTTGGTGTCAACACAAGCAGAAAAATATTTTTTTTAAAACTAAAATATTCGTTCAATATATACATATTTACCAATATATCTCTTATTAATCAACTAGCATAACTCATGAGTTTGTTTAAGTTTTATTTAAGAATTTTATTTTTTGTTTTTATATAATAAAGTTTATATTTAATTTTGCGTTCCTATACTGTTCTTTTATTTATTATTTTACAGAATTAAAAGAAAAGGTAACAGTTGTATTTTTGCAAGATTAGAAAAAAGAAAAAAATTAACAATTAAAAATTTTAGCCCTCCAAAAAAAGGTATAATATTGATTGAAAATTTAAATATATACATTTTAATTTAATTAAAAAAATTGTAATAGATATATTAAAATAGTCTCTCTATAGAAAATAATCTTAGAATTAAAAGTACATTGATAATTGTCTATTTTTGAATTTTGATTATCAAAATTGATTCAAAAAGCACTTTTTAAAAAAGGTTAGGCAAACACAATTGCTTATGAAAATCACTTTACAAACAAATTATCCAAAATACAAGTTTCTTTTTTTTAAAAGAGTGCCCATAAACATAAGCATTTTTAACAATAATGTCAAGCAGACTCTAACTATCTAAGTATCAAAATAAAAGACTAGTTAAATATTAACTACGACTTACTAATTTAAAGGAAATGTTAATGAAAATTGTTGGAACCATGCATACTTTCAGCTATTATTTTATTAATCTTATAATTCGAAACACGTTGCTGATCAATTGTCAAAATTAAAAGAAAATATTAAAGTAGGAAAGGAGGATTGAACATTTCAATTCCTAATTAGCATAGTTCTGCACCGTTTATAGCTTTTGGCTCATAAGCAAAAAATCGTTAACTAGGAATTTTTATTTCTTATTTTTTGACTTATTTATGCCCTTTTTTTTTAATTAAAAGCACTTTTTTTTTCTCTCCAAATAATATAAAAATGCTTAAAATTATTTTAAACTAAAAACACTTACAATAAGACAATCCCGTCACACTCTATATTATATTCTCTTTGGTTAACATGAGTCCGGAGCTAAAAGGGCAATTTCTTTTTTCAAAAAACATAAACAGCACATCAGATTATTTTTTTGAACCAAAAGGGCAAAATCGCTCGTGACGAAGCGATTTCCTTCTGACAAAATTGACACAACAATGTTTTTATCAAAAAATATTTTTAAAGTAAAATAATAGCGATTTTCTTTAAGAAATTAAAAAAAAAATCGCTGGCTTGGCAGGGATTTTCTTAAATTTTATTAATTTTTTTTAAATCGCATGAACATTTCTTTTTTAAAAAAAGGTTTTTTGGCAGCGTTTTTTTTTTTAATTTCTTAAAGAAAATCGCTGCTATAGTAGCGATTTTAGTTTTTTTCTTTTTTAAATAAATAAATTCGAGAAAAATGCCACATGGGAAACAATGTTTGAAAATTTATTTTGGACAAAATCGCTGTCACAACAGTGATTTTAAGGAAAAAAAGAAATAAAATTGGACAAAATTGCTGCTAGGGCAGCAATTTTTATTTTTTTAACGGAGTAACTATGTCAATTTTGTCAGAAGGAAATTGTTCTGTCAGGAGCGATTTTGCTCTTTTGGTTAAAAAAAATTTGATGTGTTGTTTATGATTTTTTGAAAGAAAACAGTTGTCATTTTGGCTCCGAACTCTGATTAACATTATGCTATATAATGAACACTTTGCCCATAGTCTATCTAAGACCTCATTTGTTTGCACTTAATGAAGGTCTGAATATTAATCACTCAGATTCAACCCTTTAAGTGCGTTTGATTTTTAGGTATGAATCTTTATCATTCATATTCAAGTCATTAAGTCCATTTGTTTCTTTTTTAAAAAGGTCTCTTAATGGATCTGAAAAGAAATGAATGAATTAGATCTGTAGGAGAGTCTTAACAACATTCAGACTTATTTAATACGCTAGAAAAAAAATCACGTCTTCTCTCTCTCTCACTGTGCGACTTGCGCTGTCTCTCTACAAATTTTCTTCCTCTCTTTTCTCAACTAAACACCAATTTTTAAATTTTCATAATCTTTACAAGTATTTTCTTATATTAACAAATTTTTGGGTTGTATTGCTTTTTGTCAAGAACTCTTGTTGTAATAATAATTTTGGGTGTACTAATGTTTATCAAGAACTCAAGTTTTTTGAGTAAAAAAATAGTAGTCATGATTAAAAACAACAACTATATATACATATCTGATGTCTCTTATGAAAATTTAATTTGTTTAGGCCAAAGACATTGAAGACTTCACCTCTACCCCTTCCAAATTTGTGTACAATTTTTGTTTGAAGGTTGTACTGCAACAAGAGTTCATGATTGGAGTTCAAGTTATACCTATATCTAATTGGTGACAAAAATGATGGAGCTCCTAATAATTCTTCATCTTAATATTCTGTTTCGGTTGAAAGAAAAAATTTGAGGAAAAAAGTGATGAGAATATGAGTATTGTTTTGGAGTTATTGATTAAAAAAATAGTGCACCTAGCTTTGAAGAATGCAAAGAATAAAATTAGATGGACTTGGATAGAAAGAACCATTATATAGTACAACCATTGGTATGTTTTTTTAAAGGTGACAACTACCACAAAGCATGAAGACACTAGAGGTTCACAAGTTACAAAATTGGATTGAGATCATTAAAAAAAAAATAGGAATTCTTTAATTTTTCTGATTAGCTAGAATATATGTTAGATTTTGATGATGTGAAACCTTCTTTATTATTTTCCGACTAGTATCTATCATACTTATTGAAATTTTTGATATTATATTATGTCTATGAAATATATATATTTCATGATATATGTTCTTATAAAAAGATGTTTATGTTGAATTCTTAAAAGAAATCACATTACAATAATTTTTATATCGATATATAATTTTTATTTGCATATCATATAATTTTTTTAATCAAATATAAACATTTAAAATATTATTTTTTATTGAAAAAGTAATACTTTTTTGTTGAAAAAAAAATTCATATATTTTATAATGTTTAATTTCATATTCACATTCAACTATTGAAAACACACAATCTTAATCATTTAGTGTTCAGATCTAGAAACCACATCTTAATATTTATATATGTATTCAGATTTAGACATCTAGATCTTAATGCACATCTTAATATTCAGATGCTTATTCAGATTCAGACATCTTAATCTTAATTAAAACAAATGAGGTCTAATACTCCCTCTGTCTTGTCAAATATTTTCTACTTTAATGTCATTTTTGACAAATCAAGGAAGTTAATCTTTTTTTTCTATTATATCCTCAATTTAGTAACATTGAGTTAATGTCTTTGAAAAGTTTAGTAAATAAATATATTTGGAACCCCATCAATTAATAGGGTTAAAATGGTAAACTCACGACATCAGTCATTAATTTCTAATAGATGTCAAGTCAAAATTTGACAAGTAAAAAGAGACCGGAAGAAAGGAGTATATTTCTTCTGTTTTCAAGTAAAGCACAAGAACCTCATTTTAATTAGTAAGAATTTTACTCTTGCACGTAGTAAAGTGAAACTATGGATAGCTGCAATTATATGTCCAAGACCAAAAAATAAAAAAATAAAAAATAACATTGCAAAGTCCTGAACTAATTGATATACTAAAAAGTTTAAGAGCATTTTTGTCATTATTGTTGGACGATTAAAAATATTTATTTTGAGAAAAAAAATATTTTTCTTAAAAAAAAGCGTTTGATAAATCAATAAAACTGCTTTTAAATGAAAGTAGAATAAGTTTTTCTGTTGTTAGGAAGAAGCTAAAAATTTCTGCTTCTTAAAAAAACAAAGCAGAAGAATAATTTTTCCAAAATCAGAATATCTCTTCCTTATATACATATTTACTAATATATTTAGTATTAATTAATTAACACATCTCATAAGTTTGGTTAAGTTTCAAGAAATTTATTTTTATATAATAATTTAAATTTTTTATTTTTCGTTTGTTATAATTACTTTATATTTGACATTTTTAATTATATTTAAATCATCATGTTTATATTATATCAATATTATTTTTTTTGGCAACCAATGTGAATATTTCTATTAACAAAAAAGCCACATACAATTATATCAATATTTAATATATTATTTTTATTTATCCATGTTAATTGATTGAAAAAATAAACATATGCATTTTAATTTAATAAATTTGATTAAATTTTTATAATAGATATTTAAAATAGTTTCTATCTATAAAAAAATTAATATTAAAAATACATTGATACTTGTTCTTTTTAGTCATTTGACACTTAAGAACACTTTTTAAAAAAAGTTAGTCAAACACAATCTGTTTATCAAAAACACTTTTCAAATGACTTAGTCAAATACAAATTACTTTGTTTTAAAAATCACTTTTCTGAAAAAGTAATTATAAAAAAATACTTAACAACAATGTCAAACAGACTCTAAATTATAGACATGACAATAACCTCAACTTAGACATGTGTTTGACCAATTGGATGAAGTATTATTGTCTTATAGAATTGCTTTATATAATATTATAGAGATTATATTTTGTTTCAAAAAATAAAATCGAACTGCCTCTTCAATGTAATAATTGGTGTAATCATGCCTACCAGCATCGTCTAACAAAAGTGTGTTGATACGATCGAATTCCACAACCATAGAATGGACCTCTATTTCCCTGAATCTTTAGTGCCACTAGGGATGGCAATATAACGGTGTGGATGTAGGGCGGGATAAATTTAATTAAATGTGGGGTGGGTTGGATTTTTATATACGTGGGTGTATCAGAGGCAGATTCACATAGGTTTCAGGGATTCACTCAAATTTTCTTGACAAAAAATTACGATAAGGTAAATTTTCTATATTTATGTAGATTTATTAATTTTGAACCCTTTCATAAACAAAAAGCATGTTGTAGCATAGTGGTTGATCTCCTTTTCAAATGACCCTCATGTCCAAGGTTATAATCCCAAAATGAACATTTTATTTTTTTTAGCTTCTCTTCGAATCCGATAGAGAACATTTTTTTTTTAGCTTCTCTTCATTTAGTTTTAGGACCAATTTTTTTTTTTTTAAAAAAAAAACTAAAGGAGTAGATTTAAATCCAAAAAAATCCATTGTGAACAATTTATTATGTTTAGCCTCTCCTCATTTAGTTTCAGGACCAATCTTTCACATTTCTTCTTTTTTTTAAAAAAAATAATTCCAAAAGAGTAGATTTAAACTCAAAAAAATTCAAACGTGCTAAAAGGCTTCTTGTAACGGAACTAACTTTTTGTATCTATAAACAATATACTACTACTTCTTGGAATTGTGTTTTGTTGGCTTATTCACACGTTTATATTTTTATTTTTCGAACCTCTTGAATGAAAATTTTAAATCCGCCATATCAGATGTATGGTGAGCGCAGGATGGATCTATATTAAAATATTTAATTTTGTGGGGGAGCGAGATGCGTGCGGGTGCTGGATTTTCATTTTTGCATCATCTTATTAGTCTACAAGCTAAGTGAAGGTTGCACGTTACATTGTTCACATGCAATAGTGTAAATACCTCTTCTATTACTTGATGATTATAAGAATATAAAATGTACTCTATTAAGTTACGCTTATTTCTTCATTAAAAAAATACTATTAAGATCTCCCCTTTAAAGATTTTTGTCCATTTTTAGATTAAGAAGAAAAAACGGAAAAATTTCACAACTGCATACCTTAAATTAAAAATCTAAAAGTTGCTAGTATTTCAAAAGATGGTCAATAATTACAAGAACTAAAACTGTATCCTCTCATTAAAAATAAAATAAATAAATTAGAAATTAAATAACAATGTTAAGTTATTTTTGAGATGAATCAAAATAAAACATCTTTTGATTAACAACTTAATTAAGAAATAATTAAATGGGGTGGGTTTGGAGGTTTATTATAATTGTAATTAAGGTTTGGTCTTTGCAGAATGTTGATGCATGAAACTTTCATGATGTAATCAAATTATAATTTTATAATAGCAGCCAATAAAATAGGATTTGTGCAGAAAAAGTAGTAATATATCCATGCGGGGTGGGGAGATTACAAAAACAAGATAACAGAAAATTCTGTATCTATTTATGAGAAAACAAGATTACAAAGAATAATGTAGAACTGTATACAAAAATTTTCCAAGAAAATACTCTAAGTCTGTAACTTGAAAAAACTTACAGCTGCTGCATGCTTCTGTTGAAGAATTAAGAGCCTTCATCTGTTGATATATCGGATCCTTAATCTCATTGATTTGAAGAAGAAGAAGAAGAAGAGCTTTATGATAATACAAGCTAGCAATGACAAAACAAAACAAGAAAATACTACCCCACCCCTCTGTATGTCTGCAACTAGCTAGCTAGAAAAACACTTACGATTTACTCTTATTGCGATCTAATCTACATCAATTTAGTAGTATATTTGATTTGTCCCCTCTAGGATACAACAGTCTAACAACATCGTAGAGCTCAAACAACTCCAGAGTAATTGAAGAGTTTAAAACTCTACCAAAAGAATAACTTATACTTCAACATAATATTACTCTCTTTTGTATAGAGATTAAGATATGAAGACTTAGAATAATTTTTTGTGTCAACTTTCTCTTTCGCTACACTAATCTCTATTTAACACAATATATTACTTCTTATCTATATTTTCTTGTACACAAAACAAAGACCATCACTAATTTATGTCAAGATAATTACCCTTTTGATATCGGACTCTTCAGTAATTCTATCTACTAATTTATGTAACACTATTTAACTCTAAAACAGGCCATGTAAAATTTGTAACTGTGAACTATCTTATTGAAAATAAAATGAGAAGTTTTACGTTAATAATTTGGATCAACCCGGAAATAAAATACTCTAATCTACTCGGTACATCTGGCTAGAATCAACATAAATTGCTTATAATATATGTCACGTAAATTAACTACGATTATTCAAATATTACTACAGTTAATTTCTGAAAATTAATCAGTATCCTCATGTCAACAAATCATCTATATCTACCAGCAAAGGTTGTGGTGTAGTGTTAAATATTCATTCATTTTTAATTAAGGTTTTGGGTTTGAGTCCCCCGGGATATGGGGTCACCTTCGTTAGGGAGTACTTTAACCCCAAATGTGGGACTTTCCAATGCGAATATAAATTTAATCGGATTCCAATACAAGTACCCGACACCGGATGGAAACCAATAAATAAATAATAATCATCCATGCCTTGCCAGTCTAAGAGCTAGAAGAAGTAAAGCATCTTGTTGCTAATGTTGGATAGCTGATTAGTTCTTAATAGTTGATTAAAAAACCTAATTAAGTTTGATTTAATAAACAAACTTAGGTCTTAGTTAATTCATACTATCCTTATCTCTTCCTAAAAAGGCCCTTTTAAAAGCATAAAGTTTGCAATTAGAGAATTAGACAGAATGTTATAATTTTAACACATTATTTGATTAATTAGACCAAATAACATAATAATTCTGCTCGTTGTCTTGAATCCTAGTGCTTTCCGTTCCCGTCAAATCACCCAGCCTCCCCTAGCTATCGAGAATCAAAGATTAGAAGACTTTTCTTTGATTCATTTAAAATTTTGATCGTTTTGGAGCATGCTCAAAAGAAAAAAGAAAGTACATTTTTTTAAAAAAAATTATGACTTAATATAGCGATTTATTAATTTATCAAAATTATCTTTACAATTTTAGAGTCCATCAAATTTACGATTTTTTAGGGTGCGGATATTGAGATTGATTAATGTGTTGTTAAAGGGAGTATATTCCCCATTAATCCATCAAACAGTTTGATAATGTAAATAATTAAGCAAAAGAAAATCCTTTGGAGAATTTATTTTATTTTTTAAAAAAGGGCAAGCAGATATAGCCCATAGATGTGGGCTTCTAAGCCGCCCTCAAGCCCAATCATTCATTGAATTGGGCTACTCGATGGACCGATGCCCCCATCAAACTTTAACAAACTCGGTATAGCGGGTATAGTGCATGTATACCCGAGAAGTCTCTAATTAACTTTTGATATTTTTTTTTATTTTTTTTACATGTAATATCTACTTTGAAATAATTTAAGATATATGAGTGTTTGAATTTAATCTTAATAAAGTTTAACTTCAGACATTGTATACAAAGTTTATCAAGATAAAGTTAAGATAAAAATGAATGAACTTTATTCATATGTAATTTTTGACATTGTGTTTGAAGTTTGATTTTGACAAATTTTAGACAATGTGTTTGAAGTTTGATTTTGATAAACCTAACTCAAGACATTACCGAGTCGTTTGGTTTGAATTCAAGTTATGATGTGATTAGTTATGATGAGATAAGTTATGATGGAATTAGTTATGAAGTGATAAGTTATGCTAAAATTATTTTTTATGAGTATTTGGTTTGTTGTATTCAAAATAATAAATCTTAAGGACAACATATAGTTTACAAAAATACCCTTCATGGATGTGAAAAGTAATGTATAAAAAGTGTTTAAAGAGACATTTTTGTCATTTAGTTATTTTATCCCGGAATAAGTTATCCCGGAATTACTATACCACCCATGGGAAGGAATAACTTATCCCGATACTAATTATTAGTATCGGGATAAGTTATCCTGGACTTGCCAACCAAACAACAAATTAAGTGACACTATAATTTAATCCCAGGATTATTTTAAGTTATCCTTCACACCAAACGACGCCTACATATCTAAAGTGGTATGCGTACAAAATTCTGAAAACATTAATACAAATTAAATTGGGGAAAAGGGTCAAAAATACCCCCAATTTTAGTTTATTAGTTGACTATATCCCTGCCGTAAAAACAAAGTTATTTATACCCTCACTGTTATCAATTTTACCATTTATATCCCTCAATTGACGAAAAAACCCAAATTGACTCAACTTGATCCAAATTTTAAGAAAAAACCGTTCCCCATTTTAAACCCAATGCCCCGACCCCTCTATCTTTCAAACCGTTTTATTACTACTGTTCCGGTCAACACTAATCTAATTCCCTATCCAGAAACCAATCTCCCACAAATCAAACACTAAAATCATTAACTCCCATTTCCACAATGCAAACCCAAGTATACTCATCCCCTTAAATTTTCTAATAGTTAGACTACAAA
Organism: Solanum pinnatisectum; assembly: GCA_035578085.1. Classification (NCBI taxonomy): domain Eukaryota; kingdom Viridiplantae; phylum Streptophyta; class Magnoliopsida; order Solanales; family Solanaceae; genus Solanum; species Solanum pinnatisectum. The sequence goes on from CM069076.1 coordinate 66,718,108, forward strand.
CAAATGCCGCAATTATCAAAATCAAACTCACCATCTGAAGAACAGAGAATAAATTAAACTTCATTTTGTTATACGGTAAATCCTTCATCATCTTCAAATTCAGTACTTCTCCCTAAAATCCCAGATTTCATAGTAATCTTCTGTGACTTTTGATCTTGCTCAGGTGGGTCCATTAGCTTTGATTTTGTTCTAGTAGTAGCTCAAAGATGCGATTTTATCCTAAACAAAGAGCTGACACTGAGCACAACCTTGTCTTGTTAACCCGATCCAGTACTCAAATTGGACCGGCGGCGAACCAATTCGTTACCGGCAAGGTTCTCATTGAAAGAAACCCGAACTTCCCTCGGCGTAAGTACGCCGTGGTTGGGGCTTTCTTCCACCCTAGATAACGGAGACGGCTGTGAAAATGGCGATTCCGTTACGAAATCGAAATCTTTGTTGTTACCCCTCATACGTTTCATTGCTGCATCATTAGAGAAATCGTAATTGGAATGTCTATACACCTTATTCTGTATACTCTCATCTGTACTGCATTGTTACTCAACTGGGTTTTCGAAAAAGATGAAGAAGAAGAAGAGTGCTCCGTTCCTCTATGGGTTTTTGGGGTTTCTCTGATATTCGCTTTGACGACTATTTCTTTACCATTAGCTGTATCCATACGTGAAGAACCCATTGTACAAACACTGGTATTGGGGTTTCTTTCAATAAATTTTGACGTTCTTCTATTGGGTGTGAAGGAGAGTTAGTACGATGAAGATGATGAACTGGAGATAGAGATTTGAAAGACCTCAACTTTTCCATTAAAACAGGGAAAACAAAGAAAAGGGTCAGTACAAAATTGAGTCGAAAACAAATGAATATTTTAATACGGCAATGGCGGTGAGATTAACAAAACGACAGAGAGATTAACACACTTGAATATTTTTTGTGTATGAATAAAAAAGTGAGCTTTTTGGTAGAGACAAGAGAGTAAAAGTTGGCAACTTTGAAAATTGGAATGAAACGGAAAGGGAATGGAGCTTGTGGTTCATTAATGGAGGAATCAGACCGGTAAATCGAGACGTACAGTTGCGTGAGTAAAAGGGGAATAGGTTATACGGGTTAAACGATAGACGGGTCGGGGCATTGGGTTTAAATTAGGGAATGAATTTTTTTTAAAATTTCGGGCTAATTTGAGTTAATTTGGGATTTTTCGTCAATTGAGGGGTATAAATGATGAAATTAATATGGCGAGGGTATAAATAATTTTGTTTTAACGGCAGAGATATAGTCAACTAATAAACTAAAGTTAAGGGATATTTTTTACCCTTTTCCATTAAATTGCTATGTCAACATCTACAAACTAAAAATTGTAAGGTCTAACCATCTCAATTTAATTTCTCAAGCAAGATTATTTCTTTAACTAATAATCTTAATCACCACTATTTGAAGTTTTTGACATAATCAAATCCTTTAATGACATTGTCCACTCCTTGCCATTTATATCTATCAAAAATCTAAAAGTTTCATGGATAGCAATATTGTGAGTACATAACATTCTTGAGTTAGCTACTTCCACCAACCATTTTAACAAGTGGCAAAAGAAATTAGTAGGATATATACTTGCCCTGATTTTTATTCTTATAATATTGACCAATAACTTGGGAGATCTTTATACTTGACTCGAACAGTGAATTGCACATTTACCTCTGACGTTGCCAACTGAATACTTAAATCGAAACAAACCCAAATATAAGGGTCTCTCGAACTATTTCAACTAAATCAAAGTTAAAAATATGGGGTGCAAGCTCAATGATTTTGGGTAGGGGTGTACAAAATCGAGTCAAACCGAAAAAAAAATCCGACTAGTGATTTGATTTGACTTGGTTTGGTATTGGGAAAAAAACCCGACTATATTTGGGTTGGTTTGGTTTAACCAAAAAAGACCAACCCAACCAAACCAACCCGACATTATATATGTAATTTTAAAATTTTATTTTATACATAAAAATATTTACTTTGATATAATTTTAAACAATTTCTTATACTATTTCATAGTTTTTATCTTTTTATATATTATTTTAAGTTTAAAACTTAGAATTCGGAATGGTCCAATAAATATTATAGTTCATAGATGTTGATAATTATAATAAAACTTAAATCAAAATCAAATTAATACTAATGCAAAAAGAAAATCAATTCAACACTAAAAATGGCATATTTGTTCTTTAGCGTTACATTGGTTTAGACAATTAAAATACATAATCTAATTTTATTTTTTCTTAAATATTTAGTAATGTAACTAATACTTATTAAACTTATTTTAGCATGATTTAGTACTTTTAAATTATGATCATTTTCATTATGACTTTACAATATTTATTTTATATGATGATTTCATCATTATTTTTATTGAATATTTTTGTGTCATCAGTACTCATCTCATATTTTGCGTTATTTTTTTTAAGAAACACCTTAAATAATTGTATTTTGGTTGGGCTAAAGAAATATTTGGAGCACAAGTTAATTATATGTTTGTATGCAAACTTTATCGAAAAAATCCAAAAATCTAAAATATCTGAGGTTTATTAGTTTTGTTTGATTTATAAATTTAAAAATTTGACACAATGGTTTGGTTTGATATTTGAAAAATCCGAACCAACCCGAGGTTGAAAAACCCGAAAAAATTAGAATTTTATTAGTTTGGTTTGATTTATAAATTTAAAAATTTTACACAAATAATTTGATTTAATATTTAAAAAATTCGAATCAATCCGATCATGTACACCCCTAATTTTGGGCATGTAGTTGTGAGATATTAAAAGTTGAAATTGTGTGGTTTCTTTTATGAGGAAAAAAACAAAATAAAAAAGAAGTGGTTTCTTTTGCTTCCTTTTGCTTTATAACAAAAATGTTGGCCCCTTTGTTGTCTCCATCGCGGTCACCAATATCATATCCGAAAATTATTTTATTTGCATTAAATATTTATATTATATTATATCAAAGAATGTATATATATTCAAAGTTAATTATAAATGAATAAGTAATATGTACTTTTCCTTAAATTTATAATGCTTAAAATTATATTATTTAATTTGCTATAAAATCACGGAGTATTATTAAAAAGAAATTCCACTGCAAGAGAGTGCTGTTTAGGTTTAAGAATGCTTACTTTACTGGGTAGGGCTTTTCAGAAACTCAAAAAAACAAAACAATATTTTACTTAAATATTGTAAACTTAAAATCAATATAACTAGTAACTACTATTAAAGATTGTGGTACAGTAATAAAAATTTATGCGTCTGTAATTAAAGATTTTAAATTTGAAATCTTGAATGAAATCGTCTTTCATATGACCACATTATTACAAAAAAAAAGAATTTTTATTACAAATTTAAATTAATTGCACCTTAAAATTAAATACAAAAAACAAAAGGAGGTAACATTGATCCGACCAATATGAGCCCACCATAATAATAATAAAAAGATACAGTACTACATATTTTTCTTGTGAGAGTTTCTTAGTTTGTAAGGAAGAAGGTGGTGACCAATAAGATATGAACACCTAGACATAAGTTTTCTCATTAAGAAATAAGATTAAATATCTTTAAATTATAAAACACGTGTCCCATAGAAAAAAGGGTCCAGATTTGTTTAATTAACCTAATAATTTAAAGGAAAACTATCTAATTAAACATATTTCATCACTATATATACTATTATTACATATACTTTTCTTATCACTAATTAAGAGTGTTTTATCATATATTGAAGAAAATATACATTTACTAGAAAGCAATGGCCCGTGCCAATATTATTAAGTATTATTCTTTTTTTTTCTGTTAAGTTTGTTTTTACGTGAAATTGGAGAAAAGAAATTTGATGGATCTAAGGGTGTGTTCGTTATGTAAAAAATTAATTTTTCTATACCTGATCAGTTAAAATCTTTGCAATATATTTTCTCTAGAAGATATTTTTTTTCCTTTTAAAATGAGGAAATGATTTCTACAATAGACATATGAAAAAAAAGGTTACACATGATATTCTACATTGATAATGTCTTCCTTAGTTTTCAACCACACCTCATCTTCACCCCATAATATGGAGCTCCCCCATCTTCATCCCCTCCACCACAAACATCCCTACCCTCTACCTTCTAACTCTTATAATATTTTTCTAAATTATATAAAAATGCTTTTAGGATAATAATTTCTGCTAACCAATAAAAACAAGAATATAAGTAAGAAACATATTTATTTTCCTATAAATCATTTCTAAAACAATATTTTTAGTCTTAACAAACACATCCTAAGTAATTATTAATCATATACTCATAGTATTGCATACTAAAAGTTGAATATGCTCTCGATCCAGGAATAGATGATGATTATCAAATAATAAATTATTATACTCATGGAAACATTATACCATTAGATACTTAAAGCAACATTTTATACACATATAGAGTATTACTATTTATATATTAGTGAAAGTTGATTCATTTTTTTCAATAGTCATCAATGTTCTTATTTATTTTTTTTTTTTACCAAAGTCATATTACGAAATAATTTTACCAATTATATTTTAAAATTTTAAATAAAAATATTTTTGTTTACTGTTTTTTTTCGAAATTAATAGTACTTTATATAATTATTTAATAATAGAATAATATTAAAAACAAATAACAAATCTTTAATTTGTTATTAAACAAGTAAAAAGGAAAAAATGGTCAATCAATAAAGTGAAAAGGAAGAAAGAGTATATGCCATGTGTTTATAAATAAAATTTTATTATTTAATTAGGATTAACTAATATACATATTACTTAATAAATTATTTAATTATAATTTATCTCCACTCTCACTTTTAATAATCCTTCATCAAATTCAATTGAAAAATATATGAAGTTAATTAAAGTAGGGTAGTTTACACACTTTAAAGTATTAATTTGGGTATAAAACAAATAATTGTCTTTCACCAATTAAAATGAAAATGGAAAATATATGGGGAAATTAGAGCACAATTGACAAGTGTTATGTCAATGTGTCAGTTTGGAGAGTTTAATGGCCCCACAATACTCAATGACATTTCACCTTAGGGCATCATTTGTAATTTAAGAGAAAAATGTGACTTCTTTTTAGAGTTATTGATAAGGTCTAAAGAAATAAGCATGAGGTATAACCCTTTTAAGCAAGCAAATCTTGCAAAGTGTTTTAAAGATCATAATACCCTCAATTTTTTTTTTTAAAAAGACTTAAAACTAACATGTTGAAACTCCTTCTAATATATAGAAATTTTTACTACCAGATACATACTAGATACATGTATATATACGCATGTGTGATTCACTTGTATTTAGAATATCAGATACATGAGAGAGACAAACGAGATTTGTTATATATATGTTAGATACATGCGAATTCACTTAGATGCAATGTATCTAGAACAAATTACACATAAATTTGACCTCATATCTAGATGAATCTGGAGGCACCAAAATCTGATAAAATACATAATATTACAAACTAAAATTTATTTAAGTAATTAGTTCATTAACTTAACTTCTACTTATACGATATTCAAAATTATTTTAACCATTGTTTAAAACACACTATGAATTATTATAACCACTTCTTGTACTAAACACAGAGACACTGGAATAATTGGAAATTTGGAAAAAAATACTGTTACATAACCTAAACTGTCTCTCAATCGATAAAACAAAAAAAAGAACAACAACAAACTTTTTATTGCTATTATTGAAAGTTATAAATAGTTGCCAGAAGTGAATAATGTGACTATTAAAACACATGTGCAAGTGTGCATACTTTATTTGACAAATAAAAGTCTTAACTATATAAAATTATTAATCTAAAAGAAGATGCACTCAAAAATAAAATAAATTTATTCTCATGAATTTAGTCACGTAGCTTGGAAAAAAAATATTACGAAATTTATTGGTCTCTTTCAATGTAGCCTAAAAAGAAAAAGTGAAAACGACAAGCATCTATTTCAACAATTAACAAAAAATGAGAATTGAAAAAAAAAAAAAAAACATACACTTGTATAGCCTATATATATATACTCCCACGTTACCTCTTAAATCCCCAGAATGTCAAAAACAAAATCATTTCCTTAATCAATACTTGATCCAAAATCATTTGAACAAACATGGAATCCTTAAATTTCCACAATATCAAATCAGAGAAAGCAAATGCTATGTTAAGGTACAAAAAGCGTCAAAGAGTGACAATGTTGTTTCGATTCATCGAATTCTGTATATTTTTCGTTGTAATCTCAAGATTTTCCACTCAAAAATTACCACTCAACTATTTCAAGGGATTTGATGTCACCCTCATTAGTCCTCGATTCGTCTTTGTCCTTGTAAATGCCATTGTTATCATCCTCTTCTTTAAATCAGGACATTCATCCGCTAAAGATAGTTCCATGGACAATGTTAAATTCGATTTGTATGATGAGTACACGCAAAAATATTCGATGAACAAAGAGGCTTATTATGAACAGAGCAAAAAACAGAGCATTTTGGTTGAAGAGACTAATTGTGAACAGAGCAAGAAACAGAGGAAACAGAGCATTGTAGCAGAAAGACGATTAGAAAAGAGAATTCATCGAAGTCACTCGGAAAACTCTTTATGTTTGCATCATGATGAGAAAAAAACTAGAAAAAGAATGATCAGGTCCGCTACAGCTGGATGCTTGAAAAATATAGACACTGACAGTGTAAAACCAGCGATGACGAAGATGACTACAACTTCATATCCAGAGGATGGGATGAGCAATGTCGAATTCAGGAAAACTATTGAGGCGTTTATTGCAAGACAACAAAGATTATTGAAGGAAGAAGAGTTTTCAAGTTTAAAATAAGAGATATCTTGAAAAAATATCAGGTGATCGGGAAAAAAATAGTTAAGAAAACAAATGTAAGTTTATAGCTATTTCCATTAACTATTTAAAAAAAAATAAAATTGTAGTATATTTAAAGATAACTTGCATAAATCCAGAAGCTAATTACTTATATACACTTTAGTTAGTAATATTACATATCTTGCCAAGTTTTGGTACCTTCAGATACATGAGGATAAAATTATGTGTAATTTGTTCCAAGATACATCGTATCCAAATGAATTCATATGTATACAAATTTCGCTCGCCACTTTCTCATGTATCTGATAACTGAGCTATATATATGTAGTATGTATCTAGTGTAGTTCACATGTATTTGAGATATATATTAATCTCATTCGCCTTCCTCTCCGATCTCGCTCACCTCTCTTCCGATTTTTGTATATCTGGAAGTAAAAATATATGTATCGAAGTGTATTTTGCTCAATATATATAATATTTTAAAACTCTTAATTAGTGATAAAATATGTAATATTTTAAAAATATAGGTAATAATAATATTTGTTTTAGTGAAGTATGTCTAATATATATTTTTTCCTATATTTAATCGCCATGATTTTTATTCTTTTAATATTGAGAAGATAATTACTAATCAAATCTAAAAAAATCAAAAGGTGAAAATATGGGGACAAGTTCAATGATTTCGCCGTGTAATAGTGAGATGTTAAAAGTGGGAATTGTGTGGTTTCTTTTATGAGAAAAAAATAAAATTAAAAAGAAGTGGTATCTATTGCTTCCTTTTGCTTTATAACGAAACGCTGCCCTTTGACGGTCTCAAATATCATACCGGAAAGTTCTTTCATTTGAACTAAATGTTCACGTTATTGTTTTAAAATTTCAATGCTTAATATTATATCTCTTCCGTTTCAATTTATGTAACACTATTTGAATAGATACAAAACTTAAGGAAAAAAAGACTTCTTAAAATTAGTAGTGTTGTTGATTTAAGAATTGCTAACTTTATTGGGAAAACCTTTGCCGAACTCAAAGAACAAAGCAGTCTTTATTGAATTATTCTAATTATAATATAAACATAAAAATTAGTCTGACCGGTAAAGATTTAGGTATGATTGTAAATGTTATTATATCTCTAGTTAAAGATTTTAGATCTGAGCTTTTGAAATGAAATTGCTTCAATATGGATACTATATTTTAATTGAAATTTTTGACATAAATTTAAATTAGTTCAGTTTTGAAAAGACTAAAGTAAAATATTGAATAGACAAAAAGTAAGATTGAGGGAGTTGTCCGGATAGCAAATTTCACTCACTTTCAATTTTAAGATTATGAGTTCGAATCGGCGATTGTTGCTCCTTATGATTGGTTCCGCTCAACTCTCCCTTCAGAGCTACCCTTGCCTGAAAGCAGAGAGGTAGCTTACTAACCTACTTACCGGTGAGGAGACGTAAAAGAAATAATTGATCTGACAATCTTTTATATATTTTTTGTGCAACTTTCATAACAAAAATAATAGTAGGAGAACTGGCATGCGGCAAATAACAATTTCTTAGTTTGTAAGGAAGGAGAGTGGGGTTTCAATAAAATATGTACACTTGCAAAAATATATCAACTAACACATATATTATGGGAAGTTTCCATGTCTCAAGTAAGCTTATTAAAAAAGGGAAAAAAATAATTATTACCCGGTACAGACGTACAGTATGCTAATTAAGCATATACTTAATATATTTAACAATTATTACAAGTGTGCTAATCTTACTCACCTATTTTGGCATGTTGCTTTAGCCTGTGGACAATTATTAGTTATTATAAAAAAAAAGTTAAATTAATATTTGATATTCATATATGACTTTCGCGAATATGTCTGATTAGAAGAAAACTTAATATTTCTCTAAATTCAATTTGTTTGTCTTATTTTACTTTGTTTAAAAAAAAAGTGTCTCTTCTAGTTTTTGACAACTCTTTTCATATTATATGTTTAAAATCATAAAATTAAATGACATTTTAATGCACTTAGTTTTCGTTTAAAACATAGTATTTAAATTCTTCTTTACTTTCTTAGACTTTTCGTAGACAAACAAATTAAAACAAATGAAGTACTAATAACAATTTCAATACACAAATTGAAAAAATTATCATTTTTGAAGGTTATAAATAAATTTGGTAGATGTGAATAACGTGAATATAGAACACACGTAGAAGTGTGCATACTTTATCTAACAAATAAAGGTCATAAACATATAAAATTATTAATCAGAAAAAGATGCACTAGAAAAAAATAATAATATTATTTTCATGAATATAGTCACGTAGCTCGGGAAAGATATTAAGAAATTTATTAATCTCTTTCAATGTAGCCTATAAAGAAAAAGATAAAAGTGAAAACGACAAGCATCTAGTTTAACAATTAACAAAAAATGAGAAAGAAGAAAAAAAAAAAATACTTGTTAGCTATATATACTCCCACATTGCCCCTAAAATCCCCAGAATCTCAACAACAAACATAAGAGATTAACATCCTTTTCTCCTTAATCCAAATTCATTTTAGGTTTCGAGTGAAAATAATATACATGGAATCCTTAAATTTCCACAACATCAAATTGGAGAAAGCAAATGCTATGTTAAGATACAAAAAGCGTCAAAGAGTGACAATGCTGTTTCGATTCATCGTTTTCTGCATATTTTTCACCATAATCTCAAGATTTTCCATTCAATTGCCACTCTCGACAGATTATGTCAAGGGATTTGGTGTCACCCTCTTTAGTCCTCGATTCGTCTTTGTTCTTGTAAACATAATTGTCATCATCCTCTTCTTCAAATCAGGACATTCATCTGCTAAAGATGGTTCCGCGGACAACGTTAAATTCGATTTGTATGATGGGTACAAGCAAAAATATTCGATGAACAACGAGGCTTACTGTGAAAAACAGAGGAAACAGACCATTTTGGTTCAAGAGGCAAATTGTGAACAGAGCAAGAAACAGAGCATTTTGGTTGAAGAGACTAATAGTGAACACAGCAAGAAACAGAGCATTGTAGCAGAAAGGCGATTAGAGAAGAGAATTCATCGCAGCCATTCAGAAAATTCTCTATGTTTGCCCCATGATGAGAAAAAACCTAGAAAAAGAATGATCAGGTCGGCTACAGTTGGATGGTTGAAAAATATAGACACTGACAGTGTAAAACCAGCGATGACAGCAACCTCGGATGGGCTGAACAGTGACGAATTCAGGAAAACTGTTGAGGCGTTTATTGCAAGACAACAAAGATTATTGAAGGAAGAAGAGTTTTCAATTTCAACATAAGAGATAGATAAATACAGATATCATGGAAGAAATAACAGAGTTTTAACTAGCACATTATGTGATCGGTTTTTTTTTTTTTTTGAGAAAACAAATGTAAGTGTATGGACAAAGATCCAGCATTCACAATATTAATTCTGTCATTGAGTATAAATGGTCACTTTGGACGATCATATGTTCATTTGTGTGCTGATTTTAGCTAGTTCGCTGATTGAATGGCACTGTTAATTAAAACATGAGAATCTTCAATTCAGACAGAAGTGAGCCTGAAATGTGTGGTAATGGAATTCGATGCCTTAGCCAAATTTGTATCTGATCTTTGATCATTTCCATCGAAAGAAAAAGAAAAGTTTCACCACACATACTTAAAAAACTAGGTAACTTTATCATTGTACCTTATTTAGTGTTATCTTGAAATAAACTTTTGATAAATGAATATGAATTAATTAATTTTAATTAATCAAATTGATCAATGAACATCAATTAATTATTTAGTTTTCTTATATTGATCAAATTCATATTTTCAAGACTAATAACTCTCAAGGTTTTTTTTAAATTGATTTGTGAAATGACAAGTATTTAGAAACATCTATTTTCTTATTAAGAACGACATATAAATAGAAATGTGCAGAGATGGGAGTAATATGAGAAGAAACTTCTATTGTTTTATTTTTTTTAATTTATGGTAGAAGTGTTCACGGTTTTTTTTGTTTAATGATAGAAATGAAAATAATGAAGGCTACTAAAAGGTAGAAATTGAATTAATTTCGTTTGCTCTTTATTCTTCTTAGTCTTTTTTATTTTTTGAAGTTGGACAAAAATTAGGTAAAGTCTAAGAAGACGGCTAAAGAGTAAAGGTAATATAACTATTGCACTAAGTTTCCACCCAATTTTTACAAATAAATTCTTAGAAATGTTGATTTTCACTTTATTAAAAATATTATGATAAATAAAATTGTCAATTAATATACTTTTTTCAGTTAAAGCTACACTTTTTCTTTTATTTTAATTTGTGTAAAGGTGTTTAATTATAGATGTAGATTAAGCAAATAAGGAATTTTTTTTTATGATACTTTTGTTCAAGGAAATGAGTAATAGAACAAATTGTAAGAAGAACTATTGTATTGAATCGAACTCTTGTACATAATCATTTATTAATTTGAAATTCAAATTTTTCTTCTAAATATTTACAGTATATTATTAAATAAATGTATCTTTCAAATATTACTTATGCTATTTTTAAAAATATATTCTTATTATTACTATAAGTCCTAAAGGACGCACAACCGCGTACGTTAAGACTAATAGGCTGGTTTAATAAACGAACAAGGTCTTAGTTAATTGATTGTATCTATGTATCTTCCAATAAAGTTTGCACTTAGAGATGATTATAATGTTAAACTATTGTTAGGACAGAAAAATAAATTAATCTTGCCTTTTTACTTGTATTTATAAAGAGCAACTTTCACATATAGCAAATATAAAAATCATAATTGTATATTATAGCTATAGTTTTCATAATTGCGCTCCATAGCAAATTTTATGTTTGCTATGGAGCTTTTGATTTGTATATTTTGCTAGATACATTCAATTTTATACAAATTGTTCAATTTTATATAAATTTATTTATACATTATAATTTATATAATAAGATCTGTATTTATATAATTATAAACATTTAATTTAATTAATAATTTGCTATTTCAATAAATCAATATAAAATTTGGAGCCTACTAAGTTTTCTATGTTTCCCACTATAAGATCGGGGCTCCGACAGCCGCCCTCAAGCCCAATCATTCATTGAATTGACCCACTCATGGGCCCACGGCCCACCCTACTTTAACGAAATCATGAGGGGAGAAAGGTTTTTGATATATATCTCAATTTTGCGATTTAGAACGAATATATCTTTTGTTATAAAATTGCTTACATATAATTTTATCAGTATAAAAGTGTCGTATATATATATTTTTCCTATTACAAAATGACTTATATAACCCCTTTTTGCTTAATGAAAAATGAAAATATTAATTTAATTTGATTTTTTTTTTTTTAATTTTAAGAACATCCATGTAGGAGTATATATGATCCTTCTATCAAAGTTGAGAGATATTTATTTTTCTCAGACATTTTCTTTTTACTTTTTAAATTCAGCAGCTATTTTGAGTTTTATATATATCTCTATTATTATTGTTTGAGTTGCGACTATATTGGAATTTATTTTAATGGGGCATCTATGATAAATTTTACAAGAAATTGTGTGAAAAAATATTTGAACATCAAAATAATAAACCAAAAAAGTACATTTAAAATTGTTTTTCTTACTCCCGTTAGACCAAGAGAGTATATACTGCTAGAATTTTGTCCTAATTTTCTTACCATATTTTAAGTTTTATTTTTTATAAAAGGGAAAAACAAAATATTACCATAAATGTTTAACTATCCCAAAAGGAAAACATTTTTTTCTATCATATTTGGTTTATTCTTTCCTTAGAGGAAAAGTTTGGAAATCTACAAAATTGAAGATTCATATGCTCATAGCATAACACAATAATATCCACAATGTAGTTGTAGAAACACAAATTTTATTGGATTTAATTCATGCAAAATTTGGATTAAATCCATGTTTATTTGGGTTCAATGATTAATTTGGACTTTACAAATAAATAAGTCCATTTTTATTAAATTCAAGTCCAAGGTCCATTTCACCTTGAAGCCCAAACTCATGCCACATGTCACAGTGACTAGGCATCGAAGACCAACAAGGTGACGCCAATGCAAGAACGAATCATAATGCGCCAAGTGTCAAAATGACATCCTTTGGCCAATCACAAGCAACCTTATCCACTCCATACAACTATAAATAGGGGATAGACATGACATTCAAAGGGCATCAAGAAAACTCTTCAACAAGCATTCTGCAATTGGAGAAAGCCACAACACCAGCTACATAGCTCTTCGAAGGAGTGGTCAACGGAGTTCTTCCCGGAGATCGACTTGCAAAGACGAAGTGCTTCCCGACGTTCTCGGAGATCAAATACATGTCAAGGAGGTCTACATCATCCTACATTCGAGAAATACGCTACTGAACGCCCTCGAATCACGGAGAAGCTTAGGAGAGAAGAATCAAGAAAACAACAGAATTGTACTCACAATGATTCATCAATAAAAATAACATTTTTCTTTTATTTATTTTGCTTACAGTTGATTTTCAGTGCTTGCGAAAATTTGTTGCGAACAAATTTGGCACGCCCAGTGGGACAAATTCTGCTCTTCATCTCTTTCTCCTACAAATAAAAAAACAACAAGTTCAACTTTGCAATGGCCTTCAAGAAGATCAATGAGATTTCATGCAAGGACTCTACTAGTGCCACATTTGTTGATTTTAGTGATGTTTATCCAATCACTCGATGCGAGTTCAACACAAGTGCCTTGAATGAATTTGAATATCTCACCTCCTTAGAGATGGCAAGAAAGAGCAAGTCTCAGAAGACACTCAAAACTACAATCCCAAAGGGGCAACATCGCATCTAAGTTATTTGATGAACTTTCTCACTTTGGCTCCAACTTTAGTGAATCTAAAAATTCAACAGATTCTTCAATTTCAACAAAGGTTAACTCCTTGATGGTTGACGCAACTTACATGGACGAGAAGTTCACAATGATGGAGCAAACTATTGAAGCCTTGAAGAAGTCTATTGATAATAAAAATCTCCAAATCGCCGAACTTATGAGCAAGTTAGATCTCTACAACTCCAGAAAGTCACATCACATTCTAACAGCGCAAGAAAAGTTTGATATTGATTCTCCTACCAAGCCAGTTGACTCTCAAAGCGCAAAACGATCTGCTTCGGTGGCCACTTTAACAGTTCAACAACTACAAAACATGATCACAAACACCATTAAAGCTCAATATGGTGGCCCACCACAAAGTTCCTTAGGATATTTAAAGCCATATTCTAAGCGAATCGAGGGTCTACTGATGTCAATTGGATATCAACCACCAAAATTGCAATAATTTGATGGAAGGGGAAATCCAAGGCAACATATTGCCCATTTCGTCGAGACCCTTAGCAGTGCCGGTATATATGGTGATCTTCTTGTCAAGTAGTATGTTTGTTCTTTAAAAGAAAACGCCTTTGATTGGTATACAGACTTAGAACCTAAATCAATTGATTGTTGGGAGCAATTGGAAAATCAATTTCTCAATCGTTTCTACAGTACCCGTCGTACAGTGAGCATGATGGAATTGACAAACACAAAACAAAGTAAGGATGAACCCGTAGTGGACTACATCAATCTTTGGCGAATGTTGAGCTTAGATTGCAAGGACCAACTTTCTGAAATCTTTGCAGTTGAAATTTGCATACAAGGAATGCATTGGGGCCTTGTATATATCCTTCAAGGAATTAAGCCTCAAACTTTTGAAGAACTAACTACACGTGCTCATGACATGGAGTTGAGCATTGCAAGCCATGGAAAGACATCGCATGTCTTTGATCCAAGAAAAGAAGATACACAATTCAAAGAGTCGCTAGACTACACAACTAATGAGTCTATGGCGGTAACCACGACTTCTATGAAGGTCTCCATGAGACAAAATTTGACAGAGATCGAGGCGCATCAACAAACGCGAGAAGTGAAAAATCAATCTACCTTGAAGGAGTTACTAGCAAAAGAGTATCCCTTTCCGGACTATGACGTTCTTGCGATTCTTAATAAGTTGCTAACCAAGAAAGTCATTGTACTCCCAAAGTCAAAGCGACCCAAAGAATCCAATAAAGTTGATTATCCTATGTATTTCAAATTCCACCGCATCATCGGTCATCACACCACAAAATGCTTCATTTTGAAGGAAAAGATCATGACATTGGTACGAGAGGGAAAGATCATCATTGACGATGGTGAGACAGCTGAGACAAATCATGCTAGTGTCAAACTTGATTATGATTTAATTTAAGAAGTTCTACGTCTTGTGGCATCGCCAAAAATTGAAAAAGATGTCATCATACTGCAGTTTGGGAGCATTGAACCAATTAAAGTTTCTGCCTTGAAGAAAACAACAAACACATCCAAGGTAGATGACTTCTCCAATAAAAAGAATGACGATACTTGGATTTTGGTCAAGGCAAAAACATCAAGGGACTGCTAAAATCTGACTTTCAAAAGTTGACACAAAATCAAGTACAAATCAGCTTCAACAATGCGAAAGCATAAAATCCAACACCAAATCGAAGTACATTAATGCTTACGCTCCTTAAGGTACAAGCATAAACTACATGTTACTCCTAGCCCGCAAGAGTATAAATTGTGTACGTCCAAAACAAAAAAAAAAACTGATCATTCTGAACTACGATATGACTTGATCCTCTTCATCGAGGTACGTAGGCGCTTGGAGTAATCACTATAAGCTCAGTCACATGAGTAAAAGAAAAATAGGAGTTTGGTGGCTTTGCGTGATCATCTCACTAGCTCTTTAAAATTATGTAGCTAGCACATGAGTTCAAATGCGTCACAAATGAGCAAAGGAGGAGAGTTAAGCAAGACATCTTAGCTGATTTCAAAGGCGCATTTGTAAAAATCCGCAAAGGTTTTGACCATCATTTTCACATATATTTCAGTTCTTGGAGTGTACTTCGCAACGTAAAAATGGGCTCGTGATTCAGAGGTTTCTACCACGACCGTTCAAAGCTGCGAAATAGACCATCAGATTTCGAAATTAAACTGAGCAGACTTCAAAGACATATTTGTGAAAATCCGTAAAGGTTTTTGCCGTAATTTTTATGTATGTTGTACATCTATGAGTTATGCTTCCAATGAAACAAGAATCGCATCATTTCGAGGGTCCTACGCCGAATTATTGATTTTCTCCCAGAGTTACTCGAAGCTGAAGAGTCTGGAGCGAGGCAGAATTTGAGCTAACTTTGAAAATATATATGTACTAATCTGGAATTCTTTTGGCCGTGATTTTTACATATGTTGTACGTCTATGAGTTATGCTTCCAATTAAGCAAGAATCACATCATTTTGAGGCTCCTACGTAGAGTTATTGATTTCCTCCCAAAGTTGCTCAAAGCTGAAGAGTTGAGCGAGGCAGAATCGTGAGTTGACTTTGAAGCGATATCTGTACCAATCCACAAAGTCTTTGTCCGTGATTTTTATACATTGTGTAGTTCTTTGAGTTGTTTTTCCAACGAAAATAGTGAATTCAATACTCCTACTTTGAGTTATGAATTTTATACTACAGACGCGCGAAGCTGAAAAGCCGAGAAATACAAAATTGTGACCTGACTTTGAAGTGATATTGGTACTAATCCATAGTCATTGGCCGTGATTTTTACATATACTGTAGTTATTTGAATTTTTTTCCCAACGGAACAAGAAGCACATGATTTCACTATTCATACTCCAAGTTATGAATTTTCTACCATAATCGTGCAAAGTTGGAATCACTAAGTGTAAGGAATTCGAGCTCCATGCACTTCCAAGAAGTCATAAGATTGGTCCAAGGTCTTCTCCAAATTGAAAGGAAGATGTCAATCCACACTACAGCCTGAACAATGAGATTATCCGCAATCTAGTTCGTTGATGTTTGGAGGCCTACACCAAGTGTTTCTCTTGCCATCCTCACACCGGTGCTTTCTCGTTGGAAATGAAATGAAAGTACTCCAAATGTTTCTCTCATGGTGCCGCAAAAAGGGGATGAAAATGGAGGGGGAAAGTTCTCTTTACCAAGGCTGCAAGGAAGGTGAATGCCTCGAGTGAGTTTTCTGCCAACATTGCTAGGATGAGATGAGTGGTTCCACGCCAATCATATGAACAACTCGTGCAACTTCTAAGTGATTTAAGCTCTTTCAGAAACCTGAAATGAAAAAAAAAAAAAATTATTGGAGTCATCGGTGCCAATTGCACGAAGTTTTCAATTTTTTCTTAGTTGATCTACTTCTGATAACACATGTAGTAAGTGCATGACTCTTCAATATGGCATGACAAACATGAGCAGCAGCACAACAATCTTGTTCGACATACCGGTGCCAGTAGCACGAGCTTTGAATTACGGCCAAATTGGATCTTGAACATCAATCTCCCATGTTTAAGAAACATGTCAATACATAAATAAAGATGCAACCACAACCATTACCTGCAAGAAAGAGAAACAAGAAAAATCTAAAAGACACAAATCTGTGAGGAAAACGGCAAAATTTGAAGACCAACTTCAAAAATTATTTCTGTCAATTCAGGAAGAGTTTGACATTGATTTTCGGACATTTCACAGTACTACGAGTCTAGTTTCTTGAGAATCAACTCGCTTGTCATTTAAAAGCTCCTACACCAAGAAAAGGATGATTTTGCGGGATTGCACATAGCTGTGAGAAGAACTGATTTGGGGTCCAACTTTAAAATTCGATTCCCATCAATCCGGAAGCTGTTTAACGTTGATTTTTGGATATATCGTAGTACCAAAAGTCTAGTTTTTCCAGAATCAAATGGCTTGTCGTTTGAATTCTGCTACACCGAGAAAAGGACGTTTTGGCGAGATTGCGCATAATTATGAGGAGAACTTCCATATTTGATGACCAACTTCAAAAATCAATTCCCATCATTACAAAAGGTTTTTGACGTTGATTTTTGAATATGTCGTAGTACTATAAGTCTAGTTTCTCCAGATTCAAGTCGCTCTTCGTTTGAATTCTTTTATACCAAGAAAAGAGCATTTTGGCGGGACTGCACGAAATTCAGAAAAGAACAAACCAAATTTGGAGTTCCACATTGATTTGGTTAGGAGAATTTTTTTTTTTTCAATGATTCTTTGATCAATCCTTTTGTACATGAGAGATTCTTATATAGAAGTTCCTCTGAACAACTCTCATTCTTTGTACAAGGAAAGTTGTGGTATGATTGGAAGACGGAAATCATATCAATTCTTACCCATCTAACTGGAAGTTGCCAACACTCAAAAGAAAAGCAATGAGTCTTCAGATGTCAAGAATGATTCTTACAAAATCAACCAAAGGAAAGTTGATATTCCTTTTATTTTATTCAAAATCCAATCAATCTGCTTGTTTTTTCTCACACCTTGCAAGGAAGATCAGTCAATGTTACTACTCACTACACCCATCTATTTGAAATCAATATAGAGAGTCCACGTGGTTGTCAAGCAAGAATGTTTAAAAAAAAATTGAGATCACTACAAACAAATCATTTGTAGTGACCTAATTAGAATGTGACGACAAGAAACAAATACTCTTGAAGTCTCAACAATGCATTCATAAAGACTTCAACTTCCGTCGTCAAAATTCGGCAAGCCTACACGTAGAGAAGTCTCAAATAAATGAATACACATTCATGAAGACTTTAATTTTCGTCGTCAAATTCGGCAAACCTACATTTAGAGAAGTCTCAAAAAATGAATACACATACATGAAGACTTTAACTTTCGTCGTCAAATTCGGCAAGCCTGCACGTCGACAAGTCTCAAAAAAAATGAATACACATTCATGAAGACTTTAACTTTCGTCGTCAAATTCGACAAGCCTACACTTTGACAAGTCTCAAAAAAAAAAAAAAAAGGAAACCACATTTATGAAGACTTCAACTCTCGTCGTCAAATTCGGCAAGCCTACACGTCAACAAGGCTTGAAGTAGGGGGCATCTGTAGACACACAAATTTTATTGGATTTAATTCATGCAAAATTTGGATTAAATCCATGTTTATTTGGGTTGAATGATTAATTTGGACTTTACAAATAAATAAGTCAATTTTTATTAAATTCAAGTCCAAGGTCCATTTCACCTTGAAGCCCAAACTCATGCCACGTGTCATAGTGACTAGGCATCGAAGACCAACAAGGTGACGCCACATGTCCAAATGAGGTGATAGTCCCAGTCAAATGCAAGAATGAATCACAATGTACCAAGTGTCAAAATGACATCCTTTGGCCAATCACAAGCAACCTTGTCCACTCCCTACAACTATAAATAGGGGATACACATGACATTCAAAGGGCATCAAGAAAACTCTTCAACAAGCATTCTGCAATTGGAGAAAGCCACAACACCAGCTACATAGCTCTTCGAAGGAGTGGTCAACGGAATTCTTCCCGGAGATCGACTTGCAATGACGAAGTACTTCCTGATGTTCCCGGAGATCAAATACATCTCAAGGAGGTCTACATCATCCTACATTCGAGAAATACGCTACTGAACACCCTCGAATCACGGAGAAGCTTAGGAGAGAAGAATCAAGGGAACAACAGAATTGTACTCAGAACGATTCATCAATAAAAATAACACTTTTCTTTTATTTATTTTGCTTGTAGTTGATTTTCAGCGCTTACGAAAATTTGTTGCGAACAGTAGTCATTTAAAGAATTTTGTTCATCGGTAGATTTATATCTCAATAGTTTTAATATTATTCTTTTATATTAGTTTTCATATAATAATATTATGTTTTAGTATAAGTTTTTGTTATCTGATTTATCAACTCTATAATTTGCAATTGTAAGCTTCCGCATGACGCCCTAATCACTTTCGAACCCAACATATACCTGGATCAAATGTGTAACAGTAGGGATATATATAAATTACTTTATAATGAAAGGAATATCAATTCTAGATGACAAAATTAAGACTGTTTTCCTATTCAAGAAATACACTATAATTTCTTATCAATTATTTCCCTTTTTTTTTTTTTTTTTCAACGAACTGTACAAAGTAATAAAACAAATAAAAAAGTGAATATATGGGGTCCCAATTATTTATACCAAGTATTAGTGAGATGTTAAATGAATGATTTTTTTTTTTTTAAAAGTTAAGAAGTAGGGTTTTTAATTTGATTTATCAACCAAAAGTTGGAACGTCTAGAGTCTCCAACCCACTCTCAAATAATTTATTCATACCTATAACTAAAAATGTAAGACATATATTTTCATTACTTTATGGTAAAACATTACTTCACTCTTTTTCATTTATGTGATGTATTTTACTGAGACATAATTTTAAAATAAAATAAATATCTAAGAATTTGTGATCTAAATATTTGTTTATCAAATGCAAGAGGATTATTTTTGGGTGGTATTAATTTAGAAATAGCCAACTTTCTTGGAGGGTGTTTTCAAAGCCAAAGAACAAAACGGTCTTTTTTTTAATTATAATATTGTCACGTAAAATCAATCCGACCATAATGTGCCCACCATAATCAAAAGATATATATATTTTTTGTGTGAGAATTTCATATCCGAAAAAAAAAAAAAAAAAGTAGGAAAGCCATAATGTGACAAATTCAATTTCTTAGTTTGTAAGGAAGGAGGTGAGAATTTTAATTTTAAAAAATGTAAACTTGGATATAAGTTTGCCACTTGGAAATACATTAACTAACTAATATATTATTGAATTGGAAGTGTCCAAAGTGTCAAGTCACCTCATTGGACAAAATCTAGTACTTAGTGAATAGTACTATATCAATATTACAATTAACAGGATGCCAATTATTCCCACTAAATGGATAAGGTTGCAACCCTAAAGTGCCCGTTTGATACGAAGAATAAGAGATAATTAATTTAAACATTAATTTAAAATGAGTTTATTTTATATTTAATTAAGGTTACCATTTTAGGTATCCATACTTTTTTTTCTGATTTGATTTATTAAAAAATGGCTCTTAAAAAATTACTCCTCTCATATTCCACATTCAATCTGCATAAATAATACATCGCATAATTTGTATCAATTGTTATATTTCATGCATAGCTTCAAAGTAATCTCTTCTCTATTGTTTAAGCCTTAATAGACGCCTACTCGATATCTGTATTAACAAAAAAAAGTTAGTAGATATCGAAAAATATAGTCAAGATACACGTTTCTTCGGTTTTTCCTCTCCTATTGATTATCTTTTAGATAAAGGATCTTTTCCTTAATCCATGTAATGCTGGCAATATTCGAGGACATCAAGTGACCATTTAGTGCAAAACATTATAGGATAATCCATACTGCACTTTCTCACTGCTTGTCTTTTTTTATTTCTATGTTTCGTAATTTAAATGAAAGCAAATTAAACATTAGGGTCCATCACTTTTATGTGAATTATTAGAATCAAGAATCATTCCCTTATCTGAATAATTGAGTTGGAAATGCTATACCATATTCTAAATTATTATATCCACTTGTATATCACTTTATTAAAACCCCATCAATTGAGTAAGTGAAAAACGACAAAAAATCTATTTCAACTAGTATAACTTCCATAAATCCCATAGTGTAAAACCTAAATTACATTCTATCCCTACTCTTTTCTATTTTACAAAAATCCCTTAAAAATTGTAGCATCCATATACATTATATTCAACTAGATACATAGCGCTGATACATTAAATAACTTGACTATTGCGCTTAAAAAGGAATCTTCCTGTTTAGTTGATACATAATGATAAAAAATAGTCACTGATACTCAATACCACTTGATAATATTGTATCTGATACTGAATGAAACGTCATATATTCATTATATGTTATTTAAGTATCATGTTTAAACTATTTTATAATATCATACATTGTTATGCAAATTACATCCCATCAAAATAATTTCTACTATATAATTTGAGACATTAATTGCAATATATTGAAAAAAAAAAAAAAATCAAGATTAGGATTTTATGTATAATTTCAGAAGATTTAAAGCAAGCTACAAAATAACATGATAATGTATCGACAACAATGTATCAAATAATGTATCATTTTTTTGCCCCAACAAATCATATACCATACCACGTGATAAAATTAATGTATTGATTTATTTCGACCCAACACATCATAGACCATATCAGACATAAAAAATCGTAAGAAAATTCTGCTGCCATGGATTGAACTGCCAGAAGGTATATGGGATTACATATTGCAGAGGCCACGAAATGCCAATAGAGATATAAAATCTGCACAAAAAGTTTGCACTATGTGGAGGCGAATATGTCGGGATACTTACATGTGGAGAATCATTGATATAGGGATACTTGGATACTCTTAGCCATGTCTTATGACTTAGAGAAAGTGGTAATTTCTGGCTCTTGTTTGTTTTCCTTGTTTTGAATTTTTTAAATTTTCCGTATGCATCAGAAAATAAAGAAAAATAAAATAAAATTGAACAAGACAATCATGGAATCTTACCTATTGAGTAGTTTGAATTTGATTGATTAGAGAGAGAATCCTTTTGAAAATCAAATTGATATGAAAATTGTAACTGATAAGATTTTGTGGTGAGAAATTAGGAGAGATTAAAGGAGTGAAAAAAAGGAAGGAAAACGTGGGTTAAGGCAGGTAATTTATGTATCCGATTGATTTGAGAATTAGGTAAAAATAAGGATTTTGGAAATATTTTAAAACTGAAGGAAATAATGAAAATTATGAAAAATAAAGGTGTGTATATAGGAAATTTATCCTTTCAAATATTAACACAAAATGAGAAAGAAAACAAGAGAAATATCACCAATCTTTTTGCTGGAAAGGTTGGAACACATCCATTATTTACCAACGATCTTAGATTTGAATTCTAAAAATGAAATGTTTCACGGCAAGGAGTGAGTCACCCTTTCAATAGTCTTATGACCAACACAAATTTGAAATAGTTTGTGGCCTCCTAATTAAAATTTAATTCATGTTCAGACCACTAGTCTAACTATCAGATTTTAATTTTGAACTCATCAAGACTATGTGCCACTTTTAGATTTTGGAATATTGATCTAATTTTTATACAGGGGCCAACTTCTTCTGCAAAAAGTGACTATTTGTATAAATCAAATGTATTCCATTAGCAGGCATATCGGACACAAATCTAGTTATTTCGAATATGCCCTCAAGCAATAGAAAATAAAAAGCAAAAAAGAATAATAAATAAATAAAGACTTTATACTTCTATTGCTCCCCTATATATACAATACTCCAATGTTGCCTCTAAAATCCACACAATCTCAAACCAAAAATATTATTTTTCACTTGAAACCAAATTTTATTAAGAAAGTTGAAAAAAATGGAATCCTTAAATTTTCACAAAATCAAATTAGAGAAAGCAAATGCTATGTTAAGGTACAAAAAGCGTCAAAACGTGACAATATTGTTCCGTTTCATTGAATTCTGCATATTTTTGGCCATAATCTCAAGATTTTCCACTCGATTGCCACTCACTTTCAAGCTCTCGATTGAGTGTTTCAAGGGACTTGGTGTCACCCTCATTAGTCCTCGATTCGTCTTTGTTCTTGGAAACACAATTGTCATCATCCTCTTCTTGAAATCAGGACATTCATCTAGTTCCACGAACAATGTTAAAATGGATTTGTACGATGAGTACAAGCAAAAATGTTCAATGAATTATGAAAAGAGCAAGAAACAGAGGAAACTAGTAGAAAAACCTTACTGTGAACAGAGCAAAAAACAGGGGAAACAGAGCATTCTAGTAGAAAAATCTTACCGTGAACAGAGCAAGAAACAGGGGAAACAGAGCATTGCTATAGAAGAAGCTTACTGTGAACAGAGCAAGAAACAGAGTATTCTAGTACAGAGACAATTAGTTGAAAAAAAACTTAACCGTAGCCATTCAGAGAGCTTTACCAGTTTATGTCATGATGAGAAGCCTAGAAAAGAATTGATCCGCTCCGCTACAGTAGGATGCTTAAAAGTTATACGAACTGACAGTGTAAAATTGGTGGATGATGAAATGAGCAGCGAAGAATTCAGGAACACTGTTGAAGCATTCATTGCAAGACAACAAAGATTTTTAAGGGAAGAAGAGTTATTTTCAGATGTTGTATCAACATAAATTAAGACATCTTGAGAAAACATCTAGAGTTTTAATTAGTACATTATTAGGTCATTAAAAAAGAAAACAGAAGTCGAGAAAACATAGGTAAATTCAAGAACAAAGATAAATCTTTAATAGCAGGAGTAACATTTCTACTTGTAAATGGGAATAGTTTTGTTCCTGCACCTATAATATGATATCTAATGTTTAAATGAACATTAGTATACGAGCCTAACATTCTTAAGAATAGTATTATTGACATGCCTCAGGCTCTGAAAAACTTCCTATTATGTTTGTGATCAAGTATTTTTCGTAAAATTTTCAACCCAAAAAGATTAAACTTAGGATTTCTCCATCATAAAAAACAAATTCCTTTCAAAAAAGCAAAATAGAGAAGAAAAACAGAGGAAGGAATATATCAAAAGGAAAGTGGTGTCCAACTCGAAATACTCCAAATCCACAGTGTGGCATATTATCCACTAGCCAGAATCAACAGAATATTTAATTATGTCATACACAATAGTAAATCTATTATAATGCAATTAATTTCTGAATTTCTTAAAATATATATATATTTTATTTTCTAGAAGAAACAAAATAAGGCATTATCCTCCTATCAACAAATCATCCACGAGACCACGACTGTCCAAAAGTTATAAGAAAGTAAGATTAAAATAAATAAAGCGTCTTTTTTCTTGTTAAGTTGGAAATAATTAATACTAAGAAATTAGTTAAAGCCTACGAGGTTGATTATCAAGCTAATAACTAGGTCTTATTTAATTGATTGTATCATTATCTCTTAGTAAAAAGGTCTTTTAGAAGCACAAAAAGTTTGTACTAAGATATAGAAAGAATAATATACTTGCACAGATAGTGGATTCAAGATTTTTTATAATTGAATAAAAAATTTCGAAAAATAAAAATAAAGTGTTAAAAATTTGAACTTCAAGGTAGATTTTGAACTCCCTCAATCACTAATATAGCCAACTTCTAATTTTATGTTCAGAAATTTCAAAATATATCTATTTATATAAAAAAAAAAAAAATAAAAAACGAGAAGATTCACCAACTAGATCCGCCCCGGCACTTAGTTGCACTTACACATGATTTTGTAGTTAAAATATTATTAGGATAGAATAAGAGAATAATCTTGCCTTTTTGTCTTGTATATTGTTTATTCATATAAAACTTTGATCTGATTTGGAGTCTACTCAGTTTTCAAAAGGAAAAAAAAAAAGACTAATTCATGAGGGTGCACTTTATTTATGCTTTGCATAGTACTTATTTATCCCAAACGAAAAATGAATTTCATTTACACGCAAGTGTAAAAAGAGAAATATCCTTTCTCTTCTTCTTTTTTTTTTTTTTTAATGAAAATTAAGATATTCTCTTATAATTCATTAAAATAAATTAGATATTTTTTGTTTTAAAAACCATAGTGAAAGAAAAAAATATCGTTTATTTAATTAGCGGTTCTTGAAAAGTGTTTATCGTGCATAACATAAGCACTAAAACTTAGCGTAGGTAAGGTTTTTCATATTATGATTTTTAAAATGTGCAAAGTGCAAATATTAGGATTTATTGATGTGGCTGCTAAAGGGGGAGATGTTTCCCGGTAATCCATCAAATCGGTTGATAATTTAAATAATTAAGCAAATTTAGTCCTTTAGAGAAAAACAAATAATTAAAAAAAGAAAATACACTATAATTTTAAAAGTATTTTTTTATTGGCCAATCATTCATTGAATTGACCCACTCAATGAACCCCACGGTCGGCTTCTTCAATTTTTTAAGCTTCTTATGATCCGCGAGAATTCCACTGCTATTAGCACCTTTTAATATTTTTAAATATTTTTAACTAAATGTTGTAGGGTTCAAGCTTTAATTTCTTTTGATATTAAGAAAACAATTACTAAAGCAAAGGAAGTAACTCAACAAATCAAAAAAATGTGAAGATATGGGGTCTAAGCTCAATAATTTAGGCCATGTAGTATATATAGAGATGTTAAAAGTAGAAGATATGGGGTCTAAGATCAATAAATATTTTTACCTTGCATCAATAATTATACAATTATTAATTTTTAACACTTAATCATAATAAAATATTATATATTTTTTCTTTAAGTTATAGTGTATACAGTTAAATTATTAGATTTGATGTGCAAGACAATATTTTTGAGTGATACAAATTAAGAAATGACTAACATTCTTTGGAAGGTCTTTTCTAGACCAAAGTCCAAACCGATCTTTTATTATTTAATTGCACGTAAAATCAATTCAACAATTAAGAGCCCACCATAGTTAAAAGATAAATATTTTTCTTGTGATATTTTTATAATAAAAAAAAGTAGGAAAAACCGTTATGTGGATGGCAAATGATTAATTTCTTAGTTTGTAAGGAAGGAGGTAGGACTTCCAATAATATATGTACACTTGGATACAAGTTTGCCACCTGGAAATACATTAACATTAGCATATATTATTATTGATGAAAGTATCAAAAGTGTCATGTCAGTTCATATTATTTTTTGAAAAAAGGTTAATCCAGCAAAGTAGCCAAATAATGTAACGAAAATCTAGTACTATAGTGTTTAAATTCAGTTCCCCAACTAATGGATAAGTTTTACTTTCCGTTGAGACTACAATTAAATAGTAAAAATGTACTTTTTTTTTTAAAGAACAGGCACAAATTTTAAAATAGAATCTCATTATGCTATGAAAAAATTAGGGCCGCATGTGAGGCGCTCTCTTTACTTTCTTAATTTGTTTTAATTTTGTAAAATGTTATAAAGATGCATTTTTAGTACGGATATTTATCTAGTTTTGATTTAATACGAAGTTTAAAAAATAAAAATAAAAACTTTAGAATATTATGATTTTAAACATAAAATATTGAACTTGTCTGTTGTCCATAGGGACCTCGTGACATACAATCGTGAACTTATCCCCTTATTCATAAGGACCTAATGGCATACAATCGAAGCTGACTCCCGCTAAATAGCCACCCCTTTCTCTCTTTTTTACAGCCTCAAGTCATACTCTAATGCTTGGTTGGCTATAAAAGCTAAGAGTAACTAAAGTCATAAAGGGTTTCTAAAGTAATTAATCTCTTCATAACTAACCCTCTCTGTTAATATTTGGGCTTATAATGATCTTTACATTATTAATATTATTCACTGCATAAATAACTCATACATTATAAATTCTGTATAATTAGTATGTAAACCAAACAATTGCCAAATAATTTATTCCTTTTATTTTTTAACTTTTTTGTATATTTACTTCTTCATATTTTAGATCTCTTAATAAAAATTCCGACTCCGAAAAATTACAGTTTCTTCTGATTAGATAAAAGATTCTTTGTTTAATCTATGCAGCATGCACCATTCCTAGTTCCTACCCATGTAATGCTGGCAAAATTCGAAAACATAGCCTAATATATCAAGTGACCATTTAGTGCAAAACATTATTATAGCATAATCCAAATAGGAGTTTCTCACATAAATTAAATGAGAGCAAACATTAGGGTCCATCCCTCATGTGTCTGATTAGAACAAAGAATAATTCTTCTTATCCAAATAATTGAGTTGGAAAATGCTTATACCATATTCTAAATTATTATATCCATTTGTACACCAAATAGTATCACTTAAAACCAGCAATTCAGTTGCTATGCCAAACAACAGAGAGGCAATGGGAATAAGGAATTGTTGCGTATTTTATACCAAAAGCACTATAATTATTCTTAGACATAAATCTAATAAGTTTCCTAAGTGATAAAGTAAAGGGGATTGTTTGGTATGCTAGACAAACATAAACAATTGTGCGATAAAAAAAATATTGTTGTGTTATCTTTTATTTCGTTATTAATTTTGTTATATTGAAATTAGTAATTAGTATCATGATAAGTTATCCAAGTTATAGAGTGGACTAAATATTCGAATCAGCTATTCCGGGATAAAACAATAAAATGACCTAGGAGAACTCTCAAACCCTTTTACTACTACAAAAAAAAAAAAAAAAAAAAAACCTTATGCAATACATGTTATATTTAATATAATGAGCTAAACCGTCGATAAATAATAATACCAGAATAACTAATCTCAAGTCTTCAAAGTTTAAACCAAACAACTTGTAAGTGTGTTGACGGTGACAGTTCCTTTGGAGTTTGGACTAAAAAATATCAGAATTGGAACTTCCTTACTGAAATGTGAAACGAATAAAAAAAAAAAAGTAAAGTGAAAATATGAAAGAATCTATTTCAACTATTACAACACAAAATTAAATGAAAAAAGAGGGGTATGGTGGATGGTTGGAATACTAATGTGTTCAGAGAAATTCTGGATTTGAATTTTAAATTTCAAATTTGGTGCCACTTTTAGACTTAGATCGTTGATATAATTCTGAAAAAGTGATCAAATTCTAAATAAAATTGATCCCTATTCCCTTTAGTAGGTTTATCTGGCACAAATTCAAATTAATTAGGTTAGTAAGTTTTGAATATGCCTAAAGTAAAAGAAAGGGAGTGTTTTCTGATCGTAGTAGTAGAGTAGGTACCTAGTTTGAAGCTTCTATCCATTCTCTTACAATTTTATAATCAGTATGCTAGCATTACCTTATTCTTTAACTTATAATTACTATTATTTTTGTTACTTTGATAATTCTTTATAGGGAAAAAGGATAAATATATCCGAACTATCATAAATGGTATGCAGATATTCTAGTCATACTTTTAGGATATTGGTGCCCTTGCCGTCCAAAAACTAGAACATATATGCCCTTCACTCTAACGAAAAACTAAATAGGAATACGTGACACAATATTATCAGTCGATCCGATATTTAATAAATGTGGGGTCTGTAGATAAGATTATGACACGTGTATGTCCGTTAGTATAATATATATGCTCTAGTTTTTGGATAGCAAGGTCACCTATGTCCCAAAAATATGGCGGAGGATATCAGCATATCATTTACGATAGTTCAGGTGTATATTTGTCTTTTTTTCCCTTCTTTATATTTGTACTGGTGATAATTATTACTTTCTATAAACACCCATTTGCCTTGTAAGAGTAAGATCTGTTTACACCCCAACTTCTCCGGATGGATACATGAGATTGTTGACATAAAACAAAAGAAAGAAAGAAATTAAAAAGAAAAGAAGAAATAAATAAAGAATATATACTTGTATATAGCCTATATATACTCCCACATTGCCCCTAAAATCCCCACAATCTCAACAACAAACATAAAATAAGAAGACCAAAGAACTTCTTTCTACACTTTCCTCTTCTTCATCATAACTGTGGTTTTGATCCAATTTCAAGTGAAAAACCCACAAATCCACCAACTACTCTTTCACTTGTTAAAAAAAACAAACAAACATGGAATCCTTAAATATCCACAACATCAAACTGGAGAAAGCAAATGCTATGCTAAGGTACAAGAAGCGTCAAAGAGTCACAACTTTGTTCCGTTTCATCGAATTCTGCATATTTTTAGCCATAATCTCAAGATTTTCCACTCAATTGCCACTCAATTTCAATCTCTCGAAGGATTATTTCAAGGGACTTGGTGTCACCCTCATTAGTCCTCGATTCGTCTTTGTTCTTGGAAACACGATTGTCATCATACTCTTCTTGATATCAGGACAGTCCTCTACTAAAGATGCTTCCACAAACAACGTTAAAATCGATATGTACGATGAGTTCAAGCAAAAATGTTCGATGAACAAAGAGACTAATTGTGAACAGAGAAAAAAACAGAGGAAACAGAGTATTGCTTTAGAAGAGGCTTATTGTGAACAGAGCAAAAAACAGAGGAAACAGAGTATTCTGTTGGAAAGACAATTAGAAAAGAAAATCCATCGTAGCCATTCGGACAACTCTCTATCTTTATCCCATGATGAGAAAAAACCTAGAAAAAAATTGACACGGTCAGCTACAGTAAGATCCCGGAAAGTTATAGACGCTGACGGTGTAAAACCAACTATGACAAAGACAACAACCTCGTATCCAGAAGACGAGATGAGCAATGATGAATTCAGGAAAACTGTTGAGAATTTCATTGCAAGACAACAAAGATTTTTGAGGGACGAAGAGTTTTCAGCTGTTGTTTCTTATGAATCATAGCTTTTGTATATTTCGTGTACTAGTTTTTGCACTCTTCTCGTAGACCGTCTATCTTAATGCAAGCATCAAGGGTATGTTTACGTTAAATAGAAGAAAAGAAAAAAGACAAAAGTATATATATAGTACTCCTAGTTCTTAGGCCCTCCTCCATATTGCTTCATGAAAGCCATTGTGAGGTTTTTACAAATGTAAGTTTGCCTTAGATCTTTGTTAATATTTTGAATCATAAACTTACTTTTGGTGTATAAATTAACTTATCAATTTCCCTATTGTGTTTGGTTTTAGAAGACTGAGTTTTTATTTTCAATATTAATCTTGTCCACTTTTTGAAAATATGAACAAAGATATAAGGCAAGAGAAACTAATCTAATAAAGTATCATATGGATTTCCTAAATTAATTCCAAGAATATAGTTGAAAAAGAATAGATATATAAACATGTAGAAATATGCCAAAGGGAGAATGTTCAGTCATTTTCATGTATTCACATTTGATCTATTTGGACCACATTCTTTGTAATGCGATAAATATAATTCCGTCACTCTTTAAAAAAAAAATGAATTTGAATTTTTAATATAAAATATATTTTTTTAGTGAGAAGTGTCTCTCCTTTACTAAGTCTTACACGACGTGAATCTGAATCTTAATACGAACACCGAACATTAAACGGAAAATTAAATTAAAAACATACAAACTATTTGAACTATGAAAAAGCATGATGCTTACATACCCATCACTGATACTCTATTATTTTTTCTGGAAAAAATTACCAAAAAGAATATTTTGTGGACAGTGGTGAAAGTATTCTAGATTTTCTGTTCTAAAAATCAGATGCTTTTGATAATTTTCACTAATTCTAGATTTTTAAAAAGGCATAAAGAAAATTGCAAAAGTAGATTTAAAAATTGACTTGGTGAGACCACACTTGTATGGAACTCATCCTTCCAGAGAATTACTTCAATCTTTTCATATCACTTCTTTTAATTTTTAACTTTTTATTTTCCACAAAACAATATTTTATTCTTTACTTGCTGCATTCATTGCTTACCGGTCAATGAAGCATATAAAAATCATAGAAATTTAAATCTTAATAGAGAGAAGGGAAAAAATATTACTTTAACTTTTTCTTCATCTGTTCGACTTTTGGTGAAAATAATTTTATCTAATATATATTTTGGTATGCGTTCAAGCTTGTCTGACCACAATGATTAAGAGGGAAAAGATTTTTCCTTTTGCACCTAACTTAATACCATATATTTCCTTTCATTACTTTAGTTTTCTAGTAAGAAATATATTTTCTTATTTTTTGAAAAGCAAGATTTTAGCTTTTTATTTGTTACACTTGTCTATTGTTCTATACTTCTATCTCTCTCAAATCTTTTTGGGTGTTAAATAAATTAACCTTTTAAAAGAATTCCACTATCTCTGGTGGTGTTCGTCCTAAAAAAAAATCTTGCAACTTTTGAATTATTTAAATGAACTCCACAAGTACTATGGTCTATTTTATTTTTTTTTTCTTTTTACACCAACCCACTATTTTTCACTTTGATTTTTTTATAATGTCTCATTGAGAGGATGTGAAAAACATGTTTGTAGTTGAAACAAGACTCCAAGAGTCATGTCTACATAGAGATTATTAATTGGTTGGTTAAAAAGTTTTAATTTATTTAATTTTTGCTCGATTAATCAACAATAATGTATTTATATCGAATATAGAAGAATGATGTGTACGTAATGTCAGTCCTATCCTTACTTTGACAAGGTAGAGAAACTGTTTTCTCGATAGACTACCAACTCAAGTAATTAAGGCACATCAAATATCAAGTACGTAAAACAAATACATTAGTGATCTATATTAAAAACAATGGAGAAGAGAACAGTAGCAACAATATAATTTTGTTTGATTAAATCGGTTTCAATAATTAGAATCTAACGTCTAAATTATACTTTATACGTCTAAAGACATTAAAGTAAATGTTATAATAGCCATAAATTTCTGGTAAAAAAGAAGTTAAATTACACTTGTTATATCAACCATTACTTTCTGAAAAAGTTAAAATTATGATTGAAAATTATATTTCTCTGTATGGACCAATGGAAATATTTGAAGAAGACTTGCACTTGGAAATGGTTACAGCATAATTAACTAAGGACTGATAATGGTAATGGCACATTAGAAACTATTAAATTACCATCTAAAGATCCATTTCGAGCAAATTAAAAATTATGAAAAAATATTAGACTATGATCTAAGAGTATTATAGGTTATTCAAACATTACACCACAGTTATTTGAAAAGATAAGTTCTGTAGGGCAATATTTGCAAAATTTTAGAAAACAAGGACAAAATTTAATTGGTAGCACAGCGAAAGTGTTTTCTCTTCCTGCATTTTACCTTATACAAATATTTATTATTTTTTAAATTCAGAGTCAGCTATCCGCATAAGAGTCCAATTAATTCAAATTTAGTGCAGCATAAAACCCCATTCGGGAGAAGCACTTCTTACCAAAGATTTTGTCATACCTAAAATCTTTTGTTAAAGAAGAAATAGTCTCATTCAATGTACCACATCCTTTGATGATAAATTTCGAGAAGATAGTATTAAATCAACAACATTCACTATACTAACAACAGTAGATATCATTAACAGAAAAACATGAATAACAAGAAATAAACCTAAGACTAAACAATTTTTATGCTAACTTGGATCGACAATAAGGACAAGATAGATTCCTTAAAAGCCATTCCAAAATGCAAGTATCATGATAGACATGAGAACACCTATTAATACAAGAAACCATACAACCTTCTAAGAATCTATCACGACAAATCGAACACGTGTCTAGTAAATTACAATCCTTAAATTCACTAGCTCGAAATCTCATCTTCTTGATTCCAATTTTCTTCAACAATTCAAATGCCGCAATCCTTGAATCCAACACCTCTTGAGTCCTTTTCCATGCATTCCAGTTATAGTCTTGTCCCATTTTGTTATACAAATTCATAAAATTCTCATGGGGCAAATAAGTAACCTTTGTAATCCCCAAAGTCATGTACCAATGATCTTCATTAGATGGATATTCCTTCATACTCCTAGCAAAATTCATAATCTTTGAAATCAAAATGTCCTTGTTTGTCAACATCGTGCTAGTACTTGTCTTAGTATCACTATAACTTATACATTGCTCATTCAACATGGGAATTACATTCATCAAACATATTAGTTTTGATATAATATTTGTTGCATCCTCATCTGAAACGATATCATCGTAAGGAATCCAAAAGGTTTGCATAGCTCTATGATCATAGATATAATCTTTAAAAGACAAACATGATGAATGACGTTTTGTAGACACGATAACCATAATTGGAAAACCAATAGTAGTATTTACGATATGATTTTCATTGAATTTACACAAATTTGTTCTGAGACGAATACCACCGCCATGTGATTGTGAACATCTAACAAGCAAATCAGTACCAGCTTCTTTGAACAAAGCAGTTGAAGCTGTTGCTGATGCTTTAGCTGCAGCAATGTTTTGTAGAGTTGGTAATATAGGCATTGTTTTGTAATTGAATTGGTTATAATGAAAGGGGGAGGAGTTGGTTTTTATAATATGAATTACCTCAAGCCATATTCTTACATAATTGGGTTTTTCTTTATTTTCCTTTTTTAGTCTATTTGTGAAAGTTTTTATTGCTTTAGTTACACTAATAAAACCGGACTAAATTAATATATATTGGATGATGACATATTATTATTATTTTGTAGAACTATTATTTAATTACTATATTAATGTTTTGATATTTAATGAATATTAATTAAAGTTCATTGTATCTTACTAATTTATGTATCATATTTATTGAATTCATTAAATTCATATAAAAAAAAAGTCATTATTATGTACAATGTGTGTATGATTTATTGTAATATGTTTTTTTTGTTAAATAATTCATTGTAAAATAAATTCAAGAATTTAATGATTCATTGTAAAAATAAATTCATTTTTGTAGGAAATAAACTAAGAATAGTATTCCTTATCAGTTTAGGATTTGTTATTTAATTATAGGATTCCTTAATAGTTTAGGATTTGTTATTTATGATATTTATTTTATTATGTTTAATTAGAATGTGTTAGTTAATGAGATTCCCTAATCCTAGTTTAATTTGTTTAATAGGGGTGGCTTATTCATATTTTCAATGTAGAGAGGTACAAGAATTTTAAGGCTATTGAATAAAGCCTCCTACCTCTTCTTTATAACTTAATAAATTTCTCCATTATTGGGTCTTTCATTTGTATATAAATTATTACTTTAAGGAATTTTATTTTCTTCAAATATGCATAATGTTCATTGTTTCATAATTAAATATTAGTCATTGTATCTTTATTTAAAAGCATTCATTATAAGTAATATAGGAAATTTCTTGAAACCATATCCAATAATGGCTTCTCATTAAAAAGGTGTCACGAAATCAACAATGACAGATCAAATACATAAATGCATTATGTAAATACAAAAAGAGATCATTCCACATGTACTTAAAAAGATTTACTGTGACAACACTGGAACTGGAAGCAATAAAAAAAAGTTAGAGGTGAACTTTAACTATATTTAAATTTTAACAAAAAATAATAAAATTATATTTCACTAAATTGTCTTAAATATATTTGTACTTTTAAAAAAATATTGATTTATAATATCAATGACACCATATATTCATATAAAGGTATTCTGAAAATATATTATCTTATCAAAATGGATGATTTTTTTCATTGACCCAAGTCGGGACCAAAAACTATTGATTCACCGAATATAATTCAGTAAGGTTTTATTGTAAAGAGAAGAAAACTTAATTTCACTTTCAAAAATACATTAACCTTCACAAAAAAATATATATATATACAAAAACAAAAGAAAAAAGAGATATTAGGTCACACTGGTTGGGTTGAATTATGACATGATATTTCCCCATTGATTCAAGTCATTTTGACACAAGCAACTTTGATGACCTTTAAGTTCTGACAAGCTCAAGTTTTGATCAACTTGTCCATTTGACACCTACTATCAGTTAAAATACACAAATTATAGAAAAAAGACCTTTAAGCACTGTCATTCCATGACTCCATAGATAGTTCATCTAGCATCCTTCACAAATATACTAATCTTAGTAGCATTATACACAAATCTCCCACCCTGTAATGTTTATGCTCAGACACAAATGAAGCTGAACAAAAGCCATGAAACAATACACAAATAAATGAGTGAAAACATAAATAATACATCGCATAAGAGGAAGTGTATTGTCATAGAAAGCCAAAAAGGTAAGTCTCAACACAAAAACGAAAGCCATAGCATTCTAAATCACCTTAGCAACCACGCATCCATTGTTTTGGAGCTAAAGGATTCGCAGATCCTAATACTTAGATGTTTTTTTCCTCAAATATACTACTAATGAAGATTCAAATTATAAAATAACTCCTCAAGACATCCTCGGTTCTCCAATCTGCAAAATTGTACAAACAACATTAATATCAGTTCTCCATTAAGCAAGGAAAACAGTAAGCATCAACCACTTCGATAAGAAAGGAAAAAAATACAATATAAATTAAAATTGAAAGTATAGTTATAGATGGACAAATTCCAGAACCCCTAAAAGGTGAAAGAGTACATGATCCCAAGCCTGCAGAATTCAGAAACAACTACTACTACTACTCAATCCCAAACAAGCCACCATTTAAGCTTGTCACATACCATTATACAAATAAAAAAAAAAGGTACACATGCTCTCTATATTTGCCGGACATTAATTTCTTACATGACTAAAACATATTTCCAACTAACAAAAAGGAAGCCTTGACAATACACTATTCCCCTAATCAAATGTGAGACCTTATGCCCCAGAAATGGTTCAACTGATGTACGTTTTCATGATGACAATGGTTGCAACAGTAATAGACAAAAGCTTACACAACATCAACTAGAGGCCCCCCCTCTTAAAGGCAACAGTTACCAGATGAAGGAAAATGGGGAAGTTTGAGCATCATACTTGCTCTCTTACACTGAGAACTTCAAGCAATGGATCTCAGACAAGACAATGCCTTAAGGAAATCTATCACGTAATTATTTTTTTAAAAAAAAGAAAAACTTAATATGAAAATCAGATTCTGTTATCTAGACCCTGAACAGTGAAAATTAGGCCATGTAAGTACCAAAGGAAGAAGGAAAGAGAAAATAGGTAGTTCCATTCACTTGCCTCAAAATATGAGCCACATATCCTAAGAGCAGAGGAATTCCAGGACTAACTGCATGGAACTTCATATTGCCATTTTCATTTCAATTCTTTGGTGAGGATCATAGCCGGTAAGCTCAAAGTCAGCAGCAACAAAGGAATCTATGTCCCTTTTCTGAGGATTGATCTTCAGCACCTACACCCATTCAGAACCAACTGCAGTTAGAGAGGGAGAGATAGAGATTATAACAGGAAAAAAAAAAAAAGAGTATTCCTTTACTTACTGGGAAAGGTCTAGGCAACTTCTGAAGCTGGTCTTGCAGAGGTCTGACATGATTGCGATAAACATGAGCATCTCCTACGACATGTATGAAATCACCAGGAACTAGACCTGTAAAGAGAAGGTAGAGCAAACATCATGAGGCGAATAGTAAAACAGAAGGAACTGAAGTGGGCTGGAGCCTGGATGTAGAATGACCAGTGAATGACCATCAAAAGATGTCTCCAATATCAATATACATGAAAATTTACAAATCAAATGTTCAAAAGTTCCATATCCTTTTCAAGTTGGATCTGTTTTTAACAATACACATACAAAGTAATTGGCCATCTCACCAAGCAGTACTACTTAGAAACTTAGCTAGAAGTATTAAGGCATAGGATTGTCTCATAAAGGACAAGGATTGAGTCTCATGAGAAGGGTAAAGTTCCATTTTCAAATGCCTCACCAAGTAAATGAATTTTTGCAGTATCTGTTTTGCTTAGTCAGAATTCTTGTCTAGTCATGTCTTTAAGCAGGTAGGAAATTTGCTAGTTATTACATGATGCACATGAGAAATTAGCTAGAGGTATCCTGACAGCATACCAGAAACATGAGCTATCATGCATGTCAGCAAGGCATAAGATGCAATGTTAAATGGCACTCCCAAACCCATATCGGCAGATCGCTGATACATCTGACAGGATAGCTCCCCATTGGCTACATAAAACTACAACCACAAGATGAAAGAGAAGATTAGTACATAAACAATAAGTTCTGCCATAAACAAAACCAAGACAACACTAACTTGAGCAAACATATGACAAGGTGGAAGTGCCATCAGTTTAAGATCAGAAGGATTCCAAGCTGAAAGAATAATGCGTCGGTCATCTGGATTGTTTTTAACTTTGTGAATAACATCAGCCAATTGGTCAAACCCCTGGCCACTGTAGTCAGTATGCATGTCAATGTACCTGTATATAGCAGGTTCAATGGAACAAGTTACCACATAACTCAAGAGTTTTGACCAACTGTATGATGAGTAAGTTTTCAAAGACTGACCTGGCACCAAAATGTCTCCACTGAAACCCATATACTGGTCCCAAATCACCCTCTTCCCTATCCTTCAAGCCAATACTGAAATGGAATGCCAAACTTAAGATGGTCCAACAATTATAATAGACTTGATAGCAAGAAGAGATAAAATCTTACCTATCAAGATAATCTCTGGATGCATTGCCATCCCAAATATGAATGCCCTTCTCTTGTAGGACCTGAACTAAAAACATCTTAGTTATGCAAGCTAAATGGGCCAGAAATCATTAAAACAAAATGGTAACTATCTCCGAGATGCGCCATAACAAATTGCACAAAGCATTATTGGCAAGGAAACAGAACCCAAATTATACAATCAGTGAGGAACAGAAAGAAACCTTAGCACTTGTTGATCCACTGATGAACCACAAGAGTTCTTCAATGACGCCTCTCCAGAAAACTTTCTGAAACCCAAAATAACAAACAAAATAAGTCAAATGATCTGCGATTGCAGTTCACATTGTAGTGGTAGGAAAAATTGGACACGGATTATATCAAAAGCACATAAAACTACAAACAAATATATAACAGGATACCTTTGTTGTAAGAAGGGGAAATGATCTGCGTAAATTGTATCTCATCTGCAGCAATAGTAAAACATCACAAAATTATCACAGATACACCAAACAGGCATTAAATTACCCGTACATATAAACAGGGAAGGCAAATAGAGAAAACTTTGTTTGATATTCATCCGCACAAGTTTACACACAAAGCTTCACCTTTCCTTCCCTTTTTTCTTATTCACATTATGATCAAATGTGAATCCTTCTCCAACCAAAATTTTACTTGCAGTACTCCCTTCTCCCTATTAAACATATTTGATGTACTCACTTCTTCAAACACACCCAAAATAAAGGAAGAGAGAAAAAAACATACAGAGCTGAACTTTATCTTTGTTGAGAAGACAGCTGAATTTTATATACTTCTCATTACCTGGCAACCAAATTTCGACAAAGTACCAGTGCCTGTCCTGTCATCCTTTAGCATGCCATTCGAGATGATCTCTTCAACCAGTCTCAGATACATGAATTCTTCATGTTTCTCAAATACCATTTTAGGCAAGAAGGAAAACGATTTAACCTCAATATTAGAAGAATCTGAACCATTCTCAGGAATTTCACTATTTGACTGATTAACAGTTTCTACTTCAGAATTCTTCACACGAACATAGGTGGTAAAAGAATAGCGAATCTTGTTCTCGATCACAGGAAATGATGAGTACCAGGGTCGAAATACCAAGGTGTCAATAGCAGGAGTAAAAGTATCACATGCTATATCAGTCTCAATTTCAGTGATATGGACTGCATCACATCCATGAGCATTCAGGGAATCTCTGCATCAAGAAGAAGAATATGTTGAAAAATTAGCATTAAAGGTTAGCCAAAAAAGGAAGCAGCAAGAAAGCTGACCTGAAAATTTCACCACCTCCTATAACAAACACATTCTCAATAGAGAGACAATAAGGCGAGGCTGCCAATAGTTGCAAAGCAGAGACTAAACTTCCACATATGACAACATTTTCTGCTGTAGCAATGTCAAAACTTCCTGAACGTGTGAGAACAACATTGAGGCGTCCAGGAAGAGGGCGATGTTCAATAGGAATACTTTCCCAAGTCTTTCTTCCCATAACAACAGCATTCCTTTTTGTAGGATCCGTAGTAGTCCCAGTGATACCCTTGAAGAACTTGAGATCTGTAGGCAGTCTCCAAGGTAACTTCCCCTCCTTTCCAATACCCATATTTTGAGTTGCAGCAACCACAACCTGGTAAGTCCGTTGTGGAGTAAAATGAGCATTGCCGTTACCATTGGAAACGCCGGTCTTTGTTTCACTGGCCATAACTGAGTAAGAGACCTGGATTGAACTGAATAATACTGATCTGCGCCTAAGATCGACCGACCGGTTTTTGCCAAAACGCAATAAAACCTGAAATACACAATAGGCACCAAATTTATCAATGATGTGTTCTCAAAATGCAAGTAAATAGTCTACAAGGAGATGCAAACACGTTCATTCATTGGGTTCAAAAGTTTAGACAAACAAATTTCAAATTTACTACTGCTGTATAGGAAAAATAATAACTTAGAACAGGGATATATAACCAAATGCGACCTATTTTAACAATATAGAGCAACTGCATATCTAATTATGTAATATTACCAATAAACATAGGAAAAGGTTAGAAATTTATCATGCAAGAGTTCAGGTACTACTATCTAGTCGCTACTTATTCCAAGCAGGCAATAAACGGCTCCAGCCATTCATTCCAAGCAGGCAATAAACAGCACAAGCCACTCACCTGGCTTATTCGGCAGCCAAATATAATGGGTTAAGATAAACTATCAAATATTAATGCAAAAACCATGCTATTTGATCTCACTTATTCGTCAGGAATTACCATAGAGAAACTAATTGAACAAATTTGATAAAAATTTCCTCTCATTGTACAAAAACCATTTAAGGAACTCAAATTTATTTTGTTTCAACACCAAAATTTCATCTCAGCTTTTTACCATATCAATCTTCATTGTATAATTGCTCTCGACAAAGCTCTGACATAGATTGAAAAGAGGAAGAAACAACTAGAAATGGAAAAAACAAAAAGCATTGAAGATAATATGCTCGTAAAGGAAACACCAAACTCTCTATGGCAGGAAATGCGAACTTTCTATGGAAAGAAATGCGAACTTCCTATGGCAAAGTA
Source organism: Solanum pinnatisectum (assembly GCA_035578085.1). Lineage (NCBI taxonomy): Eukaryota > Viridiplantae > Streptophyta > Magnoliopsida > Solanales > Solanaceae > Solanum > Solanum pinnatisectum. Next base: position 66,758,480 of record CM069076.1, read on the forward strand.
ATTTGTGGATAAGTGGTGTTATACACATTAGGCGCGTGTATAACACTTGAAAAAATATGTCCAGGAGTCTCTTCGTAAGGAGTATTAGTTCCAGTCCAAAAAAGATAAGGGGGGTAAAAGGATGCTCGTAAAGTTATAGTGTATAACTGAGTTTTCGGGATAAGTTTAGGGGGCAATTTATGTATTTATAGCTCAGTTGAGCTAGAGAAAATTCAAATTCAATTTGAGCAAATTAACAAAGAACATGTCCCAGGAAGTCTGTAAAGAAAATGCCGCGAAAATTTAAGAGGCAACAGGACTCGCACAATACGAACTACTCTCCACAGATGAAATTAACACAACTTAAAATGTTATCAGATAATTGATTCTCATTTGGCTTTCTTTTTAACTGTACTTGACTACGACTAAATTTAAGAATCAACAGAACACGTCACGACAAGCGTGTAACGGGAATGTAACAAGACTTTAAGAATTAACAGAAAACGTCACGACAAGCGTATAACGACAATGTAACAAGAATTTAAGAATCAACAGAACTAACACGACATGAACCATTTTTATAGATGTAAACAATACAAACTAAAATTCATCATAAATTCAATCCTCAATTAAAAAAATGAAGAATTCTAACAAAGCTTTTTCTTTTTACAGATTAAGGAAACAACACATCTGAGATAAAAAAAAAAACTTAAAAGGAAAACGCAGCAAGAAATTAGTAATGACCAGAACTCACATGATACGAACTAGCACTATTTTTATAGATGAAATCAGTCAAAACTAAAATGCATCATAAAATCAATCCTCAATTTAAAAAACTGGAGAATTCTACCAAAGCTTCTTTTTTTTACTGAAAAAGGAAACAAAACATCTGAGAGAAACACATCTCTAGAAAAGCTTAAAACAAAATGCAGTAAGAAATTAGTAATCATCAGAACTCACATGATATGAACAACTACTTTTATCAATGAAATCAGTCAAAGCTAAATGCACCATAAAATCAATTCTCAATTTTTTTAAAAAATAGAGAATTCTAACATACTATAAAAGAAACAATACATCTTACAGAAACGCATCGCTAGAAAATCTTAAAGAAAAAATGCAGTAAGAAATCAATCAAAACTAAAATGCATCAGTCAGTAGCAACAAAAGGCAGTGAAAATTACCGATCGGAAAACAAAACCTGAGATGAATGAAATTTTGAAGAGCCAGATCAGAGATTAGGGTTGTAAACTGTGAGAGAAGACAAATATATAGAGAAGAAAACAAGAGGCGGTTTCGAATATTGTGAGCAGTGAAAGAGTAGGGAGGGGGACTGGACTATAAATGGGAAGAAACAAGTGAGGACTGACTATGGAGCGAAAACTTCAAGAAAAATCCAAAACCACTCTTGACGCGGAGCAGCGCCATGCCATTTTTTCCGTGAATTTGTGATGATATTTTTAAAGAATAATTTTATTTTTCTTTAATTAAACATACATTGTTTGTAAAATATATAATATATTTTAATTTAATTTAAACACCCAATATTGATTATTATTTTTATTTGACTCGTAATGCATAATCTTGGAAAAAAGAAGTCCTAGTAATAATCTTCACTTTTTTGTAGTTGGGTTTCTCTTTTTATTAATTATGTATATGTAAATGAGGATCTTTTTAAAATTATTAAATTTATCTTCTTCTTTTTTCTTTTATAATTATAATAAAAAAAGATAATTAACTAATTTCTTTGTAAAATAAAAGTTGGAGTTTCAACGCAACATGAAGATATTAATAACAGTTGTGAAGATATTAATAACAGTTTTTTATTGCGATAAGATGTAATTAATTGATCAGTTGATTAAAGTAATTCTATGTGATTGGGTGTAACTACTTTGACCGATTAATTCTATCCAATTTATGTTATATAAATTGACTAGACACAATAGAATCGCTGTAATTAATCAATCAAAGTTAGTTACACCCAATCACATAGAATTACTTCAATCAACCGATCAATTAATTATATCTTATCACATTAAAAAACTTAAATTTATCAGTCAAAGCTAGTTATGACCCATTGCAATAGTATTGCTTTAATTAATCGATCAATTAATTATGTCTTATTGCAATAGAAATACTTCAATAATCCGTCAAAGTTAGTTGCGTCCCATGAATTGCTTTAACTAACCGAACAATTAATTATGTATTATCGCAATAGAAATACTTTAATTAATCAGTCAAAGTTAGCTACGTTCCAAATTACTTTAAATAATCGATCAATTACTTACGCCTTATCGCAATAGAAATACTTTAATTAATCAGTCAAAATTAATACGTCCCATGAATTGCTATAATTAATTGATCAAACAATTTGTCACAATTGTTATTAATATCTCTATGTTGCGTTGAAACTCCAATTTTTATTTTACAATGAAATTTGTTGATATCTTTTTATTATAATTGTAAAAGAAAAAAAAGGATAAATTTAATAATTTTTAAAAAGATCCTCATCTACATAATTAATAAAAAGAGAAAGGGAAAAAATTACGCGGTTAAGCAAATATATATTATTTAATTACTCATCATAATTATAGTTTGATATAATTACCACTCGCGACTAACATTAACCATTAATTACGTAAGCTGACTTCATTTGTATAATTAGTCACATTTGTATAATTCGCCACATTTATATAATTCGCAACTAACAATTCTTCGTTTGATTTATATATGACGATGATTTCCTTTGATTTTTTTAGTTTTATCATCATATACATTCAATCTTTTTGTGTATAACTTTTTAAAGTTTGTATAAACATGTAGTTTTCAAATTTAGTCCAAACTTTATATTACTTAATTATACAAAAACACGTGAATTATACAATCATACTTGTGAATTATACAAACAAAATGCGAATTATACAAATTACTGTCCTATCTCGCTCGCATCTCTCCTCCCTCTCCCAATCTCGCTCACCAGGAACTTATGTATAATTATTTTAGTAAATAAAGTAAAATAGTGTCTAGACTAAGCACTTTTAGGGTCTTTACCATATTCTTCATAGCAAATTATGCTAGTTTTTGTCTAACCTTTCTTTTAAAAAAAAAAAAAAAAAATCACTTCTATTTGGAATGTGCGAGTTCAGATTTAATTGACCTGGAATGCAGGTCCTAGACGCCAGGTAGAAAACATTAAAAAAAAGGGTGGAAAGTCATAGGGAAAACCCATTAATTGGAACAATCCAAATACAGAATTGTCAACATTGACAGGAACCAAACTACCAGAGGAATTTCTGAGTTTCACATCCTGTCATGTTTAAGTGCTTAAAAGAAACCATAATTTTACAGACCATCAAAGAATCTTAAATGGTCTTCGAATGTCTCCCCATGACGGATTTTGGACAGTGATCCATCTTCTTCCACCTACAAACAACAGTATGCACAATCCTTCTCAAAATTTTGTATCAATATTACAATAGTGAAGATGATCAAATGCATGTCTTGGATGTGAAGTTACATGTCATACGAGAAGAGATGTTGCTATGACTATCAGATTCATAGTATACTATTGTTGTGATCACTTTGATAACGTTAAGCAGCAACTAAGAAAACCGTGGATAGTGCTTCCAACGACAAAATTTTCAGGATGCTATAAGCAAAAAGTTGCATTCAACTCTCTTATCTTGTGAGTAGCAGTAGTATCATTAACAAAATCCAGCCAAGCACCAAGTTAGCATTTAAAAGGACATTTTTTTTTTTGCAGTCTTTAAAAAAGCAAAAGGGCATGTGAGTTATAGATTTTGTCAATAGATACTAGTCATATGGAAGCTTGACTCTCAATTCTTCACAACAAAATACCAGCTTAAGATTTAGGACCAAGTTAATTGTTAATGTAACCATGTACTCTTCACTTCGGGTACAAGATGTTGACAAGAACACCAAGTCTCTTTTCCATCATGACAAGGTTTGAGGGTAGATTAGTGGGCGTAAGGAACACCAGAAACAAATACTAGGAGCAAAACATCATTTTAATAACAGGTTAAGATAATATACCCAATACTCTGGTGGGCGCATCTTGAGATTGTAAGTTGATGCCATACTCATGCAGTAAGCACCTGCATCGTGAACTACCAAACCAGTGCCCTGAATCCAAATGTCATAATTAGTATGGCTTTAATGTGTATCAAGAAATCTTTAAATGAGAAGCCAAACTTTGTCCTGTTCTAGCAGGCAATGAGAGTTCAAAACAAATTACCCTAGTAGGGGCGGGAAGTTCACGGTCCTTCCCCAGGAAATCAGCCGACTCACATACAGGACCAACAACATCAAACTTAGCAATTGCAGCTTCCGGAGGTGCAGGGGAAACAAGCTCTATGTGCTGCAATCAACAAATCATTCACTGAGCAAGAGTGCAGGAGGTCATAAAATCCACACAATCGTAAATCAGATATGCACAGTGTGAATAAAGAGTGAGGTACAAATTGTATGCTCATACAATGAGTATAATTACCAACAGTAGGCTACTTCAAAAAGTTGAACAACATGAACACCAACAAGAACAAAACATAAGATTTTTGGAGTACGCACATCACAAAAATTCCGCAGCGCGAGCATTTTAAGTAAACAACTTTGAAAAGTAAATAATTGCTAAATCCCCCTAAAGAATAGCACAACTTCAGAAGAGAAAGAAGCAGGGACACCAGGGATGTTTGGGGGATGAGGAAAACTGCATCCAACTGTTACAACATGAACTGAAAGCATATCATTTGACATCCATTAAACGACATATAACAGTCATGAATACAGATCAAGGGAAAGGGGAACTGTTTGAATAAGCTAGACTGGTTATTAGCTTAATATGTGTGAGAGAGAAGGAAGAGTCAATTCTGATAGCTGCTAGAAAAATAGTTCGCAGCCTCACCTGATAAGCATCATAAAGACTTGGACGTATAAGCTCAGCCATACTACCATCAATCACAATAAAGTTTTTGGTCCCATTGGTTTTAACTCCAGTAACTCTGTTAACCAAGCAGCATGTGTTTGCAATTAGTGATCTTCCAGGTTCAATAATGAGATTGAGGTTTCGAGAAAGGACCAATTCTCGTACCTGCAATACACATGAAAGGAAGTGTCAGCTAAACCCAGGTTAGACCCACAGTTTGAGCACTAACTTCAATTTTAGTCAAAACTTAAAAATTCTAGCAAGCTGATATACATTGTAGCCTTGCACTGTATCAATCAAAACTTTGAGAAGTAGAGCATCAGTATGCGAAAGCAATCTATCTTTCTCACCCAAATTGCCCACTATAAATCGTGGCAATCAAGGTGGTTCTGCTGTCAATGCACATATCACGAACCCCTAAACTTCAGTTGAAAGAGAAGCTTGTAGTAGCCAGCTCAACTGACCACTCCATGGGAAAATAAAGAGAAACATATGTTGACATATATTATTCGTTGCTTAAACTCACCAGTACAGTAACAATCGTATCAGGTATGTTCCAAAGCTTTTTTGACAAGTAAATTAAGAATCAAAGTGAAATAAAGTCACTACTAAGAACAAGTCTTGGGGTAACTCACACTACTAAAAACACTCTGGCACATGTCATATTGTATTATATGAGGTTGAAATTTTACCGTATTAATAAGATCTCTAGGTGAAGGAAGGATAGCTCCAGCATGATAGTAATCAATCCCTAAACCACCTCCAATATTCAGGTAATCAATTTCAAATCCTTGAGATCGGATTTCGTCAATGTAGTTCACCATCAAGACAGCTGCATCTCGAAAAATGTCTACCTGGAAAAGACAACAATGTTTTAGGTCAACAAAACACTGGGAGAAATGTCATCCACCATGGAGATATTACATTTTATATAAACAAAAATATTTTATAAAGGATATATACACAGACAGTATATTTAAAATGGAGAGGAAGAACAGAATAAAGGATCAGCTAAATATGGTATCAAGTTCGCCTGAAGAGAAATGTAGCATAGGGATCCACCAACACATTACTTGTTAAACATGTAAATCGTACTTCTACAAACTGTAGATTGGCTGAGATATTACTAGGAGGGAAGTCTGATATGCATATGGAATGACAGCTAAATTCTTGCATTTTCCCCTTCAAATATTTGTCTTAACAAGCAAATATATATATTATGGCTTTAACCCTCCAAAAAGTAACAGAAAGAACTAGAGGGGGTAAATGGGGGCACGGAGTATTAATTTAAGTTATAAATGAACTCATATTATATTTATATCTTATAGTGTTGAGTAGATGGCAACAAGGTAATGCCAGCCACCAAATAAATGAAACCCAATAAAGCATTAGAAGATAGGTCATGATTCATATTTCCCATTGGTACTACACATAACTAAAGATATTAAACAACCAAGTCAATATACTATCCAAATACAGAAGAGCAGAAAAGTCAAAAATCTGAATTCTACAAAGTAGAGAAACTCATGTTAGAAATAATTAAATGCAGACAATCCTAATATTACCTTGGTGATAGTTGACCCAAGATGACAATGAGCTCCAACAAGTTTCAATTCTTGAGGATGTGCCTTGACAGCATCTAGAAACCATTGCAGCTTCTCATTTCTGATGCCAAATTTGGAGCTCTTATTGCCGGTGGCAACGTAAGGATGAACCTAACCCACTCAAGAAGTCAGTACAAAATGATTACAAGGCACAATGGTTCATCAGCCAGTATAAAATATTACTGAATGTTAGCCTGATCATGTTAGTAGTAAAATGTCTGCCAAATAATTGAGGCACAGAGAGGAATTGTAGTGGAATAAGCAGACATCCAAGCATTATACTCATCATGGCACGTGAATACCTGGGGATCCACATCTGGATTAATCCTGAGTAGCACGTTAACTTTCTTCCCAGCCAGCCTTGAAGCTGCTACAATGTTATCCAAGTCAAATTCGCTGTCTATGTTTACAAACACACCTGCTTGGGCAGCTAGCACTAGGTCCTCTAACAGCTTTCCATTTCCATTAAAAATACACCTATGCGAGAAAAGTTGATGAATTAAATTAATGCAATATAACCGCGAGTGGCTAAATGAAAAGCAAATACATTAAACTCAAATGTACAAAAGAGAAAAAACCATGTATAAAACAAAGAGGATAGATTAAACTTTTGCTCAATGTCCTCTGCAAATCCTTACAATGTGTATCAAGTACATTACAGTGTCCTAGCTAAATAGAAGTAATGGAAGTCATGTTATGTGAGAGGTGATACTGTCTAAAGAAAGTATACTTCACCAGCTAACTTAGTAAGAAATAACCTCTAATACAATAAAAGAAAGTCTTACTTAAAAAACAAAAAGCTGGGAAGTGCTTGAGTCCAAAGTTTGATATAGACCCTAAAGGAGCACAACAAATTTGAGAAGTACATGGTAAAAGGCATTACCTTTGTTCCCGGGCAAGTTACAAATGTTTGTAGGGGTAAGAAGCAGGGTTCTCTCTTTCTTTGCGTAACAATTTTCTCTTGCTGCAACACTCACTAATGTAACCACTAGAAATTCTTTTTGATTTCCACCAAGATTTTGGGCACACTAATCCCACACATATGACAGATCTTCCTAAACTAGTACAGGCACAAGATATTTACACCTACCTCTAATTCAGCCCCAGACAACTAGAGAATACCCCAAGCTACCTCCAACCAAAAAACTAAGGCAGGCTTTACTACTGGTAAAACTTCTCATTCTCATGTCTTAAACTACCAAGTTTATCTTTTCCACTTTTTGTTGGGTGAATCGACCTTACAACTCGAACATATATTACACCAAAGTACATTCAAGAAAGTAAATTTGAAGGTTTTCCACATGTGTTACAAATTAGTGAATACCAGTTTATGGGATTGGGATATAGTACGAAACTAACAGGATTATCAAGAAACAAAGATTCTAAACAACAGAACTATTTCAAGAAACAAAGATTCTAGACAATAGAATTATTTCAAGAAACAAAGATTCTAAACAATAGAATCATTACTTGGTAGGATCAAATCCAGCAGTAAGTGCCAATTTGAGTTCATTCCCACTAACCAAAACAGCTCCACAACCAAGGCCCCTCAAATGTTCCAAAATCTTGAGATTATTATTGGCCTTAATAGCATAACCAATAATCGAATTCAAACCTTCTAAAGCCGACTTATAAGCCTCAACATTCCTAGTAATTTGGGGCTTACTATATAAATAAAAGGGTCGTCTTTCCACAGTCTCCATAACATCTTCAACCTTAACACCTTCACAATACAAAAACCCATCTTCAGATTTCTTGAAACAATGCTGAAATTTCTGAGTTTGGGGCTCAGAAGTTGATACAGATGCCCTTATGCTAAGATTTCTTGAAATGGGCTTCAACGGAAAATTGGGTTTGAAAAAAGAAAGTTTTTGTGATGCATTTGATGGGTATTTGAGGGACTTGTGAAGTGATGGAGAGTGTGAGACAAGGTGTGTAGCCGCCATTGTTGGAGTAAAGATACCCAAAAAGGCTTTTAGTCTTTGTGAATTTGCAAGGGTTTGCACAGATTAATAGGAATCTGTCATTAAAAAAATGCTTCTAAATTGAAATATCGTTTTCTTGATTATTTTTTTTAAAAGATTTTGATTAGGGATAGCTATGATACTACTACAAAGGGTACGAAAAAGATGGCTTCAAACAACTAAATCAATTAAATAAATAGATTATATTATATTTTATTTTATTTTATTTTATTTTATTTTATTTTATTTTATTTTATTTTATTTTATTTTATTTTATTTTATTTATTAAAAATAAGCTGAAAAAAATCAATCCAAACCACTAAATTATATTCACAATTTTATAATTATATAATTGCAATATATTTGTTTTTATATATTTTTCATCAAAAAATTGGGTTTTAATATTAATTTAGCACTAGTAAACTAATGGACTTTAGGCTAAACCCCATTTCTTAAAGAAAGAGATGAATTAAAATTAATTTATGAAAATAGATTATATTTATATATATATATATATATATATATATATATATATATATATATATGTATATGTCTCTCTATATATTTTATATTTTTTAGATGTTTGACGTATTAGGTTTTATAACAAATACATGTTGTATTCATGAATACAAATTGTATCAATGAATACGTGTTGTATCGATGAATATTGTCTGCATGTATACAAATATATAAACAACAAAAACTATCATAGACTATATTCATTCACTCTAATTGTATTTGTATTCATTCATTCTTATATCATTTGTATTCATGTACACATTCAGGTTGTATCACAAATACAATTTGTGTGTATACAAATATATAAACAACAAAAAAATACTAGGAACTCTATGCATTCGCTTTAGTTTCACTTGTATTCATTCATTTTTATAGCACTTGTATTCATTTGCTCTTGTATCACTTGCATTCATACGCAGATTTGAGTTGACTTAACAAATATCAGGTGTATATGAAGATACAAATAATATAAAAGAATGTAAGAGAAAGACGAGCGGATCAGAAGAGAGGGTGAAAGATACTAGAGAGAAGACGAATACACATTGATACATATTGTATACGGCGAATATCAATTGTACCAACAAATAAACAAATATAGTTTGACAAATACATGGTAATATAGATTGATACACGTATCAACTAATACAATTTGATACATCTGTTATTTCAATCTATGTGAAGGTGCTAGGAGTACAAAAGTCAAAACATAGCACATGTTTATTATATCATGTAAAAAAAAAAAAAAAACTAACTATGAGATTTGTACTTAAGGGGTGTTTGGATTTATTTTTTTATGGTAGCTTATAAGCTAAAAGTCATAAGTTGATCCTATCCGACTTTTGATTTTTAGCTTATTTTTGTATGTTTATTGCCTAATTAAAAGTAAGTGCTTAAAAACACTTTTTATAATTATCAGATGTATAAATAAAAAGGAGTTCAAAAGTCAAAAGTTTCTTATAATAAGTCAATCCAAACACCCTCCATGAACATTTGTCATATTTATACATATTACCATCATAAATGAGGCTTTTCCCCTTGCACTAACTAATACAAACATGACTAGCTTTGATTTGTTTATTTTTTTCATAACTTCACTCTCAAATTTTAATGAAAGCTTATATGATTGTTGACGATGAATATAAACTATTAAAAGATCATAGTGTAAGAAGCTAATCTAAAGGAAATATTCATCGAGAGCTAAACTAAAGAAGTGTTGTACGGTTAAGTGACCAATGAAGTCAACCTCCTTTCTATGAGAATATTCTTGTAGAGCTAAATTTTATTTTATTTTTGACATAGTAAAATTTATGATAGACTTTGGTGCCAGTTATCAAGAGAAAGAAATCACAAAATATAATGTTTCTTTAATTCAGTATTTGATACTATAAGGTAACATTTAATATAATAATTAGTGATACACTGTCCATAATCCGTTGCCAACAAGTTGCAAGGTTGCAATGCCACTTAGTGGAGCAGCATAATGTTAGATTCATTGACAAATTGACTTGAGGTAATCTAAGCTTGATAATGTTGTTTTATTAATCATCTTTTCCAATTAACCCCTTAGCAAATTTAAATATTATATTGAACAAAATAAATTGATCAACCACCAACTTCCTTCTCTCACCCATATGTATTTATACCAATCTCTTAATAATTCTCAATCTAAGAATGCATTATGAATTTCAATAATTTGGTTCACATGTATATTTTGGAATAATGGAAAATTTAATGCCATTCCTTGAACCAAATGTAACATAATAATTAGAGACATGATAATTCATCAACATTATTATGTAACATATTATTATAATTTATGACTATATTTTCAGTCTCTTACATGCATGAATAATTAACTCTCATATCATGAAGAGTACAATATTATTTCTTTTCTTGCAGAAGGATTGACCGTCTATAGGTAGTTGGATAAGGTAATAATCGGTTCTCTTCCACTTCAAATAGGTAAATTAAATATCAATAATAGCAAATCTAATGTAATTCCACAAAGTAAAGTTTAGAAAAGGTAAAACGTAAGCAACTTTACTAAGGTAGAGAAGTTACTCCTTATTTATCCAGACTTGAAACCGACAATGTGAATGAGCTCACACAGAAAGGAAAAAGTACAAATAGCTTAAAAATTATTTGTGTCATTTATGAAGATGACATTGATAAAGCAAAAAAAAGAAAAATGAAAGGCTTATAAGCGTGGGGAGAGTACCTATAGTTTGAACATAGTGCTTTGCATTACGCATAAAACACGAAGAAGATATTAGCTTAGCTGTATATTTGACTAATGTGAGGACCTCGTCAAATTAAAAATAAAAACTAGGAGTAGTAATTATTATCAAATTTATGTATCCAAATCAGCATTTATCTGATTAGAAAAATAGAAAGAAATATTATCGCTTGTCCATTAGCTAAGTTATTGGGACAGCAATACTTTCGGAGACTAATAATTCGGTTATATAAGACAACTCCCTACCAATTTTCTCAAATGTCCCTGATACTTATGTCACTGGTAAAAATAATAATCTTCTTCCTCCTAATTTTCCTGTTGTCTTCATTTTTTTCTTGAATGTCATTAACATTAATTGTTTAGGATTCTTCGGTTGAGAGATTGAATTGCCGTGTCGTTATGTTATTTAGCTTGAGTTATGTTTAATGTTCAGTTTCTTAACATGTTATTAAAATCAGACTAATACGTTCCTAAGGTGCACGCATTTGTTAGATTGTCCCCTGTTGGTTTGAAATGATTCTTGCCTCATGAATTAACTTTTGGTTTCTTCATATTTTTCTATTTCTGATGGTGCTTTCAAATGTTTTTTCTTTTCTGACTTTGCTTTTTTTTTGTTTGAAAAGTTGTAGGAATTCAGCAAGAAAAGATTTAAACCTCTAATTTGTGAGAAACTATCACCAGGAGATTACAGCTAGCTTAATTCAATCATGAGTGAGTACAAGTCAGGACCTCTTGAAAGACCTGTCAGGCCAAGTAAGTTTGAACCCTGTTTTGTGTTGTTGTTAGTCTATGGCTATCATCTTGATTGTTAGGTAGCATATGGCATCTGCTTATGTTTGTTATTTGACAGGTCTAGAGAAGTTTGATATGGATGCAGAAGATGAGCGGAAGACGAGGCTTGGGTCTATCAAGAAAGCGGCAATTAATGCCTCCACCAAGTTTAGAAATTCTCTAACAAAAAGGGGTCGTAGAAACAGCAGAGTCATGTCTGTCATTGTTTTAGAAGATGAGCATGACGCGGAGGAATTGAAGGCAGTTGATGCCTTTCGCCAAGCTCTCATCCTTGAAGAATTACTTCCTGCTAAACATGATGATTATCATTTGATGCTAAGGTGACCAAACTGTTTTCTTATGTACCTTTGTCATCAGATCATGTCTTTTCCTTAATACATACCATCTCAAAAAGAAAAATGTGAAAAATGACAGATTCTTGAAGGCTAGAAAGTTTGACATTGAGAAAACAAAGCAGATGTGGTCTGATATGCTCCAGTGGAGGAGGGAATTCGGTGCAGACACCATCACAGAGGTTTTTTTGATAATGCTACTGAGAACTATAATCTCAAGTTTTTAGGAACTGATGATGATGTTTTGTGCATCTTGATTAGGACTTTGACTTCAAGGAAAAGGAAGAGGTCCTAAAGTACTATCCACAAGGCCATCATGGAGTTGACAAAGAAGGGAGACCAGTTTACATTGAAAGAATTGGTCAAGTAGATTCGGTCAAGCTATTACAAGCCACAACAATGGACCGATATCTCAAGTATCATGTACAGGAGTTCGAGAGGACCATTAATGAGAAGATGCCAGCCTGCTCACTTGCAGCCAAAAGACACATTGACACAAGCACAACTATCCTGGATGTCCAAGGAGTGGTATGATCATAGGATAAATTTTTCACAATCAATCAGTGTGAACCTGCCTCATTTTTCGGGTTACTAATATAACTTACATGAATGCCTGCCTCAGGGACTTAAAAACTTCAACAAGTCAGCAAGGGATCTCATTCAACGCCTCCAGGCTATTGATGGCAACAATTACCCCGAGGTACAACAGGGCAGCCATTCATATCATTTGTTAATAAGAGTTTTTAAGTCCTCATGTTTAATTAAATCATGTATTCAACTTCTAGAGCTTGTGCCGAATGTACATCATCAATGCTGGCTCTGGATTCAGGCTCTTATGGAATTCCGTCAAGTCATTCCTTGATCCAAAGACCACTCAAAAGATCCATGTAAGCTCATACTCAACCACAAGTCTAAGCACTATTTTTGTCTGTCATGTAGTATAACACAAGTCTTATTGTGTTTTTTCTAGGTTCTTGGCAATAAATATCACAGCAAGTTGCTTGAAATAATTGACGCAAGGTAACTCTTAACTTGAGGTGAAATTATACATTTCACACTAGATTATCTGCATAGAGCCTAATTATTGTTTGATTGTACCAGCGAATTGCCGGAGTTCTTAGGTGGAACATGTACTTGTGCTGATAAAGGAGGATGCATGGTTTCTGATAAAGGTCCATGGAATGATCCAGAAATAATGAGGGTAACTTTCAACTTTGTAGTTTTGCATTCATAAGATTATTAATACTATAAGATGAATTCCTAATTCGCAAGTCCTTTGGTTCATTTGTACCTTTAAGACTGCTAGTGGTATCAATTTCCTCTGAAATCTGTGATTGATTTGATTGATGCACAGATGGTTCGCAATGGTGAGCATAAATGTTCACACAAAATTGTAATCTCTATTGATGAGAAAACTATCCCAGAGGATGACAATGCCAACACCAAGGTGTGTATTATCTCATCTCTGCTGTTTTTCTCAGTTACTTTTATTCTTCATTAAATATATTGGATGAGTAACAAAGTCCCTCAATGTTGCAGAAGAGCACTTCTTTTAGAAAGGAAACTGACTCTTCCAAGGTTCAAAGGGATAATGGCCAGCTTTCCCCTGTCCGTGAGGAAGTAAGTTGCTTCTTCATCAGACACAACTTTTCCGACTAATTCAGACTTCTTTTAGCTTCTTCACAGTGCTATACCTTAATCTAAATTCTACGTTTTGGTTTTGCTTTTCAGTTTGATATCCCTATCGTGGACAAGGCTGTCTATGCGACTTGGCCTAAACAAGTAAAAGCTGGCAACTTAGCTAATTCTAAAGGTACATACAAATCCCCCTTGATGTTGAGGAATGTTATATGATGTTGAGCAATCCTTACCTCATGGTTGAGTTCAGTATTTTTCTCTTTCTGCTCATTCCTCTGTGCTATATTAACATGTATTCCTTTTTTCGAGCAACAGATTTCTTCCCTGTCCACGATGCTTGTAAGTCATCAGAAGGATTTGGCAACCCTGTTTTCAGTGGAGTGATGACTTTAGTGATGGGCATTGTGACATTGGTTCGGATGACTAAAAACATGCCAAGGAAACTTACAGATGCTACACTCTTGGCTGGTTCTTTGTATAGTGCTGACATGATTAAAGAACAGACTCATGGACATGTCATCTCGACAAAAGATTACATTAGCATGATGAAACGCATGGAAGAACTCGAGGATAAGGTCATTACTCTTAGCCAGAAACCTTCTTCTATGCCACCTGAGAAAGAGAACATGCTTAACGCAGCCATCAACCGGGTTGGTACTTTGGAGGAAGAACTTATAGCTACCAAGAAGGTATTATCTGCTTTTCTTCAGATTAGAAGGAATCTTTCATACTCCATTAACAAAACCTTTTTTTGCTTAACTTTTAAACTGACAGGCTCTTGATGAAGCTCTTGTTCGTCAACAAGAGCTCCTATCCGTCCTTGAGAAGAAAAAGAAGAAGAAGAAGTTCTTTGTTTTTTAAGTTTGAATTTCTTTAGATAGATGTAGAGATGGTGATTTTATTTTTTTGGCCCAAGAAAGTTTGTTTGAATGATAAACTTGAACATTGTTTACATTACTTGTTCTGCTATTCACCAGCACTACTGCAGTAGCTTTGTTCTATCTTCTTCAGTGAGATTTACTGTTCACCCTCTCCATTGGAGCTCTAATTGTAAATGCCATATATTATGGCACATTACAGATACATCAGCTTGTATTTTTTTCTGTAAATAAAGATGGAAGCAGTTTGCTGTTTGCTTTTGTTCATATTACAGTCTTGTTTTCCATGACAGCAGCATTTTTCACTACACTCTTTTAACATACAAATTCGTATAAATCATTCTTTGCCCTTTTGCTTATATTATTTAGTTTGTTTTAATTGAGCTTTTAGCTTTCATTATTTCACTTCAATTCACACAGATGGAGAAATGTTCCATTCCTAAATTATTAAGGAATTAAAAATCACTACCCGTTCAGAAAAAGTTAGTGCATTTCTACTCGAATATAAGGCATGAGATGATTGTGAATCACATCACCTTCAAATGTTACATCAACAACTACTACACCTTGATCTCAAACAAGTTAGAGTCGGCTATATGATCCAGACTTTCTTTATTTTATATCATCATTTCAAATATTACTTCAGAATGTCAAAAACAAACACACAACAAACTTAAAAGAAAATATAATTTTTCACATTATGAGCAAGTGTTCACCTCATTTTGTAAATGAAATACACGATCCAAAAAGGAATTACTTAACACGGATGCACTGCACAATGACTGGGAGTATTTTGACAACACATTACAAATATGTATCTCATTTGAGATACTACAGTGGAAGTCCCCGTCCTGAACCATCGTCATCTTAAAAGCAAAACTTCTTCTTTTTCTGCAGAACAAGGCATTATGATGCAAATTAGAAACAAAACTCAATTTATGGAACCACACGAATACACCAACTTAATAGCACAAAGAGGAAAATGCACGCGCATTCCTGTTCAAAAAACTTGATTTCTCATACTAGTTTTTCATCTCAGCGAGTAATAAACGTAAGATATTATGGCAACAAAATCCTAACTAGGCTAAAGTCCTACTCTAATGATATTCAACTAACATGCAATAACAAAAGCTCACCTGGAACTTGGCAGCCTCTTGACCGTCAATGTAAGCGAGAAGTTCTTCTTGCCTCATCAATGCCTCATGTAATGCCTGTCCAACCATAAACAAGCAGGAAAAAAGTTATCAACTCGAGAACGGGATTTCCCTTTGCCTATTTAGAGAGACATCATAAACTGTTACCTTCTTGGTTGCTATTAACTCAGCTTCTAGGGCATCCACCCGGCAAACAGCTGCATTTAGCAATTCCGCTTTTTCATAAGGCATCTCAGATGGCTTTTCTTGAAGAGAATTTACTTTGTCTTCAAGTTCACCCAGTCTCTTGAGAACAACGGAGAGCAGTTGAGCTTCTGTAAAGGCTGGAGTAGGTGAAGGGGGTCGAAACTCCTCTTTAGGGCTGGCATCAAAAGTAAAGTCTTGAACATCTTGGTTCTCAACAGTCGATGCATCTTGAAGTTTCTTGGTAACACAGCATGTAACTGAGCGGAAAAGCATCACAACAGTCATGAAGAAGGCCATAAGAAGTCCTAAAACTCGAGCATGAAGACCTTCTACAGGCTTTTCAGAGCCTGCTGGTGGAAGCATCGCTGGAAAAGGTAAATAGAGATGGAAATAATGTCAATACAAATGAAGAAATTTATCAAGACAACTGCTGTAGTAAGCCAACAAGAAGCATGATGTGTTCCAAGTTAACCTTGGAATTATACACCTAACAAAGTGAGCTTCTTTTTTTACCATGATTAGGTGCAAAAATATAACCACCAGTTAAATTAACTATATGAATTCAGTGATGCTTATGCTTCCTCCCCTCCCCCTTTCATAGTGTGTACATAAGCAGTGCATTCTCTTCTCAATAATTCTAACCTTTGGGGGTGGAGGGTCTTTGAAGGGATGGTTCCTTCTTCCATGCAGAATCAACAGCCTTGTCAACCATGGGAACATATTCATCATATCCTGGGAAGTTTGAGGTGTAGCCAGGCATTCCAATAGCCTTAGCCTGTATGATGGAGAGCAAAACTTAAATATGACAATAACAAATACTATACCCAACTTCATAATCAAACAAGGAACGTGAATGTGATTAATCTAAGTGACACAAGGTTGAATCACAGACTCATCTCAAACAAGAACATCAGATATCAATTGTGGTTTGATGTCCAGAAGGATTTTTTTATAAAGTGATGTCCAGACAATGCCCTTTCAGTAAAAGAAAAGCCAACAACATACCTAGTGTAGTCCCACAAGTGAGGTTTGGGGAGGGTAGGGTGTAAACAAACCCTACCCATACCTTTGTGAGGTACAAAGAGGTTGTTCTGGATAGACCCTCAGCACAAAAGAAGTGAAACACTAAAAGAAAAACCAACTCATGAAATTAAGTGAAAATGGAAAGTATACCTCTTCTCGTACAGGAGTAAGCCGGAGATGTGAATAACTCCTTACAGCTTTTGGGGAAGCAATATCTTCAGCTTCAGATCCAGATTCAGCAGTAGAGGTGTCACTACTACCTTTCACCTGCAAAAATAAAGAATATGAGTACCAACCTTCCGGAAAGCAAACAATATGGAGTACTTCTTAATAATTTGGAAATGTGGCAGAAATCCTACCGTTGGGTAGCGAGGCTTAGCATAAACTATCTTCCCTTCACTATTTAGAACTTTAACAAGCTGCTTGGCACGTCGTGCTTCACCAATCATCTATATCCCAAAAAGAAAATGGGTGGGGGGTAGGGGACGGGGTGGGGTTCCATTAGTTTGAAATAATAACATCTCTGAGTCACCAAAAGAGATGGTTTCTCATTTTTTAAAACATCTTGGAGATGAACATCTTCCTGAAGATGTGATGAACAGAGCATTATCAGAAAATAACGTTACATCGGCTGTGAAGGCCTTGAAAGTACCTTCAATATATCTGGATTTTGCCATGGTCCTTTATCTGAACGCATGCAACCTCCTCGATCTGCACATGTACAGTTACCACCTATGAAATCTGGCAACTCACTGCATAAAAAATCAGCAGAAAAACATTGAACAGATTGTCAGCAATACTACTAAATAAATAAATAAATATAGAAAAAACTCCTTGACCAATGGATAAGAATTCAGTTCTTTTTACCTAGCATCAACTATTTCAAGCAATTTATTCTGATACTTGTTCCCAAGAACCTATAAGAGACATCAAAACAAAAGTAACGTAAATGCAACCACATTTTTTAAAATGGAGACAACACAAGTGGAGAAAAGCATTGACAGACATGTATCTTGGAGGCCGTCTTGGGGTCCAGAAAACTCTTAACAGTATTCCACAGGAGCCTAAACCCAGCCCCAGCATTGATTATGAACATCTGATGAAGCGTCTGCACATATCAAATAAAAATAGGAAAATATGTGAATGATCCCACAGTTAAGAGACCCTCAATTAGTAATATTTATTCAGGTGCGGATAAAATCATGCCTCAGGATAATTATCACCATCAATTTTCTGGAGCCGCAAAATGAGCTCCCTTGCACTCTTGCTAAAGTTTTTCAAACCCTGAGAAACCAATGATTAAGAATAAAGATAAGAATAACACCTTGTTTGCACAAAAACTGCTTTTCAAATCATCAAGGTTAGAGAAAGAAAAACCAACAAAAGTAACTTACCACTCCCTGAACGTCCAAAATAGTAGTGCTACAATCGATCTGCCTTTTTGCAGCTATTGTACAAGCTGGAAACTTAATCAAAAAACTTTTCTCGAACTCCCTTACGTGGTATTTTATATAACGATCCATGGTTGTGACTTGCATGAGTTTGTTAGGATCAACTTTCCCTAATCTTTCAATGTATACTGGCCTTCCCTCCTTATCAATTCCATGATAACCTTGGGGATAATATTTTACCACTTCTTCCAACTCCGGGAATTCAAAATCCTGATGAAATTAAGTACAGAAAGCATTTCAGTCTAAACGATTCGACAAAAATATGATAAGTATATAATAAAGAACATTGTCCTAGGCTCCTAGCCAATACATTGGGGAGGAATAATATTACCTCCGTGATTGTGTCAGCTCCAAAATCCTTCCTCCACTGAAGCATATCAGCCCACATATGCTTGGCTTTCTCGATATCAAACTTTCTTGCTTTTAAGAACCTGCAACACACATGGAACAATTGTTAATAAATTGGAATGCTGCTAAAACTGGACAACACCAAGAAGAAACAACCAGAAAACTCCAGACCCAGATCCTGCTTAATTCTCCATATGCCTGCATGCATGTATGTATAGATTTAAAAATCTATACTCACATTTGATCTATCTTTTGTTCCAATTGTGGCAGGCCTGTAAGAAAGTCTTTTAATAAAGTTGACAAACAAATCCAATTTCCACAGAAGATCCATATGAATAAAGTTTCAAACATCAAAGATATAATCCAAATGTCTCTAAACACTAAGTATCACACTAACTAAATGCAGCATAGATCTTATCACTTTTGGGCAGACATACATGTAGATGCTAAAGGTACCAGGACATTACCTCAACATCATATAGTAGTCATCGTGTCTTTCAGGTAACAACTCATCCAAAAGTAATGATTGCCTAAACTGATCAACAGCCTGTAGCTCCTCAGCATCCCGAATATCCTCGATAGAAAGTGAGCTCAACCGTCCATTGCTTTTTCTTCTGCTACTTTTCTTCTTAAGAGAATGTTTGAATTTCGTTGATGCATTCAATGCTTTCTTTTTCAGGGAACCAATTCTCGTCCTCCTCTCATCCTCTGAATTCTCAAAATCAGACTTTCTTTCTCTTCTCTCATCATGTGTAGATGACCCCTCAAAGCCTATACAAAAATTAGGAGCAGGAAAATTAATTCCAGACTATCGAAAAGGGTAAAGCGGAGACGTAGTAGAGAAAACAAACAAGTCTACAGAGTAAGTCAATTAGAATTCACCAAGTGCAGAACCAAATAAGTTTGTCAAACTCATCTAAAAGCTCATTGCCATTTAAGAATCAACATAAAATCAAGTAACAGTTCCTCTCTACAACATGATTTTCCAATTTTCTTTAGTGTTTCTTTACATCTTCAGAATATAAACTTGCAAGCAATTGTATCTTATGCCCTAAACAGAAACAGACAGGAATAACCAAAAACAAGGCATTAGTTACATTTTTTTTCCAAGAATTAACAACAACTTTGTCTCCATTGAAATTTATTCTTCTCAATATTTGACACTAATTTCATTGTAATAGTACATATTTTCTCAAAAATCCAAGATAATATATTTTTGTCAGTTCTTGTGATGGTAAAAAGAATTACAAGAAGAACCACCAACACATCTGACCAATACAGTCAACAAATTGAAAAATTCAAAGAAGTTCAAGAAGCCCTAATTTTAATCAAGAAAAATAACTATACACTAAAGTTGACCCGTAATGCACTTCAAAATTGAAAAGAAAAAAAACAAGCAAAATTCAAGAAAATCAACTTACAAGGTCTAGCAAACCGATCTAATGGACCCGACATGGCTGCCGGCGGCGACTATAAATTCAAGAATCCCAACTCCAACAGATCGACAAATCACAAAATTCCTGTAAAACCCTTCAAAAATTCAGAAAGACAAGTGGGCAAAAAACAAAAGACAAAAAAAAAACTCTAAAAATACATAAGGATAAATCTTGATTCTTGAATTTCTGGTGTATCTACCTTTGAAAAGACAGCAACAAATTGCATAAACAAGAAAGAAAGAAGAAAATTAAGTGTAACCGAAAATTGGCGTAGAGGAAGGGGTATTTGTGGAAATAATAAAATTACAGACGCCGTAGGAAAATATATTTAGCACCGGATAACACGACGGCGATATAGGAGAGAGAAAGAGGAGAGGGACAGAGAGAGAGAGATATTGGTTGGGTTAATTTGTGAGCTGTCTAATTGGATTTTGAAGAGAAATAGGAAATTGTGGGACCCTAAAAGATGCCACGTGTCGTGGTAGGAATTTTATTTTAATGTGCCGACAGTGGGTTGGAGTAAAAAATGCCAAATGGATTGATTGAGTAATCATTTTGTCACTTTTTTAATTCTTATTTTTGTTGCCATGTACGTATTACCTTCGATAAATAAATATTTCCTTTTTCTTTTCCCCTTTTTCACACACTATCAAGTTCTTTAAAATTATTTTTTTCTTATTTTTTCAATAGAGGTTGAGAAGGGAGAGCTCCCTATCTAAATCAAGTGAGGTGCATTAAAAATGAGGGTAAAAAAGTACGGATGGAAGAGCTACATATTAAATGAAGATGATGTATGTGTTTTTATAGCCCCTATTAAATGAAGTGGAAACGTGTATTTAGGGGTCGTTTGGTTGGAAACTAATTATCTCAAGATTAACTATTCTGAGGTTAGTTATCATGGGATAACTTGTCCCACCATGTATATGGGATAACTTATCCCATCACTATGCTATAAATGGTGGGATGAGTTATCCCAAACATGTCAACCAAACAAGACATCTAAATTTTATCCCAGGACTATTTACGCTTATCCCTCACACCAAACGAGCCCTTAGAGCATAAAAGCTAGGTGTATTGAGTTAGAAAATTTTAATTGGAAATGAGATTTTTGCAAAATTATGAAATAGCATAGGTTAAGTGGGTATGGAGTCGCTAAATGAATTGTTTGGTTTCATTTTCGTGATGACTGGGGTACTCGAAGAAAGGAGATGGAAATATTATTTATATTTTATTTCCTTTTTATTCTCAATTTTTATGTCATGTGATTCCATATTATTGATTTGATATTTTATATTACAAGCTATTTTTTCAAGTTAGACTTGATAGATTATTTTTTTAATTTTATGATATTATATTTATAATATTAATCTTTTTGTCAAACATGTATTTCATGATGTTTATAGAAATTATGTATTTTTAATTTTTATGATTAATTTAATTTAAGATATACTAAATTGAAAAATATAAATCAATTATTTTTTATAATATTAGTTAAGAACATATGTTTATTAATTAATATATATATCCAAGAGATAATATATATCTTAAACATTTAATTTAATATTATTTATAAAGACTCTTATTTGTTTGATATAAAATTTTAATTTTAAATAATTAATTTAAAATTTAATATAACCTTATGATTATACTTGTGCAACCAAATCGTACAGTTATCACTGTGATAAACAAACATGCCAGCGTAAATACTTGATTGTGTTACATCAATTCCAATTACTTGATGGCTTTCTAAATAGACCCTTAGTATTTAGAATATGGGAGGGAAATGAGTAAAAAATTACAAACAAATTTAAAAACTAATTTCTATAATCTGGTGGCACCATAATTTACAAACACACTTTATCCTTCCTACCAACTAAATGAGTTAGGTTAACCGCTCAGAAAAGACAGCTAAACAAATCAATAATTCTTGAATTTGACTGTAAGAATTCGTTTCATTTTACGTAAAATTTAACCCAATTAAAGGAAATTAGTAACATTAATCATACAAATAATTAATTAAATTACATTTTTCCTCCACGTCAGCATGTATAGTCTTTTTTGTTAGAGCAATGATAGATAAATGGACAATGGTACTCTATATTTCAGAAAATAATAATGCTAATTTTAATTTCTGAAAACAATATATTATGGATTAATCCTAAAAATTGAAAAGAACACTTAAAATGGACAGTTTTGCAATAGGACAAAGACAGATATTTTTATTTACCTAGGTGACCACGCAAGATATTATAATGTTTTCCTTTACGTAAGATCTAATTGGCTGATTTTCTGTAATTACGAATAAAACAATGAGCTTTTTTTTCCTTTTTTTCATAAAACAATAGCAAACTCAATATAATCTATATGTATCGTATAGTTTTACTCCTAGCTTTATGAGTTATAGAGGTTGTATTTAATTGTCTCTGGACAACACTTTTGTTAGGGCTTTGCCCTGATTTTATTAGCATAATTTAAGAATTATTTTTCCTTAAAGAAAAGACAAAACATTAGCATAAATGTTTTTACTTTTCCTAAAAGGAAAATATAATATTCTTTCATATTTGGTTTATTCTTTCCTTTTAGGAAAATGATTTAGAGTTATTAGTCCTTTTCTAATAAGAAAGGTTTTAGTACTCTATAAATATAGGTTTGTTTCTTGTAACACAACACAATAATATCCACAATGTAGTCGTTTAAGAGTCTTGTTTATGGGGAGATTTATTCTCTCTAAAGTTTCAATGTTTTTCTTTATATTAGTTTTGATATAATAATATTTTAATTTTTAGTATAAGTTTTTGTTATCTAATTTATCAATTATATGATTTGCAAATTATAAGCTTCCGCATGACGCTCTAATCACTCTTCATAACCCAATAAGTGGTATCAGAGCACATGGTCCAACAATTCCATGGTCCGACGGTCCTATGGTTCAATGAGGTTGAAGACAGGTTCAAGGTGGTTTCAAATCAATTTGCAACAAATTTAATGATAATGAAGATTTTTTATCAAACTACATGTGGAGAAAAAGTTTCAATCATATTTTCAACATTTCTGTTGCTGATGAAGATTTTGTGAAAAATCAGATCATCATGCAATGAAGAAGATAGATCAAACTTTGTCAAGAAAATCCAGCCAAAAGGGGAGATTTGTTAGAGTTTTGCCCTGGTTTTCTTACCATAATTTAAGAATTATTTTTCCTTATAGAAAAGACAAAACATTACCATAAATATTTTTACTTTTCCTAAAAGGAAAATATAATATTCTTTCATATTTGGTTTATTATTTCCTTTTAGGAAAATGTTTTAGAGTAGTTAGTCATTTTCTAATAAGAAAAGGTTTTAGGACTCTATAAATATAGGTTTGTTTCTTCTAACACAATACAATAACATCCATAATGTAGTCGTTTAAAAGTCTTGTTTAAGGGGAGATTTATTCTCTCTAATGTTTCAATGTTTTTCTTTATATTAGTTTTGATATAATAATATTTTGATTTTTAGTATAAGTTTTTGTTATCTAATTTATCAACTATATGATTTACAAATTGTAAGCTTTCGCAACTCCTTCATAACCCAACAACTCCTTCTCCGTTTGAACTTGAGACCGATAATATGAACAGATCAGACGTGAATTTTTTTATATTTTGTTGGTGTAATATATACTGCAAATACAAAATATACGGTTGAAAATAAAATGACAAAAATGAATAAACAAATCTTTAGGTTGATGCACGGATATCTTGCTCTCTTTAAGGAGATTCAAGCCCACTGCGGCATAATCTACACCGATCCAGCAGTATCACTCTTGACTTGTCTCTTTCAGGATATAACAGCCCAACAACGTCATACAACTCAAGTAACTTCGAATTAGCTGAAGAGTACAAAGCTCCACAAAAAAAACACCTTCTTCAACATATAATTACTCTTTTTTGTATATAGTAAATATAGTTGAAGACTTAGAATAGTTTTCTTTGTCTCAACTCTTTCTTTCACTATTACAAGCTAAAATATTATCACACTTCTCATCTTTCTTAGGATCCTTCACAAAGGAAGAAACACTATATTTATAGGTGAAGAAGTTTTTCATATAATAAATTGGTAGAATGAGGGGTAACAAAGTGGGTAGATTAATATGATAGATGTTACATAATATTAGAGTCCATCATCAACTAGAATTCGATTATCGTAGCTTATTCCTTGTAACAAAAGGATTACTCTTCCTTTAGAATACGTAGTAGATAAAGATTCTTATATTAATCATAAACATGCACAAAATCTATAAATAAAAAGCAAAAATGGCAAAACAATCAATCTGCTCTTATTTCTTCAAACTTCTCTTGTTCTTAATCTTATTATGGTATCAGATTTGCCCATCGGTCCTATGGCCACTTCTCGAAATTCTGGAAATCTGTTGTCACTTGCAAAACAACGCGGTGCTTCCTCCATTATTCAACTACCAAATATTTCTCTCAAACTTGACAGAAATAATTATTCTCTTTGGAAAGAAAATACCTTGGACATACTCAAAGCCTTTTCTCTTGACTCCTTTGTTCTTGGTTCTAATTCTCCTCCAAAAACTATTACTGTCACCCCAACTTCAATCACTACTGCTACAGAATCCTCTACCACCCAAGCATAACTAGAAATCACTTCTAACCCTGCTTATGAGGAATGGCGACGCAACGATCTTCTTATTCTCGTTTGGCTTCGTCAAATAAATTCTGATCCTCTTCTTGGTCACTTAACTCGAGCCTCCTCTTCCTATGATGCTTGGACCAAAATCGAGCGGATGTTTCAATCACAAATGCGTGCTCAAGTCATGCAATTAAAATTTCAACTTCAAAATCTTTCTAAAGAGTACTTTGAGAAGAAAGACGCAATTGTCGATTCTCTAGCAGAAAGTTTGTGCTTTGTACAAGATGATGACTTCATCTCATTCATTCTTAATGGACTTGATTCTTCGTTTGGAATTTTCAAGGCTGCGTTTAATATGCGTTCTGGTACTATTACTCCTGAAGAACTGTTTGGCTTTCTTCTTCAAGAAGAAGAACGCTTAGCCGAAGAACTTCGTTCTACCACTATGAATACTCAATTCGGCGCTGCTCCTTCTCATGCACTGTTAACACACAATTCATCCTTTCTTCAATCGGCTCCACCCCTTAACATAAACCAATCATCCATTCTTGGACCTCCCCCACTCTCTAATTACCTTTTTCATAATCACGCTCAATCTATGGTACCTCAACAATATTCATATTCCTCTCGATCCAATAATCATCAGTCCAAACGACGTGTGCAATGTCAAATATGTGGTAAAAATAATCATGATGCTTGTAATTGCTATAATCGCTAAAATGAAAAAGATTTTCCACCAACAAGGCAAACACTGTCACGATCAATTCCCAAACCTTTCTCTAAAACTTGACAGAAATAATTAAAAGAACTAATGGTCATATAACTTACAAGAATTAATAATTATTTACTACCACAATTTATACCCACTAACATATACACTTAATATTTTATTTTAATAATAAAATGGATATACACCAACATAATTTTTCTTTTCTAAAAAGTTAAAAAATATAGTATCTTAGAATCACATATTTGGACCTACAGAAATTTGGTCACGTCATTATTAAGTTCGGTAGAAATTCTGCAAAGTGTACTATAATACATGGAAGAGGTCAGAGAGACTTCAATTTAATTTCTTGAATTATTGGCAGTATTCTAACGGTAAAAGAGTAGGCTTTTACTCCAGTGACAAGTCCTTACTGCGGTAGGTATGTATATGTTGTGTGTTTTTATGTGTTTTTAAAAAAAAATGCTTGTCCTATTTTTCGTTTTGGTCTATTTCTTTTTTTTTAAATGACATTTTCCGTTTGATAGTCTTTTAATTTCAACTTTTCAAGATTATATGTTTAAGATTATAAAATTAAAGGATATTGTGATACAATTGACGTATCAAAATCAGAAAAGACAAATAAATTGAAACAACAAAAGAAATACTTTTGAAGTAAAGTGTTCGAGTATAAAAAAATTGTAATAGAAGGAAAAATCAAAAAGAAATTACACGATAGAAATTTAAATCATCACCAATACTGTAAAATTTTAGATAAATTAATAATATATGGGTGACTCCTTGAATGCAGGCGGTGATATCTCCTCCTGCCATTCTCTCTCTCTCTATATATATAAAATTGTGGTGGTAGCCGGTAGGCCATGTTACTCTATTCATAAATATTAATAATATTAACCAATTGAAAACAAACAAAAAAAAAAGTGATAAAATATTAATAATAATGTCAAAGTGATTATAACCAGAGAAAAAATCAGAATTAGAAAGGCTAAAATCATTGTAAGTAAAAAATTTCAGACAATAAGCGTGGAATTTTTTTTTTTTTCTTAATATACCAAACATCATAAAATAGAAATATCTTCTTAAAAAATAAATTTTCTGTCCTAGTAGACATATCATATATCATCAATAATTGCAAGCTATGTAGGACATTTTTGTACATGTATATGTAGTACTTTAATTCCACCAAGCACATGTTATGCGCATACAGAAAAGGCTGCTAAACAAATCCAACATCCAACAATAAATATAAAAATTAGTTCTGACTCATTCTATCGATTATAATTAAATTAAATTAAAAAATGTACTAGTACTTAATATATATAAAAAAAAACATATATAATTTTTAAGCAATCGTTTGGTGTTAGATATAAAAACAAATAATTCAGAGATAATATTTTGGTGTCTTGCTTGGTTGTTATGTTGGGATAATTTATCCCATCATTTATACCACAGTGATAGTTATCTCATACGCATGATGGAATAACTTGTCTTAGGATAGCTATGCCCAAAATAACTAATCCTAAAATAACTTGTTTCTAACCATACGATCTCTATGTTCTTTAGCGTAATCTTTTAAATAATGTTTGAAAATGATGTATGCAAATTTTATCTCTATAAGATTAAAAAGGAAATTAAAATAATCATAACAAAATACTATATTAGGAAATATGACAAAGTATTCTGAGGAAAAAAAAATTTTAAAAATCATTGACATTAATAAAGTCATAAACCAACAAAATGATGAGAATTTTTTAAAAGAAGGAATCAAAATCAATGATAGTATAAAATAACATAAATTGACTTTCCCGGTGAAACAAACAAGAATTAAGAATAAAAGAAATATTCCTCTCCTCAAAAGTATGTGACACTTTTGACTTACAATTTCAAATGCCAATATTTCTTGAATTCTTAGCTGGCGTACTCTATTAACACCACGATGAGAAAATGATAAACATAATAATATTCTATATTTGAAATAGGTTCAAAATAATTTCTTAAATATGTTTTTTGAAAAGTTTTTATCTTTTAAATTTGGTAAAATTATGTAATTTTTGGTTTCGTCAAATATTTAACAAATTGAAGTTATTAAAAATAGTTGGAATTGTGAAAAAATTAGTAGGATTTAACATAAGCTCGCATTTAGAAGGACCGTTCTTTTTGTAGTTTATGCTATTTTTAGACTTTCTATGGAGTCTATTGTAATTTTTTGAAATGCGATTTATGCTTTCTTTATTTTATTTTATTTGTGCATCAAAGTTTATATATATATATATATATTTTCAAGAGATTTTGATGGATTTTGTTATTTTTTTAATATGAAAAATTGTTCCTATTAAATTTAATAAATATTTGACAAAGACAAAAAATGTTCACTTCTAACGAATTTAAAATAAATAACTAAAATTGCCTTTAGATATATTGAAGGACCAATTTAAATCAACCTCAAGCATAGGGGACCATTATAAACAAATTTTCAAACTTAGGATACAAGAGAAAATTCAACGCCGGCTTCGGGCACTTTTTGGGTATAATTTCAATTTCAATATAAAAGAAAGAACCTAACCATAATTTATTTGCAATAAATGCTAAATAGTTCTTTAGCTAGGACTTACAAAATAATATTTTTTAAAAATAGAATATTTTTATTAATTTATCCTTACTTAATAGTATCTATTACATATATCTTTTTAATTACATAAAGGTCATATATCTATTATTAATATGAATAAATTTGAAAGAAATCAATTACTAATATGAAAGAACACTAAAGAATAATTAAAAAAAAAATAGATAACATTGTCATCTTTTGACATGTGGCATTTAATTGCAGACACTAGTGACCCAATCGAGTTTTCTTTTTGACCATGCTTTTACTTTGTTGGCATGTGCTATCATTAATTATTTAAAACGGTGGAAAAGAAAACAAAAAAAAAAAAAAAAAGATGAAGAAAAATACTATGCTATTGTCTCAATTTGAACTTACAACTTTTTTGATATTTTTTTAGTAATGGTTATATTATTTCACAAATGATAAAATACAAAAAGATTAATGTTCTTTCGGTATACTTTGTACTATTACGATTTAGTGGAATATTATGATAGCTTTTTCTAAATTCCAATTTTGCCAATTAAATTCGGAACTTTTAAACGGCACAACCGGCCAATAAAGTTGCCAACAAGATATAATCAATTTTTAATTCTTAAATTTTACTTAGAAAAATATGTAGAATATAATCAGTATATAATTTGTGTATAAACACTCATTGTATATTGTTTCAACAATCACTATAATTATTATTATGGGCTACCTAGAACTACATTGCAGGCCCAATAACTGATTGGAATTCTGTTTGGAACTAAAGCAGCCACAACTAGACATATCAAAATAAGATGGCCCAGCCCAGTCCAATCAAGACTTAATGATAGCCCATTTCGATACCAAAATTTTAGATATGAAATCATCGATATTTCGAGTCTTTTGATATATACTTCGCTCAAAACTATTCATTTTGTGGTACATCAAATTTTTTAAAAAAGAAGAAGAATAAACTGGCCGAAGCATAACATGACGACAACCAAGGTCGAAGATGAATCGGTCTTTTTTTTGTAAAGAAATTGACCGAATGATTTTTCTATGTAATTATCCCGAAAATTATATTTTTCCTGATCTCATGGGCTGGCCTTGTCATAAACCCTGAGGTTAGTTCTAAAAGGGCTATAAAATCTTAGTACATGCCCACGAAGATAAAGGGGTAGTGTTGGGCTGGACTTGTGGGCCACGCCCATTCAAGCCACAGCCCACAAGTTGACATAACTCTAATTAAATCGTCATTTTAAGATAAAACCGTTAACATCTTTTTAAATTTGTCTAATTGCTAAGACAAAAGTAGAAAAAGATTGCAATTGAAAGGAACGTGTACTAGAGTCAAACTACACTTTTATAAAGTTATTATTGGAAGTCAAAACATTCTAGGCCTTTGTCGATAGAATTCAAGTATTTTTTTACTTTTTTTTTTTATAAAGTTTGAGGTTGAAAATATAATTGTGTTTTATTATACTTTTTGACAAATCATATTCTAAGAAAATTTATTTTTTAAAAATTTGAAATTTATGAAGATGAAGTTAGAACACTGGTTTGAATCAAACTCCAAGTTGGATTTTAATTTCTTTTATAACCAAACACTAGTTTTAAAGTAAAGTGAAAAAATTATTCCCCAAAAATAGAATAATTCTCATTGTCAAACGCTCCTATAAAAGAAGGAAATTGTTTAAATAGAATTTTGTTAGGATTGGGAAAAGAAACGGCGAAAACTATCATAAATTAGGAGAAAAAGGGAACAGATAGCGAATTGGGGAAAAAAATAAATCCAATTCTATTAGGATTAGAAATCAATTCTCGATTTGACTATGATTTACTATAAATTATATAAACAACAACTTCCTTCCTCTTTTACCAGCAGTTTAAGGGTATTTGATCGTCGGGGATAGTCAGGTCCAAGCAGAGTTCACGAGCAATTTCACAATTTTCTCTTCTACAGATTTTAGCAATAATGCCAAAGATATTAACTATAGTCGATTTGCCCGCAATTTTAAACCAAGAACAAAATATCACGTTCAAAGTAGGTACTAAAATGTGTGTTACATGCTCACAATCACACCGCGGTGGAGCAAAATTAAGATCAAATTTGTGTGAATTGAATGTCAACACAAAACCCCGTAACAATGATGGTTTTCCACTTAAGGTTACTGTTTGCGTAAAACGCCAATCCACAAAAATAACTTCGTCTTTCTACATCGTCGATCATAAAGCTGAATATACCTTTTGGATTTCCTACGATAGCATTCATGTATCAAACGATGTTTTCGACATTTTATCGAAAATAATATTATTGATGAATGTCCCGTTCTCTTTAGATGTTGATAAGTTGGAAAATAAGAAAACATTGATTTCTAAAATATTGGAGTTTAGTAAGACGACCGTGAAGAATTCTGATGCGTACATGAATTTGGATATTATAAAAAGTAGTCATATATACGAAAAGGAATTTATGGAGATATATAACAATATGGACAAAAATTATAATTTTGAGTCGTGGAGAAGGGCTCAAGGAGAGTTGAATTTAAGGATCACGAAATTTGAAGTTCTACAAAAAGAAGCCGGAATGAAGAAAATGATATTTGAAGCTAGTAAATTTGAAGGCTCTAAATTATCGGATACGTGTTCAATTTGTTGCGAAGAATTTTCAACAGTTTCGATGGTTTCTTGCTTTGATAAATGCTCACACGTATACCATGAGGTTTGCATTTTAAAGTGGCTTTTAACAAGTCGATCTTGTCCCTATTGCCGGAAAAATATTTAACAGCAATTGTGTTAGAGTCGTTAAAGCTTTTAATATTATTTATATAAGGTGTTGTTTATAAATATTTTTATTTATTATTCTTATTAAATATAATACTCGTCAATTTTATTATTTCTACTATATAGAAAATGAAGAATTATTTGACCTCTTAGTAAGACTATAAAGAAGACATTTTTTCCCTTTTTCTCTCACAATCAAATCACAGTTATATGAAATAACCCAAAATCATATAAAATATACACTGATTATACATGATGATACACTCAAAAAGATATACATTGACTATACATGAACTATCCATTCAATTTTGACCAATTCAAATAACCCCTAAACAATACCAAATTTTAAATGTGAAATCCTCTCAATATCTCAAGTCTTTTGATATACAATTCGCTCAAAACGATTCAATTTGTAGTACATCTATCTTTTTAAAAGAAGAAAAATAAACTGGGTGAAGCAAAAGACGACGACAACAAAGGCTGAAAGAAATTTGTCAATTTTTTTAATTAAATTGACCGAATGGTATTTTGATGTAATTATCCCAAAAATTAAATTTTTCCTGATCTCATGCGCTGGCTTAGGCCCAACCCACCGAGGCTAGCGGGTCAAGAGAGGGTGAGCTATTGAGTATGGGGTATGCATTGATTGATTTGGTTCAGTTTATGTATCATCAGTTTGGTTTATTAGTTTTTAGTTTTTAAGTATGCTAAATCATTAATCAAATCAGAAAAGTATGTTTTATCAGTTTTGATCGTTAATGGTTTGATTTCGGTTTAACTAATAAGAAAATGCTTATATTTCAAAAATATGACTTCTCCAACAATTTGACACGACTAAACAATTATGTAACTTTACTAATACTTCATAAAATAGAAATGTTAATAAGAAGCACGAAAAGAACTATACAAGTGTTACACAAAGAGAAATTAGGAGGAATAGGGTTCGTACTTTAGATTTTGACATTTTGTATAACGTGAAGTATTAAATTCAAAGTCACTGTAAAGTGTAAATTAAAGACTAAAGTACAAAAACAATAATTAGTAAGGTATTGTGATTATTATTTAATATTTATGTACAGATAAAGTAGTAAATTACTACAGTCTTAGGGTTATTTGTTTACCCAATAACCAATATTCAAAAACCAAAACAAACCAATATCCCAATAGTTTTTATTTTTTTTAAAAAAAAAAACCCATTAAAAAACAATCAATCCAATAACAATAAACCAAAAGCACTATTTTTAATTAGATTTATTGATCGATTCTGTTTTGTACACCCCTAGACTCTAATTGTGCCTCAGTTCTAAAAGGGCTAAAAAATATTGGTACAAGCCTACTAATTAAAGGGTAGGGTTGGGCTGGACTTGCGTGAGAAGCCCATTCAAGCGACAGCCCAAAAGTTCATAACTCTTAATTAAATCGTCATATTAAGAGAAACCCGTAAACATCTTTTTAAATCATCTTTTTAAATTTGTCTAATTGCTAGTATCAAAGAAGGGGAAGAATACAATTGAAAGGAACATATACTAGGGTCTAGAGTCAAAGAAAACTTTTACAAAGTTATCATTTGAAGTCAAAACATACTAGTCCATTGTCAATAGCTTTCAAATATTTTTTTTACTTTATTTTGAATTTATAAAGTTAGAAATTTTATTAGAATAAAAATCGAAATTTATGAAGATAGAAGTTGAAAAACTGGTTTGAATCACTTTTCTAAATTAGGAATCCAACTCCAAGTTTGGATTTTAATTTCTTTCATAACCAAACACTAATTCTAAAATAAAGTGAAAAATTATTCCCAAAAATAGAATAATTCTCATTGTCAAACGCTCCTATAAAAGGAGAAAAAACACGTGGGATTTGGATTTTTTTTTTTTTAAAAAAATTTTTTTATTATTATATACAAGATGTACAGAAGGATATTCTTAAGTACAATTTTGTTAGGACTGGGGAAAGTAACGGCAGAAACTATCATAAATTAGGAGAAAAAGGGAACAGATACCGAATTGGGGAAAAAAATAAATCCAATTCTATTAGGATTAGAAATCAAATTCTCGATTTGACTGTAAATTATATATATCACAACTTCTTCCTCTTCTACCAACAGTTTAAGGGTAGCAAGTAAGTTTGATCGTCGGGAATAGTTAGGGCCAGGCAAGAGTTAACGAGCAATTTCGTGATTTTTCCTTCTACAAATCTATAGTCGATTTACCCGCAAGTCCAAACCAAGAACAAAATATCATGTTCAATGCAGGTACTAAAGTATGCGTTACATGCTCACAATCACAGCGTAGTGGTATAAAATTTAATGTTAAATTCGTGTCAATTGGATGTCAACAAAAAATTCCGTAACAATGATGGTTTCCATTTAAGGTTACTGTTCGCGTAAAACGCCATTCCACAAAAATAATTTCGACTTTCTGCATTATAGATCATAAAGTTGAATACACCTTTTGGATTTCTTACGATAGTATTCGTGTATCAAACGATGTTTTCGACATTATATCGAAAATAATATTATTGGTGAATGTCCTATTCTCTTTAGACGTTGATAAGTTGGAAAATAAGGAAATATTGGAGTTTAGTAGGACAGCCGTGAAGAATTTTGATACGTTTATAAATTTGGATATTATAAAAAGTATTTGTATACACGATGACGAATTCACGGAGATATATAACAATATGGACAAAAATTAATAATTTTGAGTCGTCGGAAAGGACTCGAAGAGAATTGTATTCAAGGATCGCGAAGTTTGAAGCTCTACGGGAAGAAGTTGGAATGAAGAAGATGATATTTGAAGCTAGTGTATTAAGGGTTCTAATTTATCAGATACTTGTTCGATTTGTTGGGAAGAATTTTCAATAGGTTCAAAGGTTTCTTGGATTGATAAATGCTCACACGTCTACCATGAAGTTTGCATTTTAGAGTGGTTTTTTAGAAGTCGATCTTGTCCCTATTGCCGCAAAAATATTTAGTAGCAATTGTTTTAGAGTCATTAAAGCTTTTAATGTCATTTATATAAGGTGCTATTTGTAAATATTCATATTCATTATCATCGATAAATATAATATTCATTTATTTTATTATTCTCGCTAAATAATTGGGTTCTTTATTTTTTTGATTTGTATGTATCAAACTTTTGCTTTACCTTATTGAGTAAGATTTCCTATATATTGGTAGACTATGTAAAAAATATTCACAGGGTCATTTACGAAGTAACTATAGATAAATTTACATTATTGACACTAATTTGTAACCTGATATAAAGAGGTAATAAATTGGTGGATCTAAATTAAAGCTACTGACTTCGAGTAAAACAATAATAGTTCAATAAGTTTACAAATGTAACTAACCTACTATCACATATGCACTAATAGTGTTTTCACACCGTTAGTTGTAACTTAACTCTTAAATATGTCATTTATTCAAATTCATCCGTCAAACAATTAAATCATAAATTATTACTGAAATCTAGTATAAGAAAGTAAGTAGAGATATAACCTTTTTGAAATAAATAAATAAATTAAAGTAAAAATATTTTTACTGTGCTATTTTAATTTTAATTTTAATTTTTTTTTTGGTCTTAATTAATGCATTTTACATATTAGTTCTTAGTCAAAATTCAACAATTAAACAGTTATAATTTGGATAAAATTTAATTTTAATTATAATTTGATCATTGAAATCTAGTACAAGAAAGTAAATAGAGATAATTACTTTTTAAAGAAAGAAAATTACAGTACATATATTTTTATTGTTGTATTTAAATTTTAATATTTTCAGGTCTTAATTAATGGCTTTTACCTTTAAAATCTTAGTCAAAATTGAACAATACAATTAGGATAAAATTTCATTTCAATCATAAATGGATCATTAAAATTTTGTATAAGAAAGTAAATAGAGATAATCACTTTTTAAAGAAAGAAAATTATAATCATATATTTTTATTGTAATATTTTAATTTTAATATTTTCAAGTCTTAATTAATTTATTTTACCTTTAAATCTTTAGTCAAAATTCAACAGTTAAAATTAAAATAAACTTCTATTTAATTATAAATTGATTATTGCAATTTAATATAAGAAAGTAAATAGAGATATAACTGTTGAATTTTCACTAAAGATATAAAAGTAAAATGCATTAATTAAGACTTGAAAATATTAAAATTTAAATATCACAATAAAAATATATGACTTTAAGCTTCTTTCTTTAAAATGTGATTATCTATATTAACTTCACAAAGTCTCAATGATCCATTTATGATTGAAATGACTAATTATAATTGTCGAATTTTGACTAAGAATTTAAAGGTAGAATACATTAATTAAGATCTGAAAATATTAAAACTAAAAATACCAAAATTAATATATATATATATATATATATATATATATATATATATATATATATAGACACACACACACACACACTTTAATTTTTTACTTTAAAAAGTTGATATCTCTATTTACTTTCTTGTACTAAATTTCAATGATTGAATAAAAATTTATTTTAATTGTAACTGTTGAATTTTGACTAAAGATTTAAAGGTAAAATGCATTAATTAAGACCTGAAAATATTAAAATTAAAATATTACAATAAAAATATATGACTTTAATTTTCTTTCTTTAAAAAGTGATTATCTCTATTTATTTTCTTATACAAAATTTTAATGATCCATCTATGATTGAAATGAAATTTTATCCTAATTGTATTGTTCAATTTTGACTAAGATTTTAAAGATAAAAGCCATTAATTAAGACCTGAAAATATTAAAATTAAAATACCACAATAAAAATATATCTACTTTAATTTTCTTTCTTTAAAGAGTAATTATCTCTATTCACTTTCTTGTATTAGATTCCAATGATCAAATTATAATTAAAACTAAATTTTATCCTAATTGTAACGGTTTGATTGTTGATTTTTGACTAAGAATTCAAATGTAAAAAGCATTAATTGAGACCCAAAAAAATATTAAAATTAAAATACCACAATAAAACTATATTTACTTTAATTAATTAATTAATTAATTTTTTAAAAAAAAATTATATCTCTACTTACTTTCTTATACTAGATTTCAGTAATAATTTATGATTTAGTTGTTTGACTAGTGAATTTGGACTAAAGGTTCAAAGGTAAAATGCATCAATTAAAACATAAAAATATTTTTTTTTTTAAATATCACTATATATATATATATATATATATATATATACACACTTTAATTTTTTTCTTTACAAAGTGATATCTTTATCACTTTCTTGTACTAGAATTCAGTAATCAATTCATGATTGAAATGAAATCTTACAATATATAGTCACTAGAGAAAATTTGAAGGACAACAAAAACAGAAGATACAATATCTAGATTTAATTTCTATAAAATAATAGAAAATAGATTGAAATTTCCCTTTAGGATCAAAATGAGGCAAAAGAAAGTACAAAAAAGGAAAATAAAGACAAGCAGTAATATTGGGAGAAAATGGTCAAATGCCCCTTCAATTTATTATCGAATTTTCAACTACGCACTTAAATTTCAGGAGGGTCCTATCACCACCCTGAACTGTTTAAAACTGAAATTATCATCTCCCTAAAAGCTTATGTGGCAAAGTAAGCGTATTTCACTTTCCTAGGGAGAGTGAGCAACAAAAAAAAAAAAAATTAGAACTTTATTTTTATTTTTAGTATATATATATTATTTAGTATAGTATTAAGTATTATCAGATTAAGTATTATAGTATTAATACTAAAATCAGTAAGAACAGTAAACACAGAAATATATAGAAAATACAGCAAAATATAGTAAAAACAGTAAAAACAGTAAAAATAACAGCAAATACTACAAATATACAGAAAATACAGAAAATACAGGAAAAACAAAAAATACAGCAAAATACAGTAAAAATAGTAAAAATAGTAAAAGCAACAACAAATACTACAAATATACAGTAAACACAAAAAATATAGTAAAAACAGAAAATACAGCAAAATACAGTAAAAACAGTAAAATCAATATATAATATATATAGTAGTACATAATAATAATATATACAGTAGTAGATATATATATATAGTATTATATAATAATATTATATATAATAGTAGATATATAGATAGTAGTATAATATATAATAATATAGTAGTAGATATATAGATAGTAGTATAATATTATATAGTAGTAGATTATTAATGTAATTTAGTAGTGTTCTGTGTCCAGTCTTTGTTCAGTGTCAACTATGTCCAGTCTTTGTTCCGTGTCAAAGCTTTGTTTCTGTTCCGTGTCAAGGTTTTATTTTTGTTCCGTGTCAAGGCTTTGTTTCAGATATTTTGTACGTCCTACTCAGTACTCCCTCTCTCTGTTAGTTTAATCAAGCTAGTTTATGACTTAAATTCCTATTTTCCCCATGTTTTATTTTTGTTTTTCAATTTTTTATTTTTGTTTTTATTATTTTTTATATTTGTTTTTGGATTTTGTCTTACCCCTTTCATATCTTCTTCTTAACATTTATTCTTAACAACTTCGTCTTTAACCACGCCCCGGATATAACATTGGCAACAAATTCGTCATTTCATCAAGCGGACTATAAAGCCAAGAATTCTAGAAATTTACAGGTTAATTCATAGTCGTTATTAAGAAGTTAAGAAGTTAATCATATACTAAGGGTAAATTTTTAAAACATATATACAATAATTACATTAAAAACTAACAACTTAGAAAATTAAATAACATATTTTTGAGGGGAGTTTTGGGAAGTAAACATCATAAAACTTACATGATAAACTGAGAGAGGTTTCCCTTTCGGGAACCCCCAAAGGGCCTTGGAAACTCTTTCAAAAACTTTAACACACAAGCAAACTTATTTTTATTTCACAAACTTTAATGTACAAAAGATGATTTTGGATACATAAAGGAATATGGAAGTAGGATGGAGGAAGTATGGAGAGAGTTTTCTAACTTCTATTCTTTCCACTCTTTTTTTTTTCACTCTACCTTTCTCAACTCTTACTCCTCCTTATATAGGCAAAAATAAGAAACTTAAAAAGACCAAAATGACACTACTAAGTGACCTTAATTATTTAATGGCCGACAACTTGATAAGATTCGTTTAATAGTGCAAGTCAGGTACTCATTGGGCCCCATCGTCACATGCATTATTAATCTCATCTTTCGACTGACTCAATTTTTTAACAGATGCGTGTTATGTCAACAGTTTTTTCCTCGTTCGGAGGGTCATGATAAAGTGACAACACACTCTTTTTTACAAGACACGTAGTGGGCATTCCCACCTAATACTTCTATCTACTAATTACAAGACTTTGGCATTTTTACCTAACATTTTTATTTTAACACACACTTAAATATGTATATATAGTATAATATATATATTCTTCTATCTCATGTTTTGATGAAAACATGTCAATATTGACTTCTCCATTCCTTCTTGTCTCTTATCATTTTGCATTTTTGAAAACCATCATCGTATCTTGAAAATATTCATCTCTATCTTGTCATATTTTTTCTTGTCTTATGTAGTGACTTGTCATGCCTTTTTGCACTTCTTCATCTTACCCATAACTTTTTATCTTTGTATATTCTTGTAATAACTTTGTCTTTGCTCCAATTATTTTCATAGTGTATGGAATGAAGTAATATGAAAATGGTTAAGTATCTAGATTATGTAATGCAATAGTATCAAAACTCATGCCTGAGTCATCATCTTCATAAGGGTCTTGTGAGTCTTGAATATTATTTATGCATTCTTCGAGAAATTTGTGAATATTGTCTTCTAAATTATTACTTGAACTGAGACTATTTTCGATAATATGTTTATCTTTGCTTTTGTCTTGAAAGAACTTTTCTAATGTTTGCTTAATTATATTTTCTAATTTTTTATTTTTTTTCTTTTTTGATAATTCATTTTTTCTTAATGTGTCTTTTTGAAAGCATTTAGGTAATCTCCTTCGTGAGGAAGAAGACTCATATTTCACTTTTGGCAAAGTAGTGACATTAACGGATTTGATAAGTCTTTCTGGTCACCGTTTGAGCCAGGACTAAATGTATCATGCTCCGTCTGATGAAGTTCTTAGCATTCAGAAGGGAATGCACACCCGTCTCATCCATTTTTAAGTGAGATGGAGAACTCATGTCTTTTTGCTGAGTTGTATTGTCTGTTCTTGGAACATATTTATTTTGAAAAGTCT
The DNA here is from genome assembly GCA_035578085.1 of Solanum pinnatisectum. Lineage (NCBI taxonomy): Eukaryota > Viridiplantae > Streptophyta > Magnoliopsida > Solanales > Solanaceae > Solanum > Solanum pinnatisectum. The sequence continues at coordinate 66,797,882 of CM069076.1, forward strand.
CGAGCTGTTTAATAAGTCTCATGTTCTCTTGGATAAGGATTTCATTTTTTGTATTGAGTCTTTTAAAACCATCAGTCATGGAAGAACAATGATCACAAAATATTATTCTGTTTGAGTCTTTTTGGATATTGTATTGAGGTATTTGGTTTGGGCTTTGCCTGAGAGCTGGTGAAATATAATAATTAGGCCCAAGTATTCCTCTTACATAGTCTAAAGCTTCAGTGAAATCATTAAAATTTTTAAAAAGTGAATTTTTTATCCCATTTATAGAATCAATTACTTCTATCCAAGTTTGGAAAATACCTTTAGTTTTACCATGTATAACTACATAATATTTAAATTTATTGTCTTTATTTTTGTCTGAAAAATATTGACATAAAGCATTAGAAGCTGCTATAAAATGCTTAGTATCTTGTTTATTGTATGTCATCCATAAATTATCTACTAAACATTGTTGAGTCTTGTCTATATTACAGTCTAGATTTACTCTAAATGATAAATTACACTTAGGGTAGGAAATTAAATTGTACTTACCGAAATGGATTCGCTCCATAAAATTGTCTGTTGTATTTAAAGGTCTGAAATTTTGTCTGCCTAATAATGTCTGAGCATAAGTATCTAGCTGGGCGATGCCCTTGCCTTTGTCTACTGTCTGTTGACTTGTCGGTCTCATGCTGTAATAAATATTAATTAGTCTTTAATTGTAATAATTACTAAAACTAGGAGTAATAAGAAGATCCACTTCTAGACATAGATCAACAGCCTTTATGGTTAGAAACCACAGCGAACAAGTAAGAGGCAAAGCTCGCATGGTAATAAATTATAAAAGACTAAATGATAATACTAGAACAGATGCATATAAATTACCTGATAAAAATGAGTTAATTAATAGAATACAAGGTAAAAAAATATTTAGTAAATTTGGTATCAGAATCGGGATCTTTGGCAGGTAAAAATGCACCCGAAAAGCATAGAATGGACAGCATTCACTTGTCCTGAAGAACATTTTGAGTGGCTAGCTATGCCTTTTGGTTTAAAGACAGCTCCTCCTATCTTCCAAAGAAAGATGGATGATATGTTTGGAGACTATAAAAACTTCGTGTTAGTATATGTAGACGATATTCTAATGTTTAGTAAAAATATACAAGAACATCTAGGACACCTACAGACAGTATTTAGATTATTTGTAAAATATGAAATAATAATTAGTAAAAAAAAAATGAAATTATGTAAGACATATAAATTTCTTAGGAGTAACTTTAGGAGAAGGAAAAGTAAAATTACAACCACATATAGCTAAAAAAGTTTTAGATATGCCTGATAAATTAGATAATATAAAAGAATTACAAAAAATTTTAGGATTAGTAAATTATGCTAGAAATTTTATTCAATACTTAGGAAAAATAGCAGGTCCATTATATGCTAAGACAGGTAGTAAAGGACAAAAATATTTTAATATAGAAGACATTAAATTAGTCCAACAAATTAAAGAAAAAGTTAAAAATATACCTGACTTACAAATACCACTAGAATCAGACTATTTAATAGTTCAAACAGATGGTAGTAAATTAGGATGGGGAGCCATCTTAAAATCAAGAAAATATAAATACAGTCCAAAAAATGAAAAAAAAATATGTGCATACCAAAGTGGACAATACAAAGAAAAAGGTAATATGAGTAGTATAGACGCAGAAGTATTAGTAGTAATATACGGATTAAATAGTTTTAAGTTATACATTTTAAACAAAAATGAAGTATTAGTAAGAACAGACTGCGAAGCCATAATTAAATTCCATGAAAAAATAAATAGTAAAGCTAGTAGTAAAAGACGATGGTTAAATTTTATAGATATAATATCTATATATAATAACGTTGTTTTTGAATATGTTAAAGGAAAAGATAATGACTTAGCTGATAGATTAAGTAGATTACAATTAAATACTAATTAATATTTATTACAGTATGAGACCGACAAGTCAACAGGCAGTAGACAAAGGCAAGGGCATCGCCCAGCCAGATACTTATGCTCAGACATTATTAGGCAGACAAAATTTCAGACCTTTAAATACAACAGACAATTTTATGAAGCGAATCCATTTCGGTAAGTACAATTTAATTTTCTATCCTAAGTGTAATTTATCATTTAGAGTAAATCTAGACTGTAATATAGACAAGACTCAACAATGTTTAGAAGATAACTTATGGATGGCATACAATAAACAAGATACTAAGTATTTTATAGCAGCTTCTAATGCTTTATGTCAATATTTTTCAGACAAAAATAAAGACAATAAATTTAAATATTATGTAGTTATACATGGTAAAATCAAAGGTATTTTCCAAACTTGGTTAGAAGTAATTGATTCTATAAATGGAATAAAAAACCCACTTTTTAAAGGTTTTAATGATTTCATTGAAGCTTTAGACTATGCAAGAGGAATACTTGGGCCTAATTATTATATTTCACCAGCTCTCAGGCAAAGCCCAAATCAAATACCTCAATACAATATCCAAAAAGACTCAAACAAAATAATATTTTGTGATCATTGTTCTTTCATGACTGATGGTTTCAAAAGACTCAATACAAAAAATGAAATCCTTATCCTAGAGAACATGAGACTTATTAAACAGCTCGAGACTTTCCAAAATAAATATGATCCAGGAACAGACAGTACAACTCAGCAAAAAGACATAAGTTCTCCATCTCACTTAAAAATGGATGAGACGGGTGTGCATTCCTCTCTGAATGCTAAGAACTCTACTGTATCGGAGCATGATACAGCTAGTCCGATTCAAATGGTGACCGGTAAAGACTTATCAAATCCGTTAATGGCTGTCACTTTGCCAAAAAGTGAAATAGAGGAGTCTTCTTCCTCACGAAGGAGATTACCTAAATGCTTTCAAAAAGACACATTAAAAAAAAATGAATTATCAAAAAAGAAAAAAAATGAAAAATTAGAAAATATAATTAAGCAAACATTAGAAAAGTTCTTTCAAGACAAAAGCAAAGATAAACATATTATCAAAAATAGTCTCAGTCCAAATAATAATTTAGAAGACAATATTCACAGCTCAGACGAAGAACAAACAAATAATATTCAAGACTCACAAGACCCTTATGAAGATAATGACTCAGGCATGAGTTTTGATACTATTGCATTACACAATCTAGATACTTAACCATTTTCATATTACTTCATTCCATACACTATGAAAATAATTGGAGCAAAGACAAAATTACTACAAAAATATACAAAGACAAAAAATTATGAGTAAGATGAAGAAATGCAAAAAGGTATGACAAGTCACTACATAAGACAAGAAAAAATATGACAAAATAGAGATGGATATTTTCAAGATACGGTGGAAGGTTTTCAAAAATGCAAAATGATAAGAGACAAGAAGGAATGGAGAAGTCAATATTGGCATGCTTTCATCAAAACATGAGATAGAAGAATATATATATTATACTATATATACATATTTAAGTGTGTGTTAAAAATAAAAATGTTAGGTGGAGATGCCAAAGTCTTGTAATTAGTAGATAGAAGTATTAGGTGGGAATGCCCACGACATGTCCTATAAAAAAGAGTGTTGTCACTTTATCACTATCCTCCAAACGAGGAAAAAACTGTTGACATAACACGCGTCTGTTAAAAAATTGAGTCAGTCGAAAAATGAGATTAATAATGCATGTGACGATGGGGCCCAATGAGTACCCGACTTGCACTATTAAACAAATCTTATCAAGTTGTCGGCCATTAAATAATTAAGGCCACTTAGTAGTGTCATTTTGGTCTTTTTAAGTTTCTTATTTTTGCCTATATAAGGAGGAGTAAGAGTTGAGAAAGGTAGAGTAAAAAAAAAAAAGAGTGGACAGAATAAAAGTTAGAAAACTCTCTCCATACTTCCTCCATCCTACTTCCATATTCCTTTATGTATCCAAAATCATCTTTTGTACATTAAAGTTTGTGAAATAAAAATAAGTGTGCTTGTGAGTTAAAGTTTTTGAAAGAGTTTCCAAGGCCCTTCGGGAGTTCCCGAAAGGAAAACCTCTCTCAGTTTATCATGTAAGTTTTACGATGTTTACTACCCAAAATTCCCCTCAAAAATATGTTATTTAATTTTCTAAGTTGTTTGTTTTTAATGTAATTATTGTATATATGTTTTAAAAATTTACCCTTAGTATATGATTAACTTCTTAACTTCTCAATAACGACTATGGATTAACCTGTAAATTCCTAGAATTCTTGGCTTTATAGTCCGCTTGATGAAAGGACGAATTTGTTGCCAATTTTATATTCGGAGTGTGGTTAAAGACGAAGTTGTTAAGAATAAAGGTTAAGAAGAAGATATGAAAGGGGTAAGACAAAATCCAAAAACAAATATAAAAAATAATAAAAACAAAAATAAAAAATTGAAAAACAAAAATAAAACATGAGAAAAATAGGAATTTAAGTCATAAACTAGCTTGATTAATTTTTTTTTTCTTATTCCTTTCTTTCTACTTCATAGAAATCTCTTCCTTCTTTGGACCAGATCTGTCCTTCTCCGTCATTTCTACGTCGTTGCCGCCGCTGCTATCTTCACCAGATGTACCATAGAATTTTTTTATTTCTCTTGATTCGAATTTGTGTATGGAATTAGAAATTTTTGAAAATCAACTCTTTATCGATATTATTGGAGTTGTTAATCATCCTTGTAAATGGTCATCCCACTAAGTTGATTCGGTTGAGAAATTTTTATTTTGATTCTTTGGAGCTCCAAATTTGTAATTTTAATCCAAACCAACAAAGAATTTTGAATTTTCGATGAAAGCCAGAATTGATTTTAAGAATAAAAATGTTTTTGGCTATGGCGATTGAAAACAACAATGGACTGCTTGTTTGTACCATCAAGCGGCCTAAGATCTACAACTCGATATGTTCACATGGTCGAGAAATTTTTTCGAGCCAACTTGCCAGATTTAACATTCCTCCATTGTTATGTATTCATTAACTCCAATTTGAGAAATTTGACATACACATTCATGGAAACGATCTTGATACCAATCAAGTAGTGGGCGAAATGACAAATGAGAATCAAAATCCTTGCCGACCTTCTCCTTTTCAAGATTGTAGTGATTGGTAGACCTTTAGTGTTTATAGTAATGGAGAAAATGGTGAAAATATTTTCGGATTTGGAGAGATGGTGAAAAAATAGAAGAAAAGAGTAAAGAATAATGAAAAAATTGAAGAAAAACGAATTTTCACGTGTCAAACGCGTGAGTTTCACATATCAACATAAATGTGGTTGTGGCTTTTTAGGGGTACAATAATTTTGATTTTAAATAGTTTAGGGGATGGGGGTTGATAGGACCCCGGTGAAGTTTAAGTGTGTAGTTAAAAATTCAGTAATAGATTAGGAGGGCATTTGACCATTTTTCTCTAATATTGGTCAAAAAAGATTTTACTCTTTTTACTTTTAAGGGCCGTTTGATGGGAAGTATTAGGAGAAATAGTTCATGTGTTATGTATGATGTTATTTGTAGAGAAAAGATATAAAATCACCACTGAAATTGTCACAAATTTTCAAAAAGGCACCTTAACTTTGCACCCGTCCTATTACCCCACTAAGCAATTATGAATTGATATTATTATATCATTTTTCAATCAGCCCCAGATTTTAAGAAGCAAGTGTGTTCACACACAAATCATTACATGACACGTGTTAATTTAATTAAAAATATTATTTTTTTAAATATTAAATTTTGACTTATTTTAATTTTGATTTTATCTTAAATTCCACTTCATCTTCCACCCCCCCCCCCCCCCCTCTCCACTTTGAAGTTGACCCATCCTTCCATTTTTTTTCACCTCCCACCCTCACCCCACCCCCCATGTCAAATTAAACCCCTTCCCCCCCCCCCCCCTTTTTTTTCTTTTTCTTCTTCTTCTCCAATCAAATTCTTTATTTCCATACTATTTTCCAGACTTTATTGAATTATTGATATCAAAACTAATTATTTTTCTAAAAAAATCTAAAATTTTGAAGGTATCATCAATTACTCCTTTTCATATAACTTCAAAATTAGAAATAATTAAAAGAATTAATGAATTCCTCAAAAATTGAAAGAACTTGATTGAAACCGGATAAAAAAAACTATATGATACCTCCTAATCATCTTGAAATCTAATGAATTTATCAAATTGTTAGAAAAGTAAGAAAATATTTAGATAAAGTTTTAAAATTAAAGAGAATAAAACTAATAGTAATAAAAAAAGAACGGTAAAGTTGTAGTAAAAGTGGTGACATTGAAAGTGAGAAGCTTTAATGGAGATGACAATGAATTTTTGAAAAATAATAAGAAATTATATTTTATAATAAAATACTTGTAAAAATAAAATTATATTAGTTTTTTTATGTTGCTCACTCTCATTGAGAGAATGCACACACTCTCTATATAAGGTGGACAAAAAATGATGTAATATATCAATCCTAAATTATTTAGTAGGATAAGACGCCCGCATAGTTAAAGTGTATTTTTGAAAATTGGGGACATGTTCAAATGTCACCCCGAGTAGTACTTCATGAATGAATATATACTCTCCATGAAAAAATCATATCAATCCATAGTATTAAGATCTCTGACCAATTCAAAACACACATGTAAAATCACATGAAAAAGGATCAATGCATATGCTAAATTTGTCTACATAGTAACAAAATTAAAGATTAACAATGGCAGTCTAGCGAATAAAATTAAAGATAATGGCCATCTGCAGGAAGATATTGAGCAACTATCGGAGGAATAGGAAAAGGAGGAAAGGAAGTGAGAAGACCTACCAAAAGAAGAGGTTTTTCTCCTTTAGACAAGATCTGACAGCAAAAAACAACGAGCACAACCCATGAAATCTGAGAGCACAATTGAAAAAGAAAAATGTAAGTCAGAAGGAAGAAAGGAAGACAAGCTTAGATAACAAGATACTTACTCTTATTAGCTAATTCATCAGCAACCAGGAAACACATCAGCATCACGTTGATAATCCCTAACAAGAGGAGACAGAGAACTGAATTAGTCCAAGAAGGCAACATCGTAGGTGAAGAAATGGAAAGCAACAGAAGAGATGGAGAAAGCGGCGAGGGGACAAAGAGAAGTGAAGAGGACCTATTTAGAAAACCCTACTCTGAAATATATATAAATATATCCGTATTCAGATTGGGTTGGGCCTGGGTTTTATTCGTTGTGTGTTAGTTTGAATTTACTCTTTTTAAGTAATGAGCTAGTGAGGGTTGGGCTTTGCATGTGGAAGTGTAAGGTGGTGTAACTCTTTTGTAGAGCCCTGAATAAAAGATCAAAATTTATCAAAAAGAAAATAAAAAAATATAATAATACTAAATTCAACTCAATCTCAGAAGTTTATTTATAATAGTAGAATTATTATTTATTCAAATCATATAAAAAAAAGCACAATGTCTTTTCATTCGATTGTGGGATAAGTTATAGCACCAATATCATATAAAACAATAATGACCAACCATATAATTTTGTCAACAAGTATATTTGGTTGGGAGGACCAAATGTACGTACTATACATTGCATCAAACCATTTATTGACTGAAGGATTAATTATAATTAATCAGTGTTTCTTCTTTTTATGGATAGAAAGTGATTAAAATTGAAAACGTATTAAATGTACCACATTGCACTCCAGACAGTGATTGTCATTTTGCTACTGCAACTTGCCTTTTGCGGCTCACATAAGTAAGTGGGCGGTCTTATTTAATTTTAAAATTATTAAAACTATTAGTTCCATCAATATCAAACACTTCAATTAATAACGCAAAAAAGATAAATTAATTGGTTAGGAGAACAAAATTTCTAAACTTACCACAATGAATTAGCGGCGCTTTCCTACTAATCACAAACAGACTTTATTTCAAACGAATACTCCCTCGGTTTTTTTAGTTGTCACTTATTAGAATAAAATTTGGCTTTTGTTTGATCAATATATCTCTTATTAATTTTTTAATTTGTATCTATTATGATTTATGTTCCTCTTTATTCTAGAATAAATAATATTTAGGACAAAATTAGAAAAAGATAATTAATTCTCTTGATTGTTTAAATTAACAACTATTGTAAAATAAGTATTTTTTTATGGCCCGTTTCGCCATGCGATCCGGTATCATGATATGATATCATAATATAGAATTATGAGATGAAATTGAAGTTTTGTTTGAACATGTGATATGAAATGTTTGTGTTGTATATTTTCTCATAAACATAAGAATCTCATAAGTTGTAAAACTATTAAAACAACCCCAATTGTTTATTCAATCTTATCAAATAAACAAAAATTTATAAAATCGCATAATGAATTATTACAAAGTTATTAGTTCTCCACTTAAGTAACTGTTGTTTCTACCTTTAATTCATCAAACTTTAATTCAATAAAAAAAAATTGAACATAAATTGTAGTGTACTAGTCTTTAGTATAATCCTCCCACATAGTACGGATAATTTCCTCATGTCGAACTTGCATTTCTCGATTATGTGACCGAGAAGACGAACCAACATTGTTACTTTGAGGTGTAATAAATACAAAACGGTAGAAGTAATAAATTAGGTGTTGGAGTAAATGAAAAGAACAAATTTATTACTCAACAATCGATTGATGTGAGTTAAAGTGACTATATGTTGGTGAGAATAATAAATTTTATGTTGGTAAGAATAATAAATTTTAAAAAGTAATGATGTGATTATAAATTTTATTTACATATGAAATAAATGGTCAGTAGATATAAATGTGGGGTTGTTTTAACAAAATATAAACATGTTGATCAATTTTTGTATTAAAAATATCTCAAATCATGATATGAAATTCTCATATCATGATTTTTAGAGAACATGGAATCACATCTCATGATATGAAATCAGCGTAAAATCACATATCTAAATGTTGATTTAATCTCACAATTCCATATCGTGATATTATATCGCATGGCTAAACGCCTACTTAATATACATGACTATATATTATAAAGGAACGGCGAGAATAGTAAGAAGCAAAAACAAAGATCTTTTATATATTTGAAGTTTACTTCCTAGAGGAACTAAATAGAACATTACTCCCGTTTCCTCAAATTACTTGTCACCTGTTATTTTTTGATTGTCATAATTTAATTAATATTTTTAAATATTTTTTTAATATAATAAAAATAAAGAATTTAACATATTTTTATTACTATATTTAAATTTGAGACACGTGTCGTGAGTACGACGTCTTCCCGTCGATATTTCAAAAGATAATAACTTTATTGTTGTTTTTTTCTATTCACTGTCATGAATTTTAAAGATACTGTCTTCTCACTTTTGGATACGTGCCCAAATTTGTTTTAGTCACCATGGTAACTAAACTTTGAGTTGTTCACTTACAAAGTCACTCAACTTTGAGTTGTTTACTTAGAAAGTCACTTAGTTTTATTTTATAACTCAAAAGTCATTCAACTATTGATGTTTCACTTAAAAAGTCATTCAACCATTGATATTTCACTTAGAAAGTCACCCAATCAATTTAAATAAGTCTTTATTAAATTTTATTTCAAACTATTTTTTAAAGAAATAATATCTATTTTAATTATCTTATTGATCCACTCCAATTATTTAATTATAGTTTTTCTGATAAAACGTAAAACAATTAACCCAAAAAAAACCTTTTCCGTTCTAGTAATTGTATGACTGGAATTAAATATGTTAAAAAATTATCTAAAAAAATAGGAGGTTGGAATCGATAAGAAGTAGTAATTAAGAAGTAATAAGAAAAGCACACAGTAGCAGTCTTTTACTATTTTTACACAAAAATAGGTAAAAACAAAAACTATATTTCAACAAAATTCAATAAAATAATTAAAATAAACATCTTATTATTTTTCTTTAAAAAATAGTTTAATTATTTTTTGTATTTTTACAAAATTTAATGAAAAAATATTTAAATTGATTGAGTGACTTTTTAAGTAAAATATCAATAGTTTGGTGAATTTCTAAGTGAAACACCAATAGTTGAGTGATTTTTGAGTTATAAAACAAAGTTGAGTGACTTTCTAAGTGAATAACTCAAAGTTGAGTGACTTTCTTAGAGAACTATTCAAAATTAAGTGACCATCTGAGATATTAACTCTAATTTATGTCATCCAGCTTCTTTCTTGGCTACACCAAAAAATAAAATAAATTAAAATAAGATTATGTTACTTAAGTGACTTAACATGATTAGCTTACATAAATGTTGTACTTGTACATGGTCCTAGATGAAAATATTGTATGTAAATATAGTATCACATATTGTTCAAAAATTAAGAATAACCAAAATTCAAGCAACAAAATAAAGTTACCTCAAAATCATGACAATGACTTAAGATCAATTAAATAAAAGAAAAAAAATAATTTTTTTAAAAAAAACTAACCACCCATATTTAGGATTTTCACATAGCTAACTTAGAATAAATACTATTGTACATGTGTTGTACGTGTGTATATTTTTAATACATCGTTTTCATTTATACTCAATGATATTTATATTTATAAATAAAGAATAATAAGTTTAGCAGCAATAGGGACCCCATGTACTTTTTCTGTTTTACGAGTAATAAAACCAATGGCTCCACCGTTACTGTCTTTTTCTCTTCATTTAATTTCCATCATCTTACATTATTTTCGTAGGGGACACCAATTCTTTTATATTCATTTTTAAACTGCTTTTTAAAGTTTAAACTGTTGAAGATTCCACTTCTACACTCACACTATGATGTTGATCTTCAAGCCATTTTTGGTTGAGATTAAAAGTGAAAATAATGAATTATAAAGAGCAATAAAATATTATTATGAATTTATTTCTTATTTTTCAAAAAAAATATATTCTAGAAATTATACTAAATACCAATTAATATGGTTATATGGTAAAAATATTCATATCAATCATTGTTTCTTAAAACGTGTAAAGAGAACAAATAAAAGTGAGTGGAAATATATATTTTTTATCTATTAAAGAAAGATTAAAGAAAAACTTATTCATTAAAAACAATAGAAAGAAATTTATTAAAAAGATATTTAAATAAAAATACAATAATCAAAATATATAATTCCGTGGGAGTATTTACCCTGTGTCTTGAAATTCCTAGTGGCACCGCCAGAGATCTGCAGATCAAACACAGACTCAAAGGTTGAAGGAATCTTAATAGTCAATGACATAATTACCCCCATATATGTACGGAAATCTGAATCATATAGGGCTATTTCGGACAATTCACCTAATGCTGGCATGCTTCTTTCAAATTCCAAAGCTTTTTTAATACTACTGCTTACCTACATCACAATTCACAATGATATCACAGTAATCGAGGTGACACGTGTATTTTTATAATATCACATCTAAAAAAGCATGAATTAAAAGGAAAAAAATTCAAATTAATTGAAAAGGAAAAAAAAAGATGAAAAGAAGAAAAGTGAAAAAGTTTACTGTAAGTTTAATTTATTTTTTAAAGAAAAAAAAGAGTTTTATTTTTCTAACTATAGTCGAAATAGACTTTTTAACTACCAGCACCAATAATATGTTGACACCAGCAGTAAAAAAAAAGAATAAATTTAGTAATAATTTAATTCTCTATCGTTATAAAATCATTGATTAAAAATCTTTACAAAAATAAAATAAGAATAAGCTTGTGACACATTTATTAGATGAAATTCCTTAATAACCAAACATTTGCTAAAGTTTTTTTCGATAAGTTTAACACAAAAGCGGGAAAAGTTAATAGTAATGATCGATCAAACTTGTTGTAATTGTATTTTTTTTTTCTTATACTAAAAAGTTATTTCTCAAAAAAGAATTGGACACTTGGAGATAATTAATCTTTTTTTTTTTCTTTTTTGTTATTTCCCAAAATGGAAAATATCACTTTTGGGATTATGTAATTACTTTTGTGTCTTTAAATTATGTAATTACTTTTGGGAAAGTTCTAGTGATGCAATATACTTATGGAAGATGGGAGAATAAAGCAAGTTCCTATTTGAATAGTTTGTTTTTATAAATATTATTTTCACTTATTATTTATATATTATATTAAAAGAAATGACTTAAATTTATTAATTCAATTTAAATATACACAACTTAACCATTAAGGGGTCGTTTGGTAGAGTGTATAAGAATAATGCAAAATAGAGTGTTTTAGTATTGTTTGCATTAGTAATACTTGCATTCGTTATGAAAACATTATTTCTTATACATTGTTTGGTTTGATGTATTAGAAATAACAAATCTTGCATATTTTCTATTAAAAAACATATGTTTACAATATATACCCTTCACACTTTATTTATTTGTACACTTCCTTTGCAAAAAGTTCTTTGCTAAAACATCAAAAAAAATTCTCTCCTAAAACATCATTAACTCTTCTTCTTTCTTTTTTTTTCAAAAATAATATTAAATAGTTGTACTATTGGGTCAAAATATTTTTGTGGAAAGTTGGCAAATAATCTTTTTTATCAAATTTATCGTCATAATAGTAAAAAAAATTATTAAATTATATTGAAATTGTTTTTTTTTTTAAAATAAGATATTTAAGAGGTCATAGAGCCTATTAAGACACCAAAAAATTAAAAGACATCGAAAATCAAATCAAAATAAAAACAAAAACTTATGACAACAAAGAAAATGAAAAGGCTTTAAGGGTAGTTTTGTAATTATCTAATATAATGCAAGTGTTAAAATGCTATGTATTACTTATACCTAGAATCCTTGGTATTAGTAATACACAAATTAATACACAATAGAGTGTATAACTAATGTTTGTATTAATTATATATGGCATAAAAAAGTGTACCAAATAAGGCATTACTAACCTAATACATGCATTATATTTTCTAATACATTCTACCAAATGACCAGTAAGTGATTAATATGGGTGTGAAGCTTTTTACGCACCTTGTATTTGCTCCAAAATATTTTGTATGTGAATAAACATTATATATATTAATTTAAATTAGAGATAAATAATTATTTACCATCATTATTAAAAGAAGTGCAAAAAGTTTTAAAATAAAATAAAGTAAACTGCAATTACCTTTTATTATTGACGGATGCACGTGTTACAATAATCTATTTACACGTAAAAGTTAGGAAATGATAGAAAGATACAACTCCTTAAATAAGTAAATTGTTAAAGACAATGTATATTTATTATATGAAAAAAAATTAGGCCATAAATTGAACACCGTTAAATTTAGGCACAACAATTTACTTATTTTAAAATAGACAACATAACATTGAATTTAATTAAAATTCTTCAAAATCAAACAATGAATTTAAAATAAACTAAAAATTAGTAAAAAAAAGAAGAAAAGAAACAAAAGAAGAAATAATTCTCGTGGTCATCCAATATTTATTTACCTTGCTCTTTTCGGTAGAATTATACTGACTATGTTGTTACTATTATATACTCTTTTTGTCCCTAATTATTTGTCAATTTTTTCTTTTATATTTGTTCCTAATTACTTGTTCATTTTGACAAATCAAGAAAAAATAATTTTTTTACCTATTATACCCTCAATTAAATGACTAATTACTTTGAAAAATACAGAACTTTTCATCAACTTCATAATTAATAGGGGTAAAATGGTAAACTTACTATATTATTAATTGATTTCTTAATAGGTGTGTCAATTCAAAAGTGGACAAGTAATTAGGAATAGAGCGAGTAAAAATTAATCCAGGTATGTGGGGCTTAATTGTAATTTGGTGGAAGTTGGAGGATTAACGAGGTAAGAGAAGAAAATATAGTAAATGTTGTTGCTCCCCAGCTGGATCTAGGCGGTCATGGAGGTTTCTCTTCCCACCCCACATGTCCCTTTCATCCTTCTTGCTTTTCTTTTCTTACACTATATTCCAAACTTCCTTTGTTATATTTCACTTTTGTTTTTTCAATAAAAATGAGCAAGTTAAAAACATTCTCAAAGTCTCACTTGTGTGATTATAGATCATGACATTATTTTATTATAATTTAGTATTACTTTATTTTATTTAATTTATATTAACATTGTCTTAACCTCTTTGAAAAATTTAGTAAATAAATATATTTGATATGTTGTCAATTAATAAAGGTAAAATAGAAAATTCATTATATCAATTATTATTTTCTTAATAGGTGTTTTAAGTCAAAATTTGATAAATAAATTTAAACAGAGAAATGTATTATTAATTTATTGACTATATTGGATGTATATATATTTTTATTTTTTTATTACCACAATCCTAATGTATAAGGAGTGAAAAGTTAATTTCGTATAAATTTGAAAGTCAAGTTGTAACTTTTTCGACTTGAACAATTTTTTTTAATATGTTGACACCCACTTTTTCTGCTATAAAATCCCAGCCAAAACACCTTCTTAAACCCCCTCTCGGTTTTCTCCTTCCTTTTCTCTCTAATTCTTCTTCCTTTCCTATGTTTTTTTGGTTTCAAGTTTTTCTTGGAATCTCCACCACCCAAAATCTCCCAAAAAAGTTTTTTTCTTCTTCTACTAAACAAAATCATAAAAGGGGTTTTTATTGTTAAATCTTTTAAACTAATCTTAATGCTACCCCAATTATTTTTAATTTTTGAAATTCATGTCTGCAATTCTGAGTGAACTGTTTCTTTCGGGGTTTATGATAAATTCCACATATAGGCGCAGGACCCATTTGGTGCAATCTTTCTCTGTTGTTTTTCTCTACTGGTTTTACTTCATTTCATAGCCCTGCCAGCTAATAACTACTGCTTTTATATAATTTTATTAATCTATAAAAATAAAAACTTAAATCTAAAAAATATTTTTCATTCTGCTCTGTTTTTTTGTAAAATCAAAAACTCCATCTGGGTCCTGCTAATTTAAACTTTATTGAAAATTTTTGGGTCATGGCTTCGTCAAGTGGTACATCATCAGGTTCATCGTTTTTACAAAACTCGGGTTCAGAAGAAGATCTTCAGCAATTAATGGATCAAAGGAAGAGAAAAAGAATGATATCGAACCGCGAATCAGCAAGAAGATCAAGAATGAGAAAACAGAAACATTTGGATGACTTGACGGGTCAAGTAACAAATTTAAGAAAAGAAAATAATCAGATTTTGGCAAGTATGAATGTTACCACACAACATTATCTTAATGTTGAGGCTGAAAATTCAATATTGAGAGCTCAATTAAGTGAACTTAGCCGTAGGCTTGAGTCACTTAATGAAATCATTGCAGTTTTGGATGCAAACAACAATTGTAATGGACTTGTCATGGACCACAATGAGCCTTATAGCTTCAATTTTGCACAAAATGACACTATGCTTGATGGGTTCAACGTGACCAATTCTTGGAATTATCTATCTGCCAATCACCCCATTATGACTGCAGATGTCTTGCAGTACTGACGTGACAATATTAGTCGAGCCAATGAATTTCAAAAAAAAAAAATTAGTCGGATCAGTTGATTTCAGATATCAGATGGTTGATGAGGAGGGGAAAAAAAATCAAACACAGAGAATCCTCTTTTTATGTATTATCATCAAGTAGTAGAAGTATTAGTGATCTTGCTAAGATTTCTCTTTTGTCAAGTAGTAGTAGTATTAGTATTTTATTAAGAATAAATCCTCTCGAGGAATATTGGTGTTCATGTAAATGTGGGGTTTGTAATCTTATTTTCAGTTGCTCTTTCAAGGACTTAATTATGCAGTTGTAATTGGGAAGTCTTTTTCTTTGATTTGTAGTTATCGTAGTAGTATATTAATAACAATTTCAAGAATTGCTCCTTGTTTTACTTGATGGTTTAGTTTGGTTCACAGACTAAATAAAATGGTTTAGTTTGGTTCACAGACTAAATTAAATTATCTCCTGGAGTTGATTCGCATAGGTGTATACAAAATAAATGAATACAACATACTCTCTTCGTCTCATTTTATGTGGCAATATTTGATCAGAAATGGAGTTTAAGAAATAAATGAAAACTTTGAAATGTTTATCAAATTGCCCCTTTTAAAAAATAGTCATATTAAAAATTAGATTCACTTTTCTCGCTTCTCATAAATATATTATAGTACTATTTTTAAAATTAAGTGGGACCAACAAAGACAAAATAGGAATTGTATCTTTAAATACTTACTATATAAGAAAATATAGCATTCTTAAAGGAAATAAAGGAAATAGTGTCACGTAAAAATGTAGCATTCTTAAAGGAAATAAAGGAAAAAGTGTCACGTAAAATGAAGAAAATGTAGCATTCTTAAAGAAAATAAAGGAAATAGTGTCACGTAAAAATGTAGCATTCTTAAAGGAAATAAAGGAAATAGTGTCACGTAAAATGAAATGAAAACGGAGGGAGTACATATTTTTGTACAAACTAGAGTTTTTTTATTAATTATGATTACTCGATACGTATTTTTATTTTATTTATAGCCTCTAAGCAGGATGGAGCTAGAGGGTCATTTTACTGATATAAAGATCTTTTTTTTTTCTACATATGTAGATCAGATGATTAATCTTTTCCACGCCATTACTTCTAAAATTAAATTATTTGACTTGATGAAAATATGGATACAACTTCAAACAATGTTATGTAAAAATATGAAATATCTATGTATTGTACATTTATATTTTTCTATAACAATATTTCATTATAATAGTAAAATCAAAAAAGTATTCAAACCAACGATTCATAGGATGATATAAAGTTGTCTCTACGAACATATTTTTTGAACAAGAATACATTGTTAACAGAATCTAGTAAATAGTTAGTCATGTAACCAAAGTGGTTCATATATAGACACCACCCACAAATGAATTTTGAGATATTTTTGGCTTTTGTTGTGATGATCATTGATTCTTCAGACAAGTACAAACTACAATTGATCTGAGCAGTTACAGTCCATCAATTTTTCCTTCCTTTTTTTGAAAACACCCTCCCCACTAAATAAAATTTACAAAAGAATTTCATATCATTTATATCAAATTACATTACTTTTATTATTACTTAAAAACAAATAAAGATGAGCATATTTAGCAATCAATCAACTAAAAGTTGATTGATACAAGTTTAAATAAAGAAGATGTCGTCTTGTCAATGAATTGATATATATATAGTGTAACCACCACATATGAATAAATTTTAGAATTGTTATTTATTCGCACTTGAAGTTATTGTCTACGTATTAACACTTGAAGTTACCATCATGTAATTCCAAACCCATGAAATTTAAATTACTGACTACTTCTACACACAAGTCTCTAGCCACCCAAAAAAGAAACCAAACAAATTTTGTTTCGTAGTTACGTTGGGAACACTTTTAGCAATAATTGAGTTAATTCTAAACTTAATGGCTGCTCAGTATGGAGGGAATTATTTCATTTTTTTTTATGTTCTATTTATTATGTATTTTTAAAATTATTAGAAAAAATAAGTTGCTTAAGACTAGGAAAGTGATTTCTTAGTATATGTAAGAAAATAAGTTATACAAATGACATTTCAATATACTCCTCACCCCTTCAACACACATCATATTCAACCCATTCCCACAACAGCGCACCCCTATCTTCCAATTTCCATCTCATATTTCATAGTATTTAGTCAAAGTATATACAAAACAATTTTGAAATAATATACTTTGCAAACAAAAAGATAAGTTTCTTCAAAACTATTTTATTTCATACCGAACACACCCTTTTAAGTGTCAATTATAGAATCTAATTAGTCGTTCTTAAGGAAATTGCATGTGAAATGTGTTTTCTATTCCTTTTCACAGCATCCAAATCATAGGACCTTTTTATTTTGTTTTGGAAAAATTGATGCAATTGATATTATTTTGTATTCGATTGGTCGATATTTGTTAAATTCTTGTTGTTTCTGTTTTTTTTTTTTAATAACAACCACTAATTAATATTGTGTATTTGATTTTTTTTCATATAAAGTATAATGTCACGTTTTAGCAATAATGCAACGCTATCGTATATTGTACATTAGATTTAAAGAATCGACCTAGACTTATAATGGAGTTGTAACATATTTAGGAAAGACAACATAAAATCGATCGGTAAGTAAAATAATGCAACAAAAGTGATATGTTAGAGAAATTTTTGTAATTTCCAAAAAGTAGAGTTCACATACGCAATCTTACTTCTATCTTGCGAAGAACGAAATGAAGTCTTTTTAATAGACCATTGACTCAAATACAGAGAAAACTTGTAAAGACAACATAAAATCGATAAACACACTTACCTTTGGATAAGTACTTTGTGATGAGAACATTGAGGAGGGTGAACCGTAAGACCTTATCTCTTTCTAATAGAAATAGAGAGGTTATTTTTAATAAATCGTCGATTTAAAAACAGAGAAAACTTGACGATAAAAAAAAGTAAAGAACAAATGGCACGTGCAGGGAACAAAGTTTTCAGGACAAGTACAAATCCTAGTTATATACAAGTAATATCACTAGATCCTTGTATAGTGCCCATAATTAGGTCCATGTTACAGGAACAATACAACGTGATACGATGCTTTTCCCCCCATTAAAAATGAAAATTTATACGGTGTTAATACAACATAATAATAATTATTATTATTATTAGAAGAGAACAACATGTTAAATTTACATGCTTCTAGATGAAACTAAAAATAAACATAAAATATTGAATAGTTTCTTTTTCCAAATAATTTTTTAAAAGCGAGATGAGTTGATGAATATATTAGGAGAGAAGATCTTTTTTTTTTTTTTTTTTTGGAGTAAATGATTATTATTTTTATTATGAAGTGTATATATTACAAAAATTGTTTTTGAGAAAACTAACAAAAAAAAGTATTTGTCACTCTCAAGTCCTATATTTAGACAAAATTTTAAAATATGAAAAAACATTTTAAAGGGGAAGTTTACGTAATTGGAACCCTACACTTAAATCATTAGGTTGTAATTATTTTCTCATCATTATTGAAATAATTGATCAAAATAGCTATTTAACAGAATTTGTTAATTTTTTTAATTGACAATTATTCTACTAAATATCAGTATTTATATACCCCAAATATTTCTTGAACAGGAAAATGAACAAGTAATCCATAGAAATTGAAACACATGCTATGTTTGAACTTTGACTTAGGTAAGTGAAAATGAAATGCATTCATTTTTTTTCTTTTCACTTTTCATTTCGTGTGAAGAAATTAAGTGCCCATAGTTGGAATATGTCAAATTAATGGGGCTGCAACTTGATTTTGTTTTGTTTTTTTCGTCCACTGTTTGATATACTAAGGATGCAATATTGAATTTCATATTTACGTGGAGTCTTTTTCTGACAATAAATTGCTTACTTAATAAAGAAAATTTTATATTCGAAATCTCTAAAAGATGAAAAAAATATTTATTGGTATTTGATAAAATTTATTAAACTAATACTAGAAAGTAATAGGAGAAAAAGATGTTTGGTGGAAATTAATTCACCCAACTTGTACATTTTACCTATATCTTAAGGGTCGTTTGGTGTGAAGGATAATACCAACTAGTCCTGAGACTAAATTATAATTGTTGTTTGGTTGGCAAGTTTGGGATAACTTATCCCGAGATTAATAATTAGTACCGGGATAAGTTATTCCTCCCCTTGGGTGGTATAGTAATCCCGGGATAACTTATCCCGGGATAAAATAGGTAAATGACAAAAATGTCTCTTTCAACCCTTTTGTTACATCACTTTTTACATTCATGAAGGGCATTTTAGTAAACAAATGAATTGTTCTTAAAATTTATTATTTTGAATACAACAAACCAAATACTTTTTCATCATAACTTATCCTATCATAACTAATCCCATCATAATTAATCCTATCATAACTTGAATTCAAACCAAATGATCCACTGTCTTCTTTCTTATTAGTTCTATCCTTTCAGAAAAGAAAGAAACAATAAATTAATATAAGACATGACTAATGGTGTCATGTTATTAGTCACAAACTAAACGCTCAAATAATGGCCATTATTTCCTTAATAACTTTCAATAATGCTTAGGTAGTTCAATAAATCCCTATTACATTAGTCTAATCACACATGAAATGACAGGTTAATTACAAAGTGCCTCCCCCAAACTCGAATTAAGATTCGTCAAAACAAAGCAACAAAAACAAGATGGGTCATTTAATTAGAAATAAATTATTTCAAAATTATAATTCATGATTTAAATAATGACGAGATTGAGTGAGTTTATTTTTTTTCATTAATAGATGTTTGGTTCATTGGGCGAAAATACCGAAATATATAAAATATACATGGTATAATATCAAATATGTATTTGGTTTAATAGAGATAAACTTCTATTTTAAATTTTGCTCTTTCTTTAAAAACTTTGGAGAAGGGAGAAATTGTTATTTTATCTCAAAATTTGTAATTTCGAAATTGTTATACTACATAAAATATGTTAGAAAATACTGCAACAAATGTGATTTAAGCCATCACACTAATTTCAGAATAAAAAATTATAATTAAAATATTGGATAAAGAATCTCACTAATCATGAGATTTTAGTGAGATTATTTATAATCAGAACTAATTATCTCACTATCAAACGATCTCTTAGTGTTACTATATATTACTGGTCTTAATTGTTCAACTTTCTAACTTTAATTTTTATAAGCTACTATCCTAAGTTATGTTTTAAATGATCTGATCGTATAAAAATTCAAACAATATGAGTGTTAAAGCTAAACTCAGAGAAGATTCAAACCAGACCATATTTTTTCAATCATATTTAATCAATGCCCTTTTTGGGAAAAATTTCACAAGCTTGGCAATGAGAACGGATGAAATTAAAGTAAAGCACATTCAAAAGCTAATGGAGTAGTAATATTTTAAATATAGAATTGACGTACAACTAAAATTTTCTTTACAAATAAAGTATATTTAGAAATTAAAGAGAATTAAAGAGCACCGTTCTTCCATCATCTCGAATATAGGCATCATAAAAATTAAAGATTTGAAATCCAACGGTTTTGTTTTTTCCCTCTATTGGTTTGTTTTGAGAATAATAACTTTAATTTTGTCCAAATATTCTTCTTTACAATAAATTAATTTCATAAAAATACTTGAGCCACAAACAATACTTTGCTATCTTTTTATAATTAAGATTTTATATAAGTGGCTATCCACTAAGCAAATCTTAGGTCTTTCATAGTAATTTTATCTTTTTTTGATAAAACATCTTCTTTTAGCATTAAAAAAATGTAAATGATATATAAACAGAAAAAGAAAAATTCTTTGATGCTTCAAACTATATGTTTGGCTATAACTGATAATTTGCTAGTGAGTACATATTTGCAAATTCTTTTCTTCGTTGATATTTTTTTGGTGTGTGTGCGTGAGGGGGGAGGGGGGGGGGGATTAGCCCTTTTAGTCTCCAAATATTGATAAATTCTTATTTTGGTCCTTGTAGTTTTTGGGTAAACATATTTAACCTTTGATTAATAGATTGTGCACTTATAATCCCTATGATTTTGAGTTATTGAGTGCCAGATAATTCATTATGTTAAATTTGTATTGTTACCTCATATATATTTGAGAGTAATATGATTCTTAAATAGACTAAGTGTCACATAGTTCCTAATTAAATGGATCAAAAACACATATTTTAAGAGTTGATTCAAGATTAAATATGTTATTATAAGGAGTAAAGTAAGAATTATTACTAAACGAGGGATTAAAATAGTCATTATTCACATGTTTAGTCCATAAAAAAAAAAGAGATACGCACGTAAAATTGTGTGTTAAATTATAATTAAATAGCTAAAAATATGCTCTGTAATAATTTAAATTGTTCCATAAAATGGTCACATAATTTTAACAATATAAACAATCTTACAAGTAGCAGAAGATAACTAGTTTGTTACAATATTACTTCAAATGAAGATAATGGCAGTTTTTTTTTACTTTTTAAATTAAGCCCATGATTTTTTCCAAAAGAGACAAAGATGATGAAATCTCATGTCATGTCTTTTTTTTTTTTTTTCATTCCAGATTTCATAAAATATTAGCAAATATTAATTATTTAAAAACAAAATCAAATTAAAGTGTTTGTGATAGCATGTGGCCAGCCATACACATGAAAGTCTTCACATGATCAATGCAGAAAAAGACAATCTATTTGTTTAGTTTTGCTTAATAGCTAATTAGTGATAAATTAATATTGAGTAAAATAGTAATTAATTAATTTAGAGCCTGATAGAGGCATATATCTGAATCTATCATATGATGATCTGGTGGGAATATGAAAACTTTTGTGCCTCTAAAGAAGCCAAAACAGAGAGGTTCTCTGTGTAATTAATTACAAGTATATGGAAGTCCTAATTCCATAACTAATTAATAACATATAAGTTTTACTCAACTTCTTATAAGTAGGTTAGTTAAGATTTTTACTAACTGAATTAAGTAATATTCACATCATCAATATAAATAACTTTTACATTGTCATTTCATCTTTATATGATATTCATGTATAAATATCCTTTGGGATTTTGGATGACCTAAATCTTAATATTATAAAAAAATTTATTTATACTGATGATGTATTAAATTTAAAGTCCTACATAAATATACAAAAAAAAAAAAAATTAAGAAAATTCGACACGTACTATATATACATAAAAATTAATGTTGACCTTCTATATATATATATACTATTGTTGAACCTCTTTGTGCCCGACCTCTGGCTTCGCCCCTGCTTCTAATCACCTGAAAGTGCAGGAAAAAAAGGATAGTATATATATACACATACTAAGTCAAGAATAAATTAGCACTTGAACTCGAGACTTGATAGCCAAAATAGATGTAACATAAAATCCAGAATAGTATGAGTGTGAGGCAGTGAAAAAGCTCATTTTGGTCGATTTTTCTGAACACGTCTTACACAGAACAATCACTCCTCCAGAGAAATGTACAAAATTTAGCAAATTAAGACGTGGAAAGCACCAAATGTTTTTTAGTAAAAAATGAAGAATACATAGTCATAAAGGTTGTTATGTGTTGATGGTAATGAATAGTGACAAGACAAATGAGCATTTTCCCTAAAATATGAAGTCCATTTTCTTTGATTTTGCAGAAAGTTTCAAAAGAATATGACCAGAATTTCCCAGGCTGCCATTTCTTGCACCAACAGAGGAATTAGGTGCTTCTCTTTCTTAACAGGGTCCCCTTCTACTTGCCTCAATTTCCTTTGTAGAGATAAAGCCTACATAACACAATATGGGCTCCACTTTAGATCTTAGCCTTTTTTGGTCTAGAATATGGGATTTTGAGTTAAAGTTTCAACTAGTTAATGAGTGGAGGTACACACTATCAATACAATTTTGTAACTTGTTATCAAGTGTGTGAAATTTTTACTGACAGAATTAATCATATATATATATATATAGCTTCAACTAGTTAATGAGTGGAGGTACACACTATCAATACAATTTTGTAACTTGTTATCAAGTGTGTGAAATTTTTACTGACAGAATTAATCATCATATATATATAAATAAAAGAAATCCCACATAATTATGTTTGACTTTAATTTAATAAATGAATAGCTCACGTCTTAACTAGGCACCAAACAACCAGTCAAGGTCTAATATACAACTTAATAAAGTTGTTGTCCAACATCTACTAGGGGATTGGAACATGGACATTTTATATTGTTTTGGTCAATCTTTCTCTCATGAGTAACTAGTTTTGAAATTTTGTTGGACTCAAAATATATTTCTTTATCAAAAGTAAACGAAGATATCTCGTGTAATAAAGGGGGTTAAAATTTGGACAATTTTTCTTTTTTAAAAAATAAACATTGCAGTGATAGGCATGCACAAAAATGACTTAAAATTGAAGATCCTAGCTTTTATAAAAGGAAGAGCAATAAGACTTCTCTAGCTAGGCTTTTTCAATTTATCTACTAGACTTAAAAAGGTTAAGTACACTCTATTACTTGGCAAAGCCGTATTCAGTTGCACTATCGCCAATCTGGCACAGAAAAATCACTGCTTTTTTGGGACAATATATGGTCCCTCGTCACATGCATCCACTACTATTTAGTAACAGATAGAAATTGTGAGAGATTATAAGAAAAATTAATTAGCTAGGAGCCATTTAGCAATGAATTAGCTGGAAATTATCGATAAATTTCATAATTTCATAATTTCTAGTAATAAAAAATTTCACTTTATTATCACCTTTCTTCTATATGATTCTAGGTTTATCTCGTCCCGTTTTATCACCTTCTGTAATTATAATATATTTCAAACAATATATTTAGTATGTACTACTTAGCATCTTATGTCATATGTGATCATCTTGAATCTTATTTATTTTTGTATGATTAATGTACATTATCTTAATATTTTAGCATTTCCGCAGATTTATTTTATGCATAATTTGTTGAAACTTAGATGCCCAACATTCGATCTCATAATATAGTTTAGACTTTAGTCTAGTGGAATTTTTATTTCATTTTATTGAGTTTCTTCAAATCCCATAGCATTCCCGTTACACTCTTCTATTTTAATTATATAACTAATGCATTGTTATTCTTTGCATAATTTCGTCTTCCATGCCATTTGAATCTAAGTTGTACCTACTAAAATATTTATGTGGAAGTTGTACATTTCGATGATGGCTAAAAATAAATAATATTTCTAGTCAAATATATATAAAAAGATGCACACAATTATGTAAAAAATACAACAACCACATACTCAGTGTATGCATAATGCATATTACATATAAAATATGTGTATATAATGCATATTCTATATGCATATGTAAAAATATATAATTTGCGGTAATTATTTTAATGGACGAATTAAAAAGCTTAAAGGGTTAATTACTTGAGTGGATCCCTTTTAAAAAATAATTACTTATTTTAAATATACTCTTTAATTATTACCATTTATAACAACTTCTTTAATTTCTCTCTTTTCTCTATCTCGCTCTTTCTCCCTTCCTTTTGTTCTTTCGTTTTTTTCTTTCTGTTGTTCCTTCTCCCTTCCTTTCTTTTTTGTTGCTCTTTCTCCCTCTCTTACTATTGCTCTTTTTCCTTTTCTTTCGTAGAGTAGTCAATGATTCTAGACTGAATAAAACTTGTATCAATAATTAATTAGACAAGTAATTTAATCATAACAAATAAAGAGACATAAGAAACTGCAAAACGAATTAAACTTGAATTAAAAATGTATTACAAACATATTAAAGTTGAATTATTAGAAGAGAATCAAACATGAATGCAAAATGTAGCAAACAAAATAACATTCTTTGATCTGCATGTCAACCGAAAAAAACTTGTATCAATAATAAATTAAACAAGTAATCCAATTGCAACAAATCAACCAATTAATTGCAAAATGAATTAAACTTGTATCTAAAAGTGTATTACCCAAATATTAAAGTTGAGTTAGAAGAGAGAATTAAGCATGAATAAAAACACATAACTAATGAAAAATCAGACAATGATCTATAGAGTAAATTAAACTTGTATCAATAATGAATTAAACAAATATCCAATAGTAACAAATAAATCAAAAAATTGCAAAACGAATTAAATTTGCATTAAAATTGTATTACATAGTACTAAAGTTGAATAAGAAGAGAGAATTAAGAATGAATGAAAAATGTAACTAACGAAAGACAAGACAATGATATATAGAGTGAATTAAACTTGTATCAATAATGAATTAAAGAAGTATCCAATAGTAACAAATAAATCAAAAAACTGCGAAATGAATTAAATTTGCATTAAAATTGTATTACATAGTATTAAAGTTGAATTAAAAGAGAGAATTAAGAATGAATGAAAAACGTAACTAACGAAAGACATGACAATGATCTATAAATTGAATTAAACTTATAAGATATATCAATAATGAATTAAATAAGTATCCAATAGTAACAAATAAATCAAAAAACTTCAAAATGAATTAAATTTAAATTTAAATTGTATTACACAGTATTAAAGTTGAATTAGAAGAGAGAATTAAGAATGAATTGAAAACGTAACTAACGAAAGACAAGACAATGATCTATAAACTGAATTAAACATATATCATTATTCATGAATAAAACATGTATTATATGCGTCTTATAAATTATTTTGATTTATAAAAGAAGATGATATATTTGAAATATGTATTATAAATGTATTATATTGTTCATGATTTTAATTCAATTTTAATACAATTATGAAATAGATCTAATTCAACTTTAATACAGTTGCAATACAATTCCAAACTCTTCGTCTTCTTCAAGTTTTAATTTGAAATTTCTCATAAAATCAATGCTACAGTTAATGAATCTCCCTTAAATTAAGATATAAACTCCAAAATGTTATTTTCAATAATATGGAAGAACAACTTATACAAATACATCACACTTTCATAAAATCCAAATAATGAATTCAAAAGCTTGAAGCTTTTTAATGGTCATCAATGGCTTGTTGCTGCAATTTTAGAGATTTAAAATCTCAATTTGCACACACGATTTTGTACAATTTTTGGTTCTTTGTATTCTTCTCCTCGTGATATTTTCGGTGTAAATCGTGCAACATGGGTATAAATCGATTTGAAGAGATGAATATTTAAAGATAGTTATTTGAATTAAAAATTTGAAGAAGAAGAAGAAGAAGGAAAAAAAAAAAAAAGGAGAAATCATATGTTGAGAAAGAGACGAACAAATAGGAAAGAAATTGGGTTCGAAGTTGTGCAATTTTAATTCCATGAAACTGGTAGATTTAATTAAAAAGAAATTATTGTCATAAATGATAAATTATTTTTCAATATAGCATCTAAGTGATTTATCCAAGCTTAAAATTCTCAATATTTAAAGATGACAAGGCATGTCAAGACTATGGGCTATATGAGGCAAAAACATATGAATGTCAGCCCATCAAGCATTATTTGCTGACTCGCGATGAAATTATTTGGGTTGGGCCAGAAAATGGGCTATAAAGGTCTAGATTAATTTCATGATTGGAAGATGCTATTTGTTACTAGGACGTCAGATACTCTTTTTTTTGGTATTTTCTTTTAAATACTGAATTTTAGTAACTGGATGTTGATGAAATATTTAACACTTACAGAAATTTCACAAGTTTAGAAGCTAATCACTTAGATACATGCTAATTTGCAATATTACAAATCTTATCAAATCTTGGTGTGTCTAGATATGTCGAGATACATATATATTGGGATACATGGGGGGCAAAATTAGGTGTAGTTTGTTCTAGATATATTGTATCCAAGTGAATTTGTTTGTATCTAGGACATATAGACAATTCTCCCCCGGTATATGGTAACACAGTATATGCAAATCACACCAGATACATGTATATAGCGTGTATCTAGTGTGATTTTCACTATTTAATAATTTGTAAAGCATATTTCAAGTCAGTTACATGCAAATTTCGCTAAATATATGTATATGATTTTAAATCTAGCATGAAATTATTAACAAAATAAGATAAAATCTAATTATTTCAAATTACAAAGAAGATTAGTAAATGGGAAAATTGA
The DNA here is from genome assembly GCA_035578085.1 of Solanum pinnatisectum. NCBI lineage: Eukaryota > Viridiplantae > Streptophyta > Magnoliopsida > Solanales > Solanaceae > Solanum > Solanum pinnatisectum. Next base: position 66,825,433 of record CM069076.1, read on the forward strand.
ATATAATATCAAACTATTAATTCAAATTAAATGCTATAAACATAGTTTGATTTAATTGTACCCCATAGCAAACTGTAGCTATTTTGCCTCTCTCTTGGTGAATCTGGCTTGCCACTCTCGTTCTCTCCCTCGCCTCTCTCGCTTTTATACAAACGCAAATATATAAAATGCGTTTGTGTTTGTATAAAAGCAAGAGAAACTTGTATATATACATATATTTTCGTTCCTCTCTCCCCCTCTCCCAGATCTCGCTCGCCAGTCTCTTCCTCACCTCTCTCGCTTATACAAACAGAAATGTATAAATTGCGTTTCTGTTTGTATAAAGCGAGAGAAAATTGTATATACACATGCAAATACATATATCTTCGTCCTATACACTTATAATTATACAATACAAATATTCCCCTGCCCAGTTCTCTTTTGCCTTTCTTTTTTTCTCGCTTTATACAAACACAAATTATATAATTGATCTTTTGTATATGTATACCGAAACAGAAACAGATTATATACGACTACTTTCTTTTGAATATGTATAGCAAAATATACATATTTATGTTTACTATGAAGCGCAATTATACAAAATATAGCTATAACATATAAATATAATTTTTGTATTTGCCATATATGTGAAAGTTGCTATTAGTAAATATTGGTAGGAATATTTGTGTAATTTGAGCGAGCCTTTTCATCATTATCACAGGCCCAACTCATTCCTTAAGCGGGTTGTCGGTCTCAATCCTGCGAAGAACAAATCTTTGATTCTTTAACGAATCAAAGAATTTACTTTGTCGTAATCTGTAAACAAAGAATCATCAAATTAAATTTTATTAGCAGAATCCGCGGTTAAGGTTTCTTGAATTTCTGAGTATCGGCGATTGGTTTACGCGTTTACAGCCACACGTCTAATTATTTCAAGATCATCAAGATTTATACATTTATATCAATACCAAGTTTCAAATTTCTGTAAAATCACTATCAGTTTGACCCTTCAATCAAATTGGCAACACAGTGAGTTTCTTGATTTATTACTAATCTTGTTTCTTTTTTTTCTTTTGATAATTCAATGTTCCATCTGGTGGTAATCCCATATTCTAAATCTTGTTTCTTTCATCATCCCCTCACTTATGTGTTCAGTAATCAAGATTCTTGTTTTTGGATTTGAAGATGTTTGTTTACTTCCTCTGTCCTAATTAAAATGTTTTAGTTTGATTGCCGCCCACGGGGTTTAAGATATAAAGGGAAATTCTTGAATCTTGTGGTCATAAATTAAAAATTTGTGTAGTTTTGTAAATCTTGTGGTATTAGACTTGCTAAATAGAATGTTGAAATTGGAAAACTTACTAAATATAGAAAGGGACTTTGTTTTCGTGACAGACCAAAAAGGAAAGTAAGACACTTGAATTGGGAAGGAGGGAATATGTCTTTGCAATGTTTTGGGCTTAAATATTTAGTGTTTGGTTGTTGAATTTTTGTTACCTTGTGACTGATTTTTTACGTCTGTGTTTGATTTTGAGAGTGAATTGTTATTTGCTTTCTGTTCTCAGTTGAGTGATTGCAGGTTTAAGTCTATTGGCAGTTTGCATTTGATTAGATATGGTGAAGCACACAGAGTACTATGACATATTGGGGGTTGGTGTAACCGCGACTCCTGCTGAAATTAAGAAAGCTTACTATCTCAAGGTGATATAGCATTTTAGCTTATTGTTTTCTTTTTCTGGAGACTTTCAATTTTAAGAATGCACTCGTATCATTTGTTGAATTTATTACTAGATGATCATCTACCCTTTTGATGTGGCAAACATGTAGAATTCCCTGAAATTGAATTTTCTTGCTTTCTCTCTCAACTTAGTTTAGTTATCGTTTTTTATTTCCTACTCAGATGTGCATTTCTCTTAGTCATGTTTAAGTTTACTTTATTTCAAATGTCTGCAAGAGTCTGTTAGACTAGTTAGAGATTTATGTGCTAGTAGAAAATAAAGAGAACTCTCGTGCTAGAGAGATTAAATTGAGGCTTAAATGAAGTGACATGGCCATGGATTCGTATAGCTGACCACACTTGCTTGGAATTGAGATGTAATTGTTGTTTATGTGCATTTGATTGGTCTGTTTATCACAATCTCCTGCCATCTGAACAAGGTTGGGTTTCTATTATCAGCATGGATGCAGTTCCTAAAGCCATGCTCCTTAGTGTTTTCCATTTCTAATCCCAATGTTGCAACTATATGCTGAAAGACGAAAGACGAAAGACGAAAGACGAAAGACGAAAGGATCACTTGAAATTCTAGGCTGGATAGCACCAAGTAAGTTTGTGTTGCAAACTAACACATTGTAACTAATCAATGGTTAGCTGGGAAAGATAACTATTTGCTACTAGTATATGTGACTGATTCCAAGACATTCTCCGCACTTCAATTATGCGATGCATAAAGATCAGGGGATTCCTAGAGTTAGCCTGGAGCTACTTTTTTATGTAGTTTACACTTGCAAGGAACCTTAAGTTATCCTTGAAAATTTTCTTTTGGACAGTTAACTTTCCTTGATATTTTTCTGCACAAAGATCTCTGGATTCGAGTCAAATAGTTCCTTGCACTAATAGTAGTTCTATTTCAGGCAAGGACTACACATCCAGACAAGAATCCTGGGGACCCACAAGCTGCTCGTAATTTCCAGGTACAACCTTTAAGATCTGTTAGATCTTTTAGTTTTACTTGTCAACTAGGTACCATTGGACACTTGAGTTGCCATACTTTTAAATTTTTTGAATGCATCAACGTCGCAGAAGTTTCAATCTTTTAAAGCTCCTATTTGGGTTCATGCGTTCATCCGGCTGTGTGTGTGAGTTGAAAACAGAGCACTGTGCTCGAACATGTTCCAAGAATCCGATGAGTCAAAGTGCTTAACAATATAATGGGACAGAGGGAATGCTTGTGTGAGTGGAGCGGTGTCACAAAACTTCTTTACATTTCCTTTGCCTCTGTCTCATTGTTCTTCTGCTTATTGTTCATTTTTGAAGGTCCTTGGGGAGGCTTATCAGGTGCTGAGTGATCCTGAGAAACGTGAACTTTATGACAAATATGGTAAAGAAGATATGCCGAAGTAAGTGTGAAATAGGAAGTGCTGCATTAACTTATTTCATCCGCCTTTTAATTTAAAGCTACATCCGTTTGTTCTTGGCCCTTTTGTAATTTGGTCGTACTTCATACTTAAATCTTTTCTGCAAAACTAGTAACAGGCTCCTAGTCAACTTGTCCCAACGGTAAGAAAACTGAAAATCCTTCTAATGATCTTGTGGAGTAAACGTTAAGAAGATCATCAGTAAAATAGTGACTCATTTACTTTCCCATTCTAGAATTTAGGCTTAGAAAAAACTATTTTGTGTTTACTTTGTCTCTCCTTTGTCAGGGATCTGATGCACCCTGCAACTGTATTTGGGATGCTGTTTGGGAGCGATGTATTTGTTGATTATGTCGGGGAACTTAGATTGGCTTCCATACAAACTGTTGAAGATGAAGAGGACGAAGTTGTTCCTGAGCTTCGTAGGCAGAACATTCAGGAGAAATTGAAGGTATTCTTGTTTCACAGGGTTTTCATAAAAGTTCAATTGTTCATGCGATAGACTGAGGCAACCCTCTTTCAACTACAGAAATTGCAAAAGGAAAGAGTAGAGAAGCTCACGACAATTTTAAAAGAACATCTTCAGCCATATGTAGAAGGCCGGAAGGATGAGTTCTTACAATGGGCACAATCAGAAGCGCAACATCTTGCTCAAGCTGGTTAGATTGTTTCACCTGCTTGTCCCTTATTTGTTTCTTTTAAAATTTTAATCAATTAATGCGCGCCATATTCTGAACTAGTGTTGGCCTCATAACACATCCACTATATGCATGCTGCTCTTTTTAGGCCTGTTTAATTCCATTACATAATAATTTTCATTTAAGACATTTAGGGTTCCTCTGAAGGTAGAAGTTCTCTACTTATCAAAAGATTAAAAAAAAAAGGAGGGGGTTGAAGTTCTCTAAATCTGATACCAATTCTTGCATCAGCAATCAGCATACAAATTTCTAATTTATCTAAAAGCTCCCACAAACGATGGACCTAATGCAAGTGTAATGATAGCTAAGCAGTAATCCAAGTAAACTGGTATGCTCTTTTTAGATCTTTTGCGCCCTTATGTTCTGCTTTTAGCTTCTCATGAATTTTGAGAAAAAGGTAGATATTTTGAGGCGACTTCGTTCCATGTGTTTTAGGTCTACCTCATTCCTGTTTTAACGCCTTCAGTCATCATAGTTGTTATGTGGTCCATATGTTTTTCATCCTCTAACACCAGTTCAAGTGGCTATCCAATTTGAGAATAAGAAATTATATGTACTTAGGATCCCCAACTCTCCTCTTCAGTATATATATCCTAACAAAATTATAAGATTTCTTCCTTGATGCTTCCAAAATTCTCTACAGCCTTGCCATTGACTGCAAGTCTTTTTAGTTGAGTTGGATCTCCTATTAGCTTTTTCCATTTTCTAGACTACGTCATCACTTTTCATCCTCTGACAGCGGTTAGAACAGCAATCTGTGTCTTTCTTCTCTGATTACTGTCGAGTTTTCAAAGCCTTCTCTTCCGACTTTCCCCGAAGGCCTTCTTGGAAGAGTAGGTGCTGTATTCTTGTCTTGTGGCAGCTTTTCATTAAATTGCTTGCACTGTTTTTCAAATGCTTTTGATGAGCTGGTTCGGAAAAAATTAAGAGACCAGGAGATTTGTCTACTTTGAGGACTTCTTCTTCATTGTAGTCTTTGTGATGCGATTCTGCAATCCAAGATCAGATATTAGAGGCTGTAAAGGTTTGGTGATGGAAGATCAGTTATTAATGTTTGTGTTATTATACAATGTGTCCATCAGTTATCAAGGACCTTCAGTTTTTGAAATGATATTTTCTCTGTGTGGTCATATTTTCAGCTTTTGGTGAGGCTATGCTGCATACTATTGGCTATATCTACACAAGGCAAGCAGCCAGAGAAATTGGGAAAACTAAAAGATTCATGAAGGTGCCATTTTTGGCAGAATGGGTAAGGGACAAAGGACACCTAATAAAATCACAAGCAATGGCGGCTTCAGGTGACGAAACAGGCTTTACTCTTTTCAACTTCTCATAGATAGCATTTAGCAGTGAAATTCCCCCTTTTTTCTGATTAATACAGTTAGCAGTAACGTGCCTTCTGTTTTTTTCCAGGGGCTGTTTCTTTACTTCAAATACAAGAAGAGCAAAAGAAGTACCATGAGGAGAACAAAGTAGAGGATGCAATCAAAACAATGGAAGAAAAGAAAGATATCATGATTAAATCACTGTGGCAAATTAACGTCGTGGATATTGAGTTAACTTTATCGCGTGTTTGCCAAGCGGTAAGAACTGCCAATTCTTCTTTATCCAATTCTGGTGGATCCTATTGTTGCTCGAATTGCGGTAGGGTACTTATTTATGACTTGCTACAGTCTACAGATGCTCCTGCCTTACTGCCTATATAAAGTTGATTGTTCCGTCAAGTATATTAACTCCAAATTGAATGGAAGAATCCAGACAAAAGATTAAAACAGTAAATGAATCTCTTACAAAAAAATTCTCAAGTAACATTCCGTTATTGAAGTGTGCCAGCATGGTCTGAGCACTTCACTTTTCTTTATTAATCTGAACGCAATCAGCCTTTAATATTTTTATATCATCTTTGTGACTTCTGATACACTGAACGCTCTGCAACTTACGACAGCAAATTGTGCAATTTTTACGTATTTATGAAATGAGGAGCCTCTTCATGTTTATTATCAAGCTCACTTGTTTGCTTCTTCTTTTTTGGCCTAGGTCCTTAAAGAGCCCAATGTTCCTAAGGATACTGTCAGGCTACGTGCTAGGGCCATGAAAAAGCTGGGGACAATTTTTCAGGTGAGTGGATCCAAACTTTTTTTTTTTTTTAAGCATTTCAGCAAGACAAGATAGCTTTAGACTTTCTATTCATAACTTGTATGCGTTCATCCCTGGAAAATATCATTAGAAGTTTTTAAAAGATGATAATAATTGTAGTTTCTCAGTAACGGCTTTGGATATCTTGATGTAAGACCAATAGTGACATAGATATAACTGAAAATCAATAATCATTTGGGTGATAAAAGATGCTCCATCTATCCCAATTTAAGTGTCTATGTTTGACTGGGCATGAAACTAAAGCAATAAAGGGAAATATTTGAATCTTATGATCTTAAATTAAAGATGTGTATAGTTCTTTATGGTCTTAAACTTGTCCAGTAGGATGTTGGAATTGAAAAACTTACCAAATATATAGAGAACGAGACTCTTTTGGGGACACAACAAAAAGGAGAGACAAACATAAGAATTAGGATGAGGGAGTAGCAAGTAGTTTTAAAAAGTATCAATTTTAAGATTCTTCATGGTATGTAAGTACTGTTCCTTTTTGTTCTCCCAGGGTGCGAAACCAATGTATAGAAGAGATAGCAGTTTGCGCAGTGAAAACACAGACATGGTTGATAGTGGTCCATCCTCTAAATGAAAGTAATATTCTTTTCGCGGTATTTTTGGTGTAGAGAGACTTATAACAGCTGTATCTGTGCTCGGGATTTGTTCAATGTTGTGTGCCTTTGTTATTACATTTAGGTATCTCTCTGTTCTTCAGAAACAGTTTGATCCTTCTGTGACCAAAATCTCAATTTTTGGAAAAACCTTTGACATATTTCTTGTGAAAACATCCATTTTTATTCGTGTAGACTGTATCTCTTTATTCTTCATGATGTTGACCACATTTCTGATTCGTATTTGCATTTCAATGTACTAGTTTTTTTATATGAGTAGGGGCAGTGGCGGATCTAGGATTTAGAGTCCGTGGGTGCCAAATAGACCTCCAACCATGGCACCACAAGCCAATTTTATTCACTGGGTGCCACGCTTTATATTTATATAAATATTATATATATATACCTATGTATATGTAGAGTTTCCGTCGAAGTTGGGGGGTGGCGTGGCACCCCCTGAGGCCTTCATAGATCCGCCCCTGAGTAGGGGAGCGCGTGATGAGATTAGATCGATATCCAATCGTACAGCAGCTAGTTGCTCAAATATCAGTTTTGGACTCATCTTGCTTTCTTGAGTGCATTCTTTTGACTTTCTTGTGGTACAATTCATTTATTTTCATCTTTTTAATACTAAGCTTTCTTGCTGGATATTATTTATTTTTTAAATAATAATCTATTATTTGATGAGATGCTGATAGTTGCATTAGTTTAGTTTATTTAATAATTTTTTTTTTGATACGTGGGATCCATAGGAGTAGCTTGAAAAACTGGGAAGGTGTAGTCAAAAAGCAAAAGAAGGAAATAACAAATGAGACTTGGTCTTCTATATACTCTTTGTTTCAAATTATCTGTGCTTTTTTAAAATAGTAATCTTAAATCATTTGTCATTTTTCAAGAAGCGTGTAAAAGAGAACCATATTGTAGATAATTTGAGACGCTTTGATTCAATTACTTATGCTTTTGCAATACATAGCACTAAGAACTATTTTAACTTTTCAACTTTTTTAGTTGGATAAAAAACATAATCTTTTTGTTCAATCTGTTAATTGTTGTCAAAAGTCAAATTTGCGCATTGTTATTTGAAATAGAGAATTGAAAAGAAAGGTGAGGGTAAGAAAGATTGAAGGTATGATTATTGGATGGGCAGGAAAGAGGAAAATTGATTTCTTCCCATTTGTTCAAATTTTAGCGGATAAAATTATCCCATCCCATATACTAAAGGGAGGTAGAAGATATTTCATAAAATTAATTGATTTCTGCATATGTTGGCCCAGATAGCCATAATTATAAAATTTTCGTTGAGTATATTGAGAATAATGTAGTCAATAATTACCTATAGTACTAAAGCACTTGATTGTTTTTGTATCCAATAGGACTAGTAAAATATCATGTCAATGACAAATAGGATTGCAAAAAATTAATTTAGAGATCCCAAGCATTTGTGAATTGGCAATGGACTATGAAATATTTCTCTTTTTCTCAGTGAACATTATTGTCCCATGCATTTAAATTACTTATAAAAGTATCAAAATTTCATTTTAAAATTAGAGGGAAAATAAGGTTCACTGGAAAAAAGTGTGATACTTTCTCTAGTACCATTAATTTATCTAGAATTATTGTTGTTTACAATAATCAGTTGACAAGTTGCTAAATAATTAAGATACAGGTAGGGATATCAAATAACTTTATTTGTACCTTTAAATGAATAAAATTAAATGGAAAGAATTCATTATCTACCAATTATATGCTTAATTAGCTTCACTTTATCCTCCACCATTAATATCCTTTCAATATGGCATTTGGTAGGTTCTCTTTGTCGTATTGGATAATTGATAGCACTAATCCCCAAAAAACTATTTTATGCTTACCTAATTTACCAGTGAAAGGATGCTTCCATGGAATTTAATTTACCGGTTAATAATGTGAAGTAAAAATCATAAGTGATGAAACTTTATTTTATTGACTACGATTCGATTTCGAATTTCACCTCGTAACCTCCACCTTTACTCCCCTCTAAAAGATACTATGTATACTCCCTATACAATTTATTTTCATTCACCTAAGTTTTCGATAAATAATCAAGTTTCTTTGTTAATTGAAGGTAGTAGTTATTAAGTAGAATTTTTAATATATGTATCCGTATTGACGAATAGAATGAATTCCACATGGATGAGGGATGAAATTTCATGATCTTCTAATAACAATTTTGTTCCATTTGAACTAATTTTTGAGGGGCAAGTTAAACCTGAAGCTTTGATATGGTATTATAAGAGTTAGGTCCGGTCTAGTCAGCACCACAGGTCCTGAACAATCGTGGGATGTGCATGCACCGAATAATTAGATACTGAAGCCCCGAATAAAAAAAATGTCCAGATCTAGACACGAGGAATTGATGAATGAAATGAATGACACATTGGTGAGGGAAGAGATAACAATAAAACTATTACCTGTAATAATATTATCTGAAAACTCCACTTACATGTCAAAAACACATCCTATAAAGACCCTACTATTCATCGAGCATTGTTCAATGTGGTTTCTTTTGCTTTCCCTCGTATTTATTCAAATCTATAGATAACTAATAGCTAGACCTAGAAAAACAAATCAACACATTCTATCCTTTGACAAGTACAAATTACTGTCATTGGAGTAATTGAATAGTACTATTTTCTCTCTTTTGATAAACGTAAGGATTAAGTATGGGAAACTTACGGATATATACCCTCGGTCAACTAGTTTACTAATATGATCCAAGTATATGCAATATATATATATATCCGAATGATTCAAACTCATAATTATCCCATTAATTATTTTGAGAAGTATCATCACTCTATTTGAATCATTACTAAAATAGCTTCCTCAATCTCGATGATTGTTTATTTATATATATTATGATCGTTCAAGACATGTATCATTATGGAGAAACTAGTAAATAAGTTGCTGTTGGGAATCAATGTTAATGCATATTGGACGTACAAGAGTTTACACAAGTAGTATCAGTCTATTATCACAATTTGACTTATAATTAGGTTTGAGTCATGAGATGTGGTACATTAAAGACTTAACTTTCTGTCCTAGGTTGTTTTTGTTTTAGTTTCAAGTTGTGTGATCTCTATCCAAAAAAATTTACTATTGTTCAGTGATTGGCAAATCAAAATTTGATTCATGAGTAAAGATGTTCTTATATGCAATGAGATATTGAATTAATAATTAATTACAAAGTGAAATTTAACACTAAAAACAAAATGGGATACAGTGAAACTTGTATTAGGGGTCCATGCTCCCTGTTATGGATTTAATTAAACGATATAATATTAAATAATTAATTCCACTAACTCTTTAGACTAATAGTGCCCCAACAAAAAGAAAAGTGGTGCCACTCACCTTTTTGATAATTTTGCAAATTTAATACCAAAAGCAAATAAGGATGATTGAATTCTTTAGAATAAAATATTTGTGTTCAATTTCTATCCAAAAGCATGCCAATGTGCTTTAAGAGCAAAATAGTACTACTATATATTTAAATGTTGTATGGTGCAACATAGAGAAAGTAAAGCATCATTGATTCTATACTTAAAAAGAGAGAATTGCAGAATAATTTATAAAATTTTCTGATAATGGGGAGTCTCATACTAATCAAGAAAATTAGTCTCTTCTTCCTTCTCATATCTGCATCGCTTTTTTCAACTTCATTTGCAGGTACATGAACTTAACTATAATGACTCATATATATGTATACATAATAAGGTTTCTTTACTTAGAATCAACAAGACATATATACTAAGTACAATTAGAACCTAACAAGATCATGAAGTCTTTTACCCTCTTTTCAATCATATTCTTGCATTTTTTTTTTGGTCTTTCTAGTTAAAATTTCTGGCTCCGCCACTTAATAGTATAGGCCAAATTAGGCGAAACTCCTGCATGTAGAGATGAATATTTAAGAGTTCTACTTCTCCGAGGCTTTGATTAAGTACTATAATAGTAATTACTTATATAATGCTGTTTAATTAGGTTTATAATTGGTTTGTTTAAGCTATAATATTTAATCTTGTTCGAGTTTCAAGACCAATAAGACTAAGGCAAATTAAAGTAAAACTATGTGGCACAATTACTTTGATGCAGCAGGTCGACAGTCGAGCTTTTTGAACAACTTTGATCAGGAAGAGCTGAGTGCAATTCATGAGGTTTGTATTTAATTAGTATATAATATAATCATCATTTTACTAACAATTTCTTGGAATATCGAGGCTAATAAATTGTATGCAAGTTAAATCACTTTCAGTTCTTGAGTAATCATGATTAATCAAATGCTATGTATTATGGCCAAAGAGTTCAGTACTCTCTGGTCTTTTTGATTAGAGTTCTTTATTTTTTCCCTTCAGGAAGCTGGAGAAAATTTAATATCCTGATTTTTTGAGTTTCATATTTGAACTATATCAGGTGTACAAGTTTCATACATGAACTATCACCAACTATTTAACTGTACACCTAAACCATTAGTTGTTCTTTTTTACCTACCTGGATTCACCATCGTTAAGGTAGGAAAATGAAACGATTGATAGTTGAGTTATGTTAGTTATAGAAAAGCCGGCACACCTGATAGGTCATGCACGAACGAAAAATTGGATAGTTAAGGTGTGTCTTTGACCCTGCACTCTACTTAAAAACAAGTTTTTTTTATAAATATTTTGATTTTTCTCCTTTAAAACTTTCATATATATTAATTGTAATTTGTATGTAAACAGGAGGAGCAATTAAGGCATGAAAGGGTTCTTAAAATGAACACAAAGGATTATGGAAGATATGATCCAACACCTGCTCTGTCCAAACCTCCTTTCAAACTCATACCAAATTAATCATGATCGATGTCATATTATAATTAGGGTTTGTGGAAACCCTAATTAGTCTGATAGTTGAATATGAGTTACCCTAATACTACATATGTGTTACGTTACTACTATATATGTTTGCAGTTATATATAGTACTACTTTAATATCGATCGATATACTAATCCTTGTAAACTTTGCTTATATTTTTGCATGAGTACTGGATATGTAGTTTTCTTCTTGTTTGTAATGCATACTTAATTATCAGTGTAATTATTATATATATATAAGAAAATAAATGAATAATGTCTCTTCGTCCACTTTGAGTTGTCATGTTGCGTTTTCGAAAGTTAGTTTGACTAATTTTTAAAGTTAAATTTGATTACATTAATCTGATATTTTTTTTAAAAAAATAAATATTCCAAAACTATATGAAAAGTACTATAAATTGCTATTTTTCGCATGTCAATATGATAAAAAAATACATCGTAAAATGTTAGTCAAAATTCTTATAGTCTAAAAAGGAAAAACCATGACAACTAAAAGTGGACGGAGAGAGTATCGTCTAGTCTTGTATATCAGATAACAGTTAATCTATCTATCTATCTATCTATCTCTCTATATATGTGTGTGTGTTCGCAAATTTTGCATAACGAAATAAGTTATTTTAATTAACTGGCAGTAGAGCCAAGAATTCCAACAAAGAGGACTCAAAAACCATGCTTGGTTTAAATTTGTGTTTCTCCATGGCGGACGAGTATATCTTACTTTCTTTTGAAGAGATCGCTAGTGGGTAATTAAGACTAAGAATAGTTTAGGGGAAATTTTGAATAAAAACATGTCAAATTTAGGGTGATGATCTTTAGATATTTTGCAATGATTGTTACATGTAATCGTGAATTGAAAATTAAATAAATAATATGAAAATAAGGAAAATTTTATGTTAATCTAGATTAACACTAAATAGCTAGTGTAAATAATTACTAATAGATTATATAAATTAATCCTTACCTGGATATATTGTACATAATTTGAAAGCTAGGTCATTTCCCTATTTCTTTTCTTTAACCTAGCCACCTCTTTGATTGTTGGTCGACAACTCGATTTGTTGTTGTGTTTGAGCTCAAATCATTGTTAGAGTACTAGTTTTGTAAGATTTGGGCCGTGAAAATGAGAAATTTGGAGTGAATATTGCTTAAACGTGTTGGAAATAGTTTATGAAAGTTCATGTGTACGAAACTTGAACTCATTTGGTGGAGATTTGGATTGGTTTTGAACAAAAATTGGATGCGCAACTAAAAATCACTAAAGAAGATCGTCTATGAAGCTAGTAGTTAATGACATGCATGTTATATACTTGTATACAAGACATATACATAAATGCATAACACATCTTTTAAATTGTTACACGCTTATATACAGGATAGATACATTATTTATTGTACAAGTATATAAATATTGTACACTATAATAATGTATAAAGGGTTTATAACCATCGTTGCAGAAAAATGTTGAGTATGTGGATGCAAACTTAAATATATATATATATATATATATATATATATATATATATATATATATATATATATATATATATATATATATATATATATATATATAGCTGTGTAGGAGCAAAATATTGTGCTGGGCTGTATATTTGTGAAAACTCCTCTTCAATTTGATAACTCAAAATGTTCCCTTTTAATTAGGCCATTATTTAGATTTTGTCCATATATTTAATACTTGTACAAATATAGACCTTGGTCCTAACAAAACATCAGATTATCATCTAACGTTCATAAGATTTTAGATTGTGATCTAACATTTCCTCATAAAATTAAGTTTCTCAAATGAATCTTCCAAGTTCCGACCATGGTCTAAAAAGGTTATAATTGCAATAGTAGTATTAAAAGGGATCATTTAGTAAATACCTGTCCCAAAAGGGACTACGTGAGAAATTTCAGCAATTTAAGCGTGTAAAAGCCCGTTAAAAATAATAAGGAACACGCAGTTGATTATTCTTTTGGGCCCAAAAATTACTTTAGATGGATCATAGAACAATTGGATAGCTTCGGTAAGTAAGTGCTAAATATTCAAGAAATAGATGAATTAAAAGGTTAAAAATCTGTAAAAGGGAGCTAATATATATCCACATAATTACACATAAAGAGTTTACCTGATCAATGTACTTCAAAAAAGAAAAAAGCTTACTCTAAAGTGTGCAATTTCTTGTATAACAGCACTCAAAAATAATAAATTCAGTATAATCCCACAAAATAGGGCTAGGGAGTATAGGAAAGAATGAGAAATCAATTTGTGGAATTTTCTTTTGTGTATTTCCCCATTACTGTACATGTATACATACAAATAAGAAAGGAATAAAATCTGTTATGCTATGTACATATGTCTAATTTCTACTCGTACATCCTATATCTAATTTAGATGATATCACTCTTGTATTCAAAATAAAGAATAAAAATTAAAAGGGTAGAAGGATCTAGATTTGATGACTCATTCTGGCCAGGTGTATTTTTACAGCTTGACTCAATGGTCAAAATTTAATCTTCTTATTTGTTGATGGATGGCTCTGATGTAAAGGAATTGGAAATGATAAAGTTGTCTGAACCTTGTTTCCATCTGAGTGTAGACTCGTCTCTTTTCCTTTCAACTTTCCAAAGCTCAAGTTTCCTCCATTGTCATCGTGAACTTGAGCTCTATTATAATCACCAACATCCCCCCTCAAGTTGGAAAGGGACGAAGTAATACCCAACTTGTGAACTAGAGAATGATAAGACGGACTAGCCAAAGACTTAGTGAACACGTCGGCGAGTTGAGAACGAGATGGTAGATAGGAGAGTGAAATTAGCCCGGCTAGAGACTGCTGACGGACGAAGTGACAGTCGAGCTCGACATGCTTCGTCCGTTCATGGAAAACTGGGTTCTTTGCGATGTGAATCGCAGCTTGGCTATCGGAGTGCAAAGTCATAGCTTGGCTATCAGAGTGCAAAGTCACCGGTAGAGAAGTAGTGATGGAAAAATCAACAAACAAACGCACTAACCATGTAATTCAACTATACCCTCCGCATAGACCGATATTCTGCCTCAACAGATAATAAATAAACTAAGGATTGCTTCTTTGATTTCCTAGATACAGGAGAACCCCCAAAACTGATGTAATAACCACTGACAGATCGACGAGACAATGAAATGCTGTATCCAAGTGAGGTTGGCGAGGATTCTGCATAAACTGAGAGAGATGTTGCACTAAGAAAGATAGATCCGGACGAGTATGGGTTAAAAAATTTAGTTTGCCCAATAGTCGCCGATATAAAGTCGGATCGAAAAGAGGCACACATGCATCCGGCCAGAGCTTTTGAGTAGGATCAAGGGGAGAAGTAGCTGGTTGAAGACCAAAGCATTCAAATTCATGAAGCAAATCCATCGTAAATCTCTTCTGGGTAAGCACTAAACCGGTTGGTTCGCGGATGATTTCTATCCCTAGGAAAAAATGAGCCCGACCAAGATTCTTAATATGAAATTTAGTATGAAGAAAATCTTGAAGTAGCTGCTGCTCACGTAAATCATTCCATGTAACTAGAATATTGTCAACATAGACAGCGAGGATAGTGATTAGGCTGTCAGACCTTTTGAAAACTAGGGAATAGTCGTTTAGAGAATGTGAGTATCCCTTAAAGCTCAAAGCAACCGTGAGTCGAGCATACCACTGGTGAGACGCTTGACGTAAACCATAGAGAGATTTTCGTAATAAACAAACATGGTTAAGAGAAGAGGGTGACATACCAGATGGGAATTTCATGTAAACAATTTCCTACAAATCACCATGTAAGAATGCATTGTCTACATCCAACTGAAAAAGGTCCCAATCAAGTTTAACAGCCACAGCCAGAATGCACCTAATTGTAGTCATCTTGACAACAGGTGAAAAAGTCTCGTGAAAATCAATACCTTGCCTTTGAGTGTCACCCCGAATGACCAAACGAGCTTTCAACCTTTCTAGGAGTCCATCAGTTTTGTATTTTACCTTGTATACCTATTTACAAGGCAAAGCTATTTGTCCCGGAGGTAATAAAACAACATCCCAAGTCCTATTCAAATTTAAAGCTTCAAATTCTTTATTCATAGCCATTTGCCAACCAGGGTAAAGGGATGCCTGAGAGTAGGAAGTAGGCTCAGTAATATAGGACATGGAATTAGAAGGGATTGATTGGTTGGGGAAAGAGTAGAGAAATGGAGAATCAGGGGTTGAACAGGGGTAGAGAAACAAGAGGCAATAACTTGGGAAAAGAATACTGAGTTGCAAAAATAGTCTTTAAGATAACTAGGAGACTTGTGGGATCTTGAAGAATTTCTGACAGGAAGAATAGGAAGAGGAGAAAGAGGAGTAGGAGGAGGAAGATCAAGTGAGGGAGAATGATTCGCATAACCAGAGGTGGAAGAATCAGGTGTGGTAGATGGTTCTTCAGATTTAGAAGGAGAAAGATCAGGTGTAGTAAAGTGATCTTCAGAAAAAAGAGGAGAAGGACCATGAACAGGGGATTGATCTGAGATAGAATCAGAAATAAGAGAGGGATGGATAGGAAATAAATGAGAAACCTTGGTGTGAAGGATGAAAGGAAAGATGTTCTCATGAAATTTAACATTTCGAGAAACAAAAACTTTCATAGATTGTAAATTCAGAAGTTTGTAACCCTTTTTGCTAGTTGATTATCCAACAAATACACATGGTACAGATCTAGGATCAAGTTTAGATCTGTGGATAGGTAGAGTACATGCATATGCAAACAACCAAAAGCCTTGAGGTTCTGATAAGAATGTGTAACACCAAACAAAATCTCATAAGGACTCTTAAGTCTCAAAGTTTTGGAAGGAACCTGTTGATTAAGAAATTGGCAGTCAATAAATATTCCCCTAAAAAAAAGGTAGGTAAATTTGATTGATATAAAAGAGCTCTACAAGTTTCTAACAAGTGCTTGTGTTTTCTCTCAACAATCCCATTCTGTTGAGGGGTCTAGACACAAGTTGTCTAATGTAGAATACCCTGAGAAGAAATAAAATGAGTTGATTCATGACTAGTGCCAAAATCTAAAGCATTATCTAATCGAATCTTCTTGACCTTTTTGGAAAATTGTCTTTCTACCATGGCAAAAAATGATTTAAGGACAGTAAAGATATTGGACTTGGTGCTAAGAAGGTAAGTCCAAGTGGCTCTACTAAAATCATCGACAATAGTTAAAAAATGCTTAAAACTATCTTGAGTAGATTTTTTATAGGGTCCCCAAGTGTCAGTGTGAACGAGTTCAGACACATCAATGGTTGAAATAGTGCTAGATGGAAAAGGAAGTTTCACCTGTCTTGCCTTACCACAAATAACACAACGATCAAGTAAAGAAGAATTTGAACAAGAAATGAAAGAAATATTTCTCATATTAGATAAAGGTAAATCCCCCAATCGATTGTGCCATAACAATATATTGATGAGGTAAAAGCTGAACATGAAATAGCAATAAAGAGCTTCAAGCCATTACAATTTAGAGACAATGGACAAGAGTCCTTAATTCTACCTAAAGAACTAGTGCTAGGCTTGAAGGAGTGGAGTAGATAGAGCCCCTCTTTCTGTCTACCAAGAAACACTGACCTCTTCATTGAAGGGGCTTGCAAAATAGCACAAAAAGCATAAAAAATGAGAATGGAATCGCCCAGTTGACAGAGTCTATGATTGTATTTGAAACTAGGAAGAACTAAGACATTAGAGATGGTAAAATTTGGGAAGATGTTTACACACCCTGCTTGTGTAACTTTTACCCTTTGCAAATTAGGAAGATTAACAAAAACAGATTTAGTTAGAGTTCTAATATTGAATAACAAAGAGAAATCACAAGTGATATGCTTAGAGGCTCCTGAATCTAGAATCTAAATAACAGAATCAGATTTAAGAGCAGAGTGTTCAAGTATACCAGCACAATTAGCAGTGACAGTGACTTCAGAATTTAAACCTTTATGAGTCTCAACCTGGACTTGCTGAAGAAGATTGCATAGGTTGTGATATTGTTCCTGTGATGACTGAATCCCTTCATTTTCAAAGCTGACCACAGCATTAACAAAAAAACATTACCAGGTTGTGATTGTCCACCTCTCAATGTCCGAGTCTTTCCCCAACCCTCACTCTCGATGTGGTGCCTTTCACTCTGCTCTGTCAACACTTTATTACAATGTCGAAAGGTAGGATTATTGGCCATTGTTTTGTTTTCTAATGGTCAATTTAATCCTTCTAAATTGGAACATGCAGAAAGGCTGAGATACATTAGAACCTTTTACTCTTGGTGAATTTGAAATCTGTTGGGAAACCTATGAGTCTATAGCATTTCTCAGCAGAATGCCTTGGTTTCTTACAGTGAGAGCAAGTGAGAGGCCATTAAGGCAGTTTTAGAAGAGTGTTGAGCAACCTTGATCTCCCTTTGCTTTTTATCATGAATCAGCAGTGAGTAAGCATGGTTAATGCTAGGGAAATGTGAGGTCATGAAGATATTGCTCCTTACTCCTGAGTAGGTGTCATTCAGTTCCATGAGGAACTGGATAAGCCTTCATACCTGATGTGATTTGAGAGTTTTCCCTTTGCCTCTACAAGAACACTCACAGGTGCAATGATTACATGTATCGAGGCTATCTAGCTCATCCCAAATTCTTTTGACCTTGGTATAATACCCTGCAATGTCAGAAACACCCTGTTGTGGATCACTGAGTTCCTTTTGAAGTTGATAAAGCATAGCTCTATTGCTTTGCCCAAATTTGTCTTCTAACTTTTTCCAAATATCTCTTGCAGTTCTAAAATATAGTACACTTTCAGCAATGTCCTTGGACAAAGAATTGATGAGCCATGAAATTACCATGTCGTTACATCAATTCCATGCTTTGAACAGAGAAGCAACTCCATACCTGTTACCATTGAACGTAGACTTGACCAACAACATCCCAGGTGAATCTGAAGGATGCAAGTAAAAAGGGTGGGAGTGCTCATTGTTGGGAATAGATTGTCTTGCTTCAGTAGAAAAACAGAAAGATGTTGAGTGCCTATGGTATCAACAGAATTAGGACCCTGATCACCACGAGCATCAGATGATTGAGCATTCACCATGATAGAGTGATTTCAGAAGAAGAAAGAGATGAAAGAAGAAAGGAGCAGAAGAGGAACTATTGCTCTAATACCATATTGGAAAGAACGAGAAATCAATTTGTGAAATTTTCTTTTGTGTATTTCCCCATTACTGTACACATATATATACAAATAAGAAAGGAATAAAATCTGTTATGCTATGTACATATGTCTAATTTCTACTCGTACATCCTATATCTAATTTAGATGATATCACTCTTGTATTCAAAATAAAGAATAAAAATTAAAAGGGTAGAAGGATCTAGATTTGATGACTCATTCTGGCCAGGTGTATTTTTACAGCTTGACTCAGTAGTCAAGATTTAATCTTCTTATTTGTTGATGGATGGCTTTGATGTAAAGGAATTGGAAATGATAAAGTTGTCTGAACCTTGTTTCCATCTGAGTGTAGACTCGTCACTTTTCCTTTCAACTTTCCAAAGCTCAAGTTTCCTCCATTGTCATCATGAACTTGAGCTCTATTATAATCACCAACAGGGAGGGTAGAATATATAAGACCTTATCACTATCTCCGTGTATACTATTAAAAAACAAAGCAAAAAGAGGTGTTCCAATCAAAGGAATCAGGGAAAATTAAGTGTACGTGTGTGGTGTTACACTACTGGCGTAGCCGCCCCACCTACATTGATGATGTTCAACCTTCGTCGAAAAATTACACTATATATATAGAAAATTATACGAAGTGTATAGGTCACAAATTATTTTTCATGCTTATATTGTAATTTTTAAATACCCTTTACAAAATTTCTGACTTTGCATCTGCTTACACATTTAATTAAGGTACATGGGTCATGGTCGTGTCTAGTTGATCAGTTTGACGATATGCTCAACCACATTTCTCACCAGATCGATAAGAACAAGAATCAGTAGGAAATTAGGATTAGGAATTAGAAATACGTGCAAGATTACGCTTAATATTTGTTTACATTTTGTTAGGTATTTCTCTGTTGCCAACTAATATACAAATTATTGATACGTTCTAATCAAAACATATGCTTAAGAACTTAAATTCTTCTATCATTGTAGCTACATTTTTATTTTGCAACCCATTGAAACTTATGATCATAATAATTCATGAGCAAGTTTAAGGTTATTTATAAATTATAGTGTTAGAATAGAAAGTATTTTAAAGTACTCTTACAATTACTTTCTTAACCGTACCAACGCAATCATCAGTGTTGGTTGAACGATTTGGACTAATCATTTTCGAATAATATTGATTAATAGATACAAGTCGTGCTCATTTTCAAAATTATATTGTTAATGCTCTTAATTAACCAACCCCCACGGCACGCAAGTGATGGATGGAGATAGGTACGTTTTTGTAAATATTTAAGGTACATTTTAAAATTAGCATTTCATTTTTTAAAACAACTTATTGTTTAATTGAATACTTGGAAAAAAAATTCTTTCTGAGTAGAAGCTTTTCAAGTATCTGGCCCTAGGACTTAATTCTTTCTTTCTCTATATATAATCAGTTGACTTATACTTGTTAGGTATTTCACTTTTCCCAAATACATACTTTCTCAGTCCAGTCCAGCAATACTTGCACACTTCTTAAAAAATTTATAATTAATGATAAGGATAAATTAGAAACTTAGGGTCGTTTGGTAGAGTGTATAAGAATAATGCAAAATACAGTGTATTAGTAATGCTTGCATTAGTTATAATGATATTTTTTTTATGCAATGTTTGGTTTGGTGTGCTAAAAATATTATGCATTACATAATTTTTTTTAGAAAAAATATCTGTTTACAAAAATACCCTCCACAAATATAGTGGAAAGGATGTAAAAAAGTTTTTGAGGGCAATGTGTCTTTAATAATGTTAATGCATGCATTAGAATCCATTGCATTACTAATGCATAGAAATAGATGGTATTAGTAATACACTCTTTAATACACAATAGAGTGTACTACTAATACAAACATTAGTTATGTATGGGTTAGAAAAGTGTACCAAACAAGGTACTAATAATACATCAAGCTAATGCAAGCATTATATTCTCCAATACACTCTACCAAACGACTCCTAAGTGTATAATTATCTATTGATTTCATAAAGTGAACAAATATTGTTGGACATTTCAAAATAACAAAATAAGTAGGCAAATTTATAGTACATGATAGGAATCAAAGATTTTTAGGTCACACTCACACCATTGCCTTTATGGAATAACCCATCATACTACATTTGTCATACTTTTTTGGACATTTCTTTTTTTTCTTCTGATCAACATCTAACGAGACATTAAAACACTATATATCGACTACCAAAAAATAAAAAAGCTCAAATGCAAAGCAAAAGGTGACCAAATTATGAGAAGCCAACATAGCACAAGAAGTAAATTATATCCTCGTATCTCAAGATAGACCAAAGTTTTGAATAAAAAGCCAACTTTTATTTTTATCACAAACGTTCTCTCATCTTTCTTTTTTAAAAAAATTAATTTTGTTTATTCAGTGTATGATATTCATATTGAAACTCAAATTAATCTAGATTCATGTCCGTATAGGTCCGATTCAAGGGGGAAGCGCACCATACGAAGAATTTTTTCATATTCAAAGTTTAAATTCGAGACCTCTGATTACATGTATAAGATGTTATAATACTAGTATATAAAATATTTCTCTAATTAAAAATAAGTTTCTTAAAAATGAGATAATAGCTTCTCAAACTAAAATAGGTAAAATAAATTCTACGAATGACATTTAAAATTGATGGTATTTTCTCCGCCTTTTAACACACCTCGTCTTCAACACGTAGCTCCATTCCCACCCCACACATCTCACTAAACATAAATACTATTTGAATAATAAATTCTACTTACATGCCAAATACTAAAATCCATCTTACCAAATACACCAGCTCTATGCACTAAACAACTTTTTCAAAAGGTTTTCTATTTTCAGATAAATGAGGTTGCGTGAGGCAATTGCAAATTTGCGTTATACAAAGTTCAAAGGTGTATAAAATTACAAAATTGCATGAAGGTGACAGGTGAAAGTGGCACGTATTGTTGAAATAGCCATAAACTTGTTATTCTTTCATTCGTTGACATTGACAAATCTCCTAAACAAGTAAACGTCACATTATTTTTATTTATCGTTATCAAATATTTCTTCATATTTAAAAGTGGTTGAAACACAAAACCTTTGACGAGAATATTCAGCTCATTGCTATTTATAGTCTGTAAACGTGGAATATATATATCGCAATACATGGTATTAGATTGTTTTTAATTGGGATAAAATATCCGTCAAATATAAAATGTTTATTTAGCTCTTTATAATTTATTATCATGCGAGTTTTTCCTCTTTTTATCTCAGCATGATTTCTTATCATAAATGTTGGACTATTATGAGGGCTTCTACTCATCCTAATAAGCTTTAGGTTGAGTAATTCTTTGAGTTGAATTTCAAACTCATTTTTATCATCTTCATTATAGAGCATTGGTTTTACTCTAATGATGATACTTGGATCTTTAAGTATTAAAATGACTTTTTCTTGATTCCTTTCCCATTTTTCTAAGGGATTTTCGCCATAAGATTTATGTAGATTGCTTTTAATCTGTTCTAGATTAAGGCATTTGCAAGAGATTTTCCTTAGATTTTCTAAATACTTTCTTTTGTAATTTTCATTTTTTTTTTCAAGAATATATGGATTTTGCTTTCTTGGGACTTTGATAAAATGTCCACAAGGAGTTTTAAGACTTATCATATATATCGTTTGATGATAATCTTGGAATTGTTGAAGAAAATCATTTCCTAATAATAAATCATTTCTAATTTATCATAGGCAAATATTTTATTTATAGAAACAATTTTTTATCCTAAAATTATTTCTACCTTTTCTTTTGACTGTGATAGCCTTTCTTTCACACCTGTAATCCCTATTATAGAGATGTTTTTATTACTATCCCAATTTTTTATTAAAAAAGATTTTGCTAGACTAGCTTCAGATCCATTGTCAATTTGACAACAGGTTGTTAATTTTGTATCATAGAGAGTTAGTTCTATGAAAATTGATACCTTGAAAGATGTTGCCTTGGGCATTTTAATTTTTTGTTATGAAACAAGTTTCATTTTTATAACTCATTTCTATTCCATTTTTTCCTATACTATAGTCATTAAGACTATTAAGGAACATATTTCCTCGGATTAGGTTGTGATCACTTTCATGATTTGTAACATAACAAGAAACTGTTATTCTTATTGTATCTAACTGTATGGGTAAGTCTACCATGTTGATACAACTAAAATTATTTCCTTCAAAGGTTTTATAGATGTAAGGGGTACCTTCATATATTGGTAATCCATCCAATATAATACCTTTGATATGATTTGCCGTAGCACCTATTTGTATCAGGATTTCCTGTTTTTTCTATTCAACTCCATTAAAGATTTTTCCTGAGATTCTAGTAATGTTAGTGATTTCAAGAATCTTATTAGAATATATGTTGGAAATACCTTTTTCGTGTAGAATTTCTTCCATATTCTATGGAGAGTCTTGGATTATTGATAGGGCTTCCTATCTCTTTTGTTTTTCCAAAATGGATTTCATATTCTTCTGGAATAATTGCCTGTTGAATTTTTGCTTCAACTATTCTTGCAATTTCTGTTCATTCTCGATCTATTTCGATCATATCCTTATTTTTATATACATTTCCATAGTTGGAATTTGTGATTGTATACAAAGCTTGGTAATATATTTGGAGTCTATTTGGCATATATTTGGATTTAATATTATTATGATATTGACTCATAAAATCTTTATTTCTTTTTGCTTTAGAAGCAAAATTTTGTTCAGAATTATATTTTGATTCTTGTTCTTCTTTTAAGGTGTGATCCTTCCCCTTTAACAAAGTTTCCTTGGGGTCCACCTGTATCACCTTTATTCATAAGAACTTTTTATTTTTTATCTGAAAGATCAAGGTCTTCTAATGAATAAACTAGTTCATCTAGTTCATTCATCGTTTTGTTCAAGGTTTTCACGTTTTTCACAATTCTCTTCTTCTTCTTCTAGATTCTTTTTACTAGATTGTTCTAGTTCTTGAATTTTTTGTTTTTTTTAAGAATTCTTCGATGAGTTTTTCATCTAAGCTATCTTTTTGATATGCACCTTTGCTAGCGAATTTTTCTGCTAAAAGTTCATTTATATATTTTTGACTTACTTTTTTGTCAATTTTTTCTATTTTTTCTATTATATTAGTAATTCTTCTAGGAAGATTTTCTTTAATTGTTTTAATTTCTATCTCTATTAATTTTAACCTTAAGACTATTTGTTTATGACTTTCTAATAAGTCATTTAGTATATCAATAGCTAGTAGACTGTGATCGTGAAGGCGAAAAAATGGTTCATTGCCTAAAAGGAGAATTGCTGAGGTGGTGATAGAAACTATTCAACGAAGAAACAGGAGAAATGTATCATCATTAGAGTAAAACCAATGCTCTATAAGGAAGATGATAAAAATGAGTTTAAAATTCAACTCAAAGAATTGCTCAACCTAAATATAATAGATTTAGATCTAGATTTATGGGCACAAAATATATTCCTTTTGTTTCTGTTAGAGAAAAGAGTAAATTATACAGAAGAAGAAAAATATATCATTATGATAAATACTTTCACTGGTAAGGTCAGTAATTGGTATACAAGATTATCAAATGATGCAAAAGGAATCATCAAAAATAGTGTATATATATATATATATATTACTTTCACCGTTCTCTTTTAGCTTTTATGTTTTTTTTTTAAAGTCAAACGGTATAAATTTTATTAATATTTTAGAATGTATTTTTTTTATCATATTGATATGAGAAAAGCTACAGTTAATAGTATTTTACATGTAGTTTTTTAATATCTAAAATTTTATTTTAAAATATAAAAATTAATAATCTAATTTAGCTTTGAAAATTAATCAAATTGACTCTCAAAAAGTGCAACATAACATCTAAGAAGAAATGGAGGTAATATTATATACACAAGCTTAATTGTTAACTAGTGTTAATATTTAAGCAAGCTATATGGTTGAGTTAGTTAACCAATTAGTAAAAAAGTTAGTTAGAAAGATGCCTTGTTGGCATGAGTTAGTTACTGCATTTATGTGTAGTATAAATACACACTATATACAGATACATTGCATCAAGTCACATTATACAATCAATACAACTCTCTCTTCTTCCTCTCTTCTAGCTATGGTGTTAAAGATTGAGCTATGAAACTTTCATGGTATCAGAGCCCACGATCATAGAGCATACCTAGGTACTTCGATCTCACCTTCCCAAAAACAAGTGAATCAGAAGAAAGCTTTAGGATCTCATGACTGGTGGTACAATGGAAGGAGCTGAGATTCAAGCCACCAGTACTGGAAGTGGTTCTCGCACAACCACATTTCCTGTCATTGATCACAATCATCTTCTGTTTCTTCAACATACAGAAACTCCAGGTAGTTCTCTAATCTCTCTATAATTAACAGGATTAGAGAACTATGCCTTGTGGAGTAGGTCATTTCGAATTGGTCTAGTAGGTCGAAGTAAACTAGGATTTGTAGATGGAAGATTTCCTAAGTTTGTGTTTGAGCCTGAGCTACATGATCAATGGAAAAAGTGTAATGCAGTAGTTTTAAGCTGGATTATGAATGCAATGAGACATGGTCTTCTTAGTTCTATAGTATATGCTTCTAATGCTAGAAAGGTGTGGCTAGATCTAAGAGAAAGGTTTGACACTATGAATGGATCCAGAATATTTCAGTTACATCGGGAGATTTACTCTCTTTCACTCACGGTACAATGTCAATTGCTGACTATTACTCAAAACTAAGAGACCTATGGGACGAGTATGATGCTATTATGCCATGTCTAAGTTGTCCATGTCCAGAGTCCAAAAAATTTGGTGAACACTGTGACTATCAAAGGATTATGCAGTTTCTAACGGGGCTAAATGAGTCATATTTCCCTTATAGAAGTCAGATCTTAATGATTAGTCCAATTTCATCACTAAACAAAGCCTATACAATGCTGATTGATCAAGAGAGTCAGAGAAGTCTAGCAAGCAACAGTTCAAGTGGGTCAGGAGTTATAAAAGGCACAATAATGTACACTCAGAGAAATCACACTTACAACAATGGAGCAGGATCATCAAAAGTACACTCCACCAGTTCATTCTCAAGAACTGGTGATCATGGTGAAGGATACAATAACAATATTAGTTCTTCAGGAGGAAGCTACAAGACTAAAAAGAATTTTCTACAATGTGAACACTGTGGTTGCAAGGGACATTCTAGGGAGCAGTGCTACAAAATAGTTGGATACCTTGCAGATTTCAAATCCAAAAGGAAACCTACGAATACTGGGATGTATGTTAATCAGGTGGATCTTCCTCCTAATCTTGGATAAGAGACCACAGGATGCAACAATAAAGGAAAAATACTTTAGGAGCAGGTCCACACACTGGAGCTTTTTTCACTTCTGCTCAGTATCAACAGATTCTCCAACTGTTTTCCAGACCTGGTGATGAGAACACAACAGTTCAGCCTTCTGCAAACATTGCCACTACTGATGATGCAAGTTTGGCTCCTATTACTTTATCATGTAATTATGCCAATAAACAATGGATAATTGATACTAGAGCCTCTCATCATATCACATTTGACCTTGGCCTCCTAGATAAAGCTAGGAAAGTTCATGCTCAAGGAGACTGTAAGGTATATTTACCAAATGGTAAAGTTGCAGCAGTTTGTCACATTGGGAGCACTTGTGTGTTAACTAATCAGTCTATATTCAATGTGTTATTTCTTCGTGACTTCAAGTTTAACTTGTTGTCAGTATCAAAGATCACAACAGAGTTACAGTATATGGTTTGTTTTTTCCCCAACTTTTGTCTTTTCTAAGACCTCTCCACTGGTCTGGTGAAGGAGATTGGTAAGGAGGAACATGGCTATACATACTACAAGAGGGACCAAGTGAAGCTCCAAATAAGCTAGTCAATAGTAGTAAACTTGTTTAGTTACCTAAGTCTATCAATTATGTTACTTAGTTTGAGTCTAGTAGTACATGACACAAAAGACTTGGTCATGTACCTATTGATGTAATAAAGAGGCATGAGTGTCTCAAGACTTTAATGAGTACTGATCAAATTCCCTGTACTGTTTGTCCTCTAGCTAAATACACTAAACTTCATTTTTCTTCAAGCACTCATATGACAAAACATCTATTTGAATTTTTGCATTGTGATCTTTGGGGACCTTACAAAGTTCCTACATATAATGGCAAAAGATTTTTTGTGACAATTGTGATGATTTTAGCAGATATACTTGGGTATTTTTAATTACATCTAAAGCTGACACTGTAGTAGTACTCAAACACTTTCTGCCTCGGTTCAAAATGTATTCTCCACCACTGTGAAAACTCTGAGGACTAATAATGGCTATGAATTCATCAATGGTGAGGTTCAGACATTACTAAGTGACCTTGGCATTGCCCATCAGAGTACTTGTATTTATACACCACAACAAAATGGTGTAGCTGAAAGGAAGCATAGAACAATCCTTGCCATGGCCAGATCACTTAGGTTTCAAGCTTCAATACCACTCAAGTTCTGGGGTCACTGTATCTCCACTGTTGTGTATATCCTAAATAGGCTTCCTTCTAGAGTCCTCTCCTACACGTCTCCATATGAAAAACTCTATCATTATTCCCCATCCTTATCCCACTTGAAGATTTTTGGGTGTCTGTGCTATGCTGCTACCCCTAAACCAGTTGATAAATTCTCTTCCAGGGCTATTTCTGCAGTGTTCATGGGATATTCATCCATACAAAAAGGGTATATCTTATATGACATTCATGCTCATAGTTTCTTTGTAAACAGGCATGTGGTGTTCATGAAGAATTATTTCCCTTTAAGCACATGAAAGCTTCTTCAGAACCTATCTTTCCAGTCCTTGATACTGTATCACCTGTTGATGTGTGTTCATCTGAGTCAGTAGTACCTTTTACTGAGCCTCTTATAAAAACTCCTGAAGTATCCTCACAACATATTTCAATATCACCCCCTACAACAACTCTTGTCCCAGTTATTCAGTCTCAGGTTCTTGATATCTCTTCAAGAAGATCAGGCAGACCAAGTAAACTACCTCCATGGTTGCAGGACTATGTAACTAAGCCCAAAACCAATACTTGTTTATACCCACTAGCAGCTCATCTCACTTTCTATCATTTATCTCCATCTTGTAGACATGCTCTGCATGTTTATTCCTTCATTTCTAAGCCTGCATCATTCAAAGAGGCTGCTGCAAATCCTGCTTGGGTAAAAGCTATGGATTTGGAGATTGCAGCTCTAGAAGCTAATAATAGTTGGAGCATAGTTGACCTCCTTCCTGATAAAATACCTATAGGGTGCAGGTGGATCTATAAGATCAAATTCTTAGCTTCAGGAGAAGTAGAGAGATTTAAAGCAAGACTTGTTGCTAAGAGGTTCAGTTAGGGAGGGTCTTGATTATGGTGAGACCTTCAGTCCAGTAGCCAAGATGGTAATTGTGAGGTCTGTGGTTGTTTTGGTTGCTTCTAAAGGTTGGTACATATATTAGATGGATGTACACAATGCTTTTCTTAATGGTGATCTAATTGAGGAGGTCTATATAGAGATTCCTAGTGGTTTTGCCCACAAAGTGGAGAGTAGGAAGGTGTGCAAACTACACAAGTCATTGTATGGTCTAAAACAAGCACCTAGGCAATGAACATGAAGCTTACTGAGGCATTGGTGCAGCTGGGGTTCACACAATCATTTTGACTACTCACTCTTTACTAAACAGGCTCATGGTGACATTGTTATAGTGCTAGTATATATGGATGATCTTCTAATCACCGGTAGCACCCCTCAGCAGTTATGCAGCACTAGGAAGTAAATCCAAAACAACTTCAAGATGAAGGATCTAGGAGAACTCAAATTCTTCCTAGATATTGAATTCTCTATATCCAGCAGAGGTATTTTGATGACACAAAGGAAGTATGCTTTGGAGCTCATTTCTGAGTCTGGTTTAGGAGGAGCCAAACCTGCCTATACACCACTAGATGTGAATCATAAACTCACTTCTGTTAAGTATGATGAGCATGTGGATAACACATGGGCTAAAAGTGATGATCTACTTAAAAATCCTGCAGAGTATCAAAGACTAGTAGGAAGACTACTCTACCTCACTATGACAAGACCAGATCTTGCCTTCACTGTACAAGTGTTAAGCCAGTTCATGCACCAACCTAAACAGTCCCATATGGAGGCTGCTCTAAAAGTGGTGAGATATATCAAAGAGGCTCCTGATTCAGGACTGTTAATGCCAGCAAAACAGACTACACAACTAACTGCTTACTGTGATTCTGATTGAGGAGCATGTGTGGAGACTAGGAGGTCAGTCACAAGATATTTGGTAGAGTTTGGAGATGTTTTAGTGTCTTGGAAATCAAAGAAGCAAGAAACAGTGTCAAGAAGCTCAGTTGAGGCAGAGTTCAGAAGCATGGCCACTTGTGCAGCAGAAATTACTTGGTTGTTGGGCCTATACAAGGAGTTGGGAGTGTGTATAAATCTACATGTACGTATGATGTGTGACAGTAAAAAGCTATTCAAATAGCCGCCAATCTAATATTCCATGAAAGAACTAAACACATAGATATTGATTGTCATTTTGTAAGGGAAAGAATTTGTCAAGAAATGCTGAAAACAGAACACATCAACACCAAACATCAACTAGCTGATTTGCTGACTAAAGGGCTAGGAAAGGAACAACACAACTTGTTAATGAGTAGACTTGGAATGACAAATGTATTTCAACCATAAGCTTGAGGAGGAGTGTTAACTAGTGTTAATAGTTAAGCAAGCTATATGGCTGAGTTAGTTAACCAATTAGTAAAAAAGTTAGTTAGAAAGATGCCTTGTTGGCATGAGTTAGTTACTGCATTTATTTGTAGTATAAATGCACACTATGTACAGATACATTGCATCAAGTCACATTATACAATCAATACAACTCTCTCTTCTTCCTCTCTTCTAGCTATGGTGTTTAAGATTGAGCTACGAAGCTTTCATTAATGTTTTGTTTGGTAAAATTAAAATGCAGTATCCGTTGAGAAACTTCTTTTTGTTATTAAATCAAATTATAATTATTTTTAAAAATATTTATTTATTAATTAATTTTTAGTAATTATTAATAAAAATTATAAATATTTCAAATAAATAAAGTATATATTTAATAAAAATAAATTATACCGCAAAACATAAATGATAGTAATAAATAAAATATTAACACTTCTTAACTAATTCTTTTAAGACAAAGTATGATTTGCGACGGAGATAATAGCTATAAATAATTGTTCACTGTTAATTAAATCAATTACTCGGTAAATAAATGAATCCATCTTGATGTTTTAATGAATTTCTGCCGACATTACAATTAATTCCGAAAATAAAATACATTAATTTGAAAAATAAAACAAATTATTGAAAATTAACTTTTTTTTTAAAAAAATAAAAATTGATGGCTTATTCAACCTTTTATTCAATAAATCAGAATAAGGTCTGTACAAGTCACAAGGCCCAAACAAAACAATGCCAAAACAAAGCAAAAACTTGGATGGGCCTAAAAGATCCGATCCAATTCCTTTCAAATCCCTTACAGATAGGGTAAATGTCTCTTTCTTGAAAGTAACCAAATGAAGAAATTCTTCCTACTTGATGCTTCTCATATGATTGTGATGAACTTCCCTCTATTGTTCTCCATGTTAAAGCTTGATCTGCCCTGATAAGCTCTCTTCCATTTTGTTTTTTTTATTTATTTATCTACTCTCTTACTTTTCCAAACATTTCCAGCATGACTTAGCTTTAATTCTGTGATGAAGATCCAATCTGGTGCTATGATCTGCAACGTATTCAATTGTGATTGAAGCCTCTCAGCTGAGTTTACTCCTTCTCGACCTACATAACCCCATCCCCCATTCTTTTTTGTGTATATTTGCTACCTGAGAATCTATGTAGCTTTTTGTATCCAGTTGTGTCTTCTTGACAAGATAAATAATTTGTTATGACACTTGTGAAAATGTGATGTTCCTTGCCCTTCAATGTCTTTATTACTGCTTGGTCTTGACTATTGTGACTCTTGTGTAATTTCTGGTTTGAAATAGTCTCGTTGTGGGATGATTGTGTGTATCCTGATTCTGAGTGTAGGAATTTGTACTTTGTCTACGTTTAATATCCTTTTTTTTCTTCACTAGTAGTTCTTGGAAACAACTATATTGATGTTCTGCTTGTGATTCTTTAACTATATTAGCTAATGAATCTTCAAAATTATTACCCTCTCTAAATATGTATGTGATCTTTGTTCTAATCTTCTCAATTATCTCTCTGATCTCTTCCACTTTTTCTGTTATTTCCCATGGAACCCTCCAAGACTGCTAAATGATTTTCTTGAGACTGAGTAAATCAGTCTCGACAATCACATTATGCATTCTTCAGTTAGAACACTCTCTAAAAGCTGTTAGGATAGCAACAATTTTTGCTTCCATATTTGTTGCAATGTCAATACCTTTAGCTTTGGCATATATCAATTCTCCTTTATCATCTCTAATACAAAATCCAAAAGAACTCCAACCAGGATTACCTCTACATGCTCCGTCAGTGTTACAGTGATCTTCATGAGGTTTTCAAGTGACCTTTAAGTAGTGTATCTTTGGCTTGTACTGATTGAACATTTGAATTATGTCTTGCCATGTCTATTTCATTTTTTTTATCCATGGAAATTGAGTTTTCACCGTCCGTCTTATCACTTCAATTACCATTTCCACCATTCCTTCCCATCAGATGTTACTGCCATGTTTGATGGCATTCCTTCTCTTTCATAAAGTCCATGTGATGATGGCTAGAATTGCTTTGTATATACTCTGCAATTTTGGTGTTGCCTCATGTTTCCACCAAGCTATTATGAGTTGTTCAAGATGCATTCCATCAGTGTTGATTCCTGCAAAATGAGCAAAGTACCTCCATAGCTTGTAAGTTGTGGGGGCTGTTAGGAATAAATGTGTCATTGTTTCCTCATCTTTTCTATCACAACACCAACATCTGAAAACTATATTGATTCTCATCTTCTTAAGATTGTCATCCGTGGCAATCCTCCTTTTCCATACTCTCCACAAGAAAAAATTAATCTTAAAAGGCAACCCCTTATTCCAGAGTAGCTCATAGTCCCTTCTAGTTTCATGTTTGTTTCTCATTATCTGCTAAGCTGATTTTACTATGAATCTTCCTTGTGCATTTTCCATCCACCAGGCCACATCATTTCCAAACAAATTGTTTGGAGGTGAGTTGTTTTACATAATATGTTCAGTTATTTCTGGAGACAGATTATGTAGCAATTTCTCCCTATCCCACCCCTCTTTTGTGCTGAACTCCTTCACTTCCACCTCCTCTTCCTTTGTATTTTCTTCTATATAGTTCAAAGCTCCTTGCTTAGTCAAGTTGTCAAACCAGAAACTAGAATTACCTGCCTTAATTTGCCACCATATTTCATGTTCTACTTCTTCCCTTATTGATTTCATTCTTCTCCAAACATGAGATGTCCCATACCCCTGAGCAATAATAGGGTGATGCTTCTTACAATATTTGTTCCACATAAATGATGCCTATAAAGTGTTTGTGGACGTTCTGAAATTTCACCATAATTTGACAAACAGAGCCTTTGAAACACCAAGTAGTGATCTCCATCCCGATCCTCCTTCAATTCTTAGATAACACATTTTGTCCCATTCCACCCAATGCATATTCTTGGCACCAATAGCATTGGCCCAAAAGAACTTAGCAAAAATTTTATGCAATTGAGTAATGACTCAAGTTAGTGGGCTCATGACAGAGAGTACATAAATTGGCAATGATTGTAATACATTGGCTATTAGGACATATCTTCCTCTAAAAGAAAGTAACATGTTCTGCCAAGAGCTTATTCTCTTCATCACCTTTTTAATCAAACTCTCAAAGTGAGATTTATTCTTCCTTCCATAGAAAATAAGGCATCCTAGATAAGTGAAAGGAAAGGATTCCTGCTTAATACCTTTTATTCTCTTTATTTTCCATATACTAAGTGGCACTTTTTCATGCAAATATACAAAGCTCTTGTCTAGATTTATCATCTGCCCTGACACTTGTTCATATTTTCTCAACTCCTTTATCATTTTCTTCATTGAGTATGATTGTCTTGAACAGAACAATATAATATCATCAGCATAACTCAATTGGTTAATCTCAGGGCTCCACTTTGATAGTCCAAATCCTTTATACTTCTGATCCTTGAATAGGTAATTAAGATTTCTAGCCAAGACCTCTGCTGTTATGATAAACAAAGCTGGAGAAAGTGGATAATCCTCTTGAAGATTGAACAAAACCAAATGACTGCCCATTAATAATCATTGAGTACCAATTGTTTGATATCAACCTTACCACCATGTCAATGATCCTTTCTAAAAATCCTAAACTCCTTAGCATCTTTGTGAGAAAAATCCATGACACTCTATCATAGTTTTAGCCATGTCCAATTTCACCACCACATTGTGTAGTTTGTTTCTACTATTTATAACGCTGATGATCTCCTGAGCTAGAAGCACATTCTCTGTGATGCTTCTCCCTTTCACAAAACCTGCTTGATTCTGATATATAATAGTAGGCAGTACTTTTACTAATCTATCATATAACAGTCTTGACATGATCTTGTTAATGAAAGTGCTAAGGCTTATTAGTCTTAAATCACCAAAACTATCCACCACATCCTTTTTAGGAATAAGAACTAGATTAGTGTGTGTTATAAACCTAAGAAGCTCCTGACCACAAAAAAATGCTCTCACCATGCTGACTATATCCACTTTCACAATTTCCCAACAACTTTGAAAAAACTCTCTAGAGAAGCCATCTGGACCACTTGCATTATCTCCATTTAATGCAAAAATCACTTCTTTGATCTCCTCTTCAGTTGGTAGTCTTCTCATCTCTTCATTCTGCTCTTCTGATATCATTTTAGGTATCTGGTCTGACATTGAAAAATATGTAGGCACATTAGTCTCCTTAAATTGTTCCTTGAACACATTCACTGCCTCTTTCCCAATATTTTGTGTGGTGGTTATTATCTCTCCTTGCCTGGTCTTTATCACAGATATCTGCATCTTTCTCCTTCTCCCATTAACATATGAATGAAAAAACTTAGTGTTGCTATCACCCTTTTGATACCATCTCATTCCTGTCTTTTGCTTTCAATACTCTTCCTCAAGGTTTAGGTATCTTTTTAAGTCTGCCTCAGCTTTCTTCAATACAGTGTTGTTTTCTTCTGATGCATTGATTTCTAACTGAACTTATTTGGCCCTTACTAAATCCTCCGATGTAGGCATCTGTTTAAAATATTTCCAAAGGTTGTCCTACTCCATTGTACCAAAGCTAATTTCACCTTTTTCATTTTGGTTTGTACAACTGTGAATGGTGAGCCTGTTGCTTCCTTCTTTCAGATTTCCTCTACTGTTGTCTGAAAACTATTATGTCTTGTCCAGAAGTTGAGGAATCTAAAAGGCTTATAAATTTGCTCCTGGCCTGTACTACAAGTAACATGGAGTGGGCATAATCAGAACCCTCTCTGATCAGGTGTTGTACTTTTGTATTCTGCAATTCAGCAATAAATCCATTATTCCCAAAGACTCTATCCAGTCTTTTAAATATACAATCTTTCTTTATCTGCCATTCCACCAAGTGTAACAACTTCGAGAGAATTTAATCTCATTTAAAGCACAAGAGCTTATGCATTGTACAAAATCCTCTACTTCTATTTGTGAGACAGGTAATACTCTCAACTTCTCTGATTCATCAGTAATGGTATTGAAATCTCCCCCTACCAGCCAAGGACAATTTGTACTGTAAGTCATCTCCTCAAGGTCATCCCACAGTTCCAATCTCTCCAGGACACTACATCTAGCATAAACTGTTGTAATCTTGACTTGAGCATTGTTGTTCCTATACTTGAAAGAGACAGTAATTTGCTGCACTGAGTCAATACAATTCAACTCCTCCCACTCATCATCCCAAAACAACCATATTTTGAAAGAACAATTAACTTTAGCATGTTGTTTCCCAAGTCTTCTCCTGTATCTATCTATTTTTTAAGGGCTTTGAAAAGGTTCTAAGAGAGCAATGTATGAGTAGTGATGTTTTCTATTTAGATCCAGTAGTCTCTCAAAAGAATTTTGAGATTTTACTGATCTGATATTCTAAAATAGAATTTTACTAATCATTGATCAAGAAGTAAAGGCTTGCTTCTACTCTTTGTATTAACATAAGATATGCCCAAATGATTGTTCCTGTGATTCTCATATCTTCCCTTCAAATGACCTATTTGTCTTGGAGATAGATCTTCCTCTCTACTGATGCAATGTAAGTTAGCATCCATGTTTTCTTCTTCTTCTTCTGTGTTTAGCTTTTCTTAAATATCTTGTGGCTTCTTCTTAGCAATCCTAGGTGTAATGAAACTATCTGCTTCTTTCCTTAACAAATCATCTTCTATCTCCAATTCCAGTGCATTTACCTTTCCCCCATTCCTTTTTCTTATCAGTCATTGACTTGCGTGCCTCCAGTTGTATGTCATTTGAGCTTGTATCTTTGTCAATAAGATATTCTGATCTATCAATTTGCTCCAATCCGATGTTGTCCTCTTTTAGGTGAAAATTAGAGGACCATGTCTCACTTTCCCTTCTATTTTCTTCCTGTTGTGTTACTGCTTTCTGCTGTATTGGTATAATTTTAATACCCTCCTCTGCATTTTGTGTAAAAGAATCTTGTTTATCAGCTTTCCCTTCTAATGCCCCAAATTTATTTTTTGTAGTCACCTCTACATTAACTTGTGAATTTCTTTCATGCCATATTTGTGTTGTCTTTCTGATCTGATTCTGATACCCCCTTTTGTACCCATACCTCCTCCTCTGTTCCCTGAAAACTCTCTCATCTGTTGTCCTTTCTTTATCTATCTGCACTCTGTCACCATGTTCATGTTTTTTTACCCTTATCACCTTTTCCATCAGCTTGGTCACCTTTTTCCCCCTTGTCATCTTTGCTCGTTTTTGTTCTTTCTCCTCTGTTTGTTCATCTTGTGGAAACAATTCTTGATGAATTACATAGTAGTCTTTCTCATTGTGTCCTTAGAGCTTGCATGTTTTGCAATATTTTGGAACATAATCATAATTGATTGTCACCCATTTTTCCAGTATTTTCCCTGTCTTCTTTCTCATTCCAATACTAACTCTTTTTGAGAATTCTCCCAAAATATCCACTTCTACCTTTACCCTTGCACAACTAGGTCTTGTTTTATTCTGAGTTGCCAAATCTACCTGTAAGGGTATTCCAACTGCTGCTGCCATAGAAAATATTGTCTCCTTACCGAAAAAGTTCGGTGGTAGTGATGGAAAAGAGATTCAGGCTATCGCAGTGGTCATTTCCTCCTCTGGATCAAACAAGGAATCCCACTTTAGTGTTCTCATTGGATAGGACCAATGATTATGAGTGATGTAAAATTGAGGCTTTGATAACAATTTCACATAGTCCTCAAGTAGTGATGCCTTGATCAATACGTATCTGTTAGTCAAAAGTCCTATGTTCACTCCCCTTTTAGTTCACATTGTTTTGAGATTAATTTCCACATATCCAATATATCAGGCCATCCATAAGAAAATTTCCCAATCACTGCATATTGTAGGTCCTCGCTAATAATCATTTGTTGTACTTCATCCTCGTCCCATACTAGCTTAGGTTCACCATGCAAATACGTTAAAGACTTAATCTGTATGCTTTGATGTTGTGTTTTTGGTGCAATAAGAGTGTTTGCTTATGATATTTTCTTTTCCTCTAATGATCCCTGCGTCTGGCCAATCACACCTGGCGGAGGCTGACCGGTGGCCATGGCGGCCATTGAACAAAAGTAGGCAAATTAGGTTTTAGGCCTCTAGATTGTCGACGGCTCTCTCTCTCCAAATAGTTGATCTCAACGAAATATGTATTGAAATTAACTTTTACCATAAGGTTTGATGCAATTGTTGTTTTACATACGTGTAGATAAATTGGGAAACTATAGTCTTTTGGACGTCACATTTTCCAATGAGTCATAGTATTTGCTTTTTGACCAATTACTTTTTTTTTTCCATCCGTTTTTTCTGTCTTTGAATTTATAGTGCGGTCTTTTAACATTTTGATTTGACAGGGAGCTCTTTACTTTCAACATCTTTTTCCCCACCTAAAATCATCATAATTCAATATAAATATTATTTCTTCGTTTTAATTTATTTTATCTATATTCATTTGACATATAATTTTTTTATGAAATTTGTAAAGATATGATATCTGGACATAATTTAACCCCAAGAATTAGCTCATGAAGAGAGGTTTCTCTAAGTACATATAAGGAGATCAATTTTTCATCCCTTAATTTACCTATGTGAGACTTCTTTTGTGGAATCTTATAATTTTAAATATGTCATGTAATTAAAATTAAAGAAATATTAAAAGTAAAATAGTCATTTTTAAAAATCCGACTAAGAAAAATATATCAAATAAATTGACAAGATAGGAGTAAAATAATTTAAGTTAGAGAAAATGGTGAATTTCGCTTTTTATGTGTAAAGATTTAGATGGCGAGTATAGTTTATATTTTCTTATTATTTTCAATATAGTTTTTTAAGTTTCTTTTTCATACTTGATTAATAATATATTTTACTTTGAGGGAGAAAATCTATAAAAACCGTCTTTTCCCTCCTTAAAATTTAGAAATAATTAAGAATAATACGTATGCTCACTCATTCAAACCTTGTTTATAATTATTCATTGCGTTGTTATTATTATTGTAATAGTTTATTATAGAAGAAGTCATATTTGGTTGACTCATTAACATAATTTGTCGCCATGTATTCAAGATTTGAGAATGAAAGTAAAAGAATATATGCTCAAGATTTATATGCAAAATGGTCAAATCTAGACCTTTTTTTCTCATAATTTATGTAAAAATTTAACACTTAGGCTCTTAAAGTTATATACACCAAAGTGCTAAAATTGAAAAATCAACAATCACGTATCAATTTATTGAAACTATATTTCAGTCGAGTTAGAATGTTTACTTTAGGTTCTATGTTGACTAAGAATATATCCTATCTCGGATTTATATGTTGCATGAAGAACTTGTAGTAGTTTTATTTAATTTTTTTTGTGATGCCATATTAATTTGAGATATGAAATTATTTAGAACGATATGATTGATTTAATTATCTTAAATATAAAAAAATAGTATAATTTTGAATTAGTGAAACTCTTAAAAGCATATATTGAATGTAAAAGAAAATAAATAAATAGTTATGTGTAATATTTCAAACAAAATTTTTATCATTGAAGCTTAAATTATTATAAATTTAAAATAACTACTGCTTGCATTAAAGTGGCTAAAAAACTTGTAGATCTCCCAAATTAATTGCAATTTATTGATGAATATGCCATTCACATGACAAAATTAAGGAATCAATCCCAAAATTAATTTCTCAAATTTTATGGTACTTCCTTGTCACTTGTAAGCTATGGAATGCGTACTGCGCACTCCGCGTACGATATAAGAAATCACTTTAAAGACTTAAAGCTCCCTTGTTTTCACTGTCCCATTCTGACAAATTTTCGAAATAAAGAAATAGTGCACATAAATTCTGAAGTACAAAAACTGAAACGCAACGTACCACTTCGAGCAACACCAGCTTATTTTCTATATTATTTTTTTTATCTTAAAAATAACATGTTGTCGCTATAACCTCTGCCACCGTTTTTGTTCTTAGGGAGCCCTTTGTATTTTTAATTGTTTAATTTGACTTCTGTTTTCATATTTTTATAGCTATGTTTTCTTACTTTCTTTGTTTATGTAATTATGTTGTATTTTATTGTTTTTTCTTTTTGCTTTGTATTATTTTTTAATAGAGAATCTATTAAAAATAATTTTTTATCTTTTAAAATAGAAGTAAAGTGTGTATACCTCTATCATTTTCAGATTTCACTACTGAAATTACTCTATTTTTTCTAGATTTCATTCACTAAATTACATATAGTTCATTTATTATTAATATACTATATATTATGTTTTTGTTAAAAAAGGGTAACTTTAACAGACATGACAAACAAACACAGCAGTGCCACTGAGATGCCTCGTTTTAACGCCGTGAAAACAGAACGATTCTTCACGGCAGAAACGTGCCATAGATAGTTGGACGGAGTTCCAAATTAGCCGTCTAAAACGACTTCACTCCTTTTTGTCTTTCTCTCTCCTCTGCAACTCGGCAGAAGAAGAATCAGAACCTTTTCTCACTCTAAAACCTTTTTCTCTCTCTACATATCTCACACACATAACGCCTCCTTTCCCACCTAAAACTCATCTTCACTCCGCCGTATTCGACGGCAGCCGGACGGGTGAAACGGTAGGTTCGATCATGCCGGTTTGTTTTCTCACGGCGATTTAATATTTGTACTTGTCGGTGTTTTATTGTATGAATATAAATCGATTTATTTGTAGAAATGCGTGTAAGTTTTATGAATAGATACGAGTAGGATTGGTTTGATGAGTATATATATATGGAAATTCCGATGTTTCCGTAGATAATTTGTGTTCATTTTTCTGGACTGTTATGACTGTTTTTCTCCGCTGTTATTTCGGATCTCTGTGACCTCCATAGTGGTCGGTACTTACTTTTAGGGCTTTTTTCCTGGACTGTTATGCCTGGGTTTGAACTGCAATATTTTTCCCCACAAATTAGCAGATGAAATCGACTTTAGCTTCTGTTTTTATGTTCTTAGGTTTTCATTCCTTTTTTAAAAATTAGTTTTCCCCGGTGAAATAAATCTTCGCGGTGTTATAAGGATCCTGTGAGCTGTATTTATTGCATATGGTACTTTTGTGCATATTAATTATTAAGAAGTGTCTTCGAGACTACTCACTATTTTACCAGATTTGCTAATTGAAGTTTCATCTGGTCTGATGGTATTGCAATTCTTCACCATGATGCTTTTTTTCACGGTCATGTTTTTCTTTTGATGAAGCCATCATTCGATTCATGATATTGCTGTCTGATTTTGAGCAAAAGAAATTTGAACTTTCGTATTCCAAAATTATCAACTTATTGCTATAGCATATGTGAAATTTTATGTTACAGGAAGCATTCTCTCTTTAAAGTGTGTGCCTGGATTCCCAGCTTTTGTAGTGCCCATAGCATCCTCTGTAGATCAACAAGTATTGTGTTGGAAGGGGTGTATATTTGGGTGAGTGCTCTATGTGGGATTTGTTTGGGGCAGAGTGATTTGTCTGAGTTTGGAGTGTAAGCTCTTGAACTTTCTTTAAAATGCCACCAATAGTTATAAGATGTTCTGTTGTGAGGATGGGATCTTGAATTGCCTTGAGATAGTCAAGGTAATATAAAATTTATTAAAGCAGCATATCTGGAGCCATTTACTTTATTTTTTTTTTGTTTTCATTGATATTTCTTATTCTTATTTTATGTGTACCAAAAGGATTATGTAATGTAGACATAAGCACATGTACAAGTTTTGAGTGTCGATCCTTTGTTTGATAGTTTGTTTTTGTGAGTTTTGACTTCATTTTCTCTTTATTGCTTCAGAAAATTAAGATCTCAAGTATTCATTGTTGAGTGAACTTGCTGGTGTTATCATTGATGTGATTTTTAGCTGCCTATGAATTTCACATTTTGTACCTAAGAAAACATGGGTTCAGCTTGTTGTGTTGCTGCTAAAGATAGAGCGGTCATAAATGGATCAACCAGTGAAACTTTACAGAGCAATGTTCGATACTCGCCTTCATGGAGCTTTCGTTGGGATAATCGGGGACGTGTTGCTGGAGAGGAGACATCAGTCAATTGGTCTTCTGATGGAGTTGGTGGAAATGATAGATTAGAGTTTAAATCTGGAACAACTGTAGAAACCCTTTATGCCTCTGAAGAGGGTAGTCCATTGGATAGTTTTCGATCACTTGCATTGCAGAAGTCACCAGCTTCTGATTGCAACACGGGGAACTCGATGCTTCCTCTATCTGGTAAACGTCAACATGACTCTCTCTTTACCTTACTTGATGGAGGTGCTAATACCTGATGATTTTCCAAAATGAAGATAAAAGGAACATGAGAATCCTGACTGTATATTGAAGAGCTTGCAATCCATTTTTCCTTTCTCTCTGATTTGCATGCTCCCCCCCCCCCCCCCCCCTTTAAGTGCATAAAATGAATTGTTCAATTCTATGTGTATGCATTATGAGATCGGGTGAAGGATAGTTTAGTTCTTGACATGGTTTTCGCACTCCATAAGGAGAGAGCTTAACTGGATAGATGTTTACAGGTTTGCTTTTGCAGGCTGTTCTGAGAATATCATTAAATTCCTGTTTTATGTTGTGAGATGCTATTCAAGGTTAATCTAAGAAATCCAACCTAAGACTTAATTGCCATTGAGTGATATGAGCTGGTTCACATCATTTGACTATAATTGGACTTCATTCATCCTGGAAAAGTAAATTATTGACTTGTCACTAGCTCAAATGATGTAGGTGGTCCTTGAGTCTTATTGTTCTGTTAGTGTAAATATAAATAATTGGTGTTTAAAAGATTTGGATTAGTTTCCATGAAGTTGGGGTTCAAATGCTTGGACCAGTAGAAGCTTTTGATCTCCCAAGCATTTTTATTTTTTTGGTAAATTAATTCATGATTTATTGTGCGGATGACTTTTATCTCCAAGCATTATTGTTTTCTTTGAATAAAAAATTTGATTTGAATTTTTAGTTAAGCATACACTACTGAAAGAAGACGATTACTTTTTCACTTCCTCCCCCTCTTTTATCTTAAAAATGAGATTATGCAATAAATGGTTGTGTTCTGCAAAGTTGCTTGATATTTCTTTCTTTGGATATGGTTTTCGTTCTGCTTTTGGTGACCATTCTCTGCAGCTGTTAGGAAGTAGTGCTGAATTTTTGTTTTCCAATTGCTTTGCAATTTTTGTATATGGTAAACTCCAAAGCCCTCTTGTCTGGAAATCAACAGTGGCCTTCTCCCATCATTGCTCCTTTGTTGATTTGAACCCCAGACATGTTGGTTGGATGTGGTGTTTAACCAAACCAGACATGTGATTATACATGTCTAATAGATGTCCATCTCTTTTTGTACTCTCTAGGTCTGATTGTGACCAGAGGTTGAGTATGACCATGTGTTGTGAAGGAAAAAAGTTTGGTGATTTTAGTTTGTCAGTTCTGTAAATGGAATGTCATTTGCATTATTCTTCTGGTGACCTGTAAGATTCAAGGACATTAAAATAGGATATTCTGTTTCCCGGCCTTGAGTTCTATATGAACATGAAAGAGAAACTGATGTATGGTATTGGTTGACAATAATGTGCTTTTTGTACTTTGTAAGATTAACAGTAGTTTTTCTTGCCGTTGCAGATACATCGGTTGTGAGAAATTCCACAGAGGTAAGAACAAGACAGTCTTAAGTTTGGCTGATGATACTTTCTGGGCATGTCTCGTATGTTTTTGACTTCTCTGATTTCCTTTCTTTTGGTACTTAGGTCAAAGAATCATTTGAGTCATCAGCAGTGCCATGCCTCTCTCCTTTAAAGCTGTCTTCATCAGATCCCTCTGTTTCATCATTATCTGCATCTCCTTTATCAACAAAAAGTCAATTGCTTCCTGCCAATTCTACTCCTTTGCCTCAATATTCTTCCGGACACCAGCTGGGACGACGAGTTTCTGATAGTCATATACCCGGAATAAAGTCACCTACATTCTCAATTTCTGAAGAATCATCGTCCTTCATGCTCCCTGGTTGGAGTAATGAATCAACCAGGGGCTCAAATGGTGGATCATCAGATGGATGGTCTGTTCCTGCCTTCTCTGACCTGCTTGCAAATCCTTGTAGAGATAGGTGGTCATTTGATAGTGAATCCATGGGTTTCCATCGTGACAAGATGAGCAGAGCTAGTGGTCGGAGTTCTGGTTCACCTTCTATAGATCTCCAAACCTGTGGCATTTGTACAAAGCTGTTAACAGAGAGATCTTCATGGTCCTCAAATGAACTTGCTGTTGTTTCTGTACTAATTTGTGGCCACGTTTTCCATGCTGAGTGTTTGGAGAGTATGACGCCAGAATTCAACAAGTATGACCCAGCTTGTCCTGTTTGTACTTTTGGGGAGAAGCAGGCATTGAAGATGTCAGAAAAAGCATTGAAAAGTCAGATGGACTTGAAAGCTCGAAAGAGATTCCGGAATCGGGTTGTTGACAGTGATTTTAGTGGCAATCTTGCTTTATTTGATCGACAGAAAAGTGGCGGACATGGTGGAAGGCGTCTCAAGATGAGCTCAAGTTCCAGCAGTATGAAGAGCTCTTCAGGAAAGCCCTTCTTGCTGCGTCATTTTTCATTTGGTTCAAAGGGGTCAAAATCCTTTTCCGAGAGCCCTTCTACTAGGAAAAAAGGTTTTTTCTGGACAAGATCGAGCAAGGAGTAATGCAGTGGATGATAATGGTAACAACATAAATTATCTTCCCGTATAAATTTCATCTGGGAATATCCTAAATGTTCTCTTGCATGTTATATTCTTCTGAAATGCAGTTGGATGTTCTGATAGATATAACTCACAAAGCTGCTTCTCTAGTAATGTATCTAATCTCATTTCTGACTACTGAATTGCATCGTTGTCAATTCCACAGGTGGCACGGGTCAGCTCTCTCACCTTGGAAGGATAGTAAGAGAGGCATAATAGCGTCAGGTTCTTGCT
This sequence comes from Solanum pinnatisectum, assembly GCA_035578085.1. Classification (NCBI taxonomy): domain Eukaryota; kingdom Viridiplantae; phylum Streptophyta; class Magnoliopsida; order Solanales; family Solanaceae; genus Solanum; species Solanum pinnatisectum. Next base: position 66,868,875 of record CM069076.1, read on the forward strand.
GGCGGATATGGATTCCCAGAATTTAGGTTAGGTTCCGAAGTATACAATGTAAGAAATTGGGATTACAAGTTGAATGATCAATTCATTATATAGGAAAAGAAAAAAAATGTAGTTATCAGCTGGTAGTTATCATGTTGTACATTCAAATTTGGTTGTTCCTTGTCAAGGGCATGAAATTATCCCCAAGACTTTTGTATGCTCTTAAGTACTTCTCTCTAAACTTGCAGCAGGTAACTTGACAATTTATATGCCTGCCTGAAGATGTAATGATTTTTTTGCCATGGTATGTGGAATATATAGTCTGGGCATTTCTTTATCTTTAGTGCTGCCTGCTGTGCTCAAGAATCAGTCAGTGCTTACACCTTTCACAATCCCTATTAACGAAAATGCTATCAACTACTAGTATTATTATTGTTATAGAAACATCATTTTTTTCTAAATTACGGGTCCAGCATAAAGCAGTAACTCAACTCCTCTCGTTTCAATTGCACCCTGCCTGAAATGTAATTGCACTAACCAAAAAATAGTACAGCAGAAGGAAAATAAACTGAAATGGTCTATCTTGAGGATAGTTTTTCTTTTCAATAGACTTCTTTTTCACATGATACAGAAGCTTGTTAACGGCAAATCCGATTTGAACTTTTACCTTGTTTTGGTGAAGATTCCTCATAATCCTTTCTCTATCCCAAAACAAATTTTTGAATTGAAAAAGAAACATATAAACGTAACATGAAATATAACAGAGCCGCTCAACTATAATATCATGGAGACGTATCATAGTTTAAATTTAGACGGGGAGTATCGGAATTTTTTATTTAACAAACCAAAACATTTTAGTGCAACGACTTAAAGGAGCCTAAAATAACTTTTTTACAACAAACACAATTATAAATTAAAATGTTAATGATATGCAATAATTAATTAAATCCCGCAAACGGCAAACCTATTTAAAATAATTAAGAAAAAAGGTAAAACAATCATAGAATTATCTCAATATAATTCATAGGTCACGAATTTGAATCTACTAAAATAACAATATATGGTTTTTTCCGTTTTCTTTTTTTTTTTTGGAGGGGGGGAGGGGAGCGGAACTCCTAGCGATAAGTTTGATTACGCCTCCTTAAAATGCGGCCTTTTTCTTAAATGTTTCGTGAACTAAAGATAATTTCTGTACCGGAATTACCCTTTAATTTTAAGCCTATCTGAAATACATAAGAATTGTATTGTCCTTTACCCGTCGATTAGATGAGCAGAATGAAGCTACTGCTAACGAAACGAAACAATCTGATATTCATTTGTCGTTTTACACCGAAACACGTGTCCTCGATCTCCTACGTGGCAGCTTAGGCGGTGCTGTTCCTGCTTACGTGTAACTATCCAGTTAAACGCACTCATGCAGAAGCAGCTGATGCTCCACCGTCTCTTCCCTTTTTAAATTTAAAAATCACCAGTTATAGCTTTTCTAAAAATATAAACAAGGAAGAGAAGAAAAGAAGATCTGGTTTTCCAAATTTTGTTTTCAATTATCTAGCTTTTGTGATATGGCTGACTTACGTGATGAACATGGAAATCCAATTCAGCTGACTGACCAATACGGTCATCCAGTGCAGCTGACTGATGAGTACGGCAACCCTATGCACCTTACTGGTGTTGCAACCACAGCCGGCTCTACTGCTCCAACTGTTTTTCCTACCGGCACTGGTGCTGCACCAGTTGGTGAAAAATTGACACAAACAGCTAGCTATGCTGCTCCGACAACTATTGGTGAAAAGTTGCACCACACAACTGGGCTAGGTGCTGGTACTGGTGCTCCTTCAATTGGTCAAAAATTGCACCACACAACTGGCTTAGGTGCTGGTGCTCCTACAATTGGTGAAAAATCGCACCACACAACTGGCTTAGGTGCTGGTACTGCTGCTGGTGCCGGCTTAGGTGTTGGTGCTGGGACAATTGGTGAAAAGTTGCACCAGAAAACAACACAATCGGAGCAACAGCATCACAAGACGGAGCTTCACCGCTCTGGCAGTTCAAGTTCTAGCTCAGTATGATATCTTGCATTTTTTTATATCCATCTCATACATGCCTTCTAATTCTATATTTTTTTACTCTAATTAGAGAGAATTTAAACTTAATTTTATTTCCCTTTTAGTCTTACTGAAGTGATGTATAGTCGTCGCACAAGCTATTTATTGCCTTTATAACATTATTAAATTACTGTGGTGCAGTCGGAGGATGATGGACAAGGTGGGAGGAGGAAGAAGAAAGGGCTGAAAGAGAAGATAAAGGAGAAATTAACAGGTGGTAAGCAAAAGGATGAGGAACCACACCACCACGCCCACGGTATTGGAACTGGAGCCACGACGACGACTACGAGTGGGATGTCTAGTAGTACTGCTCCAGAGCATGAGAAGAAGAGTATGATGGAGAAGATCAAGGAGAAATTACCCGGTCATCATAATCATCACTAGATAAAAAACCAATAAATAGCCTACCTAAATGGAATAAGAAATGTTGTATTTATGATGTGCGAACTCTTTGATTTTATATCGTGGTAGTTACTTGTGTAGTTGTGTTGAGTATCGTAGAGCAGTGGTGTAAGTTGTTCAATTGACTTATATACATAAATGTACGTTTGTTTCAGTTCCAGCTACTGCTATTTGGTAGTATTATGCCTTTCCCGGGGGAGGTGGTAAGTATTTCGATGCTTTTGATCAAAATAAGCTATTTTTAAAATCAATTTACCTAACTAATACGTTTTTAAATTTTTTTACAAAAGTAGTATAAACGTATTTCATGGTAACTTTTTAGGTTATTTTTATTTTAAAAATTCAACGGACAAAAACTGACGGAGATGACGACGTTAAATGAATAAACGTTACTGGGAGTAACATTTTAGGCTTAAAACGTTATTCACAATAACGTTTATTGAGAATTCAATCACATCCAATCCTGCAAATGCAGAATCAAATCCTGCAAATGTAAAACGTTACTCATAGTAACGTAGTAACGTTTTAGGTGTAAAACGTTACTTTGAGTAATGTTTACTAAGAATCCAATCACGTCAACTCCTGCAAATTCAGCCTCAAAAACGTGACTGTCATACAACACCTGGTAAAGTCATATTCCTCCATTTTTCAAACTGACCACAAGTGATTAAAATAAATATTGTTGTAAGGAAGGTTTTGCATAATTTTTTACCAAACTAAGCCATTATTTAAAGCAATTCACCAAAATAATACATTTTTAAAATTTTTTTAATCTAATAATATGAATATTTCATATAGCTGATCCTAAAACATTATTGAGAAATACGTTTATACTAATTCTGTAACAAATTAAAAAAAATGTATTATTTTGGTGAATTGCTTTAAATAATGGCTTAGTTTGGTCAAAAATTCTGCAAAACCTTCCTTACAGCAACATTTATTTTAATCACTTGTGGTCAGTTTGAAAAATGGAGGAATATGACTTTACCAGGTGTTGTATGACAGTCACGTTTTTTAGGCTGAATTTGCAGGAGTTGACGTGATTGGATTCTTAGTAAACGTTACTCAAAATAACGTTTTACATTTGCAGGATTTAATTATGCATTTGCAGGGTTGGATGTGATTGGAATTTCAATAAACGTTATTGTGAATAACATTTTAAGCCTAAAACGTTACTCCCAGTAACGTTTATTCATTTAACGTCGTCATCTCCGTCAGTTTTTTTCTGTTGAATTTTTAAAATAAAAATAACCTAAAACGTTACCATGAAGTACGTTTATACTACTTTTGTAAAAAATTGTAAAAATGTATTAGTTAGGTAAATTGGTTTTAAAAATAGCTTATTTTGGTCAAAAATTCAAGTATTTCGTGTAATTCCATCATCCCAAAAGAAGAGAAGGAATGCCCATAAAAATCGTATTACTGTTTTTTATTCTATACATCGATTATGTAGGACTTTTTCACTTGTAAATAGTGGTGTTTTTTCTTGAATTTTTAATCAAAAGTAAGCCATTATTAAAAATTAATTCATCACACGAGAGATTTTCGTCTAGCCTAAAATACCATCCTTTTCAAATATTAACCAATTAATTTCTTATGATTATTAAATATTAGACTATCAATACAGAAACTATTAAATTAAAATGATGTGATAAGTAAGCAACACAACTATTAAAAAAACATAATGGTTGCATCATAATAGATTTTAATCACTTGTGGTCAGTTTAAAAAATGGAGGAATATGACTTTATCAGGTGTTGTATGACAGTCACGTTTTTTAGGCTGAATTTGCAGGAGTTGACGTGATTGGATTCTTAGTAAACGTTACTCAAAGTAACGTTTTACATTTGCAGGTTTGATTATGCATTTGCAGGGTTGGATGTGATTGGAATTTCAATAAACGTTATTGTGAATAATGTTTTAAGCCTAAAACGTTACTCCCAGTAACGTTTATTCATTTAACGTCGTCATCTCCGTCAGTTTTTTTCTGTTGAATTTTTAAAATAAAAATAACCTAAAACGTTACCATGAAGTACGTTTATACTACTTTTGTAAAAAAATTTAAAAATGTATTAGTTAGGTAAATTGGTTTTAAAAATAGCTTATTTTGGTCAAAAATTCAAGTATTTCGTGTAATTCCATCATCCCAAAAAAAGAGAAGGAATGCCCATAAAAATCGTATTACTGTTTTTTATTCTATACATCGATTATGTAGGACTTTTTCACTTGTAAATAGTGGTGTTTTTTCTTGAATTTTTAATCAAAAGTAATCCATTATTAAAAATTAATTCATCACACGAGAGATTTTCGTCTAGCCTAAAATACCATCCTTTTCAAATATTAACCAATTAATTTCTTATGATTATTAAATATTAGACTATCAATACAGAAACTATTAAATTAAAATGATGTGATAAAGTAAGCAACACAACTATTAAAAAAACATAATGGTTGCATCATAATAGAAGAGATAAATGAATTAATTGATATTATAGTAAAGCCCTCCTCACTCTCCTTTTCCTTACAAAAGTACTATCTAGTGGGGAATTTAAAAGAAGTTGAATGAAGCATGTACAGGATTAAATTTTATTTATCAGTCAATCTAGAAAAATGATTAGCTGTAAAACGTGCCTCGGCGTAACAAATTAAATAATGTTACTGACAATAATGTTTTATATCTGTTTATTCTGTCATATTTTTGTTTTTTTGTTATTGATTTTTTTTAAAATAAAATATAATCTAAAACGTTATTGAGAACTACGTTTATACTAATATTGAAAAATTTCAAACAAATATATTATTTTGGTGAATTGATTTTAATAGTGGCTTACTTTGGTCAAAAATTCTTTTTTCTTTGTAAAAGTATTCAAATTTTTTTTTTAAAAAATGAGTAAAATAATATTATAGTGTATAGTAGTGAAAGAGAGTTGAGATACAAAAAATATTTCAAGTCTTTAACATGTTCTATATAAAAAAGAGTATTTATATATTTGAAAGAGGGTATTTATATGTTTGAATAAATGTTTTTTTTTTTTTTTTGCTTTGAACTTTCAATTAATTTGGAGTTCTTTTACTTAAACAAGTCCTACAAGACAATCCGACAAGTTAATAATGATATTGTTGGATCGATATAGATTATGTTATGCTGGATTTGAATTTTCTTAAAGAGAGATATATTTATGTGTAGTCTAAAAGTTTTGTTTATTTATTTTTATTACTTATTTATTTTCAATCATAATTTATAGTATATTACACTAACATTCTAATCATCAAATGATTGATTATTAATCAGGTTAACTGATAAAGGCTGTCTTTATTGAAGAAGAAAAACTAAAATTGGATTGAAGAAAAAAATTACAAAAATTAGAAATCATATGGACAACAAATAAAAAAATTTTAATTAATAATTTTGTGCACTCGTAGAAACTACCAATACCACTCTCACCTCTTGTGGACAAATGATTCGAGAGAGTAATTGATGATGATGTTCAAACTTCACGATATGCCTTTATTAAATATCAGCGTTGTTGGATCACGGACCTTAACCTATGAGGCAATAACCCCATTAATCATAGAATATTGAATAATTATAAAACCAATAAACCGATAATATGAACCACTAACCTAACAATCCTATTATCAATTCAGATTATTAGTTTGACTCAAATAAGATGATCTCTTAAAAAGAGAACAATAAACAAAAAACGTTATACGCATCGGACGGTGGAAAACACATCATCTTACATACTTGCCCTTTTCAATAAGCCGCTTTATTCATTACGCCATCAGTGCTCTTTCTCACTCTGAACTTCCACCCGATCTTTGTCTCGTGAACCCGTCCTTTTCCCGCCTATTAAACAAAGCCCTCCAAATGCAGATGCAAATCCTTTCTCAATCTCCCCGCAACTCTTTACCTCTTTCCTCATCAATCTCGGCCTTCTCCGGCAGTAATAGCCGGAAAATCGTCTCCGATTCGCTTGCTTTTCCACATTCCGATATCATTTCGTTTCCGATCTCGCACGGAATCAAATTGGCGTCGCCTATGATGACTTCGAATTATGTGCTCCCTAATCAAGCACAAATTGCTGATTTAGGAGTTGAGGACTCACAGCTCGACAAATTCGCAGCTGTTTGTAACAAAATTGCTGATGCTGCTGGTGAAGTCATTCGCAAATACTTCCGGAAAAGCTTCGATATTCTCGATAAAGAAGATTTAAGTGAGCTTTTAGTTGATTTTACCCGGATAAATTGCTTGTGGACTTTAGTTTTTCAGTGATTTTTATTTTTTTAAAATAATACTTGTATAAATTTCTGGTTAAGGTCCGGTGACAATTGCTGATCAAGCGGCGGAGGAATCCATGGTGAAGATAATTCAAGAAAATTTCCCTTCCCATGCAATGTGAGTTAGTTAAGCTCGCACAAGTTTTGATAGTGCTAATTTGATATTTGATTTCTAATGCGTGTTTGTTAAATAAAAACCTCCCTATTTTAGTAAGTCAGTTGCCGGAGCTGAAAGTGGCCTGTGGTTGGAATGAGCATTTTCAGCTTTGCCTCGCTGTTGCTTTTAGTATCACTGTTACCATACGATACTTGTGATTTGCGTACATAATCTTACATTCGCCATTGGAGAAAGGTCACCATCTCGTTTTGGTTATGCACTTGCTGGAAACTTATTTTGTGATATGCCTATGTGTTTCTACCGAGAACCAAAGTTGTCTAGAAAAAGTAGAGATACTGTACAGTTAAATGATCTTAGTTGGTGAAACCAATTACTTGAAGATCTTTTTGGCTTGCAACAAATATCAAGCAGCCAAAAGCTTTGTATAATCTTTTGACATTTTCCTCCCCCTGAATTGAACTTTTTCAATATTTGCCTCTGAACTTTGATAAGACTGTAGTAGAATACAAGTGAGGTCTCCATAAGTTTTAAGTTTTAACTGGTACAGCTCAGTCTATTTACTTGTATGATGCCAATACAGAAGGTCAGAATTGAGAAAAGAGCATTCATTCGAGATGATAAGATAATCCTTGTAGTAGTCGAATACCTTCCACACTTCTAGGAGCTCCACAAGCTAGAGATGCCTACTCCGACATATTTGTTCTAAAATCTAAGGAAAACGACTTAATTTGACAGATGCGAGTCAATGCAACTCTTATAGATCCGTATATGTTTTTGCTATTTTGCAATGTGTCATGGCCAGTGTGTTGTCTATATTTGATTTATTTCGTCTCTATTTCATTTATCAAGCCATATATGTATGTTTGTATGTTGAAAACTTGTATTTATACTGCTTGGTGATAGTTATGGAGAGGAGAAGGGATGGAGGTGTCAAGAGGAAACTGCAGAGTATGTATGGGTTTTAGATCCAATAGATGGTACTAAGAGTTTCATTACAGGTACCTGCTTGTCTTTCTCATATCAACTCTGTTCAACTAATAGTTCAAATATTCATTCATATGGATACCTTTTACTTGCAGGGAAACCTGTGTTTGGCACTCTTATTGCTCTGTTGTACAAAGGAAAACCGGTATGAATCGCCAGCCAATTGATTGTATTTATATCAATAAAAAACCTTGCTCGCTACTAGATCAATGAAAGCTTGCTTTTTAGTCCTGTCAACTTTCAATGTTTCTCCCAAATTCTGTTGGCATTGAGACAGCATTTGTTGGTGGGAAGCCTAGTCAAGTATTTACACTAAGAAGGCTTCTGTTGGCATACTTTTGATTTGTAACTGTAGCTAACAAAATTTGCTCTTAGTAGAAGCTATAATCATGTTTAACTAATAAAAAAATAAAAGGAGATAATTTATAAACAGAAAGTAACAGAGAAAGGAAAATTGAGAACATGATAATTTGTGTTTGGTGGACTAAATACAACTGAATATCCATTTTTAGAACATGCTTAATCACCTCTTCGTTTTGTTTGTCTCACAATAGTAAAGTTCTAAATCATTTGGTATATGCATAGTTCCTGAATGCATTGTATGATTGTATAAACGTTCCCTTGTCCTGAATTCAGAATATTGATGTTTATTTAAGAAATTAGCAATATCATGTAGATTCTTGTATTTTATATCTTAGTAGTTGTCAACACAATATCGTGTAGGTGTTTTTTTTTTCCCTATTGCCATCTGGGCTCGCTCGTGTTAGGAATATTGTGTTTGGCTCTTGAACCACTTTATTTAGCTTTCCCTTGATGTAATGAGAGTTCCAGCCTATGATACCATAGGTAATCTCCTTTTATATTATGCTACAGTAAGACTGTGATACCCACTATGCAGGTAATCTGTGGTTTCGAAAGTTGGTCTATACATGATCTTCTCTTCATTTCTGCTTTTCTAGATTCTTGGCGTTATTGACCAGCCTGTACTGAGAGAGAGGTGGATTGGTTTAAGTGGGCGACGAACTACCTTGAATGGGCAAGAAATATCCACACGCAACTGTTCAAGTCTTTCAAAAGCCTACATGTATGATTCTCCTTGGAACCCTTTCTCTCCAAAAATACAACATTGTTACTCAGCTTCGTTTTTTTCTGAAAAGGTAAATGCTTATAAATAAAGGTACCAAGAAGGTAAAAATACAGCAGACTAAACTACTGCCTGAAGCAGAAAAAGAACTATCTGTGTCCTATCTCTTCTAAGAAATTCAAATACTCATCCATGTTTTCCATAACACTCCTTTTACATCAACAAATAAATTCAAAAGACATCTATGTTTTTATCCTGGATGCATGTTGTTTTGTCCCTTCAGCCATGTTGTCCATAAGAAAGACACGAAGGGGAATTCTTCTCCGTATTGACTGCTGACTCTTAGCCATTGTCAGATGTTGCAATTTCTCCAGTAGGCTCCTACATTTGGTTGCATAACGCAATTAATACAAATCCTGTTGAGTAGCTCCCAACACTACCTTGCCTTCAGAATGAATGAGAAGGTGATTGACAGTTTCTAACTCTTCTTCACACGTGTAGCATCTATACTTAAAATAATGCCTCCCTTCTGTGGATTATCCTGTGTTAGACAAGTTCCTTTGCTTTTGTTTTCCATTGCCAATCTGATTCATACATCCAGTGTTGATTCTGTAGCATAGTGTAACAACCGTTGACATTGAATTTTCCATCATTGCTTGCAGTCCAAAACATTGAATCATTCTTGTTGCCCTAGAATTTAACACTGTCAAGCATTTGTGAGCAAATTCATCTATTTCCCAATCATTGAGGCCCCTTCTAAAGATTAGCTGCCGACCATTATTTGAGTACTTGTATTCTGTGTATCAGTTCAACTTATCAAGGATACCAATAGGTGCTGCATCTACTTTCTCATTTTTGTTCTTTCAAGTTCAGGTACACTACTAGCCCACATTTGTTCGAAGGGGATGCTGAGATTGCCTTCGCTCGTGTTAGAAGCAAGGTATGTAATATTATGGCAAGATAGGCAAAAACTGGGGAAGGAACAAGAAGGGCAACGAGAAGATCTGAGTAGGAGGAAACTAAAGAGGAAGAAGAGAATGAATAAGTTGCACTTTCTTTCCTCCACTATGAATTCTTATCTCTTCCTGTATTTCTGTTACAGGTGAAAGTTCCACTGTACGGATGTGACTGCTATGCTTATGCCCTATTGGCTTCTGGATTTGTGGATCTTGTAATAGAGTCTGGTCTTAAGGTCAGCTACTCTGCTCTCTGCACTATTGCCTAGATTAATAAAGATATGATTATACTTGTCAAATATGTGTATGAGCTTTATCCTTCCTTATAGAGGACAGCAACCATATTCTCATTGAACATGTCAAATGGAGTGGTAACTGGTTAGAGTTTCGGTATATCAATATATCCCTACTGCCTGATAAATATATTGATGCAGGGTGAAGTTTTTGCTGTTTTACATCCCTCAGCCAGTGGGCAGTGACATTAAATTGCTTTTTTAACTTTCATAACCTCTTATGCTGATATTTTAAAAAAAAAAAAAACAATTTCAGCCGTACGACTTCCTCTCACTTGTACCAGTAATAGAAGGTGCTGGAGGAACAATAACCGACTGGAAAGGACAACATTTTAATTGGAAAGCTTCTGCTGGTTCACCGGCCACAAGTAATTCTTAGCTCTGTTCTCATTTCATATACACAAGCTAACCTTTGGATGTCTTAAAATATGCCCTCCAATTTGATATGTAAATTGTATCCTAACTTCGCTTAGCAGGTTTTAATGTAGTGGCAGCCGGTGATAAACAAGTTCACCAACAAGCTTTGGATGCATTGCAATGGCACTAAAGGCTGCTGAGTTTCACTGTGTTGGCTCAACTCTCCTTTGGCGAATATCATAGTTATTGATTACTTTGCCGCTGAGTCTCTACATTAATTTTGAATTATGGTGGTACTCTGTTGTTAATGACTACTTGTTATTTTACAACAAATATAAAATTGGAAGAGAACACAAAATACTAGATTTCACAATTAATTAATCGCTTGCGCTTCGTCAGTTTTAATTAAACTACCAAAGATAGATCCTGAGCTGACCAAAGTTGATTGGATCCCTCTGTTGTATTACTCTTGTATTTTTCAAACCTGTAGGGGAAAATATTTTTTATTGAATTGCCTGTGTACCAAGAACAACCTTTGTAAAGCTAAGAGATAAGATAATGCATACACTCCATCCTTTCCAGACCCACTTGTGGGTATACACTAGGTTGTTGTTAAAACATTTTTTTTGGGCCTAATGCCAATCAGAATTCAGTACATAGCAACGAAAAAACAGTAAATAAACATCCACCGTATTCTATTCTACCAATCCCCTTCAACAAACATCATGAGAATGAAAACACAAGCTGCTTTCAGAGAAAGAGGTTTCTGCATTACATAATTTAAAATACAGAATAAACAAACTCAAATGGTACAGCAAACCAAAGACCGCATCCAGCGCTATCATACCATTGAAATTGGTCCATGGCATTCACACACATGCTTATTCCTTGCCAAAATCAGCACTGTAGTGAGCACTTGATTCAAGTTTCTTTGCTTCATTCAGTTTCCTTACAGCCTACAAGAAAGTTGTCTCAGGCAATGGAAGATGAAAAATAACACTCATTAAGTACTAGAAAACACAAGGTATCTCTCTGGAACGAAGTTCTAATAATAACAAATAGGAAAAAGAAATTAACTCATAATACTATCATAGTATAAACATCTCTTCCAAAACAAAGTTCCAATGTGAAACATCTTACTGATCTACATTTCCTTAGAGAAAGAATTTCAAGCGTTCTTTAATTAAAATAAGAAATTAAGGGCTCATTTGGTAGGGTCTACAAAAATAATGCTAAATAGAATTTTTACTGGTACATTTGTGTTAGTAAAATGCTTGTATTAGACATTAGTAATGCTTTGCACTAGTTATATATAGATTATTTCTTATGCATTGTTTGGTTTGGTGTATTAAAAATAGCATGCATTGCATAAAAATATTTATTTACTAAGATACCCTCCACAATTGTGGTGGAAAAGATGTAAAAAAAACTTTGAGGGGGCAATGGGGTCTTTAATTATGCTAATGCAATCATTACTAATACCATGAATTTCCATATATTAGTAAAAGACACACCTCAATACACAATAGAGTGTCTTGCATAGGTTGAAAAAGTGTACTAAACAAGGTACTATTATTACACAAAGCTAATGCATGCATTATTCTTTAAAATTATGCACTCTACCAAACGACCCCTAAGCGTGGTACACAGGGTAGTTGTACAAAATCTAAACCAAAGTGCTTCACATAATAGCATGTGAATATAGAATTACCAAGAATCAGTAAATTTATCTTTTAATTAACACCACCAACATTTTGGTAGCGTGAAGACCTCAACAGAGTGAACTCGAAAAACAGTCCGTCAGTGAAATTAAAAAATTACCTTCATGAAATCCTCATGGATGACATAATCACGCTCTGCACGAATTGCAAACATACCAGCTTCAGTGCAAACATTCCGCATATCAGCCCCATTGAATCCCTGAGGTAAAACAAGTCATCAGAAACTTTGATGCAATAGAAGCAGTACAATAGTGTTTCTTGTTAGCATCATTAGCAAACCTCAGCGAGCTTAATAGCAGCCTCATAATCAATTTCACCATGTTTGGCAATCCCAGCAGCATGGATCTTGAGGATTTCCATTCTTGATTGTTCATTAGGCAAGGGTATTTCTATCTTTCTATCTAATCGACCAGGACGAAGAAGAGCTGGGTCCAAAACATCAGGTCTATTTGTTGCCATAATCATTTTTACCTGAAAATAGAATAATGATTAAATAGGTTCAGGTGAACAAACAATATCTTCCTCCTGTTTCATGCATTCTACTCTTCTTTAGGAGTATGTTAAAAAATTACGGTGTAATTCTGTGCTTGAAATTTCAAGAGTTGAAAATCAAAAAAATCTAAGCCCTAATGTCAACCCCCCCCCCCCCCAAAAAAAACCAAAAAAAGAAGAAAAACCCAAGAAAGAAAACATAAGCATAGGGTCATTTAAATAGTGTATCATTTTATGCACAGATTCCAACAGTATAATGATAAGCGACTAATCTCCTGCCTTGATAAGAAAACCCAACTTGAAGAACTCTTTTTGATACGGCAGGGAAAATAAAACTAAGAGAGTTCAAAGAGAAACTTGAAAGGATGCACATCTTAGATCATGGACAATCACAACACATTTTCTTGGAAATATACATTTAAGATCAATACAGACCTTTCCAAGCTGGTCAAATCCATCCAACTGATTGAGCAACTCCATGAGTGTTCTTTGGATTTCACGGTCTGCACTGGTTCCCTCACTAAAACGACGTCCACCAATTGCATCTATCTCATCCATGAATATGATGCAGGGCTACAAATAAAGATAATAAGTGTCAACATTTTAAGGCAACTCCGGAATCATGCATCAAGTCGAACACTCCCAATATATGCAGCAAATCCATTTGAAGTCTTACTTGGTGATCACGAGCATAGTTAAACATTTCCCGAATTAATCTTGCACTCTCACCAATGTACTTATCAATAATGGCACTTGATACAACCTGCAGCAATCACCAATTGTAAAAGGCCACATAATGAGATGCTATTAGACTTGAGATATTACTAAAACTCTAGTACACAGACCTTTAAGAAATTGGCATCTATGTTGCTAGCGATTGCCCTGGCTAACAATGTCTTGCCTGTTCCAGGTGGCCCGTAGAGAAGAACACCCTGAGACAGAAACCTCGGTCGCCTCAGAAGTGATATTACAAGCAAAAGCATTTCTGTCCATGCCGACAATGTATAATTACACGGAAAAATTATATTGAATGATTTACCTTTGGAGGCTTAATCCCAACCCGTAGGAAAAGCTCAGGGTTCATTAGAGGTAACTCAATGGATTCTCTCAGCTCCCTGATCTGATCTGACAGTCCACCCACGGCAGAGTAACTGATGTTGCCAGGATCTTCATGAAGCATGTTGTATACAACAGGATCAACCTGCCATTAATTTCTCATCATAAGGTATTGGGGATGGACAAATATAATAATTTTAAATGTAGGCCCAGACGTTTAACGCTTGCAAGCAAAATAGAACTACTAACTTCACGGGGGAGTGCCCGCATGATTGTAAGTGTTGTCATATCGAGAACCACTCTTGTGCCTGAAGTCAGTTTTTCCTTGTCCACTTTACTGCGACAGCCAACCACATACCTCGGACCACTGCTAGCTTTTACTATCACTGAAAAGGTAATGGAAGATACCGATTAGTCCCATAGCTTCATGCTAGTTTCTTAGTAACTTATTTCATGTAAAAAAAAAAAAAGAAGGAAAATAAGCACTTTGTGATCAATAGTGCATTCCTTGGAGCAAGAAAGTAAATAAATATTAGTAGGATAAAGGGTACTTACAACGCTCATTATCTAGAGGTCGGAGCACTTCTCCTATGATCTGTCCAACACTCTGAAGTGACTTCAAATCATCTTCTGTTTTAGCATATTCCTTTTTGGTAGCCCGCAAGTTCTCTCTCACTGAGAAGAGTAACTTTATAATCAGTAATAGAAGATCAAAAAGAATATGAATATTATGAAGACCAAGAATTAAGTTGCTTTTTAGATTATGGGAACACAACACAATAGAAGGAAGAAATAGCAAGGAATAGCACTCAAGGGTGTGACCTAGTGGTCAACGAAGTGGGTTAAGAGCCATGAGGTTTCAAGTTCAAAACTGCCAAATCCTAGCAGAGACAAAAAAAAAACACTAAGTGATTTCTTCTCATCCGTCCTAGCCTTGGTGGACTAAGTTACCTGGCACCTGTTGTTGGTAGTAGGTGGCAGGTATCCCGTGGAATTAGTCAAGGTGCGAAAACTGGCCAGACATCAAGGTTATCAAAAACAATAAAAAAATCAAGGAACAATCATGAAGTACTACAAAATGTATCACTAGCCCCGTACCACTAATAACAAAAAAACTGATCCATATATCTCAATCTCTGATGTATAACAAACGAGGTTATACAAACTCCAAGAAACAAAGGACAAAGTAGGAGAATATATTGGGCGAGCACATGCATACGCTCCTATTTCCAAATAAGAAGCTTTGGTTTATGAGGGTTCTATAGTAGGGATCTGTATCAGAATAGCTACACCACCCTTTTGAACAAAAGGATAGATGATTTTATTAGATTAAAATACGTCAAAGCATGCTTAAATAGATCATCGGGCTATACTTGGTTGACTGATGAAGTGTGACAACCCAACCCAGTCGCACTTGTACTTAGTGGAGTAGAAAGGCATAATAGTGAAGGAACAAAATCTAACAAATGGAAACACCAAACAAATTGGCATGATCTAGCCAATGGTTTCCCCCAAAAAGATCCCATTAATTATCAGAAAAGGAATCTATTGTCCGACGAACAAGAATTCTAGACAACTACGAAAAGATATGAACATTTGTTAAATTCAATCTTTATGAATCATACTTACAGTAGGCCACTTTTACATGTAGTTTAATGCACTTATTCACTTGCATTGTCTTGTCTTATTTGGTTTTTCACAATTTTTATCGCCAAAAGTTTGCCTAAAGATAAATACAGACTAATTACCCCTATGCTAATCATTTATGATCTACTTACCTGAAGCAAGTAAAAAGTGTAATCATTGGTCATTTGAATTGTTGGAAACTGGTAGCGTGATAGCATCCAAGGGAGCATGCATAGAAGATGACCTAGAAGGCTTGGAAATACTTTACAAATACTTTCATGTGCTAATGTTATTGGAAGATGACATGGGAGTCATACGAAGGACCAAAGAAACAAAATTAGTGTTAAAGTGCATTAAACTTGAAACTATAGCACGTATTTGTGCCGCAGCACAAAATGTGTTGCACAAAGTAGAAAAGTTCAGTCAAGTGATTTGGGCCGTGGGGCAAAAATGCAGTGAGATGGTTCCTCCTAGACCTTGAACTTCTAGTTTAAGGATATTTTGGTCTTTTTCAGCATTCTCATTTGCTCATTATTATAAATACTTCTAATCATCCCACTGATTAGGATCTTAATTTTAGCTTTGGAGAAGTTGAATTATGAGAAGCTTAGCCTAAATTTAACCCTTCCAAAACACAATAAAAGTTGTGCGTCAATAACCCTGCATTATATTACAAACATTAAAAGTTGTGTGTCAATAATCAATAGGTTTACTCTTTTGCCACAGAAAACACAAAATCTAATCTTACCTACAATAAAAGGAACATCGAAAGAACAAAAACCCTAAGCATCGTATCTGAATTTCAATATTCACGAATTTACAACATTTAGGAGTAAATAATAGTAATTGATGATAACAAAAGTCGTAAGCATCTATAATGAATTTTAATATACATGTATTTACCACATTTAGGAGTAAATAATAGCAATTAGTGATATTAAACCTACAAAAAACATTTCAGCCACCGAAATCAATGTCAGAAAAAGAGAACTAGGGTTTAAGATTTCTGAGAACGGCACCTGTCCGAACCCGAGCATCAAGCTCCTTGTGCTGAAGGAGCTTTTTCCGATAATCGGCTAGTGCAGTACGGCGTCGGACGGCGTCTTCTTCGGTCGCCATGGCGCTTAAGCTCAAAGATCTGAACTGATTTCTGATATCCGAGTGACCTCTCGACTTGAGGACCAAGAAACGTATAGATCCCTGTTAAGAAAATACCAATTTATTTGCCGTTGTTTGTAAATATATAATCTTCTTATTATAGTATTCGTAACGAAATAATACGGAGTAGCTTTCTTGTTGGGCCGTGGGGTTTCGCGATTTTATTCAGGGCCAGTGCAGAGCCCAATAAAGGGGAAAGAACGAACTCATTGCACTTTTGCCCTTATTTTGTCATCGTCTTTAATTTTTGCCCCTCAAGATGAATAATTTTTTTGTGGGACATAAGTTTATATTTTTTATTCATAATACGGAAAAGGGTCAAAACTATTCTTAAACTATCCGAAATAGCTTATATATACCCTTAAACTATATTTCAGCTCAAAAATACCCTTTCCGTCAAACTATTGGGCCACACCTACCCTTCTAGTTAACGAAAGTATCCATGTGTGTGTTAAATGCCACATGGATGCCACATGTGCAAGCCAAACTACCCACCTCCACATTGACGACTATGGAAAAGGGTCAAAACTACCCTTAAACTATTTGAAATAGCTTAAATATACCCTTAAACTATATTTCGGCTAAAAAATGCCCTTCCCGTCTAACTATTGGACCACACTTGCCCTTCTGTTTAACAAAAGCATCCATGTGTGTGCTAAAATGCCACATGGACTCCGCATGTGCACGCCAAACCCACCCCACCTCCACATAGACGACTTAAAGCCCTAATCTCACTCTTTTCCCCCTCATTTCATCCTTTCCTTATTTTTGGGTATATCTATATGAATATACAATATACATTGACTCAATTCAGTTCCATTTTATTCCAATACTAATATGTTGTACTTTGAAGATAACAACTTAAACAAAATTCAAATTAATTATGCTATCTAATACATAAATCATCTATTATATTGAATGTTTCTTTAACTTTCCATAAAATCTAAAACTTCCTTAACAATTATTTAGAGCATCTTCTGGATTAAGGACCACAAAAGCCCAAAACTTGAACAAAAATAGGGTAATTGGTAAAAAAAAGAAAAATTAAGTAATCTATAAAGATTTACTAGGTCTTCGTTGATGTAGTAGCAATCGAAGGTGTCATCCCATCTGTTCGTCAAGTTTTCCTCATTAGCGAAATCGCCAACATTGATGTGGTGGAGCTCAGTCACCACCGCTAGGGAAGTCGCCGTAGTCGTCTTCATGTGCCTGAAGTTTCGGTGATAAGTATATTAGGTCTCTTACGGCAGTTGCTATTTTGCTCCATGGCCGTGAGTTGAATCAACAAGAAAGCTTCACTAAGATTTGTTTAAACAAAATTAATTTATTAAGAGAAATTAAAATAATAGATTAGTGTTAATTGATTAATTAAAATGAATGTGTTTATATTATACCTTAGATAGTTTCTTTTATTGTATTTGAAATGGTCATCAAATTGCAATTTCTCTACTTCATTTGGTTACGTATACAAGTTTCCGCAAATGTTTTTTTTTTTTTGTTCAACATATACTTTTCAGGATTAAATGAGGGGGAAAAGGTGAAATTAGGGGTTTAAGTCATCTATGTGGAGGTGGGGTGTGTTTGGCGTGCACGTGTGGAGTCCATGTGGCATTTTAGCACACACATGGATGTTTTTGTTAAACAGAAGGGCAAGTGTGGTCCAATAGTTAGACGGGAAGGACATTTTTTAGCTGAAATATAGTTTAAGGATATATTTAAGTTATTTTGAATAGTTTAAGGGTAGTTTTGACCCTTTTCTGTGGTCGTCTATGTGGAGGTGAGGTCTGTTTGGCTTGCACATGTGGCATTTAACACACACATGGATATTTCCGTTAACTATAAGGGTAGGTGTGACCCAATAGTTTGACGAAAATGGTATTTTTTAGCCGAAATATAGTTTAAGGGTATATATAAGCTATTTCGGATAGTTTAAGGGTAGTTTTGACCCTTTTCCGTTCATAATATTCTACAAGTTATGTCCGCTCGCCCACCATAAGATCAATTTCTAAATATTAAAATTAAAAATTAACTCATTTGCAAGATAAAACATGTTAAGAGAAGTGATCAAAAATAAAATTATAAAAAAGTTTCTCTGGTTTATATATTTTATATTTTAAACTTATTTTTCAACACACGGGGTTTTGTTATCTCATATTGTCGATTTGGAAAAAAAAAATCTTCTTTTATATTATGAAATAACTTAATTTTGCCCAAAAATAGAAAGAGAAGTGTAACATGATTTGCTTCGAATTTGAACTTTCGATTTACTAATAGAGTAATAGAAAATGCCGGAATCAAATGTGCTCATATTATATTCGGAATGATTAAGTTTTGCTCTCTATTAGACTTTTGTCCATTCAAATTCTTGTATGGAATAGTAAATTGTCTTGAATTTATATTTACTGTTAAAAGAGTTCTAACTTAAAATGAAGTAGGCCCTATATATCTTAAATTTCTTCATGAAGACCACTATTTTAGACTAAGATTCTCAATTGGAGCTCCATTAAGGATCAAGGGTAAAAATATGACTTTTCTTCTAGCAGTGAAATAAGATCCTATCGAAAATTTAATGCAGAGTGAAGTTGTTCAATTTATTTTATCATAATACATGAGCATAGTTGACCAATTTTACTATAATTTTGCGAACTTCTTTTTTCATATTAATTTGAATACTTGTTTTCTTAGTCGCTAATGAAAACGAACAACGGAGAGAAAAGACCGGTTGATTAAGCATTTCAACCACTAAAACATTGTAAAGCTTAAAGAAAAATAATTGCGCCAACGGTAACAGAAATTCGTAACCAAACCCAGAAATCTCCACACCCCACAAATATGGCGATAATATTGGCAAAAACAGACTGATTTCAATTCCTTTTTTCTCTTTCATACTCCCTCCATAGTATTAGACTTTTTTTTTCTTCTCAATTTTCATCACCAAATCCTCTTCAGGAGGGGCTGGAGATGAAAAAAATGCCAAGAGGATCACCATCACCACCACCACCACCATCGTCTACAATAATGGCTAATATCCTCGTGGCGTTTGTTTGCCTCATTTTCATCGGCCCCTCGAGTGTAATTCCAGTTTCTGCACAATCAGATTCTACTGCACCTGCAAAATCTTTTCCAGCATTCACACCTTCAGATAACTACCTTATTAATTGTGGATCTACTTCTCCTACTACTCTTCCAGGAAATCGCGCATTTCAACCAGATGAAACCACAGCTAAATATTTAGCCTATAGCGGACGTGACCTTCACATTTCTGCACCTGATAATAAAAATGTACCTTCACCTATGTACCTTAGCGCGAAAATTTTCGATAGTGAAGCTACTTACACATTTCATGTGACCAGTCCAGGCTTGCATTGGATCCGTCTTTATTTTTACCCATTACAAAACAATGAATTTAATCTCCAAACAGCCAAATTCTCTGTTTCAGTGGATACATTAGTTCTCCTCCGTGATTACCAAATGGAGAAAAACGAACCAGTTATGAAAGAGTTTCTTGTAAATGTCACAACAGAGCGTTATGCCATCAAATTTGCACCTTCCCAAGGCTCAATTGCATTCGCCAACGCCATTGAGTTTGTTACTGCACCAGGCAAATTACTCGACTATTCTGTCCCTCTCCTTTTCCCCGTTTCGCAGAAATTTGATCTTTCCACTAGTAATTTCGAAACAACCTATAGGCTTAATGTTGGAGGTGCATACCTTGATGCAACAAATGACACTTTAGGGAGAAGTTGGTTATCCGATGAACCATTCCGTAATAGTGCCACAGGACAGGCAGTTACTGTTCAGCCTTCTGTGATTCAGTATCCAACGGCAGGAGGGTCGCCTTTAATTGCTCCTCCTACAGTTTACAGTTCAGCAGTGAAAATGGCTGATTCAGAAACTACCATTCCCAATTTCAACATATCATGGACGATGGATATTGATACCTCGTATACATACCTCATTCGCCTTCACTTCTGTGATATCATTAGCAAATCGCTCAATGAACTATATTTCAACGTGTACATTAATGATAAGATGGCAATTTCAGGGCTAGACTTGTCATCTTTGACACAACGGTTGTCCACAGCTTTTTACAAGGACTTTGTGATAGATGCCTCTTCAGCATCTAATCCTCTTAGTGTAAAGGTTTCACCGGTGAACGATGTCCAAGGATTCAAGAATGCAATCCTGAATGGGCTTGAGGTTTTTCGGATGAATAATTCTATGGGTAGTCTTGATGGACAATATGGTGTTGATGGAACGAAGAGTAGTGGCCCAAGCAAAACAGTGGCTTATGTTGGTTTTGCTATGATGTTCGGAGCATTTGTAGGATTGGGTGCTATAGTTTTCAAGTGGCAAAAGAGGCCTCAAGATTGGCAAAAAAGGAACAGTTTCTCCTCTTGGTTGCTTCCACTTCATGCTGGAGATACAAGCTTTATGGCAGGAAGCAAGGCCTCATTGTCGCGCAAGAGCCAATTTTTCTCTTCAAACATGGGGCTAGGCCGATACTTTTCATTTGCTGAGTTGTCAGACGCCACCAACAATTGGGAATCGACTGCCATAATTGGTGTTGGTGGCTTTGGCAATGTCTATTATGGAGAAATCGATGATGGAACAAAAGTAGCTGTCAAGAGAGGAAATCCACAATCTGAGCAAGGTATCAATGAGTTCCAGACTGAAATTCAGATGTTATCTAAGCTCAGACATCGCCATCTGGTGTCGTTGATTGGTTATTGTGATGAAAACGCAGAGATGATATTGGTTTATGAGTTCATGCAAAATGGTCCTTTCAGAGATCATCTCTATGGCAAGAACTTTCCACCTTTGACATGGAAGCAGAGGCTAGAAATCTGCATTGGCTCAGCTCGTGGGCTTCATTACCTCCATACAGGTGCATCTACAGCAATTATCCACAGAGATGTCAAAACCACCAACATTCTTCTTGATGAGAACTTAGTCGCTAAAATGGCTGACTTTGGGCTGTCAAAAGATTGCCTTGCCAACGAGACTCACGTAAGTACAGCTGTGAAGGGAAGTTTTGGGTACCTCGATCCTGAGTACTTCCGTAAGCAGCAGCTAACAGACAAGTCTGATGTGTACTCATTTGGAGTAGTACTTCTAGAGGCCTTGTGCGCTCGTCCTGCCATTAATCCATCACTTCCAAGAGAGCAAGTGAATTTAGCAGAATGGGGAATGCAATGGAAGAAAAAAGGTTTGTTGGACAAGATCATTGATCCTACTCTTGTGGGACAAATTAACCCAGAGTCGATGAAGAAATTTGGTGAAGCAGCAGAAAAGTGTTTGGCAGAATATGGTGCTGATAGACCTAGCATGGGTGATGTGCTGTGGAACTTGGAATATGCTTTGCAGCTACAAGAAGCCTCATTACAAGGGAAGGCTGAAGAAGAAAACAAAGCATCTTCTTCCCCAGTCTCTCCTGCTATAGTTGCCCCTACTCCTGAACCCGTCCCTGCTCCTTTGACTCCTGACAACAGACCAGTTTCTACACCTGAGCAGACGAGAAATCCTGCTGAACTTCAAACAATTGACGATCATTCGGGAACAAAAATGTTTGATCAATTTGGTGCACTTAACGGGCGATGATAGCCATGATCACTTTGACACACATGATACTACAAAAATGTCAATTGGTATGTCCCAGGTGAATTATATGTATATGTAGTCGAAGCCAGCTCTTTTACTGACTTTTCTGCTGTTTTTGTTGGAGTTTTGCTTCCAAGAATGCGTTACAATAGCTAGAGGTTATCTTTTTGATTGTTTTGTATTCCTAACATTAAAATGCTGGATGTGTAGATGAAAAAAAAAATTGCGTACTGAATAATAACGTGTTATTGTATATATTATTAACTTCATAGTTTCTCTTGCACTCTATGCATTTCACAGTTTTGATGGGTCTAATGCTCATTGAATGTGACTATTTGCACTGAAAGGCTCTCAAGTAAATAGAATCACATTTTGCTACCATTTTCAGTTTGTTATTCAAGGTCTGTTGCAACTTTCTTGAGGCCATCAAATGGGGTTTTCTACTGCTAGTATAATTCATACAGCCAATATAAACATTAACATGCGAAGAGTAAAAAAGATGAAAAGGCAAGGCAGTCGTGACAGACTAACAGTAACTTAAGACAGGAGACACAATAGCAAGTCACCTGATTTGAGAGTACCATGTAAAATAGTGAGAATCACATTCTTTAGACGGTTATGTCTGTCAGGTTGGAATCAAGACAGCTCCGAGAGAGAAAATTAGAACTGGAGTCACTGAAGGCATCATGCCAGTATCAAAAATTTATAAAGTTTGCACCTAAAGAACAACTCATAAGTTAGGAAGTGGGCAAAGAATCAATGTTTCTCCCTATATTGTACAATGTTAGACAGATGCACAGCTAAAATTAAGATGTAAGAAAAAGTTATTGCACCCTCTTTTTCTTGTTGGGGTCTAAATTTCCATCAACCATCACAATATCATTATGACTATCATCCTCTTCCACCTTCCGTTTAGCCAGCATTTCACTAGTGACACTGAATATCTCTGAATCGACAGCAACTGAAATATCAGACGACTTTCTTTTCTTCCCAGCAGCAAGAATTTCGGGGTCTTTGAGAATAATTTCAATCTCATCATTATCCTCTGACTCCAGCGGAACTGTCTGAGATGCATTAGACGAGCTCGGGCCATTGTCCGATGTCTTGGTCTTTTCTGCTGCAAGAGCTGGTGTCCATCCTGAGAGAACCATTCCATCAGGTTCTTTCTCTTCATCAAACTCCTCTCTGCAAAAAATTAATCATAAAGCAGTTCAAATGAGGCTGTGGAGCAAAAGAATGGAAAAAGTAAATAATCTTCAGGATATTAGATCAATGGATGAAATAAACACAGTAAGCAAGTACTTGCCTACTGAATGCCCTCAATTATGTTCATTAGCAATGTAACAACACACCAGGACAAAGTCCCCCAAAAGGAATACAGAAGGAAAGAGATCAAACCATCCAGAACACACAACTTCCGAATGCATCACGTCTCATATTATGAAATGGGTGAGCTTCGGAAGCAAAATGAAAACATCAAAGCAGAAAATGGAATAAACAATTACACCAAAGCACAACCACATGACTTGGACCATAGCACCAAGTTGGTGAAGAAGCATCTACCCTATGTATACATACCCAAAAAAAATATACAAATCCAGCAGTGATTAGCGCAATTCGCAACAAAAAATATCTACTCAAAGAAGTCACTGCCGATAGCTTCCTAGAGTAATATTCTTCATGGCAATAATGGGAAATCTCTTTACAGGGAAAACCGAGATCACAAAATCCCTAAATAAGCTATGAACATGTCAATCAAAACTGAATCAAGTCAAGACGGAAATTCCAGCTTCCTTTCTAATATGTAAAGCTCATAGTAGAGTATATCATACTCTAGTGGATAGTGGCATGTTAACGTATTTTATATAATAAGTGAATTTAAAAATGTCAAAGGCCCATTCATTTGGTAGCATCTTAATAAAACATCTAACCTATTTCCCATTTTAATTATTAGTTTAACTTCACAACTAGACATACTGCCTTGACTGTATTCAATTAGATAAGAGGATATGTTTATAAAATATGGGGCAATGCCCATTATACAAGAAGTCTACCAAAAGAGATTTACAGTATCAAGGTCCTATTTAAGAATTAGGAGGCCCAGCCATTTATATATCGATGAAATTGAACTTTCCTTAAAACATGAGTCCTGCCCAATCAATTATTGACGAGTAGTTAAGTTGTTAAGCTTGAATCACCTATCATGTCAAGTTTCACCAACAGCTTAACTTCTGAAAGATCATCAGCTAACTCTATTGCTAATACCAAATAACATTACGAAAAGTAGAAATCAAAGTGAAGGCAAATTGGAGGAAATACACTACAGTTCTCTTTCCTCCATTAAGCAAGATACGTCTACAAACACATAGTAAGAACAAGGAGGACCTGTGCTTAATATTGATGCTGCACTTAAGCTCTTGCTGAAGATCCTCAACTGTGAGAATTGTGCCACCAGTAACCGGAGAAGGAAGCTCAGATAGAACCTAAGGGTTTTGTATTCACACAGACAAGTGTCTTATCAGCCAATTACAATAAAGTTTCTTCACATATGTACAAAGACATGACAGTGTCTTACCTTGTCAAGGTTTGCTGCATAATTTGCAACCTCATCTTCCTCAAGATCATCGCCCACCTCATAAAGAAGTGCCACCCCATGCATGATCAATGGGAGGCTCATGCCAAGTTTTGCTTTGACAATCTTCTCAACAAAATCCCTCAACTTCGAACGATGAGTACTAATCTCAAGCGTTAAAGGTGTCTGTTCATTGATTTGCATTCAATCAATAAGTAGTGGCTAAAATAAAATTCCATAAGGTAGCACAGGCGGGAACACAATCTATTGTACATTACAGTAGATCATACCTCGGAACAAACATAACAAGACTTGTTTGGCTCGAAGGGCTCCACTGGCATGAGAAGCATCTTTCTCGAGGGATGTTCAAGGCAATAAGTCATCCTTCAAGGAAGTGCACATGATATTATAAAACAGTACCGAACAAAATGACATAGTCCTCATTGTTCCATGCACTACACTTCTATACAGCACAAGAAGTTCTCAAAGCTCAACTACTTGATAGATTAGTTTAGATAGGAATTTTGTTTTTATTTTGTTAGCCAATAACATAAAGTAAAAGAAGGGTTAAGTAAAATCTTTGGAGAAACATTAGGTAAAATCCATTTGTGATAACTCCTTGCCGTAAATGGTAAGTTGTTTTTCTTAAAAATGGTAACAGATAAAAGGTAAGTTGTTTCCCAAGTATTTTGATAGTTTTCCTTCTTTTAGCTTTTACAAGGCATTGAAAGGTTGCTAAGTTTTACTTTTTCTGAATGGGAAGGGGGGAAGGTTGGCAGAAGGAAAAATAGGATGGCATGCATTGAACGAGACTTCAAAAAGGTACCTTTTCAATTTTCTACAGTTTTACCATTTGCTAAACAATGCAATTAGTTTTATTTAGTTAGTATATTTTAGCAAATTCTATTAGTTATTTTTTAACATGGCATTCAGGCTAGCTGGTGCACACCTTGACTATTCTATCTGTACCTGCTACCTTCCATCAACACAAGTATTGGGTAACTTTGCTCACCAAGGCTAAGACAGGCGGAGAGAAATCACTTGATGTGGTTTGTCTCTATTAGGATGAATCTTAGTCTCCAAAGTTTGCACCGACTCCATTGACCATTATGTCACATCCTTTAGTGCAAAACATCTATTAGATATTAATTTGACTTGGTGCACTATTTTCCTTAGTGATTAATCAAGTATATGATTAATTAACAAATCCTCAATCACACATCAGTTGGGATCCACTATATGAATCCTCTATATGCAAGCACTATTTGGGGCCATTTCATTCCATCCAAATTTTTCAAAACTATAGTCTCTACTTCTCTTGGCATAAGTGACAATAAACAGTTTTCACCAATCACGTTGCATTCATGTACTTCAATTAATATTTCTAGTACTATATACAAATTGTTCTTGAAACCCCTTTTCATCATTAAATTTAGAAAGAAAACTACATTACTATTTCATACTCCCTCAGTTTCACAAAGAATGACCTAGTTTGACTTGGCACGGAGTTTAAGAAAATAAAGAAGACTTTTAAATCTTGTGGTTCTAAATTAAAGTTATGTCAAATATACAAAATTGTCCTTTAATCTTGTGGTCTTAAACATGCCACGTGGAAAGCTGAAATTAAAATGTTACCAAAAAAAGAAAGAGGTCATTCTTTTTTAAAGAGACTAAAAAGGAAAGGAGGTCATTCTTTCGGAAACGGAGGGAGTATTTCAATTACAACTTAAAATTGTTTTTCACTTTCCTATCAGTTCTGCATCAAAGAGACCAAGTTCCAATTTCTAGAAAGATGTTTTGATAGATTATTAAGAATTAATAAATTATGGTTCAAGACCTCGAAAATACTTATAAAAGAAATACTCTTTTCCACAGCTTAAAGCCTTAAAACTTTTAGCTTGGGCCACCCTTGAAAGAGTGCGTAATAGCTCACTGATCGAGCGCTCTTGCGCCGAAGAGGAACAGGGCAAAGCGATCTGCCGAAGCTGTGGGATGTCAAAACACATCGGCAGGGATATTTGAATTCCTTGTCCACTCTTTCCAGTATTTTCCGAAAAACAGCAATGCAATTAGGAATAGAGAATATATATCAAAGAAAGGTCTAACTGTTGGAATACACACTTCAACTCATAGATCATGCAAAAGTCCTAAGTTCGAGTCTCACCACTGGTTAACAAAAATATCTCCATACCAAACAGAAAAATCATGATCACATTAGCAGACATGTTGCAAACATAAAATAGATAATAGAAGTGTCATCATTCCTTTCTAACAGTTTAACCTTTTTTATTAGATGGTCACTCCCTTCAGTAATCGTAATTATTACTTATTAAACCACTGAATTTATTGCCTCCCTGAATGATTAATTGTTGGAGAGTTGATTAAATTGTTTTTCACTTGATCTCTATCAGATGAAAAAAGCTGCACTTCCACAAATTTAATCAAAAATAAAAAGGAAAATGCAGTGGGAAGTGGGACAAGAGGACTGGAAGCATTGTCGAGATCGCTTTTATAAAAGGATGTGGAGATCAGTCACAGCTGGCAAGAGTATCTGATATCTTGGTCATTTTAGCTGATCTCCAAAATATAATTATCTGCGTCGAAATAAAGAGAACTGCAGTAAAAGCAGAGATAATGGAACCAACCATACCTGTAGCTTTTTACATCGTTTTGCAACACCTTGATTGCCTCAAGCACAATCAAGCCTGCAATGATGGCATTTGTTGTTGCAACAGCATGAACGATATTGCCAGCAATACCTTTAGCTTCAAAAAGGCTATGTAACGGAATCTCAAAAGAAGCGGCACGAATGTTTGCTGCAGAAGTGACAAACTCTACAGCCAACTGGTCATCCTTATCAAAACCCAACTGGCCAATTTCCTGCAACAGTGGTAAAGACAGAAATAATTTGAACATATACTAAATGAAAAAGAAATCCAAGCATATATACAAGAAAAGAGAATCAGGAGGTGGGAATGGGATCAAATGAAATGGCATTTTTTTCCTTCTAATAAAATTTGATTACATTATCAAAAAAGAATCAGAAGGTGGGAATGGGATCAAAACCTTCTCTCTTTTCAAGAAAAAGAGCCTTAATGCCTCTAGAAATACTTCAGAATTTTCCTTAAGACTCCACAAATCCTGAGGATTTTTAAGGCCTAGAGATGCCATTGCAGAGACTGAAGAGGGGTCACCGATTGAAGCTTTATCCTTGTTACCATTCTGTCCAACTGGTCGTAGTGGCAATACATCTCTGGTGTATACAGGCCTAGGCTTGTTACGATTCTTCCACGTCTCTTCATTACGTAATGCTACTTCGATGTTGTAACCAAAAACATGATCATATATTCTCCTCCCATATTGCTCAAAATCTTCATCGGCTCTACGTTCAAAAACATCCTCTGAATGTTCTGATGAGCTCGAAGCATCAGTAGAACGCACATTAAGGTCATTTTCCTGATTCTTGTTCCCAAAAAGCTTTGCAAACAGCAGATCTTTTGCCCATACGATGCAGTGAACAAACTAAAGCAGAACACAATTCAGCAAAATGTTAGGCAAAAACGCTTGAGAGAGTCAGTACAGGAATGATATTTAAATAAATACAGATACACACATTGGCTCAGCTCAAATTTACATTAAGAAAAAAACAAGGATTAAGGACATGTCAGTACCTTTGTTGGAGTACTTGTGATTGTACAGACAGGGTAAGTTTTTGGAGCTGGTTTAGACTGACATTCATAGCATTCTGTTTTACCCTTCACATGTACCGTGACCTGTCACAAAAAAAGATTCAGACAATGAGAATCACAGAACTAGTAAGAGTCAAAAAGGAGATTCAGTCAGTTGATAAACAGAAACAGCAGAACACAGTAATACACTATGGAACCAAAACCCAAAAAAAGAGCAGCCAGACAAGAACGTTTGACCTTTAACAACATAAATAAAGCTACAGGACTATGTATTTCCCCTATGATCTTTGAGGGTGCATAAACAGGTTGACCTTTTGGCTAGAAGGTCTGAATCAAACATAAAAGCTGAAAATTGCTCCATCCTTCAAAAGAATGAGGTGAATGAGAAACTTGTTATCATGAAGAGCAAGTTTTTGCACGAGTTCTTTTGAATAAGACATATAATCTGATCAAATTTGACTAACTCCACCCAAGTAGCGAATATTCCAATTTTCCAAGCAAGTCTTGGAAGAAAGGAATCAAAATTTACTGGCTGTAACAAGTGTAACAATGATCAACATGCATATTCAATAAGTTTCTGTAAAATAGTTACAAAACTCTTGATATATCTTACTACAAACAGAGTTTCTTTTCCATTCAAACTTAGCAGTCTGCTTTTCTAAGTCTCACATGGTACATTCGACTTCAAAATATTGGAATTATAACAGCTTATTTTCACTAGAAGATGGAAATAAAAGTGAGTACTGAGTAGCAACTTCCAATTGATAATAATTAAATAACCACAACAATCTACGACCCAAGAATACCACATTCAAGAAAAATGGATTTTTCACATTTTCTTTAATTGCATTTCAAGTAACTTCCTTTATAACATTTTAGGCTGGGCACGGCTAGTTTGAATGTTGCTAAGAGATCTTAAGATGTCAAGAAATATACAGACTAGCAAATATATAAGATAGAAACAGAAGTATGCCAAATGAAATTTAGTTGCCTGATCCCCATCAAATAAAACTGAAAATCTAAATTTTACCTGGCCAAGGAAGCCTGTAGTCCCACTTTCAACTAATGGGACACCGGATGCCAAACAAAGGCGATTCACATGTCGCCTAGCATCTAGATTGTCAAGTCCATTAAGCACAACATTGAATTGCTTGAAAAAATCCACATTGAACTCTGGATCTTTTACATTTGCATGGTATGGTGTAATTTTAATATGAGGCCTAAATTTTAGGACAGCCTCTCTAGCAACCTGGTAAAATTTTGAGAGTATGCTATTTAGGATTCAAAATCGGCATGAAAAATGAAACCGGAAAAATATTGATGTGATTTCCTTACTTTAGCCTTAGATTGACCAACATGTTTTTGTCGAAACAAGAATTGTCTATTTAAGTTACTGACTTCTATTGTATCCATGTCAATCTGCAAATAGACAAAATGACATAAAACCAGGTTAGAAAGCTCCATGCAAGCATAGTGCAATACAATGGACTCACTTAATATAAATGGCAAGACTCTGTTTTAAGAAGCATTTACTAAATAAACTTATATTAATCCACAAGGAAACAGGACAGTGAAATGCGAATCAAAATAAGATGAGGCAGACCCCCCACCACACAGTGCAGAAGCCCTCTCATCCTTTTGCAGAATCGAAATGTACATTTGAATAGCCTGAGAGCAATGGAATGATAAAAGATAAGTGGTTGAGTCTACCCCTAAAAGTCAAAGCACCTACAACCCCCCCCCCCTCTCTCGGCCTGAGATGCAGGGATTCTATTTTTTTCAAGAAAATCTGCAATCAGCAGCCTTCCACAACCTACCAAGCAACATAGTGGAATCTCACTCAAGCAAGCCTTGAGTCTTGTAAATTCCAACATACCAGGCAGCACCCGTCTAACAATGGAAATCATGTATAAAAAACATAAAGACAAACTCTTTCCTATTTGCAGAACAAAGATGATCAGATTGCATGCATATATTTCTAACAGCTATTAAAACTCTAGGAATCTAACGCAAGCTGTAGCCAGATATATTCAAGCAAAAATAGGCACAGCTACAACACTTAATATTTATTATTAATATTAAATATCTTAACAGCTACAACACTTGATATAACTTTTTTTGTAATATCGATTTGCTTAGAAACCATGAAAACTGTACTAGTCAATAATCCAACAAAGAGATATGTTTGTTAACCACATAATAAATCTCTCTACACAGTGCCGCCAGGATTGCTCATGTAACCAAGGCTAATCTGTAACTTTCACAAGCATGTCCCTTCATTCCCAAACCATGACAACCATAACCAATGAATTATGCAAATATAGAATCCCAGGGATGGTATAATTGGGTTCAAATTTCTAACAATCTTGAGGAGAAAATGTCAAATGCAGCAACTGCTCTCTTGAAGCAGTTGGTCAGGTTCTCTAAATACATACCAATTCTAATTGATTTTCACATATATACAAGGTCAGAGCCAAAGCTTTTCACTAGGTAAGCCCCAGTACAAAAACAACACTTTCTCCTCATGCACAGCCCGCAAAGGAATAACTTGCAAAAACCCTAACAATCACAAGGCAAACTAGACATATTCAAGAAACCCTAGCAAAGTTGCCATAAATTTTCTTGACCAAAACTTTAATCATCAAAGACTACTTTGAACAGTAAATATCAAAAAAGAAAAGGCAAATCTTACTTTGGATGTAAAGTTTATTTCTCTCTTTTATTACTATATCAATTTGCTTAGAAAGCATGAAAACTGTGCTAGTCATTAATCCAACAAAGAGAGATGTTTGCTAACCCCATAGTAAATCTCTCTACACAGTGCAAATATAGAATCCCAGGGAGGGTCCCATTGGGTTCAAATTACTAACAATCTTGAGGAGAATATGTCGAATGCAGCAACTTCTCTCTTGAAGTTGCCGGTCAGGTTCTCTTAATGCATACCAATTCTAATGGATTTTCACATATATTCAATGTCCGAGATGAAAGCTTTTCACTATGTCACCCCCAGTACAAAAAACAACACTTTCTCCTCATGCACAGCCCACAGTGGAATAACCCGCAAAACCCCTAACAATCACATGGCAACTAAACGTATTCAAGAAACCCTAGCAAAGAAGCCCTAAATTTTCTTGACCCAAAATTTAATCATCATAAACTACATATAAAAAGTAAATATCAAATACAAAAGGCAAATCTTACTTACGATGTGAATGTCTTCGAACCCAGAAAGAGCAAGGGTTTTAAGCAACTCACACCCAATACCACCAGCACCAACCATGAGCACTTTAGCACCCTAATAAAATCACAAGAAAAGAACATCAAGAACTAACAAAACCCATCAAGATTATCCAAGAAAGGGTGCCCAAAACATCAAGAAAAACTCAATTTTCTTGCAGAAAAGACACATACATACCTTAATTGCAGACAACTGTTCCTCGGAAGCCATTTGAGAAGAGAGATAGATACTAAAGAGAAATAAGTTATGCTTTATGAAAACAGTATGAGTTGACTACATAGAAAAAAGGAGAAGGGGAATGGGAATCGGAAGCGAGATAGAGGGTTAACAGTGAGAGGAATCTTGAGGGATTTTAGCGGAAAGGGCGCCAAAGTGAAAAAAAAAAAAAAAAAACGATGTTATTTGGGAGTATTAAGAACCTCTGTGGTTCGTGCTGCTCCTCTTGGGCTATTTTAACCTATGGCCTTCGACATAACCTATGTTCTTTTTTCTTTTTCTTTTTTTGGGTCGTCAATTAATGGCATAACGTGTTGATTGGTTCTATTTATAAAAAATAAAAAATAAATAAAAATTGTGAGTAGGGGTGTGTTCTAATTTTTAGTGTCTGAACTTTGAAGTGATAAATATTTTGCAACAAATTTTCTTAAATGGAAATTTATGCTTAAATTTGTCTTTTAAACTTTATGAAGACCTCATTTTTTTTGCTATTAATTCCTTACATTCAGGGGCGAATTTATGTATCAATTTTGGGTCACCCGAACCCGTGGTCATCCAACTAAATTCGATATATTACTTCTATAATTATTAAAGAATATATTAAATTAAAACCTGTTGAACCCGTTCTCAAGATGGCTGGATGGTTCACTGGTATGACTGCAATACTTCAACACAAAGGTCGCAGGTTCGATCTTAGGCAGCCCCAATTCGCTTCAATTTATTTTTATTAACTAAAAACACGTTTTTCATTAAAAAAAAAAAAACTAAATTCTGAAAGTTTTGTGGTAATGTAATTTTTATGTATTGCTCGCTTAGTTATTGTTATTATAAATTTTTTTATCTTATCTTTAAAGCAATGGTGCACCCGTTTTCTTGAAATCTTGGATTCGCATCTGCTTACATTATGTTTGACATATTATTTCATAATTTATTATATTATATTAATAAACATTATATTTGAATGGTATTGTTGCCATAAGTTACATAGTATTGTATATTAATAATTAAAAGAATAAAATGAGATTATTAACTAATAAGTAAAAATAAAATGAGGGAGGCGTATTAATGCCATCACACCATATTGTTTGTTACATAAAATGAGATTCTTAATTGTTATTTGATAAATTTACGATGTAGTAGGGTAAAATTTAAGTAATATTTAAAATAAACATTGTAATTAAACTACCAACACAATACAATATAATAGGTAACAATCATGCATACATTTAAAGGTGAGTGGTAATGTAAACAATAATAGATAATTGAGGTATGAAATTCATGAAAAATAATTAACATGAGTATATTTTTTACCATTAATTGGATTAGAAAATAATAGAGAGTCGGAATATAGGTGTTCATGTTTTTTTAGTTGTAATTGCTGAAGATGAAGGAAGTTGATGATTGGAACATGTCAAAGGAACAAGGCCAACGAAGTTGACTGACGTGTTTACAACACACGAGTTTATAGCACTGCTGTAGAATTAGAATCACACTAGGATTAGACTACTTATATAGACTAGGTTGCTACTTATTGTGCTAGTTAAAGTCGATTAGGATATTATTACGATTAGGATTAGATTACTATTAAAATTATACTACAACTGGGATTAGATTATTTATAATTGCATTATTATTATTATTATTATTATTATTATTATTATTATTATTATTATTATTATTATTATAGTAGTATTATGTATTGTAGTAGGACTCTAAGTATAGTTAACTTAGAACTCTACAATTCTCTCCATATATAAGAGAATGTACTTAACAATTTTAATCATCAATACAATCATTGATTCTCTAATCCTAGACGTGAGATTCTACATGGTATCAGAGCAAAATATTTATTCCGCTCTCTGAGTATAGATAAAAAAAAACACTTTAAATTGCAAATACCACTACTACCAAAACTATGTCGACCTCCTCACTTCACCAACTCATTGTCGCTTGCTCTATTAAACTTAAGCTAGCAAACCACCTCATATGGAGGACACAAATATCTCAATTGATTCAGGTGGTGAAACTAGCATATCTCATCTATGAATTAAGTAAAAGTAGTTGTTCTACTGGACAGACTGCTAGGGAAGTTGTAGCGGTCTAGAAGGATGCAAAAGACAGTGGCACCATTGATGATTGGAAGGAGAAAAATGTGATGCTAAGGAGTTGGATCTCATGCACCTTGACCGAAGAAAGCATGTACCTAATTGTGGCCTACTCAATTGCCAAGGAGATGTAGGAAGCTTGGAAGAAACTTATTGTAACGACCTGAAAATCTAGTAAGTGAAACTAGAGCCTAACGAGTGTGTGATTTAGTTTGATATGGGACTTTGTGTTGTAAAATGAGTTTTCGAGTTAGGTTGAGGGATTTAGGGTTTAAACGTCAAGGTACGACTCCCTAAGGACCAACTAAGGGTCCTTGAGGAGGACCATAAAGTCTAACCCCCAAAGCTGTCAAAAATTTCATAACATACGGATAGGACCTACGCCCCGTAGGTCCATCCACGCCTCGTGGGAGTGGCCCGTATGTCAAGGGCCCCAAATGGTGAGTTCTATCCCAAACCACGGACCTGTAGGACGGGGCATGAGCCCACCTACGGTCCATAGGTCTGGGGGCGTAGATCGCCCATGTGTTGTTGTCCAATTCGGCCAAGTTGAGAGGCAACTTAGTAAATTCCTAATTAATTAGTTATGGGTTGGGGATGGTTATTATTGATTTATTAGACTTATTTAAGGCTATATAAAGTATTAAACTTCTTTTTCAATTCATTATTTCCAAAACACAAAATATAAACTATCCTCCTCTCCAAATATCCTCAATCTAAAAACCACCATTGGAGAAGAAAGAGTCAAGGTTTGAAGCTCAAGATTTCATCTTCCTCACCCAATTTTCATGAAGTTTCTTCCATAAAGGTATGGTAGTCTTCATCTTTGATTAAGTTTCAATCAAGGAGCTCTATCAAAAGATGATTTCAAGTTTCCAAAATCCCTCCAAAACCTAGGGTTTTCAATCTAAGCATGGGTTCAATTCCAAAACGTTTTCAAAGATTTATATGTGATGAATTGTTGAATTAATGGTGAATTATGATGAATTCCCCTATGAACCCATGTTTCTCCCAAAATACTAAATTGGAAGTTTGGGATTTGGGTTGATTGATTACGGGGTCATGATGAATTGTTTATGTCTATATTGAATTAGTTATTGAATCATGATATTTCCCTTATCTAATGTAGTATTCTAGATGTTTAGGTTTAGATTGATTCATAGCCTTGAAGGGCAAAGTATGAAGGATATATGTATGATTATGATGTGAAGTATATGCATGTGGTTACAATGAAAGTATTATGATTATGTTTAGAATGCAATTGTGTTATTATTGAAAGTTTATTCTCAATTAACACTTATGAATGATGATGATAGAATGTGACGGGTTCTATAATGTGATGTTACATCTTGAATAGGTAGGCTTAGACATCATCTTCTTGTGTGAATGAAAGTAATGTTGAATGATGTACCTTAAATTAGTAGGCTTAGACATCATCTTTTTGTGTAACTAATGTATCTTCACTTAATGAACATGAATCGACAGGCTAATGACATTCCTTTCATAAATGACTAATGAACGTGTTCTAAAGCTATGTCTTAAATCGACAGGCTTATGGCATTCCTTTCATAATGAGCCAATGAACTAATGTAATGACGACTCTTAAATCGATAGGCTTATGGCATTCCTTTCCTAAAGAGTTAATGCACTAATGTAATGATGAATCTTGAATCGATAGGCTTATAGCATCCCTTTCATGAGGATTCAATGAGTTATCTTCATAATGTACCATGAATCGATAGGCTTATGGCATTCCTTTTATATGTAATAATGTACATTGGGTCGATATGCCAATGACATTCCTCTCAAGTACAATAATGTTAGTGTGAATGAATTACTCAATGGGAATAGAGGCTAAGCACCGAGTATTTATGGTAAGATGAAAGCTCTCCCCACGTTAGGCTTGGGTTTTAATGAACATCTTTCTTATCCCATAACTATTAGCCCACATAAGTTATTAGCTAATGGATCCACCTAAGCTAAATGTTATCGGTCCTACCTTAGTCAAGTAGATCACTTCTTTATGGTGTAAGGTTATGACACCAGATTCCATGTCAAGCTCACGTGGTCTGTGTCGGTTAAACGCTTATTCCCATCATGTGAGATACATGCTATGGTTGCTTAAGAAGTTTTATGAAGTGTGGGTAGTAGTATGAGATGTCATCCATGTATTGCACGAATAGGCTTTGAGAGGGCTATGGTGTGATTCTCCAATGTCTTAATGTCTAATGAAATAATATGCTCAAAAGGAAGCTAATGAAGAATGTTGACTCAAATGCTTAATGTGATGATGTATGATTACTTGGATTATATTATGAGTTACTTTCCTTGTCATGACTTATGAAATGTTTATGTTACTTATGTGTGGGTATTGTCTAAAGATTAAAAGAAGAATGGTGAGTTCATCTAAGGTGACCTCAAAGTGGTACTTAGTGGGAATAGTAGTATGGGATGCCATTCTCACATTACACAAGTATAACTTAGGGTTGCTTGAGGTGAATGTTCTAATGTGATGAAATGACTTATATGTTGAATGTGATTGTAACTTATGCCTTTTGCTAAAGTTCATGATGTTTTCTCAAAATTGGCATAATGCACAATTTTCAACCAAATGTCTGTTTTAAGCATGATTTTTGCATGACTATCATACTTAGTACATTTTTGTGTGCTAACTCGTATTTCTACATTTTTACAAAAGTGTAGGGTTTGGAGACTTGATGTTCTATTCTTGGAGGATAGGTTTCTAAGGAGCATGGAGTTGAAGATTTGGTGAGTCCTCATAGTTTTGAGGATGAACCCACTATGTCCCTTTATGTCTTTTATTATTATGTTTAGAGCTTTTGTATGGGCTGCGTCCCAAAGTTTTAAGTCTTATGGTTCTAGATGGTTTGAGACAAAGTATAGAAAGACTTCCGCTTGCTTTTATGAAAATGACTTCGATTGTTAAGAAAAGTTTTAAATTCCGTACTATTTGCCTATGCTTTTATGTTATAAATGCTATAAAGCTTGTATGAGGCTCTTCGGAGTCTTGTACGCCGTGTCACGTCCAGGGTGTAGGCTCAGGTCGTGACACTATCTTCAATAGGTTAGGGATTTCAAACCTGACTTCC
Source organism: Solanum pinnatisectum (assembly GCA_035578085.1). NCBI lineage: Eukaryota > Viridiplantae > Streptophyta > Magnoliopsida > Solanales > Solanaceae > Solanum > Solanum pinnatisectum. The sequence goes on from CM069076.1 coordinate 66,906,018, forward strand.
CAAATCATTGAGTCACCCCGACGGATATAAATGCACTTCCAATTGTAAAACAAATGACATTTTTTTGAGGCGTTAATATTATGAAATTGAGTAATATATTATATAATAAGTTATCAATTTAATTTTTTTTCTTTGATTTTTTTTAATATAAAACATATCAACTTAAAATCAATAGGAGAGAATGTTCGGTATTTGATTTTGATAATTCGACAATTAAAAATAATTTAATAATCATGTATTAAAGAAAAATATATATTCAGCTTTTATCTAATGCTTTCGTTTTCAACAATCTAATGCCACACCAACCCTTTAAAGAGTAGGTAGTTCATATCTTTCTATTAGGGTTGGGCATTCGGTAATTCGGTTTGGTTTCAGATTTTTTTTCCCCATTTTTTTGATTTTCGATTCTTGTACCACGTGTACTGAACACCGAACTAAATTATTTCGGTTCGGTTCAGTTTTTTTTATTTCGATTCGGTTTTTGTTAGTTCAATTTTTTGTTATAGTTGCTGGTCGGTCGCTGGTGGTCGTCGGTCATTCTGCGTGATCTTCGCTCGCACGCGCGTAGTGCGTCTTTGTAGTTGTGCGCATCGCTGCGTCTTGGCCGTCGATCGCCGTTGGCTTATTCGATCGATTGATTGCCGAAAGACGTGGGAAGTGAAACTGCCGAACTGGAAAGTTGGAAGCTGAAAAGTGAAAACTAACGTGGGAAGTGACTGGTGAATGATGTGTGACTGCTAAGGAAAGTGAAAAGGTTGAAAAGTAAAAGCTGAAAAGTGAAAAGTTTGACCTAATTTTGCCTATTTATTATTTAATATGAATAATATTAATAATATTATAAATATAATATAATATATTTCGGTAAACTGAAATACCGAATAATACAAAATTATATACCAAAAACTGAACCGAAATATCAAAAATACGAAAATATATACCGAAAATCGAATCGAAAATCGAAATACCAAAATCAAAATATCAAAGTAATTCGGTTCAATTCGATGTTTTGATTTCTCGGTGTTTATGCCCAGCCCTACTTTCTATGACCTCCAAAAAGTAGGAGGATAGGCGTTTAATAACCAAAATTACATAAAAATATCAGATCTTCACTTTTAAATTCTAACATTATAAAATTATCATCATTGGTCAAGTTAGAAATCTAAATCACTCATTAATTTTATCAAAATATATAATATAAAACAATTCATTAGCAGTGGACATTGATATTCCATTCAATATTTTCAAAGTTTTATACGAATAATTCAATAATAGCTAATCAAAAATAAATTTCAAATACTAAATATTTAAAAGTTCAATCTGATATATATTTTTTGGTTCTTCGCATGGTGTTTGATATCCAGAGAAGTCTCACAATGAGGATAAAATGCTCTCGAGCAAATGAGTATTTACCATTCCACCAAAAATCTATGTTGGTCAATCCAATACATTAATCACACATTAATTCCTAAGTTTATGTTTATTTTAATTAATTTATTTTTCGGTGATTTATGTTTACCACTCTACCTATTTAAAGAGGTGTTGTACGGAGAAAGGAACAAAATAAAAAAAAAGAAAAGGAAAGCTGGGGCCTGGGAGTGAGAGAATAGTCGACGGCACCATTTTCAGCCAAGTGCCAACGCCTTCTGTCACCTGCAAACTCAGCTATTTTTCTTCATCAGTCTACTCTACCAGTTACTCCTCAGGTTTGTTCAAAATTGATTTCTTCAAATTGAAGCTTTATCCGCTACCTAACTCCTATCCGAATCAGATTCTCTTTCTGTAAAACCCTTTTTTTTTTTCTGCTCAAATTACTGACTATTTTTCTCCAAAATTTCATTTTCGCTTCAAATTTTATTCATCGCTGCGTTTTACAAATAGTGAGTGGTTTTTCTTTTAATAAAAGTAAATTTGAATGATGGGTTGTGATGGGGTTTTGATCATGCATCCATTGGTACAGATGGGGATGTCCTGTGTTGACATTTTGTCATGCATGTGTGTTTTCAGTTAGAAATTATTAGCGACATTGTGTTGATCTTTTGTCTTTTTTTGTCGAATTAAAGTGAAAATGGACTTAGCAACTGAAGGATGGCGGAACAATTTTGCTAACTCAATGGCGAAAAGGTCTCAGCCGTACAGCCCCAGAGGTAGATTCCCCTATTTTCCCTCTCCTGATACCCATACTATCAATCATACACACATGTGTAAGAGGGTCATTTATTTACTCACTGTGTGGCAACAAGACCTAGTTTGTCTCGCACCTTTGTTAAAAGTTAAAATCAATCAGTCAATCAATCATGTATCAGCCCCATATTAGTTGGGTCGACCATATGAATGATCCCTATTTAGGTCTATATTCAATTGATTATTCATTTTAATTTAGCCACTTTTACACTGGTCATCAACTCACCACTACCCTCTCATTTAGCTGGACCAAAGGCAAGATCTATGGGTATCTTACATAGATAGAGACTCCATTACAACAACATCAACATCATCATACCCAGTGAAGATAGAGACTCCATTAAGAGTAAATAATTTGACTTAATTTTTACGTCGAGTTTAGTGGAGAAATCAAGTAATACTCCTTCCATCCCATTTTATAACTTAATTTTGACATGACATGATTAGTAGGAAAGAACTAGAAAGAAGAATTGTTCGAATTGGAGTATTTGTTATGGGTTTGTTCTATGTTGCTCGAACTCTGCAAAAATGCTAACACACTTGTCTTGGATCCTCCAAAAATGCACTACTTTTGAAGGGAGTGACACATTTTTGGAGGATACAACACACATCCAGTGACATTTTTAAAGAGTACAAGCAACATAGATTTTGTGCACCAAATACTGACTTGTCTTTTGGGAGCATAATGGAGGTTAAGTTATATTCTTCATTTGTTCAGATTGAATATTTTAAATTTGACTTTGCCTAGAGATTGAGTGAGGAGTTTGAACATTTGAATCATTTGTATTTGTTGAGCAAATGAGAGAAATAGTTGTATGGAGACGATAAAGTGGATATCATGCGATGTTTTAAGTTCTCTTTACAAAGTGGATATTTATTTTTGCATGAGCTATTAGTGGTGGATCTTTAAATCGAAATGAAAGAGTAAGAAATGTTACTGTGCATTCCACTTAACTTTTATTAGTTACAAAACACATTGAAATCATCCTTTTAAAGAGGGGGACTTCATATTGGCACGATGCTAAAAGGAATATAGTACAATACAAAAAGTAGAATAGTTAGTTCCATTTGTGTGAAAAAATTGTAGCGAGTAATGCATTTGAATTCTGTTTATTCATGCATATCAACAACAACAACAAAGTCTGTGTAATCCCACAAGTGGGGTCTGGGGAGGGTAGGATGTACGCAATCCTTACCCTCACCTTGTCATATATTCCATTGTCATCCTATCATCTACTCTCATGCCTTGTGATTAAACTTTTATTCGTGGAACAGATTTGTTTTCCAAGGGGATAAAAAAGATGAAATTTGATGAAAGTAAAAACCAGAGTAGCCCTACTGCTGCTGCCACTAGTTGGCGGGAAGAATGCGAACATGGAAAAGAAAAGGGGTCTTCAAGAGTTGCCAACCGCTCCGAAACTTTTGCAGTTCCTGACTTGCTCAAAGTGTTAGATTCCGGCAAATTTGGAAGTGTCACCAGAGATATTGAGGACCTTATTGTGCGGCGAATGAAGTTAGTGAACTCTTGTTATGCAAGTGACCATTCACTTCCCAACAAAGTCTTGGAATGGGAAAGGAACTGTGAATGGGCTTTCAAAGGAAATCAGCCTTCCCCCGCTGTGATTGACTTGGAGGATGGACAGGAAACTAACAACATTGCTTCGGGGCCAATGATTTCTGCATGTTTACCTTCAGCTGAGCTGCTGGTTATTATTGATTCAGATGATGAAGACACTCAGAAGGAAACTGTTTCTCTATCCCAGGGGATACACTCTCAGATAAACCCCATTTCTCCATTCCAGGGGATGCCCTTGAAGAATGCTACTATTGATTTCCAAATTAAGGATTTTATAGTAAGTCATTCGAGAATGTTAAATCTTACCTGTTTGAGTTAATCTCACGATTTAATATAAATATGTGGCATCTCTAGGCTAAACAAGGAATAGGAAGTTTAAAAATACCTATATGTGTGCATAAATATTATAGTGTTTAGACTATCTAGTGGATGATTGAGAAAGAGACTCTCTCTAATGTATTGATTGACAAATCGATCATCTTACATCCTGCATTTGATCCAATAAGAACTCAAAATATGTCTGGAAAATCTGTGAGGTGTGTTTAATATAGGATTGTTGGGAACTTTGTTAGACACTCTTGACCGTCTGAGAGAGCATATTAAAGTTAAGCTGTCTTGAATTGTGTGTTGATGTTTCCTATCCCAATAAATTCAGTTGCTATTTGCATTTGGTATTGAGTTTTAGTCCTACATTATGGAGGTCAACTGAGGGTAAAGGTGCAGAGCTGTGAAAGGTCATTTGCTAATTACTGCTATACTAGTCTGATGAACACCAGATCATTATGATTTCTTGGTGATGAATACTGAGTTTTTCCCTGTTCTCTGTGATCTTGAGCTCAGGAAATTATTTCTTAAGAACTATCACTCTTGGCCTGTACACCTAGTAGCAGACATGTTTTTTAATGAAAGGTAAAATATTATATAATAAACAGTACCAAGGAGTTACCGGAGTTTTACAGAAGATGTTGGTGCAAATGGCGTGCTCCTTCTAAGCCTTCAAGGGGTCCATAAGTTCGAGGATATCACATATATCAGTTCATCTTTATAAATTCTGGATACATTTTTATGTAACATGAGAAATGCAATCACAATCATTAACCCTTCAAACATCCTCCTATTCCATTCTACCCATATAGCCCACAATACACACAACATAATATTATTCTATACTCGTCTAAATTTCTTTTTAGTTTCTCAGTCTTCTGTCCATTTCAGCTATAAAGCAGTTGCTCCACATTCCTAGGCATCACCCACTGCGTTCCATAAAGATTAAAGAACATATTCCATACTTGCCAGGCCAAATTGCAGTGAATGAAGGTGTGACTAACTGATTCAACTGCCTGTTCACACATAGCACATCCGTTACATAAGTTAAGCCCTCTTCTTTGTAGATGATCTTGTGTCATACAAGAGTCTAAGCTGCAACCCACTCTAAACAAGTCACTTAAGGTGGAACTAGCGTTTTCCAAATTAGATTCCAAGGCCAATTTCTGCGTCTAGGCTCATCTTGTTTCAATAACATCTAGTAAAAATGCTGAAAATTTTCCTTTATTTCTCCTATTCATATGATGACTTCTCCGCACAATTTTAGGGCGTGATTTATGTATTTTTTCTATTCCCACAACACAAGTGATCCTTAGTGCTCTTCCCCCCCCCCCCTGCACCCAATGCCTCCATTATTCCTAAGATAGCAAAGAGCGGGTGGAAGTTGAACTTCAAAGGGTTATCACCACAAAGCAATTGATTGTTGACTCTTCCCCTTTCGCTTCCTCGCTCCTAGAACTGCAGAATACGAGGAAAATCTGCTTTAACTAGAGATCCTTCTCCCTTTTAGGAGTCTAGGACACTTTAACATGTTCAGTCAATACTGTTCTTTTCTCCTCCAAACCCACTTCTCCTTCCTCTGAATAGTGATATTACAGATTCTTGAGGGCCAATCAAAAAAGAATGCAACGCCATCTTGCTTTATATATTGTTGTTTATGATTGATCTGAGGTCCTTGTGTCATTTTTACCCAGTCATATTTCTTATGCTTTGCTAAACTTTTTGAATAATGCAGGGCAGGGATTATGGTGAAAGACAGATTTCGGTAGAAGCTGTAAGCCTTGCTGGCGAAGCTGAAATAGAGAAAGATAAAGGTGTTTATGTCGGTGTAGAAGATGATGACGAGATTGATGACGGTGCCGAACAGCCTGATGAAGGTTTGACAGACATATGGAATGAGATGTCATTTGCTCTTGAATTCTCAAAGGTACATTTATTTGATATCGTATTCAGCTCCACAATCAGAACTTTGGTAATTTTTGACCAATATAGCCATGAAAAATTCTCTTCTTTGCTAGATTCTTGCCACTATATATGTGGGATTAAAGTGTGTTCTGGATAATTTCTAGCAATTTAGGACAGACTTGATTATTCTTTGTGCAGATAATTCTAGTTTATCAGCTTCTTTTGGGTGTTTCCATTGTTTATTTTGTACCATTACTTTCCCTGCTAAGCTTTTAAGCCTGAGCATGCAATTTTTATAGGCATATCACTTCATCAGAAAAGGCTATCAACTTTCCAGTTGCTCCAACTTTCAAATGCATCCTTGATGTTTAGTACTGTAATCTGTATGCACTTCTAAAATCATATTAGAATATATTGCTTGCAGTCCCTTTCTGGTAGCATCTTTAAGAAACATTTGCTGTATCGGCATTTATCTATTTACCAAATCACCCTACAGTTGATTTTTTAAACCACACGTGGAGTTGTTTGTACATTTGATCACATCAAAACACACTTGCTGTTGCAATTTAAAGAGAGTATTTCTTCTAATGTTTAGAGTCAACCTTTTACCTTTCTGTTTATCTAAATTGATTCTTTCCTGCCAATCAGATATTTATATTAATATTAATATTTGAACTCTGTTGCATGTAAAATAGGATGTTGCTGCTGAACCTTCACCAGATGAGCATACAGTTGAAGAGGAGGACGAGTGTGATCATTCCTTCATCTTGAAAGATGATATTGGTTACGTGTGTCGTATATGTGGAGTCATTAAGAGAAGTATTGAAACCATCATAGAATTTCAGTATTCGAAGGTCTGGCTGTCAATCCTAGATCATCTTTTGCTTTGGATCTTGTTCTTTACGCCTTTTAGAAGCATGGAAAAAAATTAGTGCATTGATCATGATTTTTCTGTGTTAACTGTTTGGTTGCTAAATCATCTGAACTGCTTTTGACTGATATTATGTTGTGTAACATCTGTCATTTGGTGTCACCTAGTTTGTTGTCGTCTTCGATTGTCCAAGGAGTGCATGCACATTTTTTGGTATTACATTCACTAGAAAATGGAACTTTTTATATTTTTAGAAAAACTACAACATCAGAAGGAAATGAATGATGATTTTGTTACTAAAGTAGAAATTGTATGGCTTCTTTCACAAGTGATATGGGTGTTGAACAAGAATTTTCTGGGAGGTGGTTAAGTTATCAAAAGCTTTGATTAGCTCATTGTTGTGACCCTGTCTTAACAATTCTTGAGGTAACATTTTGGGCAGGTTTAGTACAAATCATTGGCTTAATTAGATGTCTTTTAGTCCAAGTATCTGGAGTTTTTTTTCAAGGGCATAATTTTGATATTTTTAACAGGCCGCCAGGAGTACAAGAACATATCACTACGAAGGTCAGTCGGTAAAGGATATAGGGCCTACTGAACTCCTCCCTGATGGCATCATTCCATCTGATGACATTGATATGACTGAAATTTGTGTTCATCCAAGACATAGGAAACAAATGAAATCTCACCAAGTTGAGGGATTTAATTTTCTTGTTAGCAACTTGTTGAGAGATAAAGGAGGCTGTATCATGGCTCATGCCCCTGGATCTGGCAAGACTTTCATGATAATCAGCTTCCTACAAAGCTTCATGGCTAATAATGATAGAGCTAGGCCTTTGGTTGTGTTACCTAGAGGAATCTTAGGTACATGGAAGAAAGAGTTCTTGAGGTGGCAGGTGGATGAAATTCCCCTCTATGACTTCTACTCAGTAAAAGCGGATAATAGATCTCAACAATTGGAAGTTCTGAAGCAATGGTCACAGGAAAGAAGTGTTCTGTTTCTAGGCTATAAGCAGTTCTCAACAATTGTGTGTGACAATGTTGGTAGTGCGACTGCAGCTGCTTGTCAGGAGATTCTGCTGAAGTGCCCGTCAATTCTCATTCTTGATGAAGGGCACACTCCGCGCAACCAAGACACTGATGTTTTGACTTCACTTGAGAAGGTCCAGACACGCCTGAAGGTGGTGCTTTCTGGCACACTATACCAAAATCATGTTAAAGAGGTCTTTAACATTCTGAACCTTGTGCGTCCAAGATTTCTTAAGCTGGAAACATCCAGAAGCATTAAAAGGACAATCCTAAGCAAAGTGGCAAGCTCAAATAGAAGGAACCTCCTGAAGAAAAGTAATGACAATGATTTTTATGAGCTGGTGGAGCATACACTGTTAAAGGATGACAATTTCTCAAGGAAGAGTGCTGTCATACTAGGTCTGCGGAAAATGACCGAAAAAGTGCTTCATTATTACAAGGGAGATTTCCTTGAAGAACTTCCAGGATTGGTGGATTACACCGTCCTTCTAAAGCTCCATCCTAAGCAGAAAAGTGAAGTTGCAGAGCTGAAAAAACTGGGAAGGAAGTTCAAAATCAGCTCTGAAGGAAGTGCACTGTATGTTCACCCACAATTGAAGAGCCTTTCAAGAAACTGTTCTGTTAAAGATAGAGTTGATGAAGAGAAGATTGATACTCTATTAGAGAATTTGGAATTGAGGGAAGGAGTGAAGGCCAAATTCTACCTGAATCTGCTGCAGCTGTGTGAAACAAAAGGTGAAAAAATGCTAGTGTTTAGCCAATACCTCTTGCCTTTGAAATTCTTGGAGAGGTTGACTGTTAAGACTAAGGGTTACAGTTTGGGGAAGGAATTATTTATGATCACTGGTGATACAGACGGGGACATCAGGGAGTCCTCAATGGAGCGATTTAACACTTCACCGGATGCTCGTGTTTTCTTTGGTTCAATTAAGGCATGTGGTGAAGGAATATCACTTGTTGGGGCATCGCGGATTATCATTTTGGATGTGCATCTCAACCCATCAGTAACCCGTCAAGCAATAGGACGTGCATTCCGACCAGGTCAGGAGAGGAAAGTATACACTTACAGATTGGTGGCCTCAGAGTCACCTGAGGAGGAAGATCATGCAACTTGTTTTAAAAAGGAGTCTATTGCAAAGTTATGGTTTGAGTGGAGTGAGAATTATGCTCAGCCCGATTTTGAGATGGAGACTGTCGATATCAATAACTGTGAAGATTTGTTCTTGGAATCATCACGTCTTAATGAAGATTTGGTGGCTCTGTACAAAAGGTCAGTTAGAGCTACTTCCTCCTAATGAAAACTTACTATGTTATTTTGACGTTTATTTCTGATTTCTTTCTTCATTTTCAGGTAGGTAGTGATTGAAAAGTATCAAACAGCTCCTCAAGTGCAGATGTGGTCGTCTAACAAATGGTGGATCCATATTTTATGCCATTGAAAGCTTTAGAGATCTGACAGGAAATGTTGTGTTATTAGTTGCAGACTGCATGTTAACTATCTGACAATTAGTTTTGTTCAAATTATGTCGAAGTTCAAACTGATTGTAAATATTTTTCCATTTCTAAAACTTCTTGTTTTGTTTAAATCTCTTCATTGTGCCTCCTCTTCAGCATTATTCTCTAAAGATGCTAGAGATAGAAATATGAAATGAAATTAGTAGACCTTTCACCAAGGTTCCTTTGCTATTGCTCCCCTCTCTAGTTATTATTTTTGCACCTCGAAAGGACTGGTTTGAATCATGTGGTTTATTAAGCTTGATCAACAGAGAGAGATCTATCACCATGAAATCTTATCCTAACCCTCTTGGCAAACAGTGGAAACACAAGATTTGGTATGAACCTGTCTCTCAAACTTCTGCTTAGGGATAAAAAAGAAGAAGAGACTATGTGGGCCTAGGTTGAGGGTAAGATATAAGAAAATGTAGTATATAACAAATTCCCAACTAAACTACAACAGTTACGCGTCAATAATTAGGATTGACTATATAATAAACTCCACCTATCAAAAATTATAACATCTTTCACACCTTTTACAGACTTTACAGATTTTAACGACTTATACCAAACCAATAATTTGCTATATTACAACAGTGATCAATGAGACTGTTACTGTAAGCTTCAAACTAAGCATCCAATGGAAGATGAATGTTGATGTACTCAAAACTTGCAGTTTAATTCTACAACACATATACAAAATCATGTAGCAGATGGTAGGAGCCAAAATGGTTGCTGCCTATTCCCAGAATCCAAGCAGGTGAATTCTGCTGTTTCAGGGACCATAGTAGTAGGTGCTGTACTATACATGTCATCTGCCCTTAATGGTGCATAACTAACGTGAGTCTCGATGGACATAGGTAGGTTGCTTCCTTCACCTTGCTGCAGCCCCAGTGTAAGTGAAACTCCATTGGGTAGTACATTTCCACTTCCAAAACTACCAAATTCTGAGAATCTATCATTGCTTTGAACAAATGCGTCTTGAAAAAGGGTGCAATTATCCATAGCAGGCAGGGGTTCGCCTGTTTGATTTTCCATTCCAGATTGACTATGAGTTTCTGCATTACTTGCTCCCTCCATTTCTACATCAGCTTCATGGTTAGATTTTGACTCCAGGATTTGGCCACTATTGTACTGCTCAAATTCTGAAGCTGCATTCTGGTGCAATTCTCCTCTTTCTTCAACTTTTGAGTCTTTTGTTGCAAGTTTGGGGGCAACATCCGATGAAGAATTTGAGTCTATTTTAGCATCACCAGCCTCTTCTTTGTACATTTCCTCAACCATGGGTTTCCAAAGACGCACCCGTGCATTTATGAACCAATTTGATACCTGAAACATGACACCCATTCATCAATGAAATATTGAGCCACGACCAAATGTCCATTAACACAAATGAACCAAATGCATATGATTTTGTGATTGGCAAATGCCTGCTATTTTTGATGCAGGAAGGAGCCCTTACTGCCACATGATTCAGTTGACTTAAAATTTTAGAACTCATCTTCAGTAAATTTCCCGTCTGTTAAAACCAATCATTCTTAAGAAACGAATGAACATCTAAAGATTTTATACAAACTCAGCATTTTACGGTGCTCATGGTAAGAAAAGTGAAGTTTCAACATGTGTATACACTCTTTGCATGAACAAAAAATTTGGCTCCAGTTTCCAGACCATCCTTTAAGTTAATCCCATGTATGGAATAATCCATGTGCCTGAGTTCTGTAGGTTCAAAATAGGATAAATGTACTCACTAAAGTAAGACTAATGGAAAATGTTCCAGATACAAAAATACACATGCTGAAGAAAATATGTCAGAAAGACCTTATACCTGACTTCTCGTTAAGCCAGTCTGCCTTGCTAGCATAATTTTGTCAGAATCTTTCGGGTAGCTGGAAAAGAGAAACAATTACAAATTAGACGACCAAAGTTCTTTTAAGGGGATAAATTGGATGACTGAAGTCTCCTAACAATACAAATTCAAGAAAAAGCTTAATAACGTGTGCTAGATGCTGTCTAAATTATCAACTTACGGATGAAGAAAGTGCTCAAAGAGCCAAGCACGCAAAACTGAAACAGAGCTTTCAGGCAATCCCCTCTGAGGCCTCCAGGCATGTTGTTGCATCATACCAAGCTGCTGCAGGGCTCTCTGCTGTCTAATATGCTGATCCACAAAACGCAGGCGTGATATTCCAATCGCTTTGCTGTTTTCTGAAGCATCTTGCTCTCCAAGACTTCTTCGTGATGCTCGAATCTGATCGCAGATTGCATCACGCAAGCAACGGAAGTGTCGGGAAATTGTCTGGAGAGCAAGAGCTGTGTATGGTTTAGCTGCTCCTTCTCCAGCTACCACATCAAATGATGAAACCACTATTTGCATCTGATGATAATATTGTCTGTACCTTCTATCAATCTGTGACAATACACCATAGTTCAACTTCCACTTTATGCAAATTACATATGGCAACAACAATAACATACCCAGTGTAATCCCACAAGTGGGGTCTGGGGAGGGTAGGATGTACATAGACCTTAGCCCTACCTTTGTGGGGTAGAGAGGCTTGTTTCCGATGGACCCTTGGCTCAAAATATAAATGCAATATCATGATAAAAAGAAAAAATTGACAGCAAAATAGCAAGATAAACCGAACAAATGAAACAACAGGTAATAGCGAAAATTAGGAGAAAAACATACTACGCCTATACTACCTAATACTACAACGCTTGGCTACCTATACCCTTCTATCCTTACCCAACCTCTAAATTTTCCTATCTAAGGTCATGTCCTCAATAAGCAGATCTCAGAACTCTCTTTTATTCTTGACGTTTGCCCCTAAATTACAAATCTAGACACGTACTAGAGCAATTGAAGGAAGAATATACATTCAGGAATAATACCTGCTACAAAGGTATAAACTGCAGCCTAATTGTGAACTCTCAGTACCGTCAGTGCATTCATAAACTTAATTACTAGAAACTCTGACAGAAGTGGACAAGTAAAAAGAAGGATGCCAATATACTAGAAATTCCCTTCATTAACTGAACACAAATAACCTCTCTACCTCCCAAGGTAGAGGCAAAGTTTGCGTACACACTACCCTTACCAGACCCCACTTGTGGGATTACACTGTATGTTATTGTAACTTAACATAAATAACCATTATCCTACACTAGGAATTGACTATTTTCCCAAGATAGATACAACACCATGGTATCACCCATGTTTCCATCATGTGCTCAAGAAACTGAACATTTTGCAGGCCTTTCCACAAATTTATGCCACTGAGATTAGCTACCAAGCTACACTTTTAGTGTCACTCTAGCAGCAGGGAGAAAAAAAAGGGAGGGGGGAAGGAAAATAAATAACTGTAGCTGTTTTTGAATTAACAATTCCTTGGTGCAGATTTCTTCAACCATCATTGCCAACATCTCCAGGTAAATCTGAGGACCCAAGAGTACATCTTATATTATACTGCAGTTAGTCATGCCTTATAATCATTAACTTTACCATTTTAGAGAAGCCACCCATTGGAAATATAGTAATGATACTGTTATAACCTAAGTTGCACGGACTCTTCACTTTTGTTGCAGCACCTGTGTCGGATTCTCCAAAAATACACTACTTTTGGAGAATCCGACACGCACATGCTGACATTTTTGAAGAGTCCGAGCAACATAGGTTATAACAGTTAACACTCTATTAGTATCCCTATGAAGAAAACTAAATTACTGTATTACCAAATTCATGAAAATATATGTAAGAACAGCTTTCTAAATGCTGTATGGAAGTCGAAGTTACTCGTCGAAGTTCCATCAGATAAGATGCTTTATTCATGGTAATTTCCTGTGTCAGATAATAGTATATCTATTTCATCACAGTTAAGGGTCCTCTCAGACAAGTTAGTCAACGGAAAGATGAATGTGGACCGTCGAAGAAATTCTTAATGTACTGCAGCCACTACTTTGACTCCTTTTACACAATCATCAATTGAAATAAGAAAATAAAACTTGTGATGAAGAGGATTAGAACCTCGAAAACCACCAAAATTGATACACAAAAAAAATATTTTCCATGGGTCATACCTCATCCAGCATTGACAGAAGTTTGGTCAGTTTGTTCTGCACTTCTTGCTTCTCGGTAGCTGAAAGTTCACTTTGGTTGTTTTTGGACTCATGAGGATTTGAACCCCCATTTGCAGGACTATCTGATGATATATTTTTCGAGTCCACATCAGACTCTCTGGAATCCTTTGTCAACTCTTTCTTAGAATTTTGCTCCTTGATGGCCTTTCTGACACTAACAACCTCATCAAGCAAATATTGAGCTGCTTTCAAATACTTCGAGCTGGGAATGGTCCTTGTAATACTGGACGTACCATATGGAGAATTATACCCTTTCATAGCATCCAAGTCCCTTCCAGGATTATCCGGAGGAAAATAATCTGCATTTCTTTGTTCTTTTGGTTGGGAATTATCACCATCTCCAAAGGACATGTTAAAACCGCCACCTTGGTTAGGATTCTGAGATTGGACATGTGAAATTCCAATTCCAGATGGTATATTAGAGCCAAGACTGAGGGATAATCCTTGACCCTGCACATTTTGTGCAACTTGAAAGACATTATCAGCTAGCATCTCATTTCTGCTATCTCTCCATGAAGAAAAATCCTGAATCCCCATCTGCGATCCTCCAAGATTTGACAATATTTCTTGTTGGGATGTGTTGGAAGACGTGGCTCCTATAGATGGAATATCGATGCAGCTGTGTTGTTGTTGGGAAGTACCCGTCAACATATCTGAATATGTCCCAGAAGAAGAATAGTTCATGAATACCATCATGTTTTCTGGAGCATTTGAAGCTTCTGAATAAGACTCAGGCAAAGGTTGCCTAAAATATTGAAATGTCTGATCAGCATCTCTTTGATTGTTTGGACTAGGAAAATAAGTCGCCATCTGTGGTACTTTTCTCAATAACCTTTTTACTTGGAGATGATTAACTATCGAGTTTCAAATACAAGGTTGACTATCAAATTACAAACTCCTGCAAACAGAAAGTTAAAGATTTCATTGACATGAAAATGACGAGCACTATGGCACTAAACTATGTAGAAACATGGAATTAATTAGTTAACACATTTGTGGAGGTAAGCTCTGCGTACATTCTACCCTCCCCAGACTCCACTTGTGATTATATTTTGGGTATCTTGTTGTTGTTTGTTGTATTGGTTGAACTCTTATCCATGTTTTACACGATTCGCCAATTTCAAACTCTAGGAAGATGATCCGAAAACATGATCAAAGACACGACGAATGTCAAACATCAAAATCTGTTGCAACTGCTGCACATGTTTATTTATATATGCTTCACTTTTACATGCTCTTCAGTAAAATTAAAGTGATTTCCAATCAAAATTCAAAACCAACTAACAACAGCATACCCAACATAATTCCACAAATGGGGTCTGGAAAGGTAGGATATACGATGACCTTACCCCTACCGAGAAATTAAAAATCAACTCAAACATTAATAATAACCAACAACATATTGAAACACCCATCTTTCCCAATTCTTATACCTTCCAAAACTCCAAGCCTAGGCAGACAACAAAACAAAATATCCATACCAAAAAGTTGAGAATCCATTAAACAAAAATAAACCCTGTAACAATATAATCTGTTCTGAAATCTGAACCCATTCAATAATAAAATTCAGCAGCAACCATTTCCCAATAATAGTCACTTTTTTTATAAAAAAAAATATAATGGGGGGAGAGGATTACAAGATGGTGAATCGAACTAATACCAATAAAATTGAAAATTCAGATATCAAATCAACTGAGCTAATAAAATTTCCAAATAACAACACTAACATGAAAGCAACAAATTGGGAATTACTAAATTACTACTACTATTATGTAGTACTATTTCTTTTCTTATTTACTAGCCACTGACAAGAATCCATTTGTTTTGTGAACAAAGTCAAAATAGAGAAAACATTTAAGTATAAATACTAATCTTTTACCTGAAAACCTGCAATATTTGTGTCTTCTCTGGGGAACAGAAAAGCTTCAATTGACCAAATTGAAAACTAAAAATCTGATCCCTATACTGAAATTATCATATTTTTTTCTAATTCTCAGGCATGACACAAATCAAAATGACCAAAAAAAGAGAAACTTCAAAGACCCCAAAAAAAATGAAAACAAAAATTAAATCTTTAATACAAAGTAGTAGTACAAGAAATCATCACTCCTGTAGTACTCTTCTAACTTATCATATATTCTCTATGCATCATTTTATCTATATTTTCACACGTGAGAGTTTCACATAACCATACAAAATATCACACGTGTACACATCTCTCTCTAAATTCACTTTTCTTTCTCTCTCTATATCTACATGAAAGCTCCAAATAATGTTTTTATCAAGAAAAAAAAAAAAAAACTTTCCTAGGAAAAGTTATGAACTTTCACTTTCAGGGTGTGTTTGGTACCAAGGAAAATGTTTTTCATGTTTTCCCACAAAACAAGTTGGTTTTTGACTTATTTTCTCATGTTTGATTGGTGAGTAGAAAATATTTTTCGAAAAAGATTTGTAGTGTTTGATTTATGAATGAAAAATGTTTTTGAGAAATACTTTTATTTATACTAGAGTTGAAAATATTTTTTGAAAAATAAACTTAATTTTTTTTGGGGGGGTGGGTAGGAGGCGTCGAGGTTAGGGGTGAAAAATTGAAAATTTTGAAGTTGAAAATATTTTTTAAAAACAAACTTAATTTTTTTCTGGGGATGGATGGGGTGGGGGGGCTGGTAGGGGTGGGTGGAGGGTTGACGGTAGGGGTGAAAAAAATGAAAATTTGAAGTTGAAAATATTTTTTAAAAATAAACTTAAATTTTTTTAGGGGGTGGGTGGGTGGGGGGGTTGAGTGTAGGGGTGAAAAAATAAAATTTTGAAGTTGAAAATATTTTTTAAAAACAAACTTTTTTTTTTGGGTGGGGGTGGTCGAGGATCGGGATGAAAAAATAAAAATTTGAAATTGAAAATATTTCTTAAAAACAAACTTAAATTTTTTTGTTTTTGAAGGGGGTGGGGGCTGATGGGGGCGAGAGTAGGGGGTGGGGGTAAAAAAATAAAAAATTGAAATTAGAAATATCATTTAAAAACAACTTTTAATATTTTTTTTTGGGAGGGGGTGGTGGTAGGGGTGGGGGTAGGGGTGAGAGTGGGGTAAAAAAATTGAATTTAAAAACAAGCTTTAAAATTATTATTTTTTTGGGCGGTTGGTTGGGGGATGGTTTGAGGGTAGGAACAAAATAAATTGATTTTTTCAATAAAAAAATAATTGTAATTTGAAGTTGGAAGAGAGTTTTGGAAAATGTTTTCTTTAAGTTTTGAAGAGAAGTCATTTTCCTTAAATTTAAGGAAAATAAGTTGATTTAAAAAATATTTTTCAAAACATTTAACCCAACCAAACATGAAAAAATTGGAAAAAATTTCATACCAAACACACCCTCAATCTCTTCTTTTTTCCTTAAATGGGGTTTTTATCCTTCAATCTTTTTTGTTGTTGTTGTTAGCTTGTTAGTTTTAGTTTCTTCAATTATTATTATTTAATGTTTGGTTAAGGAGTGCAATCTCTAACTACCAGTTGGTATGTAGACCTAAAATTAAACCTGCCTTAGCTTCTTTTTCTTATCTTTTATATTTTATTTCTAAGTTTCTGTTATGCTCCTCTCATCTTAAGCATGTATAGAAGGTATGTTTTGTTGCAATATCCACTATACATAACTTCCCTAAGATATTTGTTTTCTTTAATAGGTCGTTTGGTACGAGAGATAAGGATAATAATCTCAAGATATAATTTAGGATCAACTTTATTTTATATTTGATTTGGGACCGTTCAGTTGACGACATAGACAAGAATATATCATTATTAGTTGAGATATATCATAAGAGTAACTATAAGCTAATTACATCATTTAATTAGTTTGGAATATAATAATTCTGAAACTAATTAATACTCATAATCAAATTTACAACAAAATAATCTCATATTTTATCTCAAAAATATCTGGCCCTATGAGATATTTCAATTCACACCATTGTACCAAGCGACCCCTTAATTTTAACCATGAGGGGCCAAAGTTTTTTACATAGATCAACGAGTTGAAATATTATTGAAGAGTTGATTGACACTCTATGAAGAATTTTTCCGTTTATGAGATTTAAATTTGAGATTTTTAATTAATGATAGAGCAATCTCATTTATAAAAAGCCTTACTGCTAGTCAGAGTATTTAATAAAAGTCCTATTTGTGAAATTTGTTTATTACTGTATAAGGTCATATTAATTTTTTCTTGTACTATTTGTCAAACTTATGAAATGCATGCCAAGTCAAAACGGGATTAAAGAAGATCCTTTTTCAATCAATGAGTCATTATTAGTACTACAGTAATTTTACTGTCACTCTTTTTCTTCCATAATAAGACAATAAATCAAGAACTCCAAGGTGTGTAAACTTAGTAGGGGTTTGGCCATGCGATACCACGATATAGTATCGTGAGATGAAATCAGCATTTGGACATATGATTTTATGCTGATTTCATCTCATGATTCCATATCATGAGATGTGATTCATATTCTCCAAAAATCATGATATGAAATTATATGAGAATTTCATATCATGATTTGAGATATTTTAATACAAAAATTGATTCACGAGTTTATATTTTATTAAAATAACCCCACATTTATATCTACTAATCATTTATTTCATATGTAAATAAAATTTATAATCACATCATTACTTTTAAAAATTTATTATTCTCACAGATATAAAATTTATTAATCTCACCAACATATAGTCACTTTAACTCACACTAACCGATTGTTGAGTAACAAATTTATTTTATGGCCTTAATAAGTGCACATTTATATTTTATGTGTAAGTTATTAGTATTTAGTTACATATTTCCTATCAACTTTGTTTAAAGAGATAATATTTATTGTATGACTTTACATTGTCTTGGAAGCACTATTTTTATTACTCTTACAAACATTATTTTTATGAAGTGCTTTCTATAATGCTTCCAATTTATTTTATGTTCACTAAACTAATATTGATGTATTTTTTATTTGGTAGGATTGTGTTGATGTGATTGATGGAACATATATAGAAGGGGAGGTTCCTAACGAGGCGCAACAAGCATGTCGTAATCGCAAAGGAAGAACATTACAAAATATCTTATGTGCTTGTGATTTTGATATGTGATTTACCTTTGTTGCTGCCGGTTGGGAAGGTACTGCACATGATAATAAATTACTTGAGAATGCACTTGTTGAACCAACGTCACAATTTTCATTTCCTCCACATGGTAACTTTAAAATACATCCTTAGAAAAAATATTATTTATTTACACAAAGCTGTCTCATTTACGTCACATATGCTTTTAGTAATTCTTTATAAAATGTTTGTTAGTAAATAAATATTATGTTGTTAGATGCTGGTTTCCGAAACACAAAAGGATTTTTAGCTCCATACAAAGGAACACGCTATCATTTGCAAAATTACCGAGGAAGTGAAAGAGAGCCTCAAAATGCTAAAGAACTATTTAATTATAGGCATTCATCTCTGTATAATGTGATTGAACGGACTTTTGGAGCTTGAAAAAATAGATTTAGAATACTGAAACAAGGCATGAACCATTATGATATTGATACACAAGTGAAAATTGTCATAGTTTGTGCAGTGTTACATAATTATTTGCTAGAATACCAAAGTACTAATGAAATATTTATGGTATATGAACATGAAAATACAGTTGCGTATGATATTGACCAACAAATGACTCAAAGTAACAATGTTGGTTCGTCTTCTTGGTCATTTGATTGAGAAATGCAAGTTCAACGTGATGAAATTGTCTGTACTATGTGGGAGGATTACATTAAAGACTAATACACTATAATTTATGTTCAATTTTTTTATTAAATTAAAGTTAGATGAAACAATTACTTAAGTGGAGAACAAATAGGTTTGTAATAATTTATTATGTGATTTTATAAATTTTTGTTTATTTGATAAGACTGAATAAACAATTGGAGTTATTTTAATAGTTTTACAACTTATGAAATTTTTATGTTTATGAGAAAATATACAACACAAAAATTTCTTATCGCATGTCCAAACAAAACTTTAATTTCATCTTATAATTCCATATCATGATACCATATCGCATGGCCAAATGGGCCCTTAGATAATTACTCTATTCTCCAATGTTACATTCCACATTTAATTGAACTTTAAGATATTAATTTGTTATATTTTTCTCGAAGATTAAGTAGCTAGGGGCGGCTTAACTAAAATTAGTTAACTGGATAATTAATTACCTGATCTAGAGACTTGTTATAGCATCTTGCTATTTGCTGTATTATCTAGCCCCATCATTTTAATTCAGAGAATAATGTAAAAATAAACCCATAAAAAACTTTTTATATTATCATTGGATATATAACTTAAATCCTCTGATTAATTCCCCCTCTACCACAATATGACGTAGTACAAAAAAACAAATGCATATTGCCAATTGAAGCACACCATCTATACGAATCTTCTATTAATATAAAGGCTTAAAACAAGCAATTAATTAAATGAATTTAGTAGAGTTAGTTGAGTGTTGATACCAAACACCATTATATAAATTCATGCACCTTAATTAAGATATGCCTAAAGGCCGGCATTTTAGCTTATTATAAATCCAAATAAAACCACTATGACTTTGTCTTGTATATTTCTGTTAAATTATTGATATGATTATCGGTTTTTCAACTAAAACGGGATTATATGTATGTAAAAAATTTAAAACATGGCCACCTTAACATGAATACTCATAACTTAACCAAATTGATTAAACACGTGGCGGCAATCAATTGGAAATAGTGTTTTTGATTACCTACTGGGGGAGTTTGTCTCATTTAATTAGAAGTAATTTACATTTTCGATTTCAAACTTCTTGGTGAAATATTGGGGCCCGTTAAAACAAGAAGACTACTATATATGTAGGTGAATTCGTGTTATGTTGAAGGCAAGTACTATGCAGTCTGCTCGGTTGATGTGTATAATTGAGGGCCAATTTGCGTCAGTTTGGATCGTTTGGTAGGGAGTATTAGAAAAAATAGTTCAAATATTATGTATGATATTATTTAGTGTTATATTTGATAGGAATTTTGAATCTATGTACAAATAATTCATGGATTAGTTATAACTTATACGTCCTACATGGTATTATAAGATGTATAACTAATATGTTCTATTCGGTGGTATTAGTGATACATAAAATTTAATATCATGAGATTAATCTATATAAAGACAAAAATAACCATCAAATCCTTTTAAGTTTTAACCATTTTGTTTATTTTCTTGATTTTATGTTTATATTTGTACTTAGTTATATAAACAAATTAGCTTACAAATTTTATTATTTAGAGAGAGTTGTTTATTGCTAAAATAAATCCAACACAGCTTAATACAATATTTGAAATGTGAGTTGTTTAACATTTAAAAATTGAAAAGCCAAATATACCACCACAAAACGCTGTGATCTTAATGAATGTATTATTTGTTGATATATATATATATGTGTGTGTGTGTATGTGTGTGGTTTTCTAATTATTTGTATTTTAAACAATTTCTAAAATTGCATACATATTAAAATTACAACTTGCGATTTTTATGTGTAAATGTACATGGCTTATTCGATTTTACTATTGTTTATTGTCTTTTCGGTTTTAAAAGTAGATGGTCTATCTTTTTTAAATTGAAAATTGACGTTTTGCGATTGATCAATTTATTAAGATGACAATTATTTACCCTCAAATAATATTCAAGTCAGAAAATAGCAAACATGACAACAAAATTTTCTTCTATTAGCTAGTTAGAAGGCCATAAAAAATAATATTGTCCGGCAATTATTTATCTTGACCCAATTACATGAAATAGAAAAATTGATAATAATTTGAGGGTATATTGAAAAGAGGCTTTTTTTTTTATATAAAATTTTAATCCAAACACAAAATGAGGTGGGAAATAAGGAACCAAACATTTGATAAAATAAAATAAAATTTGCATTAATAATTCATTCACTACTACTCCCTGCATTACTAATCTCTGCTTCCCTAATTCTTGCATTATTAATCATTGTACAAACGACCCCTTAGAGTCAATGGGCTTATTTGAATCCTCTTTGGCGAAAGTTGTATTACTATTTTGTATATTTAACAAAATTATTTTTTATGCATATATATTTTTTTATTTGGTGTCTAGTTTCTGCATTAGAGTTCGACTATTCTGAATTTACTTCGCGTAGAGGCCCATTAAGGAGAAGCATTCACCAACAAGGATTTTTCATATACATGGCTTCAACCAGAGACATGTGATCGAAGGAAGAGCAACCTTATCTCTGTTGCACCTTTATATTGTTGAAATCTTAAGCAAATATTAAAGTATTAATTATTCTTATTTCCAAAATCAAACACTTAAACCTTTTATACACTGGCTAGTAGTTGATATATTTAATTAAATAATGTATGATCATCTCTTATTGAGGAGCTCGAAAAGAATAAAAGATACATATAACACTGCAATGTTTGTTCTCATTTAAAGACAATTATGTGAATTAAAATTTTCAACACGAATGTTTATTCTCTTTCTTAGATTTCACAAAATTGAATCATAGGGATATGTTGTTTGTAATTTTTTTGTTCTTTATTAGTAATTATTTTTTAAATATTTAGATATAAATAATCTTCGTATTTTCAAAACTAAACATTTTAACTGTCTTATAAATAAAAGTATTACTTCAAAACCAATATTTGTGCAGAATTTTATAGTATAAAGGGACCTTATTGTATAATTTTAAAATACGATAACTGCATTTACTAATCATATTACAAAAATATTTTATTTATATATATAATTACCCTTTAAATATAAATTTCCCCTTGTTGATGAATATCAATTCCTCCCCATTGGCCCATTGGGTGATGTGAGTAATGATGTGGATAAATTTTGTTTCCTAGTCAGCTCATAAAATCATAATTTGTCCAATCTGTTTATGTTTTGACAGGTTAATAATTTGCTTATTTTATTAATTGGATTCATTTTAATCCGCTTAGTTCAGTCCATTTTAAACCTGGATTGATATTTAGCCCAAATTAATTCATGAGAATTTTTTATTGAAGAATTTTAAGGATTTTTAAAAAACAAACTTTGAATTTAAAATTTAGTAAGAATTATGCAGATTGAATTATAACCGATTTTTTAGCTCAATTATATCTGAACCGCTTCAAATTTCGATCCAAAAAACATATAAATGGGTTTTATGAATTCAACTCATTTTAACACTTCTCAAATTTAGCCTAACATGTCTATTTGACACCTCTACTTAATGTTCGTGGGCATACACTTGATATACTTGTACTATGTGTTTTCAAGTTGCAACCGTAATGTCGGCCCACTTTTTATTGAGCGTTGGGTTTATATTGACCCACAACTATAAATAAGTACATTCCAGGTCAAGCCCAATTCACTTCAGACCCAATTGCCCTCCTGACCCGAAATCGGAAAACCCCTCTTCCATAAACCCCTAAAAATCTTGTTTAGCGCAGAAACAAGAAACGCCATTGCTTCTTGTCCGGGTTCTTGAGATGGGAAAGAACAAGAAGACGATATCTGGTGGCGATAGCCAACACTCACCTTCCACTATTTTTGTTAACAATTTACCTTATTCTTTCACTAATGCTCAGGTAATTTCTTCTTCTTTCCTAATTTAAAGATTCTAAACATTGCGTACTTACCAAGGTACTAATCATCTGCAGTTAGAGGAGACTTTCAGTGAAGTTGGACCAATTAGGCGGTGTTTTATGGTTACCAATAAAGGTAATTTCTATTGAAAATTTTGTAATTCAAGAAGTGGTTTTGTTTTTCAGTTGCCTATTACTAGGTATCAGTCTTTCTTGAAACTAATTAAGTCTCCATCTCAAGTTTCTGATATCTTGATGACGTTTCTTGTCCAATTTTCTTTACTTTTATGTGCATAGGTTCAAGCGAGCACCGTGGTTTTGGCTTTGTCCAATAGTAAGTACTACTTTTTTTTTTCTTTTCTGTTGGAGTGTCTTGGCCTTCTCAAAATTATTGATCTCATTCTTGACATTAATGGTGTAGTTTGGCAATTGAATGCGAAGAATTACAGGGTTCTTGTCCTTTGCTCATTATCTGCATAGAATATATTACTTTGTTCTTAACTATTCAGCATTCTTGTTCTTGAACTTTTTCCAAAATTTATTTTCTGTTATTTTTGAATGTGAGGTTCCAACTTTAAATGATTTGACATTATAATTAAGTTATAGATTGAAGCATTGCTTTGTAGTTGATAAAGTTACACAAGAGAATTATGTTCAGTGGTACTTTTTTCCCATCTTGTGTATGTGGCTCATATATTCTGCAACTTATGCTTCCTCATACATGTTGTCATAGTGCATCTGTAGACGATGCTAACCGGTCCATTGAGCTGAAGAATGGATCAGTGGTTGGAGGAAGGAAAATTGGCGTTAAACAGGCTATGCAGCGTGCGCCTCGTGAACAACGGCAATCTAAGGGGGATCAAGGTTTGTGCAACTTTAGTTTTCAAATGGAAAATTGTGCCATGTTCAATTAGGACAACTGCACTAACAAAAAATACCCCAATGTTGCTAGTCTGACTTTTCTATCAATTATATTATTTAGAAAGCACTGCAAAAGCAAAAGACGGCAAGGATGGTCCTTCTGCTGAATCAGTTGAGGACAAACAAGCTTCAAACCTGGAGGGATCAGGTACTTTAGTTTCAAATGCAAAATTGGGCAACATTTCAATAAAGACAATAACACCAACAGAAAATACTCCAATTTCTTTGACTTTTCTATCAATGATATTATTTAGAAAGTACTGCACAAGCAAAGGACGGCGAAGATGGTCCTTCTACTGAAGCAGCTAAGCACAAACAAGCTTCAAACCCACGAAGTACTGCACAAGCAAAAGACGGAAAAGATGGTTCTTCTACTGGAGCAGCTAAGCACAAACAAGCTTCAAACCCGCCGGGAACAGGTTCTGAGTTATAGCATATGGGTGTTATTTTCAATATAAATGTAGCTCTTTAGTACCTAGTTGCTGCCTGAGAACCCAATGATGCACTAAAACTGAATGCCTCAAGCTGTTAGATATTAAACGTGTTTGATGACAGAACCAAAGGATCTCTTAATACATTCAATGCACGTCTTTTATACACACCTTTCCAACCAACTTAGCTTTTCACTAATTTGGTAATGGCTGTTAATGAGTCATGACTTGCCATATAACATGTCTCAATAATGTATGAACTCAAATATAAGAGACATCATATTTTAGATATCAGTTAATACAATTCTTTTTTGACATTTATAGAAATATATACTTCAATAAGTATTTTAAGATTCTTGAACAAATACTTATGTTTGAATAAACGTTTATAGGTTTCTACTTCTTTCGGTATACCTCTTGTATGCGGCCGATTTTGGCAATGTTTATAGGTTTTCTACTCCTTTCGGTGTACCTCTTGTATGCGGCCGATTTTGGCCCATTCATCATTAATAATAATTTTTACTTGATAAAAAATTATAGAATAGATAATATATAAGACTTCTAATCTAAAAGAAAATACTTTGCATGAGTTTTGTAATAATTCATTGAGTGAAAACTATTTTACTTTTATTTCTCAAAAAAAGAAGAGATGATTTACTTTTAGATTCCATGATAAGTATCATCTGAGTTAATGATTTCTGTATTTAATGTTCATTGGTGATTTAGATTAATCAGTAATACAAAATCCAATCACGTCGTGGGATTTCACTTTATCAACACATCCCCTGACAATGTACGTTATTGTTGTCAGAGAACTCAGGGAAACCCACTAGGAAAAAAAAGGCTACATTGCTTTCCAATGGTGCAGCTGATGAAGGAAATTATTCAGGAAAGCAGAGGTAATTTGTTGTGTATTTGATATTCCGCACTTCCATTTGTTATATTTCGCTATTTCTCTTGATTATGAAAATATTCTGCTGAACCTACTTATAAATATCGATTGGCACTATGTCAATTTCTGTTGATAATAATTTTGGTATTTCGACAACGACAACGACAACAATGATTTCTCAGTCCAAAATAAGTTGTGTTCTAGAGTTTATGTTAGCACTATTATTTATTGACCAAATATGAAGTACTAAAACTCAAGGGACTGGTGAATTAATCTTCTGTAAATTGCTGTAGGATGATAATCGTTGTGCTATATTATCCATTGTTGCTCTAGATTCTTTTCATTTTTGGTGGATTAGTGCTCTAATTTCTTGTCTTGCTTGCCTAATTTTGGAGTTCTTGTGTCAGACATGATACTGGTATCTTTCTAGGCACTACTTAGGTGCTAAGGTTCGTCTAAATTAACAATCACTTGTGACCTTTTTAATCTCCCTCATTTTACCAAATATAAAATTTTATGTGTGCTCACAGTTTTTTTGAGAGGCAAAGTTTGTAGCTGCATATTCATGTAGAATTTGTCTAGAAGTGACTATTGGCTTTCAAGAGAAAATTTTCCGTTGAGCTTAAATTGTTTAATTAAAAATTCAGGCATGTAACACTTTTGAGCGGGGTGATAAAGGATCTTGTATAGCTCAGAGATAACCTTTTATAATGCACCCATGAAGTTCCTGTTTAAATGGTTCGAGTGTCTTTTTTTAAAGAACCGTATTCTTGTCTTGGTGCCATATGGCTATACCTTTTGTACCACTCGAAGGGAGTCCCCCCACCCCCCACATCAACTAATATTATTTATCAAAAGAGTCCCAGCCATGCGACATCACTGTTTGGCAATTGAAGTTATGCATTTGCATGTTGAATTTGTGATTGTGTAGTTTTTCCTTTCCTGTATTTGACTGGTATAAATCCTCTTTTTTTTTTTTACTTTCTTATGGCTTCCTCATGTTGAACAGGGTCGCCAGGACAGTTATAATAGGAGGAATTGTAAATGCAAATATGGCAAAAGAGGCTCACCAGCTTGCGACGGAGTGTGGCACTGTATGTTCTGTTACTTATCCTCTTCCAAAAGAAGAGATTGAAAATCATGGTAAAAACAATTAAATATGCTTCCCCTTTTCATTTGTTTTGGGCATCCATTTTTGCCCAGATTAATCCCATTGTGACTTTCGTTAACATTAATCTTTTCTTAAAAAACAATGTGCTTGGCAAAAGTGACCCAAGTCTACAATTTTTTAGTTAGTACTACTTAATTTGATTAGTGATCTTAGTGGATTAAATCAGCAAAAAGCTGTTGAGGAATTTTGGCTTTGAAGTGATTACTTTTTTCCCTTAGAAGAAACAAGTTTGATCATGAATTCCAAGGGAAGTTATAAGATACATGTTATTTGAATCAATGGCTAATATATTTTACAAATCATGAATATTCTAGGGCTAGCACACGATGGTTGTAAAATGGATGCTTCATCTGTACTTTTCACTAGTGTCAAATCAGCTCAAGCTTGTGTTGCATCATTACACCAAAAAGAAGTACATGGAGCAACGCTTTGGGCACGCCAACTTGGTGGAGAGGTTAGGTTGTTGTCATTTTTTTTAGATAATTGGATGCGTCTGTTTTATTAGCTTTTTGTCATGTGATCTGGCTTTCCAGGAGAAGGTTTAAGCAGTTTTGCAATAGTTGGATATGTCCTAAATTATAATAATCAGTGACTAAAATAGTGGTGGTATGAGATACTTGAGTCAGTATTGAAATTCAAGTCCTTTGTAGAAATGCCTGAGGGCTGAAGAAGACCCCCCCTGGTATTGTACCGATAACACACCCCTAGGGCAGATTTAAAGTTTCCAATTGATAGTTTCCAATTGATATTTTAATTTGTAGCTCGACTTCAGTTTCAATGAGGAGATGTTTTCTAAAATATCTTCCAAGCTTTCAAAACTAAATTCAGCATCTCAAAGTCCAGCAAACTTGAAAGAAACGGCCAATGAGTTGAATCTATATTGACAAAGTAAAGGAGTTGACTGATTTCCCTAAAATCTGATCAGGTGGAAAAATTAACAATTCAGAAATATCATTTGAATGCCATGTTGCAATAAAATGAGCATATCTTCTAGAATATCCTTTTCGACCTTGAAATATGATTTAATATGATTTGATATAGTGATTTGTCCCATCGTTCACTTCTTTGAACGCTGACATCTCTTGAGAAAGATAATGCGTACGGCCGTACGCCTCTGCCCACATCTTTAACTTGTATAAATGGCTTGTGCGACATTCTTGTTTGGAAGAGGTCTTGTTTCATTTTATTGGACACTTTTTTCAAGCTGCCTAATTTTGTAAGGTGTTATTATTCAGCTGATCGACTTGCACTTTCTTACTAATACATTTCTTACCAGGGCTCAAAGACTCAAAGGTGGAAGCTTATATTGAGGAATCTTCCTTTTAAGGTCTTTCCTTCTGCTCTTCACTTTATCAGTTCTATTTCATAAACTAATCCAGATTTAGTGTACTGTTTTCCATTGTATTCATGTGTGCTCACAGAGCTCTGACCTTTGAGCTTGACAATCAAACATAGGCCAAAGTGAATGAGATAAAAGATATGTTTTCAAAAGTTGGCTTCGTGTGGGATGTGTTTATCCCTAAGAATTTTGAGACAGGGTAAGGGACTTCCCCGGCACAATTTT
This sequence comes from Solanum pinnatisectum, assembly GCA_035578085.1. NCBI lineage: Eukaryota > Viridiplantae > Streptophyta > Magnoliopsida > Solanales > Solanaceae > Solanum > Solanum pinnatisectum. The sequence goes on from CM069076.1 coordinate 66,934,171, forward strand.
AAATTTGTTATTGTTAATTGCCACTAGTAACCATTAGTTAGCATTTTTGCAGGTTATCAAAGGGATTTGCATTTGTCAAATTTACAACGAAGCAGGATGCAGAGAATGTATGAACTCACATTTTTATCAAGTAACTTTATTAATAAGGCTTTAAATTGGTTGATTCAAAGGCTTTGTTCTACTTTGAAATTGAGAAGCTGTTAAAGTCCGAGAGAAAGTGAACTGTAAAGATAGCAATTTGTGAACTCTTTTCAATTCCACAGACCAAAGTGATCTATATATTATGTAATCTTGGTCTTCTGGCAAGTCTTACTTGGCTTTGATGCACTTGAGCTGAGGGTCTTTCGGAAACAGCCTCTCTACCTTTCCGAGGTAGTGGTAAGGTCTACCCTCCCAAGACCCCACGTAGTGGGATTTCACTAGGTATGTTGTTGTGGTCTTCTGGCAAGTTCTCTATAGTGGACCATTGGGAATTTATGAGATAGACTTTGAACCTGATGGAGGTAAGGTAGGGGGGGGTGGGTGGGTTGGGGGGGAGGCGATGCACATGGTTTCGGACAGTGCAACAGATAGCCTTTTTGGAGATTTCTTGTTTATCAAAAAAGGTATGGTCTAAAGAAGCCTACCTTTGGCTGATTGCAGTTAGGTTTAGTTAGCAATTTGTGAACTCTTTTCAATTCCACAGACCAAAGTGATTTATGTATTAGGTAATCTTGGTCTTCTGGCAAGTTCTTTATAGGGTACTGGGTCCCATGAAATGGACGACTTCGAACCCGTTGAAAAACAAGGGTCAGGTAGAATTGTCAATTAACTGCCCATGACATCAGTGAAAAGAGGAAAGAGAGTTCAATTGACATTGACCTCTCACTGTAAGATTTGGTGTAATACCACAACTAAATTTAGCTGCTCTCCTTGTTTACTCTTTATGCATAGGGTGCTTTTGTGATATCACATAATTTTTTGTAGCACAAAATTAGTACATGATCTCAAACATAACCATTACATGCCCTAAGGCTTAGTGAACATTGTCCTTGTTATAGTGAAAAATCATACTTTTTGCTGCAGTTTACATCTTTGAATAAGTATGATCAGAATTTCTCTTTTATAAGGAATATATGTAAATGATAAAAATCACAATGTGCTTCCAATTTATGCTTACAATGTATGGGATGAGCTTACACCACTGAAGTTTTTCTGGGTTGTACCTTTGGATTCTTATCTAGTCTAACCCTTATTTTTGTTTTTTTCTATCTCTTTTTAGGCTATTAAGACATTTAATGGGAAAACAATGAATAAACGAACTATTGCTGTTGATTGGGCCGTTTCCAAAAAGGTTTATGCATCTGGTGGTCAATCTTCAGCAACTGCAATTGATGGTAATCCTCTTTCTTTTTGTCTGAGAATATCCTGTTATATTTTGCTAGATATGTTGTCATTTGCTTAATCTAATCATATCGAGCAAATTTATCTTAGTCATGGAAATGAAGTACTAATGTCGCATCCACTTCTTAGCGTACTTCATATATTCAGACCTATTTGTGCCCAGATTTTGATAAAATTATTTACATTATCAAACTCAAGTTAATACACCATTGAACCAAGTCAGGGTATAGATTAGGCGGCTCACATTAATTCTTTAAAATTCTTTGGCTTTATTTGTCTTATTATTTTTAGTGAGTGTACTTGAGAAATCACCAATTTGATAATAATATTCTATTGAACAGACCTGAGTGGGAAAATTATCGCGGATGATCTGTATGTGGTGCTTTTTAACTTTTAGAAAATTCCTCGAGCCATAGTTTTTTCATCTTCTTCTCCTTGCTCCAAGTCAAGTTCTGTTGCAAGTGGTATGTGTACTAGAGTTTGCACAAGATGAGGGGAAAAAAGGCAATTTTGCATACAGTGCAATGGACTCAGTCATGTCTAGATTAAGCTGAAACTAAAATGCTCTAATTATGCCTTAGTAGTTGTTGCATGCTTCGGGCTATAATTTATAATTAAAATACATCTGCTCCTGCTACAAAGATTGGACGATCACTTCTTAACGTATCTTAGATGCTTTGGCTTTACTAGTCAAATGTGTTTGGAATGCTAATTTCATTTCATATGCCTCATTAAAATCTTCCTCTCAAATCGAGTTCAGTTCTAATTTGTTGAATATAAGATCTATTTGTGCAGGTCTTGCTTTGCTTGGTGACTTGAGAAGTTCCAGTTCCAAAATTTCTCCTTTCTATATAGGAAGATCTAAGTTTATTGAGGACTGAAGTTGAATGAACGTAAATTTACTTTGGTGTTTGGGTACCTAATGTGTGATGAGTGCTTACTTGTAGAGACCTGTAAGCAATAGTTTAGGTATTTTGGGTTTTATTCCACAAGAGCTTATGATTATTGTTTGATCATGCTTTTAGAGCTTCCTATTCCTTTTTCCCTTCAAAATGTTTCTCTTTTTCCTTCTATCGTAACTCGGAAGTATCTTTTTAGCAGCCCATCAACATATTAGCCAACCTCCTTAAATCGACCTTGAAATTGCCAACTACAACACCATTGTATAGGTGCTGTGTCATTTCTTCTTCCTAATGTTCACGGGTTCAATTAAGGACAGGCCTCTTGCTATTTTCTTTTTTAAACCTTTGTTAGGTCTGATCTTGAGAATGTTGAATTCTTGATGGTTGTCACTTCATATTCATCTAAACTGTTCTGCAGCTAGTTCTTCCTTTTTTTTTTTTTTTTTTTTTTTTTTAAATGATGGTTGGTGATGATGTTTTAATGCTATGCCAGTTACTTTGTTTATGCTCTTAAATGTGTTGTTTCATGAGTTCTGGAATAATGCAATCTACATTATTGCTTCTGCAGAACAGAGCGCAAAAGATGATAGTGGTAGTGATACGGAGGATGAAGACATTGATATTGATGGAAAATCTCAGCAAGCTGAGGGGGACGAAGATGACTCTGACCTTTTAGAAGAAGATAATCAGACCGAAGTTAACTTTGATGAGGAAGCAGACATTGCGAAAAAAATTCTTCAGAACTTTATTTCTCCAACTTCAATAGGGACAGTTACTTCCGCTAATGATATTTCAAGCCCCCAAAAGAAGGGTAAGGAAGTTGAAACTATTCTCCCCCTGGATGCATCTACTCCGAATAAAGCACTAGATGACGTTTTGGGTAAGGACAAAGAGATTAAAGCTATGCAGAGTGAGGGAGCAGATGATCTGCAGGGGACAGTTTTCATTAGCAACCTTCCTTTCGATGTTGATTATGGAGAAGTCAAACAACGGTTTTCAGCTTTTGGTGAAGTGGAGTACTTTGCTCCAGTTCTTGAACAAGTCACCAAGTATGAGCTCTACTACGCGTTCACTCTTTGCTGTTTAATAACTCCATTGAACTTATTCTACATGTTGCAGACGACCAAGGGGTACTGGATTTCTCAAATTTAAAACAGCAGCATCTGCTGAAGCTGCTATTTCCGCTGCCAGTGTTGTGGATGGTTTAGGCGTCTTTCTGAAGGGTCGGCAATTAAAGATTTTAAAGGCCTTGGACAAGAAAGCTGCTAATGATAAGGAGTTGCAGAAGACCAAAAAGGAGGATAATGACCATTGCAACCTTTACCTGGCAAAGGTTGGCTTCTATTGCTAATGCCGTCTTGGCATTTAACTTCTTACAAGATATTTCTAGGTAATGTGATGTAATCTTATTCTGTTCTGTAACAGGAGGGTCTTATTTTGGAGGGTACCCCAGCTGCTGAAGGCGTTTCAGTGAGTGATATGTCAAAGCGCAAGGGGTAAGTCTCACAGAAGTTTTCTTATATTCAAAATGGTGAATCTTGAAAGGTTAACATGGTTTTGATATGCATATCCTAACAATTGACCTCATATCAGCTGAGTTCAACTATAGTTTTTTGGAGACTAGAAACTGCGCCCTTTCTTTCTAGACTATAACTCCTTTTTGACAAAAGCTTCTTTAACATGATATGGGACAATGATTCATAGATCAAGAGTGATCCTTTAAAAGAAGTCTATTTGTCCAGAGTGTAAAGGTAATAAATGATAGGGGTAGATAGATGAACCTGTGATAATAATAATAATAATATGTTAAATAATCTTCATCAAAAAATAAAATAAAATTATATATTAAAGAATTGGAGCTCCTCATTAAGACAATGAAAGGTGATGTTGCTTATTTTGAAGATATTCAGTTTGTCTCCGCTGGCCACATTTCATATTAGTGGTTACTTCTTTTTTAATAATTCTAGCAGGGTTTCTGCATTCAACGGTTACCAAGTGATCTCCTCTTTATTTATATTTTGATCTGCTGGTGTGATTAACCTCGAACTATCTATTCCATTCCTTTCACTTTATGTTGTGAAAATGAATTGATTAGCAAATAAATTAGGGAAGATATAGTTACTTTACCTTCTTACTTCTTTTGATGGGCCTTGCAACACTTTTTGTTAATCAAATGAGTTGTTTTTGCTATTTAATACATCAAATGAGTTTTTTTGCTAATCAACACTTTAGCAAATAAAATAACTCATTTGATGCAGAATGCTTTTATTGGCTTGACATGAGTTTAAATGGAATAACATGGTCAATGAGGATTCATATTGTTAGCCACTACTTGTTTGGGACTGAGGTGTAGTGGTAGTTGTTGTATTAGATGCAGAATGCTTTAGAAAGTTCTGGAGCTGTTCTGTTGTAGTTTTAAAATGTTTATGTAAGTTCCTGCATAGCTTGCAATGCTAACGTTGTTCATTGCGTAGGCTGCAAGAAAAGAAGATTATCAAGCTGAAGTCCCCAAATTTCCATGTGTCAAGGACACGGCTGATTATGTACAATATTCCCAAGTCAATGACTGAAAAACAGCTGAAGACACTTTGCATTGATGCAGTTACTTCTCGTGCTACTAAGCAAAAGCCTGTTATCCGGCAGGTGAGCTTTCTTTTGAAGTTTAGCCTTAGCAGTTTTGCTATATTATTCTTGCAACTTCATTATACTTCCCTGTGTTGCAGATAAAGTTTTTGAAGGAGGTCAAAAAAGGACAAGCAGTGGCAAAGAATCATTCTCGTGGAGTAGCTTTTCTTGAGTTCTCAGAACATGAACATGCACTTGTGGCTTTGAGAGTTCTTAACAACAATCCTGGTATGTGCCTTTAGTTTGTTAGATAATGCATACCTATTTCTGGCGACTTTTAGCATTTTAGGTTTCTGGTTTATCTGAGCACTTATCTATTTGTAGAGACTTTTGGTCCCGAGCATCGACCAATAGTGGAGTTTGCTCTTGATAATATCCAAACAATGAAGCTTCGTCAGAAATTTCAGCAGCAAGGTTTTAACAGGAACAAAGAAGATTTGCAGAAGAATGACAATGCAAATGAACGGCCCCGCAATAAACAGTCAAGAAAACGAAAGGCAACAGGAGAAGATGAAGCAAATAACAAGCGTGTCAGAGGTGCCACTTCGAGGGAAGGCAATGTGTCGTCAGTTTCAGATAGTAAAGATGGAGATCAACCGAAAAACAAAGGTGTTAAAGGAGCCACCTTCTCTGCAGAAGAAAGAGATGAGAAGAACAAGAAGGAGGAAGGTAAAAAGCTAGGAGGTGCAAAACAGAAACTAAAAGATAATCAAGAAGGAAAAAGGCATGGTGGCTTTGGTAGTGAAAAATCAGGTAATGCTACTCCCAAGGTTGGACATAAAGAAGATGTTGCAGCAAGAGCAACAAAGAGGAAATTTGAAGATAAAACTAACCAACAAAAACAAAGCATCAGTTTACAGAACAGGAAAAAGGATAAAAAGAAGAAAGACGCAGTTGGACGAGATGGAGTAGACAAGCTAGATATGCTTATTGAACAATATACATCCAAATTCACTCGCAACAGTTCTAATCAAACTGATAGTAACCAGCAGCGCTCTAAGCAGCTTAAGAGATGGTTCCAATCCTAAACCATTCACAGGTTTCGTGTAGCTTAATTTTATGGTGATATTAAGAAGAGGTGAGAGTCATCGTTTGTGGTTTGTTTTTTTTGTTGTATTTTCCCCGTAAAATATCGCATAACAATTTTAGTTTTAAAATATGGGATTACAATTTTGGTCAAAGATTTTCTTCCTTTTTTGCAGTTGTGTTCTGTTCTCTTCCTAGCCCCTAAGACCAGGGACTTGCAGGATTTGAGACGAAGGGTTTGAAAATATGCAAAAATGTCCCAGTCGAGAGTTAGAACCTATTCCTTATATCATTTTTTGAACTACCTGTACTGCTATGTTGATAATTTTCTGGCATTAAGGAGCTGATATCAACGTGTAATTTTCTTGCATTTAGGAGCTGATAATGTAGATGTGATATATTATGATCGAGCGCATGATAGATCGCTTGCATGCGGTCATAATAATGGCTACACAAATATCGTTGATAAGAAAACATCATATTCACTGCTCGAATGGTGACAGTTTGCTTATCCAATTTTCTCTTTGTTTTTGGTTTCGACAACTTATCCATGAATTAATTGAAACTTGTAAAGATAATCAAGGCACGTCAATAACTCTTATCCAAAACGTTTTTAAGTTCAAATTACTTGTCATCTTTGTCTGTCTTTTGCCCCTTTTGATTGACGTTGTATTATTTGATCATATTTATGATGATGTTGATAACAACATTTTATATGTCCTTTAAATCCCTTTGAAAATATATTATAATATTATTTTTTTTTCCCTCCACATAATCCTCATCCACCTTTTCCAACTGAAAGCAATAAATTCTCACAAAAAAAAAAAAAAAAATTAAGAAAAAGAAAAATGAAGATAGTTCACTACGGCACTCTATAGCTTTTTTGTTTTTCTAAGATACTTATTCACGATAATCATGATTGATGCGTTATAAGGAGGATAATAAGAGTGGGCTAGGCTTAAGGGGGTGGGCTATCTTGTTAGATCTCATCTCACTCTGTTTTATATGATTTTTGTTCACTTACAATCTGTCCTGTCTGTTCAATTAATTATATTAAAGTTTTATAAGAAAAACAACTTTTAAAAAAGAAAAAGATTTCTTCTGCCTGTTTGCATCTAATCATGTTATGTTAAATCTTCTTCTAATTTTTTTTTTCATGTATGTACTTATTTATTTTTCTCATAGAATTTAACTAACATTTGACTATCTATTTCAAAATTTTATTTTTAAATATCTATTTGACCTTGAAATTCAATTAAATTTTCAAATTATTAATTTTAACTTCAAATCTATGATCAGACAAGAGGGTAGTGCTCGGACCACCATAAAGATTCCTACAAACCAGCCCCATCTCTGCCCCATTGCCACTGGCATATAATTCAACAATTCAAGAAAAATATGTCACTTCATGTTATTTACCAAAAAATAGGAATTGACTATGATGTTCATATATGATAAGGATTGATCCTAATGTCCAGCTCATTATACTATTTTAAGTAAATAAATATAAGATTTATTGAGTCATGGTGTTAAATTTTGTTACACTTTCAATTCAACTTGATCAATTTTAAGCGGTTGAACATCTTCAAGTCACCAATTCATGCTTAACATAGATATTTTTTTTTCTATGGCTAGCTAACTTTTAATTAGGAAACGCAATTATTGGATTTTGTTATACAATTTAGTGATTAAAACTGACAAGCTTAATGAAGATGTCAATTACTCCTTACTTTCTTGTTTCTCACTATGATTTGGTGTTTCATATCTGTTTTGAGGTTAAATTAATTTAGATTTGTATGATGGAAGTTTCACTTTAAAGATAAAACATCTTTATCTCTACTAAAAATAACTTCATATCGAGAACTCAAATTTAAATTTTTTAATTAAAAATAAAAAAATATTTATCACTCCACCAGATACATGTGAAAGATGTCAAAGCAGTTGAGTGTACGCAAATGGAATAAAGCAAACGAAGAGAAACACTTCAAACATTTTGCAACTGCCCCCACACATTATTTTACTAATAGTCACATGCAATAATATAAACGCTATTTCACGGAGCTGCCAAGTTGCAAAAGCAAACCGACAATGATACCATATAATTTAGTACTATCTTTTTTCTTTATTGGAGTACAAATTTTCACATTATTTACTAATGCGTGTAAAAAACATTAAACTAAACAATTCGAGGTTATGAGTCCATACTCGTAAATTGTAATGTCTGAAAACATTAAGCTGTTGAATTGGGACATATTAGAGAGTCATATAATAGTGCAACAAAGCTCTCGTTCCGTTTAGTATTGACTTGATACACCTATCTACCCGATAATAGTACAACTCTCAAGTTGTTTGTTTGTTTGTGAATTGTGACTTAGTGAATACTATTTTTTTTCCTCAACAGATCTGATCAGTAAATGTGGGCATTGTGAAACTGTAAATGAGGACAAAAAAAATGTGGAAGGCTTGTGAACATGTAACATGGGAAGTGGAAAAGTGGGTCATGTTTAATTCCTTTAGCCAAAGTTTTCAAAAAAGTAGTAACTCTTCTTCCATTCATATGAAGACAACACACATTATATGGGAAGCATCCTATGTCCACCCCACTTATGGGCTATTCTACTTTCCTCATGACCCCTCTTATATTTCTTTATTCTTAAGTTATGTTATCGTTTTTTGTCTGTCATCTTACATTGTTACAACTAACCCTTGAATATTAGGATTATGACATTTAATTAAGTGTAGCAGCAATCACAGTAATCTTAATTTTGTATTCTGTTGACCTTCACCTGCTACTACTCTATAATGTTTCTTCGGTTTTTAGACATTGACCGTGTATGTTTGCAAGCGTAACTAGTGTCGATTTATTATCACAATTTTGCTGATATACGAAAAAAAGGCTGAAGGTGTGAGATATTAACGCCTATTGTACATATATAGGACAATAATATGTTACTTCAAAGATTGTCACGTTTCAGCTTTGTCGAAATCTTTTACTATATATAATAATAATAATAATAATAATAATAATAATAATAATAATAATAATAATAATAATAATAATAATAATAATAATAAGTGAAATGAAAATATTAGGTATAAATATAATTTTAAAAAAATGGCATTACTTATTATTATTATGATTTATGTCACGTACGTACTGTCACAGCTGATTGCTCTCAACCAAAAGTATTTAAGATGACAGTGTGCATTCATAATTATTGCAAAGAATAAACAACTGAAATTTACTGTATATATACGTTATAAAGTGTTAGTTTGACGCTGAGTAAGATTTATTGTATGAGGTAATTATTTGACGATTTGACACGACCTATTCATACTTTTAACGCCTAATAAGATATTTTTTTCGCCTTTACCTTACATGAGATACTGTTTGTGTTATAAGAAAAAAATAGCGGAGAAATTAAAGTTTTGATGCATGAAAGATTACTATCTTTCAAGAGTTGTTGTCGGTATATTCTTCAGGGATGACAATCAGTTCTTTATCAGAATACAACAAAGTCAGAAACATATATGCAATTGAATACACTGCTTCTGAAAATGCTTCGTATTTATATAACTTAAAAGATGAACAGACAAACTTTTTGTTCCCTTTCTGAACAGACAACATACAATTTTTTTTGTTTAATTTAAAATTTAAATATTAAATTCAAATTTTAAATAAACAATTTGTTCAAATTAAATTACGATAAAATAAATCTTCAAGTCCAAGTCATTTAGATATATATATATATTAGACTTATTCAACTAAATAGATTAAATGAGCTAGGCCTTAAAAGGACCTAAAATATGACCTCTCCCATATTAAACTTTCGCTTTATATTACAACTATCTCAACAGTTTGATTTGATACAAAGTTTTTTTTAAAAACTTTTATAAGGTCACTTAACTATGTAAACATTAATTTATCTCCTTTATACAAGGTCACCCGTTATGGTGATAATAATTGCTTCCAGGGACATTTTTTTACAAATAAATTGTCTAACAAGAGCATTAATCATTTTTATGTCTTTATAATTAACCAATAATTCAGTTTACTTAAAATATGAAATTTGGTGAATCACACCAGGAAGGATTGATCCAAACCTGAAATTAAGTAATATGTAAATTGTAATGTGCTTAACTTGACAGTTCAGTTACTGATCATTCCAAATGAAGCTTTCAACTACTTAATTAACAAACCTAAATCACAAGCAATCTAACAAAACACCAGTTCAGAAAAAAACTTACTCACACTCGACATTTATATCAGCTTAACTTATAATATACAAAATCCTCTTTACACAACATATTATATTTGTTACTCCTACCACTTAATCATAGTTGATTTAATACATATTTTTATATTAATTCCATAACTAACTCTAATAAATTAATATAATTTGACGTAAGTAAGAGCGTGAAAATAAATTTAAATTTTGCGTTGTAGGATTGTGTCATATTATATGTACCAAATTTATACGCGGTGACACTGGCAAAATTATATCTCAGTGCCTGAAATGCCCTCGTCATAAAACATTGCCAAAATTCTCAATAATTTGAATGAGGTCAAAAGTTTCTTCTTTGTTAGAATAAATTAAATATGTACAGAGAAAAGTACATTTACATATATTGCGTCTTTTATAATCTTTCAGTTCCAATTCTCTTTATGTTGCCATCATAAATTAAATAACTAGATAGAGGTATCTTTAATTTAATGTTTGGTGGACCAAAAGAGTAAATGCAATAATTTCAATTCCGTCTTTTTTGTTGAAAAATGGGAAGAAAAATTATATTATTACAAGTGAAATTAAAACTTAGACAAAGCCTTTTCAATTACTCGATTTTTTTTGTTATAGATATGTGCATATATGTGAAAAACTTTTAAAAAATTACCACGGTATATATTAAGTTTTAAACTCATACTCTTAATGAACTTAAAATAATTTTGAATTTATTAAGTTTAAAGCATGAATTTACCTGTTATAAATGATATGGAATAGCACCGAGTCCCCTCCTAAATTTTGATAAGGAGTTTTTGAGCTATTTTTCCGCAGGACCTCCTCTACAGTATCATCACCACAATAGAGTTTAACCATCAAGTTGGGGATGGATTGGTGTAGTTCCTCTACGCCTAGGACACCAGAATATCGAACCATGAACAAAGAAATGCATGAGAGAAAAGCATATTGGTTAGTGATTGTGATGCCCCAATAATTCTTGACCGGAGGGGACACCAAAGGCCTCTCAGAAAATATAATATTCCATTCGTCCCATTTTATGTGAGGTAGTTTGACTCGGCATAAAGTTTAAGAAAGAAATGAAGACTTTTAAAACTCGTGGTCTAAAATGAATAATAAAAATTTATTGACTATAAATCATTTCAATAAGGGTAAAATAGACATTTTAAAATTAAATAATTACTTAATATAGAAATGTGTCATTCTCTTTTAGACGGACTAAAAGAAAAAATAAATCATATAAATTGGAACAGAGAAAGTATAATTTAAATTAATGGGATCAATGTTTTAAATTCCATTAAAAAAAGTAACTCCATCATGAAGTTCCCACTTAATTTTCAATTTACAGCAGTACACTTGAGGGACCTTAGTTTATTAGCTAAGACATATATTAATATATATTTAGTGTAATTATATAAGTAAAGTTCGATTAAAGTAAATTGTAGGCATAGTTTATTCTTAATTTTATAAAAATAAAAAGACTATTTTCAATAATTCCTCGTTTCTAATAAAAAGTAATCAAAACATCATAGGAACATAAAAGAAGACGTGACCTTGTTTCTCCTGCCTAAAATTTACTGAACCGTTTAATTTCAAATTTTCAAATTGATAAAGTTTAGGTTAGTCACAAGACTATGACTAAAAAATCTAGAAATTTTGTGGGAGAGAGAAAAGACATAATTTCTTGAAGAACCAAAAGCGAGAGGTCGGCGGTGTCTCTATCTATAAAGATTAAGACTTTGGAGTGGCATTTGCTGCAAAATACAATAAAAAAAACTCATAAAATTCATTTGATATTTATGACCATTGAGTATTGTTAAATGCAGAGTAACAAAATCCAAAATACTGTTACATTTTTTCTTTCTCAGTGTGTGATTATCTGTCACAGACATTCTTAGCCTTTTGTGAATTCTCGTCAGTGTCCTTTTTTGTTTGCACTTTTGCAGGCCTTCTCTCTTTCTCCTTTATTCACATTTTCTCATTTCCCACTTTGCTTTCTCCACCATTGTTGTGAGATAAGCATTTGGCATATTCTTTTTCCAAGTAAAATCAAAATGGTCATCAATACCAAATGGTTCTTGATATTTTTTGTGTTGATTTTTGGGTCCAAGATTTGTTATTGTAGTGTTACTTATGATAAGAAGTCTCTCATTATCAATGGACAAAGAAAAATTCTGTTTTCTGGTTCTGTTCATTACCCAAGAAGCACCCCTGATGTATGGCATTTTTTTTTTTTTTTCCGCTCTTTTTTCAAATTTTTTTTGTGGTTCTTGGTTTAACAATGGACAAAATGCAGATGTGGGAGGGGATTATACAGAAGGCTAAAGATGGAGGATTGGATGTTATAGAAACCTATGTGTTTTGGAATCTTCATGAACCTTCACCTGGCAATGTACTTTACTCTTTCTTCTTGTTTAAATTGTTCATTGTGAATATTTTTTCTGTTAAATCTTGATTTTTTTTTAATCACATATAGTAGTAGTTTCTTTTTCTGAGAAGCATTGGTGAAAATGCTATATTAATGTTTAATTTTTGTGGGTTTATAGTACAACTTTGAGGGGCGTAATGATTTAGTTCGATTCATAAAGCTGATTCAGAAGGCAGGGCTTTATATGCATCTTCGAATTGGGCCTTATATTTGTGGAGAGTGGAATTTTGGGTAAGTTTGATTTTTGTTATCAAATTACTACTCCTATGAACTTTGATTTATGATTGCGTTTACATTCTGATGCCAAATGCCTGTATAATTTTTCTTTTTTTTTTCTTCCTAATTTCAGGGGTTTTCCTGTATGGTTGAAGTATGTTCCTGGAATCAGCTTTAGAACCGATAATGAACCTTTCAAGGTCATTCTCTATCTCTCTCTCACACACACACAGAGGCACACCCTTCAGAAGGGGATTGCATTTATGGCAATGGTTCGACCAGAAAAGTTTATTTATGTCTTCATAAATGTTGTGTTTTTGCTTTGGTCTATCGGAAACAACATCTCTACTTGACAAGGCAGGGGTAAGGTATGCATGTACTCTACCATCCCAAGACCCCACGAGTGGGATTACAGTGGATATGTTGTTGTTGTTGGTTCAAGTGGAAAAGTAGTATGCTTGGAACATCCTAATGTGTAGTAGAATTTTGGTTAAAGAAAAAGTATAACATTTTGTCTCTCTAATTTCACAATGCAGGGGTAAGGCTGCATATACACTACCCTCCTCAGACCCCGCTTGTTATGAAATTGTTGTTGTTGTTTATCTTGGAAGCTAAATCACAGTGGACTGTAATTTCTGTCTTGTAGAGGGAAATGCAAAGATTCACCACGAAAATTGTCCAAATGATGAAGAATGAGAAGCTATTTCAGACCCAAGGTGGTCCTATCATTCTGTCTCAGGTATGGTTTTCTACTATTTCACTCATGATAGAAGCCACTTATTGAGGCATCTGGTGTGTACTTAAAGCAATTTAATGACATGTGAGGAAACTCATAGATTGGATCATCTGTTTTCTTTCCTCATCCCATGTGCATTATGATGCTTTGCAATGATGAAGCATCATAGATACTTATGTTTAGAAGTGTTGATGCAGATTGAGAACGAGTATGGGTTAGAAATAAAACAATATGGTGCTCCAGGTCATGCGTACATGACTTGGGCGGCTAAAATGGCTGTTGAAATGGGTACTGGGGTCCCATGGGTCATGTGCAAGGAGGATGATGCCCCTGATCCAGTGGTAAGATGTTTTTTTGCACTATACAAGATTGTCTTGGCTTCATTCGTTAAGTAAACTGAGTGCAACACTCAATTCTTTTGGTTCCTTATTTCAACTTGTTGTTTCGATTTGTCCCTCATATTACCAGATTAGAAAATATTCTTATAGAAAGTAAATTATATAGGAAAGCTGATTGTGAGTGCTTGGGATTACCTAATATTATGCTAAATTTAAATCTTCATTTTGGCGACAGATAAACACCTGCAATGGTTTTTATTGTGATTATTTTTCCCCTAACAAACCTAACAAGCCAACGATATGGACAGAGGCATGGAGTGGCTGGTAAATTCAATATACTTTGGCATTTGCAGTGTGATTAATACTTTTCCATGTTGGGATGATTTTACTTAAGTTTCTTCATGTGTAAAGGTTTGATGATTTTGGCGGTCCAGTTCATCATCGACCAGTTGAAGATTTGGCCTTTGCAGTTGCTCGGTTCATTCAAAAAGGTGGTTCTTTGGTGAATTATTATATGGTAGGTGGATTTCCTCCAGCTTTTGAAATCTTGTTACTGCAGCTCCTGTATATGTAATTTAACTAATAACTAGTTCTCTGAAGTTCTATATCAATTGATGATATGCCTGTTGTTTAAAAGTGCATGTCTATTATGTTGATGCATGAAATTTATAATGCAAAATTACCCGTGCTTCGGAAAATAATCTTCTATAGTTATCTGAATTTTCATCTTGATCCATCACCAAGTCTAACCTGTTAAATTCAGTGGCTTTTATGTACTTATAAGAAAATGTAAGAAAATGATATCAAGAGTTCTACACCAGTCATTTCTTAAAAAATAATTGATATAAATAGTTTTACTTATAAAAAATCAAGAGATTTACTGGCGCTATGGAATCAATAATGCGTGCAACTTGTGATGATACTTTTTACCTTAACCGATGTTTCTTTTTTCTCTTTGAACAGTATCATGGGGGAACCAACTTTGGAAGAACAGCTGGAGGGCCTTTTATCACTACCAGCTATGACTATGATGCTCCTATTGATGAATATGGTCAGAGACTGAGCTAGTACCATTTAGATGCACAACTTCACATGTAGTTCAACTTTCCTCGTATATACTAACTAGTTCTCCGTGCTTATTTTATAGGCTTGATTAGGCAGCCAAAGTATGACCATTTGAAGGAGCTTCATAAGGCTGTCAAGTTATGTGAACCAGCATTGATTTCTGCTGATCCTACCGTTACTGTCTTAGGGAACTATGAACAGGTGCCTTTCTTATCTCTTTTCTCTTTCTGTTGACTCTTTTCATCAGATTTTTGGGGGTAGGGGTGTTACTACGAGTAGACAGGGATGCCAGTAGATGCGGAGTACCACAGCACCCACCACTACTGCTTTGAGGAAGCAGGTGCAAATTAAAAAGAAATATTGGTTTCTTAAGTACTTCAACTATGAGCGGGTGCAGGCTCACTCGCTATACCATACTTGCATCCGGCCTGACACAGAGGATGAGTATGCAAATCAATGTTTAAATTTCTAATGACTATAGATGATCAATAATTCTTTGTTCTTTCTTTTTATTACATTGACACATTCTTTTACATATCCGATTCATATATGTTTGGCCTTTTAAAATTCTGACATCTTCTCCATTTTGCAGGCACATGTATTTTCTTCTGGCTCTGGACATTGTGCTGCTTTTCTTGCAAATTACCATTTGAGTTCAACTGCCAGGGTGACATTTAGGCACCAACATTACGATCTGCCACCTTGGTCAATAAGCATTCTTCCAGACTGTAAAAATGTTGTATATAATACTGCCAGGGTATGTATTTATTACAATGGTTACTTACTCCTGTGGTATATCCTCTTCTCTTATTCATTGGTGCTGAAGAGTCATTCACAAATAAATATTTCCCTGTTGCTAACGTTAGGTTGTAATCATTCTCAATATACCATCTACTCCCTACTTCGTAAGAAAATAATACTTCATAATAGTTGACAATATTGTGTCTACTAAACAACTCTTGACTTTTTATTCCCATTAACTTGATCTACAAAGATGAGAATTCAAGCTAAGATACATAGGAAGTAATCAGTTGCCAACTTGCAGTCTATTTACTGGAAAATGGTTGTGATGAAATCTTTTGCTCTTCAAATCAGGTTGGAGTTAAGACATCCACTGCACAAATGCTGCCCACAAACGTACAACTGCGCACTTGGGAAACATTTAGCGAGGATGTATCCACCATTGATGTGGATTCAAAGCTCACTGTTGTTGGTCTCTTGGAGCAATTAAATGTTACCAGGGATATGAGTGACTACCTTTGGTACACCACTAGGTATGAAAGAAAATATTTTATATGCCTGCTGACAAACGTGTATATCTGTCTGATCATGTCATTGAACTTTTCAGTGTTGAGATAAATTCAGCTGAATCATTTCTACATCGAGGGCAACATCTGACTCTTACTGTGCAGTCAGCAGGCCATGCCTTACATGTGTATATTAATGGACGGCTTTCAGGTGCAAATGCTCTCCTTTAGTTGACTCATGGTAACATTTTAGTGTTGAGAAACATCAAATGTTGGATTCTTTTTAAGAGTTCCCGGCTCCAATTACAGGTTCAGTTTATGGAAACCGAGAAAACCGAAGAGTTACATTTACAGGAGGTGTTAACCTGCATGCTGGAATAAACAGAATTTCCCTACTCAGTGTAGCTGTTGGATTGCCGGTTAGTCTCTTTTTAAGATTCACACTCAAGATATCAAGGATTCTCAATAAATGACATGTGGGGGGAACAAATGACAGATTTTTATTTTGGAATAAACCTTAGTAGCAACATCTAAGTTTTACAACTTGAGTTTGGGCATGGATGGTGGGGAGATATTTCTGAGTTTGTGGTTCTCATAAATCACTCGTCACTTTCTTGCTTCCCAAAATTGGTTTTTCACCTTTGTGTCTTGGTTTGTTGTAATTGAAGAACAACGGAGCACATTATGAGACATGGAGCGCAGGAGTCCTTGGGCCAGTCATTCTTCATGGGCTAGACAAGGGTCAAAGGGACTTATCATGGCAGAAATGGTCATATCAGGTGAATATCCTAATTTCTTATTCATGCTTTGGCCTCTTAAATGTCCTTACCACAACTCTGTTTTTGCGCAGGTGGGGTTGAGAGGCGAGACCATGAACTTGGCTTCAAATGCAATTTCTGCTGCTGAATGGGTAGGAGGCTCTTTGATAGCAAGGCAGCGACAACCTCTTACGTGGTACAAGGTATATATGTTTGCTTTTGTCTATATGGAGGACAGGACAGAAGAATTTCCAAATTGAATTTCTCTACAGACGATTAGTAAACAAGGAAAAATGTAATACAAAGAACCCTTAAAAAATGTACTCACTGTTGGAAATCACTTGTATACTATTTGCTGTAACTTTTGAAACATCAGAACTGATCACACTTCCTGATATTAAGATGTTTGAAGATAAGATTAATATTGTCGTATAGAGCTGTAATAATGAGAAATGAAAAGGTGGAACCTTTATCTTGACCATGAATACTGAGATTCTTCATGAAACTTTCAGGTATATTTCAATGCACCAGGAGGAAGTGATCCATTAGCACTAGACATGGGTAGTATGGGAAAAGGTCAAGTATGGATCAATGGACAGATCATTGGAAGATACTGGACCGCTTATGCCACTGGTAACTGCAGTCCTTGTACTTATGCAGCTACATACCGACAAGGAAAGTGCCAATCTGGTTGTGGCCAGCCAACTCAAAGATGGTATGCAGATAACATTAGTATTTTACTTGATAAATGAGAAGATTAAAATGGTTGCTAACTTTTTAACATATTGGTTTCTTTTAGGTACCACGTTCCTCGATCTTGGTTAAAGCCAACTGGGAACTTGCTGGTAGTTTTTGAGGAGATAGGTGGGGATGCATCAAAGATTTCTCTTGTCAAAAGGTCAATTACATACGTATAGATATGATATTATTTAGGTACCACTAATTAGAAAGTAAAGTTTGGTCTCATAGAACGAAAAAGTTCTATGAAAAAACTCCAATTCTAGTTTTTTCAGCAATAAATAGCTTATTTGCTGTGCAAAATCATCTTTGTTCAAAATATGGTTGCAGTGCCACTGCTTGTCTTCCTCATCAGTGTATATAATTTACAAGTTATTGTTGGAAAAAAGAATTCTGATCGAATTTTCATTTTTCAATTGCTTTAGATTCTTATTCTTTTGTACTTCCCAGGTCCCTGCAATCTAAACCATTAGATTTGTGTTACAAAAACGTGCAAGTAAATTGCATCTCCTTGGCAAAGTAAATTTTAGTATCAAATAGATTTAATACCTCAAAATCCTCCTATGTGAAGGGGAGATATGCATAAATTTTCATAAGGTGCGACATGGCTTATCCAAATTTTCTCCTCAATCCCTATAGAGAAATGCATTTTTTCTTTTTCTTTTTTTGATGAATTAGATATCTTATGTTTCTTGAGAAATACTTACCAGCAGAACCAGTTCATGGGATGACAGAAGAAGCCTATACTAAAGTTATACTAGGAAATCAGTGCAGATATGCTTGGTTGATTGTTGATGGAACTACAAGAGGCACGCATCCACGTTATTGAGAGACACCGGCACTTGCCAAGGCCCTTCCCTGATGATATTTTTAGTGTGTGTGTGACTCTGTATACACGAATATAACTACATAATCTTTATAAAAAATCTGTTAATATTCTTCGTGGTTGAAACCATCCGCAAGAGAGAATAATGACTGACGTCTGAATTCAGGTAAGTAAATTGTCTAGTTCAGATCGCATCAGTTCCTTGATCACTCCCAGCTACTTTGGAAGTTCCCCGCCTTGAAGAACATTCGTTCACCAAGAAGCAAAGAGCAAGGTGCAAACATTTATTGTACTGAAAATTTATTTCACAAAGAACTCCATCCAGGCTCCTTAGCTATCCCAGTTCCTCGCATTGAACCTCTTATTTTCAATACTTCATCCCATTGGCCCAAACTAGCCCAGATATTTGACAATGAGACATATGCACCAACTTCGCTCGGTTCCAACTCTATGATCTTTTTCGCTACCAGCTTTCCTAGCTCAACTTCATCGTGCAATTTACAAGCAGCAAGTAATGTTCCCCAGATCAAAGCATCAGGTTTTATAGGCATATCACCAATGAACCTCTCAGCCTCAGTTAATCTACCAGAGCGACTGAGAAGATCTACCATACAGGCATAATGACGATAACCAGGTTCAATTCCGTAGTCTTTCATCATTGAATTTAGAAAGAAATACCCTTCTTCAACCAGACCAGCATGGCTACAAGCAGAAAGAACACCAACAAAAGTTACTGAATCAGGCTGGATTCCTGAATTCCTCATTAACTCATAAACTTGCAAAGCATCACCCCCTTTTCCATTTTGAGCATAGCTTACAATCATAGCAGTCCAGCTAACCAAATCAGGTGTCAAAATTTCTTTGAATGCTTTGCAGCAATCATCAATACTTCCACATTTTGAATACATCGTAACTACTGAACTTCCTGTCGATGCTTCTGATTGTGATCCCATTTTTATACAATGTGCATGCACTTGGATACCAATGCGAGATCTGTTAGAAAGAGCAATAACCCCAAGAACAGAAGAAATTGTGAAGGAACTACTATCTAAATCATTCATCAGCATTTGCTTGAACAGCTGAAGCGTGTCTTCCACATGACCCCTTTGAGCATACCCAGTTATCATGGAAGAACATGAAAACTTATCTTTAAGGGGTATCATATCAAAGAAACTTCTTGCCGAAACTAGATCACCACACTTTGTATACATATTCACAATGGCACCATTGGCAATTTGAAGATCACCAACACCCTGTCGAAGAATGAAGCCATGAATTTCTTTGCCAGACTTCAAGGTCTGAAGAGAACTACATGCATTAAGGATAGCAGTTAGTGTCATTTCGTCAGGAACAATTTCCTCTACAGGCATCTCTCTGAAAAGTTCAATGGCTCTATCTGAAAAACCGTGTTCTACAAAACCAGCAATCATTGAGGCCCATGAGACATTATCCTTATCCTCAATCAGCTCAAATATAATATATGATTCCTCTATACTACCACATTTTGAGTACATCGTGAACAGAGAGCTGCTCACATTAACATTAGAGATTAACCCCGATTTAAGGGTGTAGCTATGTATCTGTCTACCCAAGTCTAGACAGTCTACAACTCCCAAGACACTAGAACAACAGAACTTATCAGGTTTCAAGTCCTCTTGGAATATTCTCCGAAATAGATGAATTGACTTGTCAGAATCACCATTCTGGGCAAGAACAGATATCATGTTAGACCACAAACTTAAGTGCTCCCGATTTTCAGCCTCTGCAAAGACTAGTTCAGATAAGGCAACATCTCCTATCTTCGAGTACATATTGATAAAAGACGTTTGCACAACTGAATCCTGATAAAATCCAGTCTTATAGATCCAAGAATGGATTTGGATTGCTTCTTTTGCCATAGTAGGATTAGCACAGGCAGTAAGCACACAAGTGACAGTGTAGTTGTTTATCTCTATCCCTTTATTCCTCATTTCTCCAAAAATTTTAACAGCAGAAATAGGATCGCCATTCTGCACAAAACCATTTAGCATGGCAGTCCAAGAAACAACATTGCTGACTGGCATCTGCATGAGTTCCCTAAATGCTTCATCCATAAACCCACATTTTGCATACAAATCAACAATAGAAGTCCCCACAAAAACATCACTTTCCAGACCACATTTTATTGCCGCTCCATGAACCATTTTGCCAAATTGAAGTTCCAACAATGAAACACAAGCATTCAGTACACTTGGAATAGTAAATTCATTAGGCTTTAAGAACTCACCCCACATTAGTCTAAAAATATCCAAAGCAACCCAATACTCCCTAGTTTTTACCGCCCCTGATATAATAGCATTCCAGCAGACCACATTATCACACAAATAATCATAAAACACCCTTAAAGCATCACGAAACCTACAACTTCTTGAAAACAATTCTATCATCCCACATCTTACATATCCATCCGAAAAAAACCCATTTTTCATCACAAGCCCATAAACCTGCTCACCCCACAATGTAGATGTTAAAGCACCACAGGCAGAAAGAACACTACCATAAGTATACATATTCATGTCAAACCCCAACATGTGCATCCTACAAAATAGCCTCCAAGAATCTTGGTACATTAATTCTTTATTTGAATTAGAAATCATCAGATT
Organism: Solanum pinnatisectum; assembly: GCA_035578085.1. NCBI lineage: Eukaryota > Viridiplantae > Streptophyta > Magnoliopsida > Solanales > Solanaceae > Solanum > Solanum pinnatisectum. The sequence goes on from CM069076.1 coordinate 66,955,339, forward strand.
CCATGAAACAGAATTTGGGTTAGGCATTTCTTCAAGCACCTTGGCTGCATTGTCCATTCTTGAATATTCACCATAATTATAAAGCACAGAATTTGCAGCATGTGTATTGCCTTCAAGATTCTGAGTCTTTATGAGATGGGCATGGGAAATTTCTGGTTTTGAGTGAGTAATATTTCTCGATTTGGTGAGAAACTGAATAGGGCGCTGGTCTGGGAAACTAGATGTGCTACCTGCAAAGGCAATGGAGGAGATCACTTTGCGTCCAAAAGGTGAGAGTTTGTGCTCCAGTTGCTGGTAACTGATAGAGTTCATTAGTGAACTTCGATCATGGGAAGAAATATGCAGAGAGTTCACGGGTGGCCTGTGAAGGATATAAATTGAATTGAGAAATGCAAAAATGTCAAGTGTCCGAAAATAAGTGTCATTTGGCAAAATTAGTAGATTAAAGGAATCAACTGGTTTACTAAACTAGTATTCAGGAAAATGTTTTCTGACAAAAATATTTTACAGTATTATATAGTGTTCGATAGATAAATAAAAAAATATTATTTCAATAACACTTACTATATGTTATCTAGCAAAATATAACTGAGGCTGGTAGGAACGGGGAGAGGTGATTTGAGGGTGGCGGGGATGATGTTGGAATTGGTTTGTTGGGAAGGAAACTTAAAATGTCACTTATGTATACATCTAGTTTTCCGTTATTTTTAGGACCTTATATTTTTCAAATATAAGAATTGGAAAATATTTTTCACCCTACCAAACACACAATATACTATTATTAAAAGTAAAAAATATAATTATATAGTTAAAAATTTATATATATTTTTATCTTGAATTCTTAAGGTCATACATATTTTGGGATAGTTTTCTTTGCTACAGGTAATAACAAAATCAGACAAATAAAATGAAATCGGAGGAGTATATTTTTTTTGGCGAAACTTTAGTATTATCTAAATAAATCAAAATAAAATCATAGAATCAAGTTCTTGGGTTTTTTTTTTTAATTAAAAAGTGGAAAATAGTCTTTCTCCTGAAACTTGATTAAAAAAATCTAATAAGAAAAAAGAGGAGCCCTGGTGACACACCCTGGCTTGGCTGGATTCATATATCTCTCTCCTGTTTGTCTTCCTGCACAGTTCACACAGTTTGCAGTTTCAGGCGCATGACTTTTGTAGTGTTACACACTCCTCCTTCAGTCCATGGCTAAAACTCGTACAAATCGTCGAACCCTAGATTCTTACACAGTTAAATCCATCAACAAGACCGTTCGAGGTAAGTTCTATTTCATAACCTTCTCTCAATTTTCCAGAAAAAAACTATTTTTCGCCGGAAAATCTAACTTGCGCTACCTGGAAACGTTCTTCAGCCGGCGACTGCGTGTTGATGCGAGCGTCGGAGTCGTCAAAGCCGTCATACGTTGCTCGAGTTGAGAAGATTGAGTCCGACAACAGAGGTGGCAACGTCAGGGTTCACGTCCGGTGGTACTACCGTCCGGAGGAGTCGATCGGCGGCCGACGTCAGTTTCACGGCTCCAAGGAACTTTTTATGTCCGATCACCGCGATATACAAAGTGCCGATACAATTGAAGGCAAGTGTACGGTCCACACATTCAAGAGCTACACCAAACTCGACGCCGTTGGAAACGAAGATTTCTTTTGCCGATTTGACTACAATTCTTCTACCGGAGCGTTCAATCCTGACAGAGTTGCAGTGTATGTACAAAGTTTGATAAAAATTGTGGCTTTTCTCCTTACAATCTCTATTTAATTAGTACATTTTTAAAAAAAGTGGTAATTGTCTTCAGATTTTCGCATTATCAGTAATTTATGAATTGGTAATAGCTTCTTGAGGAGCAGTAGTTTATTTTTCTGAATAATGTTTTCAGTTTAAAGACATTCATATAGTTTCGTGCTTCAGAATCTGACAATATGTAGCTACAATACTAACTACGTGATGTTTATAAGGAAACAACATTTTTTTGGAAGTTCTTAACCTTGGTTTTATCACTAAGTATTCTTTTTGGTCCTAATTTGGCAGGTACTGTAAATGTGAAATGCCATACAATCCTGATGACCTCATGGTTCAATGTGAGGGCTGCAGTGACTGGTAAGTCTGATTCTTCACATTTTTCTCATGGTAGGTAATATATTATTATCTGGTTTCTTGTTTAGTTCTCAGTTACATGATGTTTAAAATCTTCTCAAGTTTTAAAGTTACTAATAAGAGGCAAATAGTGTAGTAAGAATTGCTGCTAAATAGTATAGGTCATGCACTAGTTTGCAATCTTAAAGCCTATTCCTATGTTTTATTACATGCTCTTATGTGTACTATTTTCTTTTTTCGATAAGTCACAATATAGTGCAAGAGCTAATTTCAAAAGAAAAGTTGGCCATTAGTTGCACCAGGGTATGCGACTCAAGCTGTTCATGAGTATCTGGAGTTACTCAGACATTTCCTGGTGGAGGATCATTATACCTTTTAACATGTTGTATGAATTCTGCTAGAATGTTGGGAGAAAGTTTACCCACATAGTGGAGTTACTCAGACGTTTTTTAAGTGCATGATGCAATGCAATTAATGTTCTACTTTGAAACACTTATTTCTCTTTGCTTTTCTATTTGTGTGAAAAAAAATGTTTCCTTGATGTGATAGTGGTAGGCGCCTTATTATACTGACAAAAAAGGTAGTAAGTTCCCTATTACATGGCTGTTAGATCTCTGTACTGCCATTAGCTTTTCTCGTATATCTTTAATTATGTATGCTGATGTGTTATGCATATCTATATGGCTGGTCAGAATTGGAATATGCTTTGTTCAGGAATTCAAATTATGGAAAGAGTTTAGTTACACACGGAGTTTACACCAACCAAATAAATGTATGACATGTGCATTTTAGCACTTAACCATAGTTAATTAACCCATTCTCTCCTCAAATTATTACTTAATCATGTTAAATTGAAGGGGTTTGATTTAAAAATTGGATGTTGGTAAGGTTTTTGCGTCTAACAATATATTCATAGTGGGATAGACGATGTTTAATTTGACAGACTCTCTCATAGTATGTTAAATCTAGTTAAAAGCTAGTATTCCATATCCTATTTTTGTTTTTAATCATTGACGTTTCGGTAGAAACTAAGATAGGGTCATTCCCGAGGTACAGGAAATTGTGATCAGGTGTTTAAGATATGATCATTCTCATTCCTTGTATCTTTTTGGTGCACCCATGGAGTTCCATTGAGTATAGAAGATTGGAGGTCGTTCGTTCATATTATGCTGTTTTTTTTTTCCTATCATATGATTATGTTGTTGATTCTCTACTTTTTGACATACTGCTTGTATACAGGAAATTTCCTATCATTATGAAAATTGTTTACTTACAAAAAAAGGGGGAATTTCCGAAAAGGTATTTCATTAGAAGGATCAAATTGTTCAAATCCCAAAACCAAGGTTAAAACAGCCTTTTAATCCATCCCGAGGGCTGATATATGGAAATTGATATACTTATTTATGTGAAAAGCAACTGACTCATCATAAATCATTTATTTCAGAGGGTTTTGATATTTCTGATCAATTTATTTCCATTGTGGTTTGAACACCAGAGTTCATGTTAAGTTTGGAGATTGGTCTGTTCTGTTTTTTACTCTGCTTGTATTGAACTTTCATCTCTACACCTATCTGCAACTAGGTTGGGCAAAAGAACGAATGGAGTAACCATCAGGAATCTCTGCTCGAAAGATAAAATTAGAGTCTTTAATGTGAAACCGAAAGACGTCATTATTTTAGCTATCTTAGGTTGTCAAGCCTTTAATTATATTAGGTATGTACTTTTCTGCATTGTAAATCTTGTTTTGGAAGGATGCCAAGGTGTGGGAGAAGCCTTAGAGCTGAATACAGCAGAGTCTTGATCACCTTTCCTGACTGGATTCAGGTGAAAATATGGATTTTTTAGTTTGAGGGCTGAACATGTCTTAAGATAAGTTTTGTGCTAGCATAGTTGCATGATTTGAAGTCATTCATATGTGAAGATTCTTAAGCAACAAAGCATTTTCCTAAATTGGTACATCACTTGCGTCTACTTTTAACATCCGGATGACTGCAACTAAGTGCCTTTAATTTTCATCCAGGTTCCACCCTACTTGTATAGACATGACGCCAGAAGAAGCCAAGAGTCTTGACCACTTCTTTTGCCAAAATTGTTCATCTGAAGATCAGAAGAAATTGCTAAATTCTCATGCTACTTCAAGACATTCTGATATAAAGGTGAGCGCATTGGTAGATTAACACAAACATCCTGGTTACCTTTTTGATCCATCTTTCCATGATCTAAATTGACACACAAGTATTTTATTTTCTATTTTCCTTGGCCTATATTCACTGATGTAGCTTGTTGTATTCATTCCAAACATGCTGGTAGGAAAACCAATGACAAAAAAGAAAAGTTGATTTTAGACTAGACATGCTTAGTATTTGTTACATATGATGAGGGTAGCAGCTTGGGTGTGTAACCCATCATCTTTTGCAACATACTAGTAATGCCAAAGAAAAGTATATATCAAATGTCATCAGACTGGGTGGGGTGGGGTGTTGGAAAGAGATCTGAGTACTTCAAAGCTCCTATTGAAATATCAAACATGAAGGAAAAGGTAACTGATAGGAGAATGTTGGAATGAAAGATACACAGGTGAAATGCAAGAGGACAAAATCATCTGAGATTTATACATCTTTTCTGAAATTTATCTTCTCAAACCACCCTGGCAACTCATGATGGTAAGGGAAACTCTCTTTTGATGAAAAAAAATTATGTCTCAGTAATAAAGCAGCTTTATTAAGGGAAGCAAGTACTACTCAGTCTTTCTAAGCATCCTTTTCTTTTTTCGGAAAATTGGTAATGTTAATTCCAAGCATCCATTTCATTTCTCCTCCGTCACTTCTTTAATTAGCCTTGACATTCCCTAAACAAGTGTACTGTGTAATATATGCACATCATTACTGTTATTAAGTAATTTATTAATTTTTTGGTGAAAAGATGGGCTAGATTTCGATACATATATGTATATATGGTGAAACAAATCTGGGAAAAGCAAGGTTCTCCAATGAACATTCAATGCTGAATATGGTCTGATTCTGTGCAAAAATTAATTGGTCTACGGCATTTCATATACATTCTGAGACTATTTCATGTACACTCTTGAGAGTATTGCTCTCAGGCAATGACGCAGCTAACGAGGTTCTATCTGTCGTCTATTGCTGGCTGAAAATAATTTATTGGGTAAGGTTGCATTCGGATTCTATGCAAGAATGTTGAACAACGATAGTATAGTAGTCAGGTATGGATATTATGGGAAGTGGGGACACAAGGATCCACCTTAGTTTTGAAATGATGCTCTCAATTAACAGAACAAAAATAGATGTGTTACTTGGTTATTTTTGTTATCAAAAAGACATTTTCTGTAAGGGGTAGTTTGGTATGGAGGATTGGGATAGACAGTTATCGCACCATATATATGGGATAACTTATCCCATCATTATAATACAAATGGTGGGATAAATAGTCCTGGGACTAACTAATACCCCTAACCGAACATAGGATAAAATAAGGAATCCTACATTTTATCTCAGGATTATTATCCCTCATCTGTTCATACCAAACGACCCCTGAGAGTAAGCTCTTAGCTGGAACTCTATAGATTTTATTTAACGTCTTTTTTGGCGAACTGATCTTTTTCTGTTGGAGTAAACATGATTTTTAGTGTTGGAAGCACAACTATGACAAAATCAGCTCTTAGCTGGAGTTCTTTAGATTTTATTTTCTATAATATTTTGTTTGGTGGTTATTGTCATATAGATATGTTACTGATGCCTCAAATATCAAAATTTGACCTGAGTATTTCAGGTTGAGTCCAAACGCCGACGGCGGTAATACTTATTTGGCCAACGGGATGCAAGCAAACACTGAGGCAATTATAACTGCATCAGGAGCGACAATCATGTAGACTGATGTAAACAGAGCTAACTGGAACTTTGTATTACCTACTGGTTTGATAGGCATGCACCTTGTGTCCTTTAAGTAGGTCGAGGAAGTGTTTGGTTGTGTGTAATTATTTACTGTAGGTTTCTCTTCTGTTCTTTGACGCTATTTTCTTATTAGAGTGACAGGGTGTTGTTTATAATAAATTAAAGTAGTTAAGTGTGTTTACTGTAAATACGTGTTGGTATTTGCTCGAGGCAGTAGCCCTTCTGCTAACATCTCCCCTATGGGAACTACTCAAGGCTGGTAAATGTGACATTTTGTACTCTCCGCTCTATTTTTGCCTGCTATATTTCTTTATTGTGCTGCGTATCCTCAATTAGTAGAGTGTTCACCCTTTACTTGTTTCTACTCGGCATCAGTGTTCCCAGTACACGCAATTAAGTAAGACGCAAGTGGTATCTGTAATTGGAATATTGTTTGAACTGGAAAGGCATCTAACAGGTCTTGATAGATAGGGCGTTTTTTACTGAAGAAATCATGCAATTCCTTCTAATTCACTGACATCAAATACATTGTACAAAGTCAGTGAAAAAATGACATACAATTGTGCAATCAGTATGCAAAAGCTCACTGATGTCACACTTTTCAAGTCTCCTAAAAAAATTTCAGATAGCTAAACTGATATGCCTGTAGAAAATTACAATCCTCACAGATTCCACGCCAGAATCGAACAGATCAACTGCATGCAAACTGCTTTTAGCTCAGATCTGCATTGATGTTAAGCTGTTTTTGCTCTCTTCCATACAATGACGGTGCCGCCAAAATCAGAGGAAGCTAAAAAATTCTCTCCATGATTCCAAGCAATACCTATTACTGGATAGCCATGACCCTGCAGCCAAATACACCCCAATTTATTAATTCTCTTTCAGTGGTTGTCGAAATGATATAAGTTTGGAGATCAAATTTGCTCATCTTTTTTATACCTGAAGTTTGTTAACACATGTATTCCTTGGCCGAGTTAAATCATAGAAGTAAACATTTGCATCTTCACTTCCAGCAACTTCAAATTGACAGAACAAATAACTACGTCAGTTGTGGAAGAAATTCATAAACAGTAGAGACTGGTAACATGTTTTACATCCATGAAGCTTCAGGGAACAACACAGATGTTACCAGGGCAATCCAAAGAATGAAACACAATAGATCAAAGACATTAGAACTTTTTCATTTTTATTATTTTCCAAAAAAAAAAAAAGGACTCCCAGCTTGGTAGTTTCTTGATTGTAGTTTAAAGGTAGGCAGTGAAAGTCAATAAAACAAGGGATCTGTACCAAAACAAATCTCTCCACAAGAAAATGACTTCCAGCTTGGTAGCCAAACAAACTACAATATTAGGATCTCGAGAGGAAAAAAAAGCAAGCAGAGATTTACAAATTGGAAGTAGCTTTTAAAGAGAATAAACTTTTTATGAACAAATCTGATACATACCTATGTATTCTCCCTTTTCAAGGGAAAGTAAAGGACAGAAAGAAGCACGAATGCTGTGTAGCCGTGGAGCCAGCTTCAGTGAGCACCGGAGTGTCAAATAACCTTTCATCTCCAAAGAGACGCTGTAAGCCCAGAATACTTTCAATATGACTAGAAAAAGAAAATCAGAAGAAAGAGAAACCAAGACGAGAGGCATATATTTCAGTTTGACCTGAAAAAAGACAAACTTCCGTCACGAGTAAAAGCCAGCAAAACAGGGCCTCGTGCCAGCAGAGAAAATGTCCTGTACTCAACAGTTGTAACAGCAGATCTATGCTTACTGCTACTTCTATTCCGATGAGTTCGAGATAGTACACCTGTATGGGAGTTCATACTAACTGTGTAAATACATCCCTGTAAATAAGAAAGCTGAATATAGTAAGCCTTGGTACAGAGAGGTCTAGAAATTGTAATGAAGAATAATAGGGACAAAGCAGGTAACCTGACTATCACCGCAGAAAATAAACTGACCAGTGTGGTCATGGTCCATGGCAGTGACTTCGCCATCGACCACAGTTGTACTGATCGTTCTCCCCGTGCTAAAATTGAACACCTGAATGTTAGTTTTAAGGTTTAGTTCTCAATGAGGTAGAAGATAAAGAGTGAAATGAAGGCTGTGACATATTCTATATGGTGAAAAAATATATATATACAGGGATGCAGCATCATCCAATCCGTCAGAAGTAATTTGAACATGTGTATGAATCCACCAACAGTTTCTGCAGGCATGTAAGTATGAAGTAACCTATTTGTTTTTTTTTTTTTTAGAATGAAGTAACCTACTTGTTTTTTTTTAAGAATAAAGTAACCTACTTATCAAGTGCAACTATATCCAAATCCAATTTTAGAAGCAAAAGAAATACCCTAGTAGGTTAGAATGTCGGCCTGATTAAATTTGTACTGTGCCCCTAAGATTCTCCAGATTATTACTACTGTGCCTCAACCACTCAGCCAACCCCTTGGGGATGAAAAACAAGTGTACCTTAATGCATTTTGGAAACATTATCTCTCTAATAATCTAATTTCATGATGACTGCTGTGCACATGAAAATATCCTTTCCTCCTTTCTTTGTTCTATCCTCCTTCCCCGGAGGGCAGATAAATATTTATCATGTGCCCATGAAGAAATATTACCTTAATTAAGCCAATAAATCTAACAAGGATATGTACAATGATTTATACTGTAGATCTAAACAATAGAATGCGTTCAAGCTAAAAAGCAAAGGATAATTACATTTATTTCTTTTTTTGCATTGCCAGCAGAAAGAAAGTTGTTGTTCACCTGTAAAAGAAAATAAAAAAGGCAACAAAGAAAGGACTAATTTTAGTAAGTTATTTAAATGCATATAAATGCCAAGCCTAAAAAAGAATTTGAAGGCGCTTCATGCAATAAGTTATACAGCTTACTGAATGGATAACAGTTACAAAATATAATAGAGAAGAAAAAAGCTGAAAAGAAGATGGTTTATTGTAGTGCCAAACAAAAGGAGAACACATACAAATACGCATTGACAACAACACAAGAAATTTGCATGCAAACATGACTTATGAAAACCTATGAAGAATGTCATCTAGGAAAGTCTATTCTGGTGGTTGCAGAAAATGTGTACTCATAACCAAAAGGTACATCTTTGCCCACTTACAGGATGAAATCGAATACAAAGCTGTGAAGAGACTCCATAAATCACCCTAATGCAAAGGCCTCTAGAAATATCCCATACTCTGACAGTTTTATCCATTGAAGATGATGCGATGTACTGATTGTTTGTGGAGAAGTCAAAATCTGAAAAAGGACAGATTTCAAAAATGATATCAGTAACATGTTAAACATATCTAAAGCATAGCTAGCATTTAGTCACTCTTGACTGAGGCACAGACTTGCAATTAGAGTCACGAAGAGGCATGCTAAGAAAATCAAAAGAAACTAAGAGCACCATAGTGTGGTTTCTGGCTTTCTGGATTACTCAGTTTAGACCATCAATAGATTGGGGTAGGGACTTAAACACATGTACTAATTTCGCATATCCAGAAAACTGTGAGAATTAAAAGGATTCCTTACAAAACCAATATCAAATTTGAAATAAGAGGTTTAAAAAAAGTACGAACATTAAAAGACTCGTGTGATTATAAAAGCTCTTGGCAAAGCCGGGTATCAAAAGAAAATGCTTCCTTTCTGTCAACACAAAATGAGGCTTAACAACAACCACCAACATTTGAGCTTGGATCAGAACTAATAAAAAATTAATAAAAGAAATTAATTTTTTTGTAACATAATAAAACTGCTGTTTTAGTGGGTCATATATACATGGGAGGGTGTTAGACAAACAACAATATCTATTTTTAACATTTTAGGCCTCAACAACATGTTTTCATTTCCATAGATTTGGCGGTTGGATTCGTTGGGCTTTGGAAAAATCAAACAAGACATTGTGAAACGGAAGCGCAATTAAGAATCACACCGTGATAGAAACAAATACTGCAGGTGCTAACTCCTTTCCCTGAGTAAAAAGCTACTCTCTCCATCTCAATTTGCAATTTGTTTAGCCCTTACTACAGCCCCCGCTGCATAAAAAAACATAGTATTTTGGTATTAAGAATACTTTGGTACTTTCTGCAAATTATTTTGTGACAAAAGTCTTCCTTTCTTCCTTAAACTGTGTCCATGTCCAGCCTAATACTCCCATTCAAATTTGGATGGATAGAGTATTAAACATTTTCTATGATTCATGGTGTCCTTTTTTCAATGTTTCAAGGTTCTGAGTTAAATGTTAATCAGTTGAATGGGAGAACAAACAATCACAAGGACAGAAGACATGAGATTTACTAAACCATTTCCATTTGGACATTGCAAAAGTCAACTGACTATTCTGGCCATAGCTTCTGGTCAGAACTTTTATAACAATTTCTGTGTTAAACCTTGTGTCGCTTCTACCAACTTAACCCAACAAATACTGGAAGACTTATTTTTCCATTCTCATACCCCTAACCTAAAGTGTGACACAAAGCAGGCTAAGCTTCACATTGCTTAGGTGGCGCTTCAACTATGGTGAGGTCCTAGGCGTGCACCTTAGCAAATAACAAACCAACAATCTTTGAAAAACTTTAGTTGATTTCAAGGAACTCACGACTCTATCCTGTAAGGTAGAACTAAACATAAATACACCATCAAAGTGATTTAGTATTCGAACAGATACATACTGAATGGATAAGTTGCGGATTAGACATAGGAAATTAGAAATTAAGATTAAGGAAACACAAGATACTATACTGAATTAGTAACTTAACATTTGCATCTGAATCAGAGATCTAAGGAAAGTTGATTTCTTCCACATAATTTTTCTACCAATCCTTCACAAATTAAAATTTCTACCTTTTTAAAAATTCTCCTACCCATAATGCTTTTGTGTTTATCGTTTTTTTTTTTCTTTTTTATATATTAGTTCTTCTCTGGACCCCACACATAGTGGGAGCTTAATGCACCAGACTGCCCTTTTGTTAGTTCTTCAGTTCCTTTTTCACTAAAGCCCTAAATTGAGCTTTAAGTTTAAAACCCCGGTAGATTTTGGTGCTTTTCTACACCTTTTGCCTTTGACAACATTGATACAGGATGCTGCTTGCAACCTAATTAAGACTGGTTACAAATTTAAGCCACTATTTCTAATACATTTTACAAAGGAAAAGTACAACACAAACAACTTTGATATATGTACGAGGTTAAAGACTAAGACTGCAGAATCAATACCAGTTAATCCAACCTGTGACATCTTTTGAATGCCCTATTAACTGCTTAATGACTGAAGTGGGCATGGAGACACTGCATACTGTCAAACTGCCATCGGATGCTCCATATGCAAGTAGATCAGAACTCATATGCCCAAACTTTATAACCGTAACTGAAAAATTAGATTAGTTAAGCTCATAATTCAGCAAGATGAAGAAAGAGATTGACTGATTCCGATATGAAAAAACAATTACCCATGGCCTTGCATTGGTCAAAAATGCAATGCATCCCCACAAAGGAATATGCAGGTTCCGACCTTCTACGTGGCCGATCATCAGTGTCACTCGCATTTGAACTGAAACTAGTAGTCCGACTCAATGCTTGACTTGCTTGACTGGGACTACGTAAATCCTGCATAAACATGAGATGGTGACAATTGTGCTAAGAGAATTATCATTTTTCATGCAACTATAATACCAGAAAGAACCTACTCCGATCTTCCAGTGAGTGACACACCAAGAGCATTGGTATATGGCTGGGGTCTGGACCTAGACTAGACCAATTGATTTGGCAATGACCTTAGCATTCATCTTTGCTAAATAGTTAATCTAATAAGCTCATATGTAAGAGCTATAGACCAAGAAGATTGAACAAATCAAGAGTCTGAATGTAACTATGTATACATTTATAACCTAAAAAATCCATGAGTTGATTGTTATTCAACATCTCTAGATCAAGTGCAAGACATGTATTTGCAAAAAGGACCTTAAGGAGACATTAAGGTACATCTACAAATATAGAATCTCAAACATGGAACTAGCATAAACATTTGCAGATTTAAAAAATGAGAACACTGGAAAGATATATAACCAAACAAGCATACCATGACAATCTTGTTCACCCCCACTTAACCCTCTCCACAACAGAAAAAGAGAACAGTGCAGCATTCCATGGTCAAACTTTAAATTCTTTTAAGTCTTTTTTTTTTTTAGGTTATAATATTTGTGTATATACAAATAAAATCAGTACATAGGTTGTATTGAAACCATATGTACAAGTGGGGACAAAAAGGTAGTTTAATAAACTTACTCAGCACTTAAACCAAATGTATCAAGCAATTAGCATGTAATATTCCAATAGTAAGAATAAAAGATCATTTAACACATTAAGGGTCACCCAGAAAATGCTAGACAGATTTCAAAAGGAAACAACAAAGCATATCATTAAATCCACAAAGAGTCCATTCATATATGCCACATATATCTCAAATAAACTGAGAGCTCTTATTTAAAGTAAGTCAACGTAAGTATTTAAACAAACATGAATTCCCACTAGGGGTGTGCATCGGTCGGTTCGGTTTAATGTATTATTGGTTCGGTTTATCGGTTTTTTGTTTTTAAATATGTTAAACCAATAAGAACAATTTATCGATAGTGGTCCTTAACGGTTCGGTTTTCAGTTTAACCAATAAGAAAATACTTATAAAAAAATATATGACTTTTCTAATAAATTTGATGCGAAAACACAATAATGTAACTTTACAAATACTCATAAAATAGAAACAATAATAACAAACATGAAAAGAACTATACAAGTATAACACAAAGAGAAATTAAGAAGAATAGGGTTCTTACTTTAGATTTTACCGTTTTGTATAATGTGAAGTGTGAATTGAAGGCTAAAGGATAAAGACAGGAACTAGTAACGTATTGAGATTAATATATAATATTTATGTACAAGTAAAAGTAGTAAATTACTAATCTTAATGGGTTATCGGTTTACCCAATAACCTAATATTAAAAATCAATATCGAACCGATAACCCAATAATTTTTTTTACAAAACCATTAAAAAACCGTTAACCCAATAACCCAATAACAATAAATCAATAACACTTTTATCGGTTTGGTTTATCGGTCGGCTCAATTTTTGCACACCCCTAATTCCCACAATCTTTTTTTTCCATAATTATAAGAATACGTTTTATAATTTCAAAAAAAGTACATTTTATTAGTATTTCAGATCATATTTTTAGTATGCATTTCAAAATAAAGCATTGTTATACATGAGTTCTTACATTCGAAATATTAACATTATGACATTATAATATATTAAAGTGTTAATAGGTTTACTGTTTAAGTTTCATTTCTAAAGAATATTCAGAAGGTGCAGGTTAACAGCTTCCAAAGAATCCAGTGATTCAAATTACTTAGTTGTATGAATTTCACCCTTCAACTTAATTCGTAGGGTGCAAACACAATCTATCATCCAAATACTTTTTGGATGACATGTCATGGATAGTCAAATACTCATCAATCATCATAAATAGATGCACGCATAGGCTAGTTATGAAAAAATATTAGTCAAAGACAACCAAAAGATGCACATACCTTTAAGGAATTCCAGCTATCCGACTCGAGTAACTGGGAAACTGGACTTGCTGAAGGCATCCATCGCCCACTGATGCATCAACCAGTAAATTATCCTGATGTCAGATTGTATGGAGTACGAACTTCAACAAATGACATGAAAAAAGATAAATATAAATAAATAAAAAGCTTCGTGTTGTAAAGTTTCATTCCCCAAAATTCCATGATATCAAAACAATTCTGAAACGGTAGAAAAGGAACGTGCAACAAAAGTCAACTGAGTATCTCTTTCTAACAAAGTTCTTAGTGATTTGATAAATGAAAATTACACAAATGGCAAGAAGTAAATAACCAATTATGAGTCTTAATCAAGCACACTAAGCAATAAAGGGGTTGCATGCTACTAGAAGAAATGAAGATAGATCTCAACCACCTGTTCCCTGGGGTACTTGGTCGGCTTGGTATTTGCAACGTCTCCCAATTCCTTGGCCTACTAATATAATTACGATAAGCTACGTATCCTTTTCCATTGCATCTCCAGTCCTTAAACAAGCAATAAAGTTCTATCAAGTCACTGCATAGCTAATCGCAACAAATACAAAGATCCTACTATCAAAATGTAGGATAAAGTTGCATATAGTTTACACAATGAACCACAAAAATCAATTTAAACTGAGATAAACCGAAAGTGCCACAAATGCATGTCAAGTAAGCAATGAATTGTTCACAATGAGATCCTATATACGACTGTGAACCAGGATACCACACGGATGTATTTAACATTTGATTCTGAAGAGAAATCACGCGTACACACAGCGATGATGCAGTTACATATAATCACGTGTTCTAACATATGCGTGAAAGAAGCGTACCTTGCGACGAAGCACACCGGATTCAGCTTTGCGATGAAGGAGGAACCGGCGAATTCCAATGTAATTTGGATCTGAATCGGCAAGCGCTGGCTGAAGCATACAACTGAAGAACTCAGGATTTGCAGTAAAATCCTTTTTCTTCTCAATATTCTCCTCCTTCAGTTCATGATCATCACCTTCAGGCGAGCTCCTCTGAATTGTCGTCGATTCAGCCATTTCGAGAAAATTCAGGTGAACTCTTCATTCAAAAAATCGCCTCCTCCGGCAACCAGATCGTGGAGGAAGCGCTTTTGAAATTATTATTTTTTTCTCGCGGCGATGGCTGAAAACGGAGTTGCCAAAATGTGAATTGTGACGACTAAGGCGAATGTGCAATTGAGTAGTTTCCGTCTCCTGCGCCATTTTTTGGTGACGGTGCATCTTATAAAAAGTTTGTAGCGACTAACTCCCTGGTCTTTCTATTTTTGTCATTTCCTCCCCGAAACTATAATGCTTTACGAGAAACACCCTTCTCCTTTTGATTCTTCCACTTTCTTCCCATAAAATTCGTTTTTATTTTTTCCCTTGCCAAAAGTACTGCGAACAAGCCTTTCTAGCTGTCCCAAATTACATTTACGCCCATATTATAGTTAAATTAGACTAGAAAGAAGAAATGAATTTATATAAGTTGAATGCCATTTTTCATTTCAATAAAAGGAAAAGTAATATATGGAGTGGTGAAGTAGCTATTAAGCTAAAATACAACTCAATATTTTATACAAAGATTTCCTCGAGTTGTATAAATTTAGAGGTAAAAGAGCACGATTGGTTTTGGAAACTTATTTTTTCCCCTAAAACTCATTCCAACTTTTATTTTCTTTCTTTCTTCTACATTTCATTTGCTTCGATTTCACTAATTAGAAATCATTTATTTGGTTTTTGGATTTTAATATTACTTTTATGAAATTGTTCTTCCAAAATCAAATCTAGACAACAATTGTTCTCTTAAAATTGACACCTTAAATTAATTATCTCAGAGTCAAACTTAGAACTAACCTAAACGCCACCTACCTAAGGTATATATTGTTATTATGAAGCTAGCAAGTAAATTTAATTTTTTTGTTTTAAACCTTTTTTTGAATCATTGAATTAACTAAAAGTGAAATGTTCAAATGTTGTGAAGATTGGTTCAAAAAAGGTACTTTCAAAATGCCAATGTTTTACGATGTTAATGGTGTAAAAGGTGAAATAGTCCGTCATATTGTAACTCATTACATATGCATAAATTAATACTTGAATTTCATGGGGAAAAAAACGATTCACATTTGTACTTTGATGTTACCTTCTATACCTTGCAGGCTAATTTTTTGTTCAACATATTCTTTGTGTATCAGTTGCATATGAAAACTGTATAGTCCACTGGCTGGTTTTGCAGCTATATCTCTCATTAGGAAATATACACACAACAACATACCAAGTGCAAATGCTAATTGTCTCATTCATTACATGTACCTTGTAAGGAAACAAGCGTGTATATCATCCTGATTTGGCTGTTGTGGACTCATCAACTGGGTGCCAAAAACGATTATTAACCCATATTTTATCAGCTTCCACAGCATATCCATCTTGATTACATGCCAACTATAATAAGCATGAGTTCTATTCTTGATGGCGAGAGTGGCGTGTCCAAAACTGGCCTCACGGAACGCAGAGTAAGCTGGTTGTGGCTCTGACATGCTGAAATTAGTGTACAAGATATTTGATTATTTGTCTGACAAATGCCAATTGCAACAGATAAAACAACTTTCTAGACTTCGACGATTAGTCTTACTTGGTGGCTAGGCCTTCAAGATTTCCTCCATCACCGATTGTTATATAAATTGGAGCAGATTGATCTTTAATAGGACTGCATTCTCCATTGACAACGTTATAGGCCACATTAGATATCCGATCATGAAACACAAATAAAAATTTACATCTTCTATAACAGATGAAACTATGATTCTCACATAAGCTACAGAGAACTGGATGAGTTGTACATACCGTTCGTTCATAAGCATGAACATGACCAGCAAAAACCATATCCACTTTGTACTGTACAAACCATGGCTCATACACTACTCTCATGGTTTCCCCTTCCATATAGTGATTGTTGTAGCTGTTATACCATGGAGAGCGTACTAAAACAAACAGCCACGGAGTCTCAGTCCTGTTAACCTTTGGTAGTTCTTTCTCTAGCCATTTATATTGAGGAGTGTATTTGCCTAAAATTTGAAAAGCACAAAAGGAACTGTAAGAAAAATAGACAAATCCATAGTCCTGAATTTTCCTAATTGCCTTTAAGTCACCGAGAAAATGCATTATGAATTATCGGGAAGCAAGGTGAATGTTGTTGAAGTGCATGACCATCGGTTAAGTTGTTAAGTAGTACTCGCAAGAATGTCATATCCTTACCATATGCTGAGTATGAGGATAGAACTATGATATATGCTGAAGCTCGCTTGATTGAATACCAAAGTGGAGATGTGCTGTTTGATGCTTTGTACGGGACATGATATCTATGAGTGTAGGGCTTGAAGGGTTCTGTTTCCCCCTGCAGATAGTAACAAAATGTATTCATCAAATTTCCATTGCAAAACCATCTAAAATCCAGAAATGCATTAAATCTCAATGAGCTAATATTACGGTATCACTTACAATTTCAGGAGCAAAATCTATCTCATGATATCCTGCGGTCCAAATCCAAGGTTGATAAGCAGTACTTCTCTCTGCAAACCTTCCCCAAGTATCCCATCTGTTATTGTCATGATTTGGATACTTATCTGCGTAAGATATGTCCCCTACGAACAACACTGCTTGCCCCTTAATTGGATTAAATTCATAATGTGAGTGTCTTGTTTGAATCGAAACTCTGACCAAGATCCCCTGTAATGAAATGCAGGATTGACTAATAAACACCACACAAATGAAAGCACAATATAAATGAAACCTCAAAAGCAATGGTAAAATAACCTAAGAAAGCTCCAACAGCAATAATATGGTCGGAATTTTTACCTATAAGACCAAATGTATAGGGTACATCAGGCCCAACTTCTGGAGGAGTTACGAACCAGAAGGTTCGTGCCACGTGCCCAATCCCAATCTTATAGTAGTATATGGTATCGAACTACAAAAGGAGAATTAAATCCATTGTCAATTTGAGCATCCCAATATTAAAGAAACCTTATAAAGAAACCCCAAACAGAATCAATTGGCAAATAAACCAAATTCCATGAAAGTATTTGACAAGCATAAACAAAACTTGTTACATCTGATAAAAATATCTAAACACTATGCCAGTATTTTTCACAATAAAAATTTGACAAATATTAAAGCAAGAGTTTCTTCACTAATAACTTGGTCAAAAGTAGTAAAGAATAAGCAGCTAACATAAACTAGCTACTACCTTACAAAGCACCGAGTCTGGAACCAAAAGGACAATAAAAAATTTTAAAAATTTCAAAAGGGCAACAAAATTATTTATCAAACCAAAAGGACAACAAATTTAAACAATGTCTAAATCAGGATTTTCGCCGCTAGGTGCGGATATCCATGCAACTTGTAAGGCACAAGCAGCCTTTAGCCTTGTAAGGCTCAGCTGCCATGACCCTTACAAGGCAGATGAGCCTTACAAGGCGCATGGACTTTGCAGCCTTTTTCTAAAAAAAAAGTTTAAAAAATTGGTTTTGTGAATTGGCTAGGCTTCTATTTTTTTTTAAAATCAAGTAGGCCATTTCATTAAACAAAAGGCAGTCATCTATTTTATTTATTGTTCTTTGAATACCAAATAAAACTAATGAAAGCCTTTTCTTTTAATTATCATAATTGTATCAAGCATCTAAAACCCATGTTTCTCATTTTTTATTGGTCTATAGTTTTCTCTAGATAAACTTTTGCTATATATGCAATTAAAATAGCCAATTTTTTAAAATGGTTAATATGGAATCTGCACAAAATGACAATGCTGGAGTATCTACGAGTGTGCCCAACTACACACAAGAAGAAGGTAGTGGCTTTCAAACTCCTAATATTGTAAATTTGGGTTTTGAAGAATTCAACGAAGGAAATTATTGTTTTGTACGACAACGTCAATTTCAAAACTCACCATTTCATGTTGGGAGATTGAGTTTTCAACGGTAAACAATATACTCTTTAAATAATTTATAGAATATTTTATTTATATTAAATTATATGTTAATGATTTACCTCTTATTCCAGGATGATTTGCAGATTCCATATTAACCATTTTTTAAAAAATTGGCTATTTTAATTGCGTTTATCTAGAGAAAACTATAGACCAATAAAAAATGAGAAACATGGGTTTTAGATGCTTGATACAATTATGATAATTAAAAGAAAAGGCTTTTATTAGTTTTATTTGGTATTCAAGAACAATAAATAAAATAGATGACTTCCTTTTGTTTAATGAAATGGCCTTATGGCCTACTTGATTTTTTTAAATAAATAGAAGCCTAGCCAATTCACAAAACCAAAAAAAAAAAAGAAAAAAAATTAGAAAAAGGCTGCAAAGCGCAGATTCCATGCGCCTTGTAATGCTCATGGCGGCTGAGCCTTACAAGGCTAAAAGTTGCCTGCGCCTTACAAGTCGCATGGGTATCTGCGCCTTGCGGCGGAAATCCTTATTTAGACCGTGTTTAAATTTGTTGCTCTTTTGGTTTGATAAATAATTTTGTTGCCCTTTTAGAATTTTCGAAAAATTTTGTTGCCCTTTTGACTCCGGACTCACAAAGCACCCTTGTGGGAGACCTTTCAAAGGCTATCATTTGTAAGACGAGACTCGAGAGGCTAAGCTACTCCCATACATTCCGACTTGTCTCCTTGGGAATGAGAATATGAAGATACCTGTTGAAGCGTCTTATATCCAGGAGGAAAACTGAAGACATCACTATCCAGAGGCATATCAATTGTCTTCTCAACTTTCCTAACAAAACTACTGGTGACTCCACCATTGCATAAAACTGACTCTTTCACAATCAAACTGAGAACAACAAAAATGCAATAACCAAACACACCCATCTTGTGGGAAAACTCAACTTTCACATTAATCAAGAGTAGTAGCTTCTATATATAGGCATCCAGGAAATACGGTCCCTCCAAATGCTCCAATCCATTTTAGTCGTCAATCCCGTCATGCTTACTAAAAACAACATGTTCAAAATAGTTGTCATTTTAGAAAATCAAAATATAATTTGCGATTTGTTTTCACATTTGGTCTTATGTCAATAAAATATGGAGGTGCACAAAAATAAACTTATGTATGAATAATATGATTACAATGTGGATCATATGAATTAATTTTAAACTTAAATCGGTCAAAAGTTTAGTTAGTAGAAGGATCCATAATAATACGATCTCACTATTTATGTTGAATAAAATTCCATATCAGCATTAAATTCTCATTCATAAGGTTGTCCCACGTCTAAACACGACGTTCTTCCGATGATTAATTGTACGATGCTGTGCAACCCTAAACAAGAAGTATTATCTGATGTTAATTTAAATATAATATTTATTTTAATTATTATTTAAATTTTATTGTATTGGATTGTTAAATCATTATTATATAATGATAAAATTCTTGTTTTATGTACCGATCAATTTGGTGTGATCGCTTTGTTATCTTACTTATTTTCTTTCATTTCATTTTATTTTTGTTTATTATCTAATAAATAATCATAGGTTATTCATTATCGTTTTTATGATGACTCTATATTGTACCCTAGTTTGAGACGAGGATCTTTCGGAAACAATTTCTCTACCTTGGAGAAGTAGTGGCAAGTCCAACATACACTCTACCCTCCTCATAATCCACTTTGTGTAATTTCATTGTTGTTGTTATTGTTGTTTTAGGTTTATCCCCTCAAATTGTGAATGTCTAATATTTTAATATAATGGTGTGGATTGATACAATCTAATCAAACGTTATATTCATCAAAATAATATAATATTTTCATCAAAATAATTTAATACAACACATTATGAAATAATATGTAATAACTATCAAAACAAAGTGTAACACCTTGTCCACGGGGATATCTAAATCAATTTGTATGTATCTTAATCAATATTAACTATTTTTCACCGAAATAAATAAGATAAGCATGCACTTAGAGAATATTATTTTGTATACTCATATTTCATACATTTTTTATTTTTCCTCTGGTCCACTGATATATCTGATTAGAATTAACGCTCCACATGAGTACGATTATTTATTTGACACTAAATTACTCGCAAAGGCGTGTATTATATAAAAACCAAAAGGATGTGAAATGGGGAAAAAGATTTCGGCCACGTGCTCATGGATATATTATAGTTGTTAATTTACTCATATGATATGTCTATGGCACGTTTTTTCGTTAATTAATTAATATTAAAACTTAATACATTTGCTATTAATTTATATCACATGATATGTCTAAGGCTTTACCCAAAAAATAAAAGAGTCTTCTTTCTCTAACTTTGACAAATTTTAAATATAACATTATAATCAATTTTTAAGTTCTACTTTTTATATTGGTTCCAAGTGTAATCTGATTTAACCATCAGCCATTAGACAACCATGTAAAATAATTTATAATTAAAGAAAATGACTAATGATTAGAATTATAATTTGGATAAATGAGTAATATGAACAAATGTATGTCCTTCGATTTTCTTTTACGACGTTTTTTTCGTTTTCCACACAATTGACTCTTCTCTGCCATGTCCCAAATGGACGTTTTACAAATTATGAGGCAGCAAGAGCTTGAAATAATGAAATATTTATTCATCAACAAGTACACAATGTTACTGAGGAAAGGGAAAGAAAAGATAGATGAAATTTCGTGTATTTCATCATGATTTGGCTGGTGTGGACTCATCAACTGGATGCCAAATTCGGTTGTTAACCCATATTTTATCAGCTTCCACAGCATATCCATCTTGATTACGATGCCAACTATAATAAGCATGAGTTCTATTCTTGATGGCAAGAGTGGCATGTCCAAAACTGGCCTCGCGGAATGCAGAGTAAGCTGGTTGTGGCTCTGTCATGCTGAAATTAGTGTACAAGATATCTGATTAGTTGTCTCACAGAAACGCCAACCACAACAGATAAAACAACTCTCTAAACTTAGATTAATCTTACTTGGTGGCTAGGCCTTCAAGATTTCCTCCATCACCGATTGTTACATAAATTGGAGCAGATTGATCTTTAATAGGACTGCATTCTCCATTGACAACGTTGTAGGCCACATTAGAAATCCGTTCCTGAAACATAATAAAAGCTTACATCTTCTATAACAGATGAAAACTAAGATTCTCACTTAAGCTACAGAGAACTGGATGAGTTGTACATACCGTTCGTTCATAAGCATGAACATGACCTGCAAAAACCATATCCACTTTGTACAGTACAAACCATGGTTCATACATTACCCTCATGGTTTCCCCTTCCATATAGTGATAGTTGTAGCTGTTATACCATGGGGAATGTACTAGAACAATCAGCCATGGAGTCTCAGTCCTGTTAACCTTTGGTAGCTCTTCCTCAAGCCACTTAAATTGAGGAGTGTATTTGCCTAAAAAATGGAGGAAAGAAAAGTAACTTATAAGAAAACAGACAAATCCATGGTCCTGAATTTTCGAAATAGATGCCTCTCCTGAATAACCTATACTAGAGACCAAGAAAATGCACTCACGGACTTTTGTGGGAGCAAGGCGAATGTAAACAAAAGATGGACATCAATAAAATGACATCATGAGACTATGGACTGAAATTTTTGGTATTACTACATAGAGACTTCATTCTTCAAGAACTAGAAAAGTAACAGACTTTAGATGATATTTTCTGGCTGAGTACTTCTAAGTTCTATGTCCACACTAAAGAGGAGGAAAAGGGAAAGAAAAAACCAGTTCATAACTCAATGCTAAGTATCAATCACATGAATTCTGTATCCTTACCATATGCTGAATATGAGGATAAAACTATGATATACGCTGAAGCTCGCTTGATTGAATACCATAGTGGAGATGTGCTGTCTGATGCTCTGAATGGGACATGATACCGATGAGTGTAGGGCTTGAATGGTTTTGTTTCCCCCTGCAGGCAGTATCAGAATGTATTCATCAAAACTCCATAAAAACCATCTAAAATCTAGGACGTTACTATTAAAGGAATGGAAAAGCACAAGCAAATTGTCTTTTTTGCTGTAGAGTTCAATCAATAAACTCTATAACCACATTGGTTCTCTTTAAAGCATGCATGCTTGCTCATTATTAGTCTCTCTGAATATAGTCATTTTTAGAATGCAAGATGAATCTCATGCCACTTCCTTTGCAAAGCTGAGGAAATGTCAATCTATTTTTTTGTTTGAACAGAGAGAGATACCAGCTTCAATAAAGTCACCGTACTCAAACTAGAAATAAGTGCAGAATCTCTGGTTAAGATATACTAACAATGTGACGAATGTAGAATTCATGCAAGTAAGTATGCTTTCTGTTCATTCAGGGTTTTAACACAGTTTCTTCTCAATTGGCTGAAGGTCAAGAAATGCATTAATAAATCTCTGTACGAGCTAATATTAACAGTTTTGTCATCAGTATAAACTATATATCTATATCTAGCTCAAAAAATTAGGTTAAAGCATCCATGAAATGCACAAGAAATCAGTTTTAAGCAAGACGGGAAATAGTATGGAATCACTTACAATTTCAGGAGCAAAATCTAACTCATGATTTCCTGCGGTCCAAATCCAAGGTTGATAAGCAGTACTTCTCTCTACAAACCGTCCCCATGTATCCCATCTTACATTATCATGGTTAGGGTAGTTATCAGCATAAGATAGGTCGCCTACGAACAACACTGCTTGCCCCTTCATTGGATTTAATTCATAGTGAGTGAGTGTCTTGTTTGAATCGAAACTCTGACCAAGATCCCCTGTAATGAAATGCAAGTTGGCTGAGAAATGCCACACAAACGCTAACAACATAAATGCTTTTTAGCTATCATTTCTCCTTTTCCTTTGGAAGTATGCAAAGAGGTTCTCACTGAACCATGTTCACCATATGCACTGAAGGATAAGCATGTTGTATGTATAATGCACGTGTAACAAAGTTTATGCGTCATGCAGATAATGCTGTTTCACACAATAAACTAGAAAATATGCCATCTCTCAATCCTAGATTCAGGGTCTACATCATATTCACATCAACATGATTCTCAATCCCTCTTTATTTTGGTAAAGTATGAGAAAGCACAATATCAATGGAACTTCTTTAGCAGTGTGTAAAATAACCAAAGCAAGCTCCACAAAGTACCAACAGCAATAATTTGGTTGAAATTGTTACCTATAAGACCAAACGTATAGGGTACATCAGGGCCGACTTTTGGAGGAGTTGTGAACCAGAAGGTTCGTGAAACCCGTCCAATCCCAATCTTATAGTAGTATTTGGTATCAAACTGCAAAGGAGTATTAAATCCATTGTAAGTTTGAGCATCACTATAGAGGGTAAAAGTAGTTTAGAAATGCTCAAGAAACCAAAATTATCTAACCAAAAAAGGGAATGAAAAAAAGAATATTCACCTTCAAATTTTTGATATTGCAGTGGTGGATGTAACCAGAAGTATAGTTATAATATGTGTAGGTAGTAACTTTTCCGCTCGCCTTATACTTTTGCTTGCTTTTCTCACTCCAGTATACTACTGTACTTGAACCAGGTTCATCCATAGTCACCCATGAAACAATAACAGCCTTTCCCACATGATCTCCTTGTGTTATGTGAACCTTATAAAGACACTCCAAACAGAATCAATTGGCAAATAAACCAAATTCCATGAATGATACAAGCATAAACAAAATTTGTTACATCTGATAAAAACTTTAAACACTATCCCATTTGTCCAATGGGTTTTAACTGAACCCAAAATTTCCCACACTGATTCAACTTAGTGCGGGGCACCGTGTTTGTCACAGTAATAGCCTTATTCATGTAGTTTCTTGCTTTTGCTATCTGTTACAATTTGTTATTTACTATGTTAGGTGATCGCACTATTTTGTTGATGTTATGTTCTTGCCTGCCATCTTTCCTTTTTTAATACTACTTTGTTTTGCTTCACTTGAGACGAGGGTTTCTTGGAAAGAGTCTCTATGCCTCCACGAGATAAAGGTAAGATCTTCCTATACTCTACCCTCTCTAGAACAACGGATATGTTGTTCATTTGACAGTAAAAATTTTGACAAATATTAATACAAGAGGTTCTTCGATAATGGCTTGGTAGAAAGTCACAAAGAAGGCACCAGATAAGAATCTAACATAAACAATGCCTTCATCCGTACAACGCACACAGTGGCCGGCCTGCAAAGGTTATCACTCGTAGGAGGAGAAGGTAGAAAAACGATAATTTCAATTTCAAGA
The DNA here is from genome assembly GCA_035578085.1 of Solanum pinnatisectum. Taxonomy (NCBI): domain Eukaryota; kingdom Viridiplantae; phylum Streptophyta; class Magnoliopsida; order Solanales; family Solanaceae; genus Solanum; species Solanum pinnatisectum. The sequence continues at coordinate 66,980,237 of CM069076.1, forward strand.
GTAGTATGAGTTCAGTGGATCCCAAAAATATCTACTTTTCTACTAGTATACCTCAAAACCCATTAACAAAATCAAAGTAAAGTGCCATTAACAAAATCAAAGTAAAGTGCATTAAACAAAAACGGAAAAAAAAAAAAGGTGAAAAGTGCATCAATATATAAAAAATTCAACAACTCGCAGCAAGGTCAATGATGCATCCAAAGTGTTTGTTAAAAGCTCTAAATGGAAAAATACAAATTAGAAAACAGAAAAAGGAGAATATGAAGATACCTGTTGAGGCGCATTATATCCAAGAGGAACACTGAAAACATCACTATCCAGAGGCATATCAATTGTTTTCTCAACTTTTCTAACAAAACTACTGGTGACTCCACCATTGCATAAAACTGACTCACTCACAATCAAACCCAAAACAACAAGAATACAATACCCAAAAGAAGTCATTCTTGGCAAACTCATCTTTTGGGAAAACTCAACTTTCACATTACTCAAGAGTAGAAGCTCCTTTATATATGAATCGAGGAAGTAAATAGATACCTGTATTCCCAGTATATACGTCTAGAATTGCGGGGAATATGCTAACCTTATACGATGATAAGTACTCACTCAGTCCCAACTTAATTTAAATATTTTCCATCGAATTAATTGGTTAAAGATAAAATTTTGAACAATTTTTCATAATTTATCATTTTAATTTTAATTTATTTGTCTTGCATTTTTTTTCCAGTTCTTTCCAATTTTTTATTATTCTTATTAACTCTTTAATTTTTACTTTACATATAAAATTAAAAGACATTTTAATATATTTTACAAGGTTCAAAACTTTTGTATATTCTCTTTAACTCAATATCAAGTCAATCTAAACCAAGAGGAGTTATACATGCTACTATGATAAACTTGGTAAGGAAATATCTCGAAAACTCTATGAAGATTGAATTAGGTCTAAACACGCGAATAATAAAAATAAATTGAAACAACGGAAATAATATTTTTGTATAGCTTTTCAATAATATAAATTTTAGTTTTAGAATATTGTGTTTGATATAATTTTTCTTAATTTTAATAATTAGTTCAATTAACTCTTGGACAAAATAAACACAACTAATTTGATAAAGAATATTGAAATATACTCCCTCTATTTTATATTAACTGATTTTTGATATATTTTTCATTGTTCAAAATAAGTGAATTCTTCAAAGTTTTTGTCCATCTTTACTAGTCAATAAATGTCAATTATATTATTTTAGGATGTACAATAATATTTGTCCAGTAAACCAAAAAATAATTTATCATGTTGTTTATATGTTACTTTACTATTAAATACTATTCATTTTTCAATGTTTAGATGACTTATATTTAATTTACTACTTTTTAATCTCTTTGTCAAGTCAATAGTGGACAACTATTATTTGACGTATGAATTTTTTTTCATTTTTGTTCTTCATTTACATTGTCTATGTGATAAATTTAAGAGAGTTAATTGTTCATATTTACCCCCCCCCCCCCCTTCTATTTTTATTTATACATGTTTGACTTGGCACACTTTATAAAAAAAATAATAAATAGAGGGATAACTTTACTATATTACTCCTATTAATTATAAATCATCTAAATATTAAAAAATAAATAGTGTTTAATAATAAGGATAAAAAGATATAAAATGGTAAACTTTTCATTAATTTTATAAACGGGATAAATAAAGATGAACCATGGGAGTATGATTTTCTTTTGAATTATTTCTATTTTTAAAAATAATTTTAGAATAATTAAAAAGCAAAAGCGAAAAGTATTTTTCTATTTTTAGCCAAAAAAAAAAAAAGATTCAACGACTATTGAGTAGTTGACAATCGATATTCGGATTGGATTACCAATGGGAAATCCAAGAAGAAAAAAAGAGCTATAATCATAGGCGGACAATTTAGAGTTGACTTCACGACTTACGAGAAATCGCTGTTATCACGTTAGATAATCCCTCCGTTCTTATTTATATGTTACCATTTTAGATTTCACGTGCATTGAAAAAAACTAAATAAGTTTACTATTCTATTTTTATTTAATTTTTTTTTTAACTCAAGTTTTCAATTAATGAATATGAATTGATTTATTTTGATTAATTAACTTAAGTATTTAACCAATGAACATGAATTTTTTACTCAATTTTTCTATGTTGGTCAAGTGTATATTTTATAACTCACCAAGGTAAAATAGGAAGAATATTATAATTTATACATTAATTTTATGAAATAACAAGTATTATAACCAACTATTTATAGTAAAAATGAAAGGAACGGAAGAAGTGCATCGCAATGTGCCCATCTTAGAAGGTGGATCATCTTTGGACCAGTGCGACAATGACCTCCACATAAGACTTTGTATCAGAAACTATATATATATATATACTATTTATATATGTTAAATAAATTTATCAATATCTTATGTTAAAATTATCAAATTCATAATAGCATAATTATCACTATTCACTATTGACTTTACTTCTGATGATGACACTTTCTTGAGAGCTCTAAAAAAGGCACCATCGACTATCAAGTTCATGCAAAATGTATCGACAAGAGACAAAATTATTTTTTGATAAATTAATGAAGGTACTCATAAATTGATATGCATAGAAACAATCTAATAACTATAATATGGAACATATTAATTAATAAAATTTAAACTAGTCAAAAGTTAAGTAGGGTTCAGTTGTCAAATGCAATGAATGGAGAAGCTCTTTTATGACTTGTTTCTCATTTTATAACCATAAAATCTCAATATTTATGTTGAATAAATGGATTTCCTTTTTTTGCCTCTATAATTGGCATTAAAGGCATACTAAAATAATCTTCATTATTTCATTATTGACTTTGCACACTTCTTAAGAAACTATATATAAACGGATAATCTTACTACTCCCTCCGTTCCTTTTTATATGTTATCCCTTTCTATAAACAGTTAGACCATAATACTGGTCATTTCATAAAATCAATGCATAAATTATTATATTCTTCCTATTGTACCCTTGATAGAGTAGTTAATTAGTCTTGAAAATACATATTTTGACCAACCTAGGAAAACTAATAAGTAATTAATATTTATTGGAGTACTTCATACATTGATTAATTACTCTCTCCATTCACTATTCTATAAATCTGATTTTGAAAATAAACTCAAATTTTAAATAATCATTCAAATGCATTTTAATTTTTGAAATCTAGCATATTCATCATTTATTGAAAAGTTGACTTAAGAAAACATTAAATAAGGGTAGAAGGGTAAACTTACTTACTTTCTTAATGCAAATACAATCTAAAAATGTGACATATAAAAAGAAACTGATGGAGTATATCACCTTTAAATATAATAAATACAATGTTTTGAAATGTAATAGGAAAATGACTATAATTAATGATAAATGTAAATTATGAACTAAGAGTAAAATTATCCATTAATTTCATAAAGTAGACAAGTATTGTTGGAGATCCCAAAATAGTATAGTGGACAGCTATTGTTGAACAGAGAAATAATTGATTTTCTTGTTTTATACTTCATCTGTCCCTAATTACTTGTTCACTTTTGAATTGACACACATATTAAGAAAACAACTATTGACATAGTGAGTTTACCATTTTACCCTTATTGATTATGAAGTGGATTATTTAAACATTTAGAATTTTCAAGAAATTCTACATTTTTCAAAACTAATCAATTGAGGGTATAATAGGTAAAAAAAAAATTGTCATTTTTTGAATTATCAAAATGGACCATAAAGAGGGAAATTTGGACAAGTAATTAGAGATAGAGAGAGAAGCTGACATTAATTCCTCTTATCTTAAATTTATTGAGATCCTGCACTAATTAATACTCCCTCTATTCATATTAATTGAATTTTTGGGGGAATTTTTCATTGTTCAAAATAATTGAATTGTTTAAAGTTTTAGATGAATATTTTTTTTCCATATTTACACTTTCTCATTTAATGAAGTTTGATTATAAAGGACAATAATGAAAGATGATAATGTTAAATGGCCAGAAAATTTGGTCAGGGAGAAATTGTAAAAAAAACTATAGTATCTTTTTCATTTTAAAATAAATTGATTTTTTTTTATTTTTTAGTTAAAATGTATTAAAGTTAAAAGGGTAAAAATATTCAAAAAAAAGTAAAATAAAATAGGTAAAATACCATTTCGGCCAAATTCTGGCCAAAAAGATTTTTCCTAATGAAAAATATGATTTAAATTATGTCCTTATATGTTTTTCTTAATAAATGTGCATTATGTTATATGATAAAATATGTACTTCATTTATTATTTTATAAAAAATATACAAAGTCTATAGTGAACAATGTGAACGGAAGGAGTAAAAACGTACGTACAAATTACAATGCATTTCTTCTCGCAGTTATTGCTAATTTGTGTAATGTTTAAGTAGGCTGTTGATCAATCAATCCAATGATTTGATATTTTCTTGTTTAAATTTATTTGTATTACTTTTTATTTTAATCTATTTCAAGAAAAATATATATATATATTTTTTTTATAATTTTTTAATTTCAACTTTTTCATAAAGTTTAAAAATCTATTTAACTTTTTAAAATTTCATATCAAATTCAAATCGAAACAAATAAATTGCATAGGCAGTAGCATTACTTAGACCATCCATTTTTTTAGCAATAAACTCTACCAAAAGAAAATAAAATTGAAAGTGTCTTGTTGGATCACTTTATTGAAAAAGTTTTACTTTAACTAAAGTACGTAAAGATACTTACATAAAACTTTTTAAAATGGAACAAAAATCACTCCCTATTATTTTATTTTGTTATTGAGAAGTCATTTGCTTGAACAAACAAGGCTAAATAAGAAATTACTTGTACTAAATTGTTCCTTTCTTTTTCCAGCTAAATATTTAATATTTCTCATCCATTTTAATTTGTTTGTCTAACTTTAATTTGAATAAAATTTAAGAAAGTAACAAATACTTTTAATTTTTGTGATTTTCAATCAAAATTTTCTTTTATTTATTTAAGGAGCTTTACCTCTGTTTCATTGATATCCTTTTCACAATCTTATAAGAGAATAAAATGGTCAATTAGTCTATTTCTTATACAATTATCTTAATCAACATTATTTAAAATTTATAATGTTGATAATATTAATCTGTTACACTTTATGAGATGATTTACTAGAACACACACACACACACATATATATATATATATTATTTTAGATTAAAATGTTTAAATTAATTTAATTCACACCACTTAAAATTTATAATATTATAGGTTTTTATTTTGTACTTAATGAAATAATTTATCGTCATACATATACATCTATACAACTTATTTTAGAATAAAATATTAAAATTATTCAATTAAAATTACTTTAAAAATAACTTCGTAAATAAATATTGAGCTCGTGCAAAATATTTTGCCACTAGTATATTAAATAAGTGGTCACTCGACTATACATGTCTCACAAGACAACGCTATATTGGGGAATTGCGATATTCCAATAAGAGAGGTCCCAATAGAAAAAGATGAAAACAAGTTGCAAAGGCAATTATAAGTTGAGTTCCCATTATGCTATGGGCCGTGAGCATTTGTCACTTGCAGAAAAAGTCATGTGCAGTACAAATAAAATCAAGGGAAAATGATCAAAAATTCATCATTTGGTTCAAAAATGCTCTTATTGTTATTTAAAGGGTCATAAATGCTCATTTTCAAAATAAAATATATTATTTATTTTCTTTTTACATTCTTTTTCTAATAATATTTTTTAAATTAGCAAATATTTATCTTACTTCAATTTAGAAAAAAATAAAAAATTTCTTATCTTATTATAATTATTTTTTATGATGTATACAGTATATACTATGATCTTATATATATGGCATATATTATTTGTCGAAAGGGTACATGAAGTTATTCTATTTTAATTGATAAAATGAGATTATGAAGAAAAAAAATTCTACATTTTTATTTGTTAAAGTGATTTTAAAGCAAAGTATTGAGTGCAAGGGCATTTTTGAACCTAAGTATTGACGACAAGGGTATTTTTGAGTCAAACTATAAACGGTGGACATTTTTGTTCCTTTCACATAGTTTAAAAGCACTTTTTATTGATTGAAGTCATTAACTCTTTTTTTAAAATGCATTTGAAATTGAGTTATAATTTGAAGTTTATTAATTTCAAAACTTTCTTTATCATATTGTAACTTGTTTTAGTAACTGAGTTTGTAATTGAATATTTATACATGTATAACAAGGTTTTAATAAAAATATAGAATCTAATCAAAAAGTTAAATGGAATATACTAGCTAGCATATTAAGTACTTCACTCTTTTAATTTATTTGTTTTATTTATTTATTTTATCCCCAAAAGTAGGAGTCTATATAGGTCGGTTTGATTTGATTTCAAGTATTATCGGTTTTCGATTTTTAAATATGCTAAACCGATAATCAAATCATTAAGATATTTATTATCGGTTTTCGGTTTATCGATTTTAGGTCTTTAACAGTTCGGTTTTCGATTTAACCAATAAGAAAATGCTCTCAAAATAAATATATAACTTATCCAATAATTTGACGTGATATGCATACATCGAAATAATCATTCCAAACGGAACAACAGGGACCAACTTGATGTATTTCGGTCATCACAACAAAGTTTTGGTCAATTTTCGATCACCATAATATATAAAACGAGGTCCCCTTTATGCAATAAAGAGAATCAATAAAACCAAGTCATAGACAAAAGTCAAAACTGTAGCAAATGATGTCATGCTTGTGGTAAATCATATATAAAGAAAAGACCCAACTAAATGAAGTTCTTGTGCTGTTTTTTTTAAAAAAAAAACACACAAAATCTGAATTCATGACGTTAATCAAATTGCAGATATTTACAATAATGCAAAAGTTAATATTAGTCAATTACTATAAACTAACTAAAGTAAATAAGTAATACTAAAAAGTAAAACCTAAAGGTTAAATAACTAAAAGTAGAGAGGAGAGTTAACTGTTAACTAGTGTTAATTATTGCGTAAAGTTTTTATATTTTTAGTCTAATATACTACTAATTATATTAATATTTATTGTTTAATATATTATAGGGAAAAAGGACAAATATACCCCCGAACTATCGTAAATGGTATGCGGATACCCTCCGTCATACTTTTGGGACATTGGTGCCCCTGCCGTCAAAAAACTAGAGCATATATGCCCTTCACTCTAACTAAAAATTATATATATGTATAACTAAAAATTAAAATAGTAAATTATTATATTCTTAATGGGTTATCGGTTCATATTTTAAAACCAATAACTAACCGATAACCCAATTGTTTTTTTTGTAAAACCATTAAATAACCGTTAACCCAATAATTCAATAACAATAAACCAATAACACTTTTTCGATTTGGTTTATCGGTCGGTTCGATTTTTGCACACCCCTACCCAAAAGAGTGTTTTTGATTTCATATTTACTAAGTTTTTCAATTTTATATTCTACGTGACAATTTAAGACTATAAGATGTTTCCTTTGGTCTCGTATAAGTTGATCATATTGCTGAAAATAGTTGTCTCATATTAGTGGTCAACCCTACCAAATTAAGAAAACATTAATTAATTTTTTCTATATTACCCTTGCAATTAATTCTTTTTTAAAGTGTTCATATTTGTTTGTAAAATTTTCAATAAGCTTTTTAAGGAATGAATTAGTAAAATTGTCTTCTTATTTATGATTTCGAAATATGGGTGTAAAAAGGAAAGTGATCAACTAACATGAAACACAGGAGTACATCTTTAATTTAAGGAAAAAATTACATATTTATACATCTTTAATTACCATATTTTTTATTATTCTCTACCATTCCAAAATATTACAAAAATCACTCTTTTTCCTCCAAAACCCCACTATTCGAGATACATAACTCCTCAACTCCCAAATACATGTTTCTCTTCCTATTTTCACTCCATCAATGTCTTCTTATTTTTACTCTCTCAATCATTACTTCCTTCATCACATTTTTGGAATTTCAAATTTGTTCTCTCTCTAGTCAATCATTTCAACTTTCTCAATAGGTAGTTTTTTTTTCTTTTCCAACTTATAGGTGATCCTTTTTTTGTTCTATTTTTTTTTTTTTTAGTTATTATTCATCTACAAAGTTTCGATACGTATAGATGATGCTCCTTCTTTTCGACTTTAAAATCGACTGTGCAAAAAATGCCGCAATAAGGAGAAAAAAGTCAAGTTGTTGGTGGCTCCGGTAAAGACTTTGGGTCGAATTGTTAAAAAAAAAAATTGACTTTTTGTTGTTCATCTTTTTCTAATACAAAAAAAGAGAGGAGGGGAGGGGGGAGTAGAATGTGTTTCTAGTTGATTTTGATTATAAATTTATGTACAGTGTTTTCGTTTCACTTTTATGATACATTATAATTTTATCATGTGCAATGTATCGTATTCAAATATTATTTTTGATACATAACACTAATTTATTGAAATACAAATATACATAACTATTACAAATTTCGTTATTTTTTACTACCAAAGACAACTAGAGGCTATGTATCTGTAGACATTATCAAATACTCCCTCTGTCCTAATTTATGTGACTTGCTTTCCTTTTTAGTCAGTCCCAAAAAGAATGACACATTTTTATATTAAGTAACAATTTAACTATTAAATGTCTATTTTACCCTTAATGAAACAATTTACAGCCACACAAATTTCTATCATTCATTTTGGACCACAAGTTTTAAAAGACTTCTTTTTTTTTTCTTAAACTCCGTGTCTAGTCAAACTCCCTCACATAAAGTGGGACGGAGGGAGTATTATTTTTTATACATAAACACTAATGTTTTTAACAATATCAGTTTGTATCATATTCATAGTTATGTATATGACAGATTTGTTATGTGTATATCATAATTATGTATCACATGTTGTTATGTATCTGCAATACTGTTTTATAAGTAAATTAGTGTGTATCATATTCATAATTTTTTTTTTTTGTATATGATACATAACTATGTCAAAATGTCGAATTGACTATGAATCATATGTTATTATGTATCTGCAATCTTCTGAGTAACATTTTAAGACATAATTGCACCACTTGTTTAATGCATGTATATCAAATTCAACAAATTTCAAACTTTATTATATGTAGCAAATACATATCAACTAACCACAGTGTCGTGTGGCAATCGTAAAAAAAAATGCTATTAAGAACAATTACATGTATAATATATCTTTTATAAACTACAACATTTTTCAATTAGAATAAGATACATAAATAATAATGTACCACGCACAATTTTATAGGCATGATACGCAAATAGATAAAAGCTAATACATATAAATCCAACCAGTTAACCTATCAATTTTGTGTTCTTCTACTTTTCCCGTTTCTTTTACTCTGTAGAAGTAGCGAGAGTTTGAATTTCATTTAGTATACAAGTATATAATCAATGTCGATAGAGAATGAAAACGACATAGAGGTGGCTGCAGCAGTGCAAAAGGAGAGGTTGAGAGCCCTAAAAAAAACTCAAGAACTTCTTCAAACCACAGACGATGATAGTAACAAGACTAACAAAGATATTCATGATGTATCTTCTCCAAAATTTTGACAATTTTGAATCAAAATTGAAAGGATCTTCGATGAACTGGAGAAGAATTTTGAATCTCAAAATTTTCGATAATGGTGAATCAAAATTGAAAGGATATTCGATAATCTGGGAGAGGAATTTCGAATTTTCAAATTTTTCGACAAATTTGAATCAAAATTGAATGAATCTTTGATGAACTGGAGAAGAATTTTGATCTCAAAATTTTCATCAATTTTGAATCAAAATTGAAAGGATCTTCGATGAACTGGAGAAGAATTTTGAATCTCAAAATTTTCGATAATGGTGAATCAAAATTGAAAGGATATTCGATAATCTGGGAGAAGAATTTCGAATTTTCAAATTTTTCGACAAATTTGAATCAAAATTGAATGAATCTTCGATGAACTGGAGAAGAATTTTGATCTCAAAATTTTCATCAATTTTAAATCAAAATTGAAAGGATCTTTGATGAACTGGAGTTTCACAAAAAAAAATATTTGTCCAACAACTATTATATCAGTTTTGTATTGTTCATAACTGACCTCGCTTTCCTAGACTTTTGAATGTCTCAACAAAATAGAGATATTCATCATGTATCAACTATTGTTTTCGACTTTTTTTTTTTATAATTTGTTAAGATTTGGGAGAGATTTGAGAGGATAAAATTTGAATATTGAATCGCTTGAAGCTGTTGCGATTTGGGAGAAATTGATATCAACTTGATTTGCATGATTTGGGGAAATCACATTCAATTTTACATTTCCTTTACTTTTAAATCGTAACTGAATTTTTTTTAATGTATCGGGTATAATGTATCCAGCTAGATTGCTATGTATCCAGATGAAACTAATTTTGAGGGATTTTTGTAAATTGAAAAATGATTGAAATAAGATGTAATTTGCTCGTTACACTATGAAATTTCTAATTTTTTTACATAATTGAAGGCCACCGTAAGACTCTACCACGGTGTTGGGCCCAAGAAGAAGTGATATACCAGGCCCAACCAAGTCTTGAGGCCACAGTGTTGGGCTAAGAAAAATGAATTCTAGTTAAAATCTCACCCAACGATTGGGCTAGTCTTATGGGCCAAAATTATTTTGCCGGTAACAGGATAAATAGTTATTATGTAGAGTTAGTCCATGTATTATGTATGATATTATTTAGTACTCCCTCCGTTCTATTTTATGTGAGGTAGTTTGACTCTGCAGGAGTTTAAGAAAGAAAAGAAAACTTTTAAAACTTGTGGTCCAAAATGAATGATAAAAATTTGTGTGGCTGTAAATCATTTCATTAAGGATAAAATAGACATTTTATAGTTAAATTATTACTTAATATAGAAATGTGTCATTCTTTTTGGGACTGACTAAAAAGGAAAGTAAGTCACATAAATTGGGACAGAGGGAGTACTATGTTTGGTAGGATTTTGGGTCTATTTATAACTAATCCATGTATTAATTATGTCCCTACATGGTATTATAGGATGTATTACTAATACCTATTTGGAGGTATTAGTAATACACAAGATATAATACCATGGAATAAGTCTATGTAAAGAAAAAAATATCTCTCAAATCATATTAATTATTTTGTTTAAATTAACTTACAAATTATTTATAAAAAGTTGTTTGTTACTAAATAAATCCAATACAAATCAATACCGTCTTTCTGATTTTAAAAGTAGATTGTTAATCTTTTTTAAATTGAGAATAGACATTTTGTGAGTGATGTTTACTAAGATGACAATTGTTTATCCTCAAATAATTTAAGTGAAAAAATAGCAAACATGACAACAAAATTGTTCTTCTATAATATTGTCCGACAATTATTCAACTTGACCCAATTACATAATAATTCAAGGGTATAATTGTAAAGAAACTTTTTATAAAGTTTTAATCCTAACACAAGATGAGATAGGAAACAATAAACCAAACACTTGATAAAAATAAATCTTGCATTACTAATTCATGCACTACTAATCTCTCCACCAAACAACCCCTAAAAGTTAAATGTTGGGCCTGAGAAAATAATAAAATTAAAAGAATTATGTTAATTAAATCTTAATAAAATATATATATTTTATTTATGAATAATATATATAAATAATTTATATCAATTTTCAAAATTTAAAACTAAACCAAATCAAACCAAACCACATCAAATAGTTTGAATTGCAATTTGATTTGATTTTTTAAACATAAACATAAATAACCCTAATCGTGTTTTGGTATTATTTCTTTTTGTATGTACGGGCGAAATGCTTTTGAAAGAATAAGAAAAACAAGAAAAATAAGAACATAGATTAAAAAAATAGATAGAAAACGGTTGAAGGTAATTAAATGAGAATCACAAGCACACCACCGGCCATGGGGACGATCGACTCGCATTCCGCAGTTGTAGCAGAAATTGGCACGACACCTACATATATTCACATAAAAAGACAATCAGATTAAACTATAAACACAGCCATTACATATTAACTAACATAATTAAATATTAAAAATCTATATATAAACACATCGTACTTTAATTAATTTGTTATTAATTGATTTGTTATAAACCGCGAACGCAAACTAACCTGCACGTGATATAACGGCAACCATCACTAAGCTGAACAAAAGAGCGACAGTTAGGACACCTCTGCCATTTTTTACGCTCAGCAAGCTTACCAAAAGCGACGTCGTTTTTATCCCTCAATGTCCCACTCTCCTCACATTGAAATCCAGCATGCCATGGAAGCTTGCACTGAAAGCAAAATAATCTCTTGCAATTTGGGCACTTTGATCGTGTCGCAACGCCACCGCATTCATCCAAAATCAAAGCAGAACAATTCCGATTAGGACAGTAACACCGCGTCAACCCTAAAACAGAGTACTCACACAACTTTTCAGACCATTTATCAAACAGTTCAGAATCCACAAGATTCCGGCAACCGATTGGGTCTAAAAATTGGTTACAAGTCGGAAACGGACACGGAATTTCGACGACATTGTCAACAAGCTTGACGGAGATGTATCTTGTTATACAGTCGATGCAGAACGGATGAACGCAGAGATTTTGGTTCTTAAATTTTGTACTGGGTAACAACATACGCTCCATACAAATTTTGCAGCAGAATGGTTGAGATTCATCTGCCAATTCATGTTCTTGGATTTTTTGCAATGTATTTCCCATGATTAATGGAAAAACCTATTAGTTAGCGAAATTCATATTTATAAAAGCAGTACAAAATAGAATTAGATTAGGACTCAAAGAAACCTATTACAACTTTGAAATCTAATTACACATGAATTAAATAAACTATCAAATAACAATTTGTAAATGGTTTTGAAGTAGAACTCAACTAGAAAACTTAATTACGTATTTTAAAAGTTACATAGGCTAATTATATTTGTCATTGTCATAACCTTCTGGGAAAAATGTAAAAGAAACTACTGTAGTAATTAATCTCTGTGTTTGAAAAGTTAAAATTTTATTTTTTTCCATATTTAGGAGAGCACTATATATATTATTATTGGTAGAGTGTGTAGCAAATAATCACTCAATCGTACTAATTTGAATTACATTACTTTCCGTAACAATTCAATCACCCCATAAAACAAATCCTTGACATATATGATTAATATTTTATTTTCCAAAAACAAGACAGTTCTATTTACGCCAACTTTTGTTTGTTTTTTTGTTAGGACTCTTGCTGCTTTTTTTTTTTTTTTTGGTTAGGACTCTCATATGACAGCCAAAAATCACGACAGAATTTTATTTTCTAAGAAACTCACGATAGATTTTTATTTTTAATATGATAAATGAAAATTTGTCTATTACAAAGTATTTTAATGAGACCAAAAAGTTCAATCAACTTTTTTAACGTGCTTTTATGGTATAAATATAAATTAGTGATAAAGGTAACAAGTGCCTATTTTAATTATAATTTAATACTATTCAGCTTTAAGGGTGATAAGTTATATTTCACTTTCATATGCGATATATACCTTCCTTATTTAGTACGGTAATTGCCGTGCACTTTACTAATATACCAAAAAAAAAAAATAAAGAGGAACGATCGCAGAAGTTTCCTACATTTATGAACCTATATTTTCTTACTAATTCAATGAAGCAAAAAGATTTGGCACTTAACCAAATCTTTTTTCTCTCATATGAGTACGTGAAAAGAGGAATGGTCGCAGAAGTTTCCTACATCTATTAATTAACTGTTTATTATCAATTTTTTTCGCGCATATTCATTATTATATCTATAGTTACTGAAAATAATATGAAAATTGATATTTTAAAATCAAATTTATTTTCATTTTTGTGAATAATTTAATGTGAGAATAACTTTTTAGTGTTTTTTTAATTAAAAAAATTAAAATTAAACGTGCTTTCCGGAGCCCCCCACAAAAAAAAAAAAAGACAGAAAACCATGGTCAAATCACAAATACCCTTTAAACTCTAGGGTCTTCTTTTCGTGTCCTATAAGTTTATTGTATATGCCTAGAGCCGTCAATATGTGCTAGGTTCGTTGGATTGACCTAGTTTAACTCGTGATTTGATAGGGTTGTATTATGATTTTTGGAGCCCATTTAAGAAAATAACTTTTTAGTCCGGGCTGAATAAGTCTGCCAATTTATGGACCTTGAGAAATATGGATAGGGTCGGCTTGTGGACCAAATAAAAATAAAATAGAGTATTAAGAATAACAAGAATCTAAACTCAAAATCTATTTAAAGTTTGAAATATTACAATTAAGTTTATAAATATGTACTACATAAAATAAAAATTTCCTAAAATTTCTAGGGAATCACTACATAGGCCACCGTAGCCTATAGAATATTGTCATAGTTTTTGTGTTTTATTATAATCATTGGAAAACAATTAGTTGAATATTTATATTTAACTATTTATGCTTTTACTTGAAATCAAACTTAATAAATATTATAAAGATATTTTGATTTGTAGATTTCATTAACAAGTAGTAACACTAACAGTCTAACACCGTGTAATATTGTCTTGTTAATATTTATGATAATATTTTTAAACTATAAAAAATATACTTCTAAGAAAAGGGGGCTGACCCAGCAGAGCCCGTAGCCCACGTACTTGTGCGCTGGGTCGACCATTTTCTGGCCCACACAAAAAATGGGCTAGCCTATCAAATTTCAAAATATGTATAGGTTAGCCCGGATGGGGTGGACCAGCCCATATTGACAGCTCTATATATGACAAATTTAAATTAACCCAAGTAATTAAATCATGAAAAGTTGTACTCCCTCCATTTCAAAAGAGTGACCTAGTTTGATTTGACACGGAGTTTAAGAAAATAAATAAGTAAGACTTTTGAATCTTGTGGTACTAAATTAAAGTCATGTCAAATGTACAAAATTGCCCTTTAATCTTATGGCCTGTTTGTGGCCTTAAGCATGTCACGTGAAAAACTGAAATTAAAATGTTACAAAAAGAAAAAAAATCATTCTTTTTTAAGCAAAGTAGAAAGGAAAGTGGGTAATTGTTTTTGAAACGGAGGGAATATTTTTTTTAGTTTATTTTTATTCGTCTTATTTGAACTTAACAGGATTATTAAGATTTTTACTTGTTTTATATGGACTTAACACGTTTAGTAAGAAAATAATGATTTACTTTACTATTTTACTCACTTCTTATTGATTGATATTCCCACTATTTCATACTCTATTAACTAAATTTTTGGAGGTATTTTCATTGTTCAAAACAATTGAATTGTACAAAGTTTAAAATGAATGTTTGAAATTTGTTTCATATTTGACCTTTTCTTCTATGAAGGTTGATATTTTCTAGGAGATAAATCATTCTACTTGAAAAGTTATATTTATTATTTTCACAATAGACAATATTGAAAACTGTGATATTAAATTATGTCATTGAATGTTTTTATTAATAAGTACTCATTGTTTCACAAATTCAGTTAACAGGGAATAAAAATACTCTCTATTATATTAATTGAATATTTGAGGTTTTTTCCATTGGTCAAAAGAATTGGATTGCTCAAAGATGGATATTTAAGTTTTTTTTCCATATTTGTCTCTTTCTTTAATGAAGTTTGATAAGTATTTTTTTAAGAGACAAATTACATTACTTGCAAAATTATATTCATGATTTCACAAAGAATAAAAGTGGAAATTATGATTTAAATTATGTTTTGAATGTTTTTCTTAATAAATGTGCATTGCATCACAAATTCAATTAATTTTCTTAATAAGTGCATTGCCTCTCAAATTCTTCAGAAATAATTTAGAGAATAAATAATTAATGCTAAAAATAAAATATAGGAAAAATCCTTTTGGCTAGAATGGTATTTTACATATATGATTTTACCTTTTTAAATATTTTTTCTCTTTTAACTTTAATACTTTTTAACTAAAAAATAGAAAAAAGATCAATTTATTTTAAAATTAAAAAAATATTATAATTTTTTTTTAAATTTCTGATCAAATTCTAGCTAAATTTTATGGCCATTTAGCATTACCCTAAAATATAATATGTTAGTAACAGTGAAAACTATTTATGGAATGGAGTAGTAAATAGTAGTACTCCGTAAATAGAAGTGAACAGAGGGATTAAGAATAACTTATAAATAAACAAAAAAATTGTTTAACCTGCTATGATATTCCAATTCCAAGAAAGTTCAGCTAATTTTGAAAAAGAAGGATAACTGCAAAAGTCATACGTGAAAGAAAATTTTGGGGAAAATATTACTCCTACAAATTACAATCCTAGTATAAGGAGAAGACCTAAAACGACCCTTCCTTTGCCCACACAAAAAGTACTTGAAAAAAAAAAAAAAACTCAAACACTTCACTCACAATTTTGACACTGATCATGGGAAACACACAGCAAAAATTGGCCCAAAATCAGTCAGAACAAGAATCGCCAGTCGCAGAATCATCAGAAGAATCATTCACTTGCGAAATTTGTATCGAGCCTATATTATTACCTAACAAAAAATTCAAGAACCAGAATCTTTGTGTTCATCCGTTTTGTATCGATTGTATGGTGAAATACATCTCCGTCAAGCTTGAGGACAACGTCGGCAACATTCCGTGTCCGTCTCTGAGTTGTGAGAAATTTTTGGACCCAATTTCTTGCCGGAATCTTGTTGGCCCTCAGCTGTTTGTGAGATGGTCCGACGTGTTGTGTGAATCTTCTGTTTTAGGGTTAGCGCATTGTTACTGTCCGGATCGGAGATGTTCGGTTTTGATTTTGGATGAGTGTGGTGGGAATGCAAAGCGATCAAAGTGCCCGAATTGCAAGATGCATTTTTGCTTTCAGTGTAAGCTTCCATGGCATTCTGGATTTCAGTGTGATGAGAGTCGAGAATTGAGGGATAGAAACGATGTCGTTTTTGGTGTGGTTGCCGAGGCTAATAAGTGGAAAAGGTGTCCACTCTGTCGTCACTTTGTTGAACTTATTGAAGGTTGCAAAATTGTTAAATGCAGGTTAAGTCTTACTTGTTTTTTCCTCTCTTTTTTTCTTTCTTTTTTATTTTTGAATAAATCCTCCTAATTTTTGAAAAGATAAAAAAAAAAAAAACTCATATTTATGGATTACAACTTCTGAGGTTTACTTGTGTTGAGTTTCTATAGTAAGCAATTTTTCTACCTAACAGACGGGTAAGTCTGCGTACACACCACACCGCCCAGACCCACTTGTCGGATTACACGGGTATGTTGTTGTTGTGATGGTGGTGATTATACAGGAGTCTGCACCTTTTGATGCGTTTGCACATTGTTTTAGTATTAATTGCAAAATTTTGCTAACCCTATAGTAGTGTAGTAGTTATTTTTTTTTGTTTTTTTCTATAAGAATTAGGAGAAACATGTACCAGAGCAGATAGGGTAGAGGTCATGGATTTAATAATTTCTAAGTACATTGATCGTGAAAAGATATCAGGCCCCCACATGTGGGTGTAATCTTGAAGAACTAATTAAATAAATAAAGGTGTACTCTTTTTAATGCTTAACAACATAACCATGCAAATATTTAGTAGAATTGGAATTGGTCCCCTCCACAAGGCAGGAGTAAGGCTGCGTACACTCCACCCTCCCCAGACCCTAAACCGGGTGTTGTTGAATTGGAATTGATCCGAATAGAGAGTAAGTTTGGGACTGAATCACAAGTAATTGATTGATAAGGTTTTAACTCCTGGGGAAGTAAACACAGGATTTTGAGGACTTGCATTTAGCTATTATAACCAAAAGAGGAAGAAAAAATGAATGTTAAATTGATTCCTCCCTGCATACATGGGTTCCCTGGAATTTGAGGACCAAAAAGTTGTTTGGCAGCAGAATACTCAGCTATTAATATGTTAATAGTCTTTTCTTTCAGACTTTCAATGTATATCTAGTTAGTCAATTTTTTAAGACCTGTATCTCTTTGTTGTGGCATTCCAGTATCTACTTAATGGGATTTTAAAATGGTGCAATATCGATTATTCAAACAAGGACTTGCATATTTCTGCATTTTCACAAACAGGGATAAATTGCTAACATGCTTCTGATTTATTGAGTTTCAAAATAATGGATGAAAAGGCCTATAAAACCTGAGGCCGATAAATGTTCCACAATGTTAGGCTACAGGTATGAAGGTATGAGGGCACAGGGAGTTGATGGAAGCATTCTGTAGTTCTCTGAGCGGATTTATACATCTCTAATATGAGCTGAAGAGTTATCTTATACATGATAAGAAAGTAATGTGAGCGGAAAATTTACCTAATATATCTCTAATGCCACTTAATTGAGATTAAGATGCCGATCATTCTCAGTTTCCACTTATTTGAGGTTTCAATTGCTATATTTTTGTCTGTTGACATTGATAGGTGTTGATCATATCAATCGTTAGAGAGAGGACGGGTTGGGAATGAGGACAACATTACATTTGAATCCCCTAAAGTAGATCATGTATCAACTATGTTGATCTGCCAAATTTTGTCTTGTTTAATGTTCCAATTGATATTTATTTGTAGTAGCCAGATCTTTTCCTCATATAGTTTTCAAGTATCCGGTTCTAATTGAATGCGTTTTTCCTCACAAATGAAATGCTTATCCTTTTATTCATTGTGGCTACTTTTTAGTGTTTACTTTTCTTCAGGGATTTCACTGGGCTTGTTGTTGTTTTGGGAAAGAAACAAAAGAGAAGATAACAGCTATGAATACTAAGAGGGGTTTTACTTGAGATAATCAAGCTCGGCCTCTGTATAGTCAATTTTAGATCTCATCTTCTTGTAAATAACTTATAAAATAAAAAAGTGCCTGTGAAGCCAAAACAATGTTCTGGGAGGAAAGAAGTTGCTTAGTTAGATCTACATATTTAAATATACCAGGTTTATGACATAAAATTTCAGCATACGTGAGAATTAAGTGTCTTATATTGTTCGTCTCTTAATTCCTGACAGCTCTTCTTATAATTCTGCAATTTGTGTATCGTATCGAGATTCAATGTACTCTCCTATGCAATTCTGACATTCTTCTGGTTTTGTTCAGTTCTCTGAGGCCTTGTAAGGTTACACAGGTGTCGAGACAGATATATTTTGTGTGAATTTGATTGATATGTCACGCTTGTACACTGTTTAAAAATGACTTTTTCTGATGTTTAACAATAAGAAGTAGAGAAAGAGTTCAACTTTCAAGTTTTATACTTTAACCTGGTTCTCTTTTCATCTGGATGTAGGTGTGGTGCCAGTTTCTGCTACAACTGCGGAAAAAGAGTTCATCGACACTGGTGTAGTTGCGATTCAGCTTCTGTGCTCTGCATAAGGGTCATCCATGGGTTTACCATTATATTTATTCTCCTGTCTATCTTTTTCATCTTCAGGAATTTAAATAGTATACCGCCGAAAAACTAGAGCCGTATATAGACATTTACTCCTATTACATTTGAGGTTCAGTAAGATGTATTAGAATCTTTTTTGCTTCGGTGTGTGCACTTGAGGCAGAAAAAATAGCATAGACAAGAAAACAGAAACCTTAACAAAGTTTGTACAGATGGGGAATCTAAAATATGAAGTTCTCTTAGATTTTTGACTTGCTGATTCAAATTGTCCATTTTTATGTGAATTTTCAAGTTTCTTCCAAGCTTCTGCAGTTCTTCAGTAGTAGCCTAGTAGGTATGATTAGCATCCTACTACCTCTTGGCTGCTATATTTAAAATGGATATTCATTTTTTTTTCTGTCCAATTTGAAAAATCAAGAGATTTACTATTAAATACTACTATTCATTTCCCATTATTTAGATGATTGGAATCTTATTCTTTCATTTATTATTTCTTAAAGAATGTGTCAAGTCGAACATGAATAACTAAATAAGGAATGTGTCAAGTCAAACATGAATAACTAAATGTTTGGAGGGAGTATTTGTTTCTGAATAAGTAGCTAGTTTCTACAACAATTAGATTGTTATTCTCCGTATTATTTTATGCTAAATACGATGTGAAATGACATTTATGTATTTGCCAAACATGTAAATAACAGCACGTAATTTTTTTTTGAAAGAATTTCTCACTTTGAAGAGGAATTTAAGATGTATTTACGCACTCAAAGAAATTATTTGCACGGTAAGTGCATATAACTTAAAACACTAATTTTATATACAGTTTATATCCAAATTTTAGGAGTAATATAAATATGATGAACCAAATATCCTTTGATTATTACTCATTGTACACTAATTATTTTACCACAATTCTTGTTGTTAGCTTTCTCGATGTTGAATAGTTTGATATCGAGCCAAGGAAATTTGAGACTAGGCAATAACACATTGAAATCCATCATATCAGCTATCTTTTTTATTTGGCTACACCTAAGAAAGTTTTATCCAATTATTTACAAGTTTTGCTCGAAAAGAAGAAATATAGAATCGAAATGAAAAACCATTGCATCTACAAACGCAACCACAATAATAATAATAATACACAGTTAAACATTATTTCCGCTAAAAAGATTCATTTGGCTAAAAATCATGGAATTAGTCAAGTTCATGGGTAAACTAGTAGTACTAATAAAGCAATAGTTTGAAGGCATAATACAGTTATTTAACTTCTCCTCAACTGATATTTATAATATCCTTCAATTTTAGATGTAAATGAATAAAGATTTAAATTTATATAAAATTAAACAAGTATACATTACTTGTTTGCTACTCCCTCCATTCCATATTAAATTAATTTTTAAGGTGTTTCACACCCTTTAAGAAAAGTAGATTAAGACATAAATTGAACCTATTTTTCCATTTGTATCCTTATTAATTATTGTCAAATTTATGATTAAAATAACTAAATATTAATTAATCACTAATTTCAATATTAACTAATGAAGGGTAAAATTCGAAGAACACTCTAAAAGTAGTCTTGAAAACTGAACAATTAAGTTAATTTGAAAATTAAAAAATGCCTCAAAAATTAACTTAATATGGAATGGAGGGAGTATAAAATTATACCTCCGTCTCAATTTATGTAGTATTTTTTCGTTTTTCGAGAATCACACAATTTAAGTTTAACCGAAAATTTATACATAAAATCTTCAATTTTTTTGAAATGAAATTTATATATTTATAAACATAAACTACATAAAAAAATACTATAAAATAAATTTATTTAAATTTCAAAATTTGAAAAGTATCACATAAATTGAGACAAAAAAAATAGTATGAAACAATAAGCAACAACCATCAAAACCCAGTTTAAGTGTATGTTGTTGTTTCCTATAATTATTATATATTCTACTATTTTAGTTACCAGACACGTACAAGTTACAACAATTGAAATCCTCTTTCATCACCATTCGGTTTCAATAATTCAAGTTGGAGAAAATGATCAAAATAGTCCTTAATATATGGAATTAAATTGATTTGGTCCCTCATATATGCAGCTTATGGAAAAGGTCCTTTATCTATGTTAAAAACTTATTAATTTAGTCTTTCACCTTAAAATCCTAACAGACACAAAAAATTCTGTCAAATTAAACAGAACAGTGCAACTCATGTGACATACAAATTTTTTTAACAAAACCTCTGTTTTCTTGGATCAGTCCAAACCATCAAGCTCACGCTGCAGAGGGTTCATTTTCTTCTTTTGCTGCTCCAATTGTAGGGATTCTGGTTGAGAAAATGTATGGCTATGATGCCAAATCTGTTGATCCGATATTAGGATCTGCAAGAGAGGCTTTAGCACTGTCAAAAGGTCTCTTTTCAATGATGGCTGTGCCTTTTGGTTTATGTTGCTTGTTTTACACCCCTTTTATTGGACATTCAAGTAGGACCGTGACAATGCAAGACTTGCTGCTGCAAAGAAACAGAGATGATATGACAATTCCACGCTTTTCATTTCTTTGTTTATTCATTCTTCTTAGATCTTGGGAACCACTTAAATGAAATGCCTTCAGATCATCAGAGTAGGCCAAAACAACAGTATTCCCTTCTAATTTTGCAGATATTTCATTTGGTGGTAGCACTAGGACAGCAGATTAAGTCTCCATTACACTTACCTCATCTAACAGATCATACTCAAAATTCAAAGATGTATAGGTGCTGAAACAAGCAGACGCTGTTGCCAGGAATCAGGCACTCCAACATTGCAGTAGTTGCTTTGGCATTGGCAAACTGAAATAGACAGAGGACAGGGTTTGCCTGTTTGAAAGGGTAAATTAATACCTTGGTGGCACCAGCATTGAGGTTGCTGAAAACCAGCTCCTCAACAACCCTTGTGAAATAATACAAGAAAACCCCTGTGACTGAATTGAGCTCCAAATAGCCTTAGGTATTCGCTTAATGCTCCCCCATCTTCCTCAAAAGGTAAACGCAAATTCCTAAACATTCTCAACACACGCTGCAAGAATAGCAACGTAGTTTTTTCTTGTAAATCAATTGACATAAGTTTTTCCATTGTTAGTGATTTCGACGAAAGTGAAGAAGACGGATATTGACACACTCGTCAAAATTGTTGTTTATCCAACACACAGGAGTAGAACAAGAGAAACTATAAATTGGCAGATTGGAAAAATTGGAATCATGCACCAGATGCATTCCGATAAGGTGATGAGAAACATATGAAGCTGACGACAATCAATGAAGCGAGAAAATGATTGTCTCGAAGAAACTATGATATGATTATTTTTTTTGTACTTGTATTGTTGTAGTATTAGTCGATAACATTTAAGGTGGTCATTTGAAGGCCAGTATATTGTGGAAAACTGCTAATGCATTACGTTCCATATGATAATCTTTTTTTTTTTTTTGGGAAGTAGCTGAGCATTTCATTTTTCCTATGATACATGAACTACTTTCTGATATATGCATTGAAACAGGACGAACATTACATTTATTAATAACAGCTTAGCCAAGAACAACATCTCGAAAATACTGAAGAATCATTCAATTAAGCTACAAATGTATGCAGATAGAACCATATGAGAACTTAGGTTAAAAATGTAAGAATGACCTTTACTATTGACGATAACCTTCGAATTTGAACTGCAAATCCTAGACTATGTATATTTCCACATTGAACTGCTTCTTTCAAGAATAAGAAAGGTAAATCAAGGATACACCTGCACAAAACCTTAGTCGAAAATTCTCTCCCCTGTTGATAGTACTAGAAATACAAAAGAACTGAAAATGCTAATTGCAAAACCAACTCTTCCTAATGCTAAGTAACCATGAGCCACAGAGGAACAGAACAGAGCCCCGCCAGGTGTTCTAAAGTAAGGAAGAGCCATCAATGCAAGAGAAGCTGACGACGAAACCATTTGAACTTGTGGTCTAATATTTTGGTGACCACCATCTTAGGATCTAAGGCATCATTTTCTCCTCTATACATCATATCCGTGCAATATCAAGCACAACTCTTAAGTGCATTAAGACAAAATAGCTTTTAAGCACTTTTATAGTGTTTGGATAAAATAAAAAGTATATCTTAAGCACTTATCTTAAGTCCATCCACACAACATAAAAAAGATTAGCTGCAAATGACTTGAAAAGCAACATAATATTATCATCATAACAACCATTGTTGTAGCAGCACCATCTATTCTTTTCGCAAAAAACAAAAGAAGAAGCAATTGCACATGTTCATAAAATAGCAGCAACACTACATATCATTCACAAAACAAACAATACTTATGTCCTTAACACAAAAAAAAGTTGTGGCACCATGTTTAGCCCAACCAAAATTGATAGCAACACCACATTAAGTATCAAAACAATCTTGACTTGGTCCAGAATTTGCTCTTCTAACCTGCAAGTGTACAATGCATCAGTTTTGTATTTATAAAACAATATAATTGAGAGCCAAATCAAATTTTATGCCAAAAAAATTACCGGTAACTTTTTAGAAATTGATGAAGTAGGAG
This sequence comes from Solanum pinnatisectum, assembly GCA_035578085.1. Taxonomy (NCBI): domain Eukaryota; kingdom Viridiplantae; phylum Streptophyta; class Magnoliopsida; order Solanales; family Solanaceae; genus Solanum; species Solanum pinnatisectum. The sequence goes on from CM069076.1 coordinate 67,004,207, forward strand.
GCATCCAAAAAGCCGAGTCATATGCACCTACTTCAGACTGCACATAATTTTTAAATTTACATGTCCTTATATTATGGCCAGGCTTGTGACATAAGCTACAATTAACAGATATTTGTTTTTTTTTCATTCTTGTTCTACTTGATCCTGTCTCATCTTGCTCTCGTCTCCTCAATTTCTGGCCTCTTCCCCTCTTGTTTTGTCTTACAAATCTCGGAGGCAAAGGAGGGACCTTATTTGATTTAGGCCACAATTGTGATCCATTGATCGGAAAGATCGTCTTTTCATAAATTCTTTTATATGTATCAACTTTGTAGCAATCATCAACATAATCAAGAACCACATCATTTTTAGCCCAAATGGCCGATATTGCATGTTTGCAAGGAATTCCTGTTATAGTCCATTTTCTACAACTACACTTTCTATTTTGTAGGTCCACAGTCCAATTGTCGGCAATGGATGCTCCAAGAATCTCATAATTCCACTGATTTGATTTTTTTGGAATAAACGCAGCTGCGGCAGATTCATTCTTGTGCAAGATGCTCTTGATCCGAGGACAAATGTCACCTGAATTCCATTTTTCTGCTTTCTCCCTATTAGCTTGGAATCTAGCCATAAGAAGATATCTTAATTTCTCCAACAAAGTTATGATTGGCTTGTCTCGAGCTTCAAGAATCATACTATTAAAACATTCACACATATTATTTAACAAAACATCACATTTAGCACCTGTAGAAAAGTGTGATTTAGACCATTCAGTTGGTGGTTTTTCATTCAACCATGCAGCGGCTTCAGCATCTAATTCATGCATCTTCTCAATGCAAATTTTAAAAAACTCCACAGTTGTAGCATTTGCAGCAGCCCAAAGAGCATTTTTGTGGGACAAACCAAAAAAACCAGCCTTCTTAAAATTATTATGGAGGTGTCGCACAAAAAATCTATGGTCAACATATGGCAAAATCTCATTAAATGCTTCGACAAGACCTTTTTGTTTGTCCGACATAAAGGTCCAGCTTTCTTGATCGTCAATCTCTAAGTCACCAGCCAAGTGTGTTAAAAACCATGACCACGTCTCCTTGGTTTCCCTTTCAACAACGGCATATGCTACTGGAAATATGTTATTGTTAGCATCGAGACCTACTGCTGTTAGTAATTGATTCCCATACATCAATCCCTTCAACCAACATCCATCTACACCTACTATTCTGCGACATCCAACTTTGAAAGCCTCTTTACAAGCAGCAAAACATAAGTAGACTCTTTGAAATCTGTATGGCATATTAGGCATCTCATTATCAATAAACTTCATATAAATTGAAGTGCCTGGATTTGTTTTGTCAATCTCATGAACATAGTCCCAAAGAATGGCAAATTGATCTTTTAAACTTCCATCAAGTAATGCAATTGCCTTTTTCATAGCCATCCTAGCTTGAGTTAAAGTAACATGAGCTTTAAGCTCAACACTAACCGTATCTCTGAATTCAGACATCTTCCATCCCCTATTATGTTTAATTCTATCAAGATAGGTCCTTGCAATGAATGAAGAAGTTATCGTCTTGTTATAATGGTGCCAATTTTTACAACTATGTGAGGGATTGTAAGTTTTTACCTGAAACGTCTTTTCCCTGTGCATTCTTGACGCCATTATTACCCAGCTGCAATCATTGTGTATGCACTTAGCTTTCATCCTTCCTTTATCATTCTTTTTCCACTGAATATACCTTCCTTGGCTTACCTCATGAGTTGTGACATCATTTTTGAACTCTTCCTTGCTTTCGAAAGTATATTCCAAAGCCAAAATTGGATTTTTTCCATTGATTTTTGCATTATGCTTCGGAAAATCAAAACTTTCATTGTCTGAATCACCATCCAAACTCTTATTGTCCTCAGAGTTCACACAATCAGGATCCCCATCTTCATGTAACATCTTCTTTTGAATTTCATCAGTAATAAGCTCTCTGCCATCCTCAAAACTATGTTTATAGTGTCCTTGTGAATCAACCATGGCCTTATCATTGGAGAATTCGTTTTCAGAATCCTCAAAACCATCTTCCGAAGATAAGTTTTCCCTTTCAAACTCTTTGTCAACAGGTCCAACAACATCTTCATTCTCTGGAATGCGACTAGTTCTGCAACCAAGCCCAATTGGATCGTCTATTCCAATATAAGAGTCCAAATGCTCAAAATATAACTCCACTACTCTATCTTTGGGGATGAATTTTTTTATGTTATGCGCTTCAACCTCCGTGGAGACTAATCTCCATTTGTTACCAAGCTTCTCACATTTATGCCAAAATATTATTGAATCATTCAGGTAACCACATAATTCGGCCATTTTCTTCAAGTCAGTAAGATTGAGATTCTTCAATTCAACATAATCAAAGTAGTCAATGATACCACCAACATACTGTTTGGCTGGTTGATGTTTTATCAATCCTTTATGATAAACTTTGATACTAAAAAAAGACTCCTCGAACACAGAATCTGCAGTAAAAGATTACATATTTTAGCCGATTAAGACCACATTATAGGTGTAACTATACATGTATATTTTGTACACCATAACTTCTAGATATTCTTGAATACACAAACCAAAAAAAGCCAATAGTAAAAAATCAAAACGGTAGATTTTCATATCACCAAAAACAGAAAAACGAATTTTATATAAAACGATTGGAAAAATAGTACTAACAACCCTGCAAATTTTGAATACCAAATAGACTGAGCCTTTGAATTGCCTCGACTAAAAGCAAGATAAATTCTTACCATAACATGGGCTCGATCCCTTGGAGTTTCTTTTGATTAACATCGTTCAACAAGGGAAAAACTTGTGTCGATTGATTTACAAGAAAAGAGGTTTTGTTGTTGAAAAGGCGGGAGTGTTTTTTGTTGGAAAGGCGGGAGTTTGATGGTCTGAACTGATCCAAGAAAACAGAGGTTTTGTTAAAAAAAATTGTATGTCACGTGAGCTGCACTGTTCTGTTTAATTTGACAGAATATTTTTGTGTCTGTTAGGGTTTTAAGGTAAAAGACTAAATTAACAAGTTTTTAACATAGATAAAGGACCTTTTTCATAAGTTGCATATATGAGGGACCAAATCAATTTAAGTCCATATATTAAGGACTATTTTGATCATTTTCCCTTCAAGTTGAGTAAACTTTTGTAGCTCATTGGCCACTAAGTGATGATAAGAATTTTTTTGTTTTTTGTTTTTGTTATTCAACTGATCAGATATTGAAAAATTTAACTAATTTAAATTTATAAAGCTTTCTTCGAGGAAAAACAATCTCTATCAATAGTTTTTCTATACCCATACTCAAACCTTAGACTTCTAATAGCCACCACAGCCTTTGGCGGTTTGATGATGGGAATTGAATACAAAACAAAGATTCTACTAACATAGAATTCTTCTAACACTTTTTAATAATAATAACAAAAAAAATGAATATAAACTAGTCATACTAGTCATTGTTCTTTAGTAAATATTTTACGTTTTGCTTTTTGGAAAACCTTTGTTTGTTAAAGGCAACAACTTTAACGATAAAATTAAGGATAATTTCTTTCTTTCGGTCATTTTATTTCTTTATATATTTCCGAGAACGACTTCAAAACGGAAAAACTACCCAAACCCACGCCGAGAAGCAACTGCTATTCCTTTAACCAATTATTATCCACCACGTGGTATTCAATTATTGGATATCTTTCACCTCAACTCTAAGCAACCTCCTCCTTTTAGGAGACTGATGGATATATATATATATATATATATCAGATGAAACTGAGAAAAGACGGAAAACAAATCTCCTAAATCAACCATGGCTCTTCGTTTCTCTCTGCTTTTCTTATTCTCTATCCTCCTAACGACGTCGTTTTTGTTGGCTGTCAACGGCGAGATTAACGGCGGGGACGATGATATTTTAATCCGTCAAGTCGTCGGAGATGATGATCATCACATGCTAAACGCCGATCATCACTTTACGCTTTTTAAAAAGAGGTTCGGGAAAGCGTACGCCTCCGATGAGGAGCATCATTATAGATTCTCGGTTTTTAAAGCTAACTTGCGCCGTGCAATGAGCCACCAGAAGCTCGATCCATCTGCGGTTCACGGCGTGACTCAGTTTTCCGATATGACGCCGGACGAATTCAGCCGGAAATTTCTCGGCGTTAACCGCCGGCTTCGGTTTCCTTCTGACGCCAACAAAGCTCCGATTCTTCCTACCGAGGATCTTCCTTCAGATTTCGATTGGAGAGAGCATGGTGCTGTCACGCCAGTGAAGAATCAGGTATGTTTGTTTCTCTGTGAGATTGATACGTGCATCATTATTGATTAATGGATAATTAAGTAATTGCTATTGTTTATGATTGAAAAACTAGGGTTCATGCGGCTCATGCTGGTCTTTTAGTACCACTGGTGCATTAGAAGGTGCCAACTTTCTTGCTACAGGGAAGCTTGTTAGCCTCAGCGAGCAGCAACTTGTGGACTGTGATCACGAGGTTTGACGCTTTTCCCTCTCATCCTATTCGGATGTTCATTCTATATATTGTGGAATCCTGAACTTATTTCTTGTTAAGCATAGAGCTTAAACACGGTAATTGGGTAAAGTATTTGCGAATTTAAAAGTGTTGCTCATTCGATTGGAATTTATTATCGGCATAAAAGTTTTGTTTTTATCTTGTTCTGTCATTATTAGTTTTTTTGGGTCATGTAACTGATCATGGATCAGGTTTAGGAAAGTGCTTGCGCTGTTTCCGTCTCTTTTAAAAATATGGTGGAATGATTCAATCCACTGCTCATGCCGAAACAAAGGCGGAAGGTAGCTAGGCGTTTATATGTACAATGTAGTGAAACTGATAGAATTCATATAGTTGACCCTATGTAGTTCCCATGTAGTTAAGAATTGAGTTTTGCCTTTCTTGCTGTTATTCGATATCAATCTATTACTTAACGTGTCTTTCTTCTTCAAGTACAGCGTTGTTCTGTGGTTTTCTTTTCTCAGATTTTTCCTCGGGGTGTGGGACCCACTTTAAGGGATAGGAAATTGGACTGTTTTTATGATTATTTTAACAGTTCTTTACTTATTGTAGGCATGAATTTGTTGCTATTTTCATGTTCAGTATGCCAATTGGTAATCAGAATTGGGATTGTAGACAGTATAACTTGCAGTACTTACTCCACGGGGCAAATGAAATTCTTACTCTAAAATTTCAGTGTCCTCTTATCTCCCTGAAATATGTATCCTAGACTAATTTAACCTGTGCATTATATACCTGCAGTGTGATCCAGAAGAAAAAGGTTCTTGCGACTCAGGGTGCAGTGGTGGGCTAATGAATAGTGCCTTTGAATACACTCTCAAAGCTGGTGGACTTATGCGAGAAGAAGATTATCCATACACTGGCACCGATAAGGCAACCTGCAAATTTGACAACACCAAGGTTGCAGCTAAAGTTGCTAACTTTAGTGTTGTCTCCCTTGACGAAGAACAAATTGCTGCTAATCTTGTCAAGAATGGCCCTCTCGCTGGTAAATGTCCTCTCGGAAAACTTACTAAAACTGCCTTTATGGGATCTTTAGTTGATTACTACTCTTCATGTGCTAATTAATGGATGTAAAACTAATTCTGAAAGTGTTGCTGTTGCTTGGCTTGCAGTGGCTATCAATGCGGTGTTCATGCAGACATATGTCGGTGGAGTCTCCTGCCCATATATATGCTCTAAGCAGTTGGATCATGGTGTCTTATTAGTTGGTTATGGTACTGGCTTTTCTCCCATTCGAATGAAAGAGAAACCATACTGGATCATCAAGAACTCATGGGGAGAGAAATGGGGAGAAAATGGATACTACAAAATCTGCAGAGGCCGCAATGTTTGTGGGGTGGATTCAATGGTTTCAACAGTTGCAGCTGTAGTACCAGCTCATAGTGAAATTTAACGTCTATTTTTACCAACTACACTCTATGTAAATTAAGTGTAGCTTAAAGGACCGTATTTCATTATTTCCAATTGTTAAGACTGTATTTCATTATTATTTCCAATTCTACAAATATTGAAAGTAAAACACATTTCTCCGCATTCTAAACATCTATCTATCAGTTTGGATTTTTTGCACCCTACCAAACATTCCTTTATAGTTTAATTCATATCCATATGTGGTTGACTGCCCCTCCTCGTCGCCAACACACACAAAAAAGTCTATTCAGAAGAGTTCAATTAGTTGACGTCAATGTCAAGGGAGGTAACTTTCAACTTGAGCTGCTAATCTTTGCAAATCAAAGACTTTTCTTCTTTGTTTACTTGGACAATTTCTTTGTTTAACACTTTTAATTATCTAAACTACATTTTGGAGTTGTATGCAACATGTCATTATTCCAGAAGGAACAACTTGATTGTACTTTCTCCAATCAAACCATTCAGACAACAAGTAGAGTGTCTCACCAGTAACAACTATTTTCAGCACGAATGTAACTAAAAGGGCAAAATGCACACCTAAAAAACTTCTTTTTCGGAGAAAAACAAACTGTATTGCATACATATGGAACTGAGGAGAAAGAATGCACCACGCCTGTCGTGTTCACATGGTCTCATTATTACCAATAGAAACGCTAATAAACATACGTGATATGATTAATTTACAGGCAAACTGTCCCGGCATATCTGTCGCACAAAGCAGTGACTATTTCTGGATCACACAACACAACAAATACAGTTAATAAATAACTTATTGTACCATCTAAAAGTTGCAGCTGCACAGATGCTGCTTTCTTTGCTGTGAACCTCACATGCAGGAATGCTTATTTCTCTCGGTGCCAATAAAACAAATAGAGTGGAGCGTGATCACAGAATAATGCTCCATCCCACCAAAAATGAAAAGGAGAAAAAAAAATCTTATCCCCTCCACTAAGATGACCATTCAAGCAGAAAAGAATAACATACACATTCTTTTACAAACGGCAAGCTTCATCTCTGAGAACCTTTGATGCTTTCCTCATTCATCCTCCCCCACATCAATCAATTTGAATGAGAAAGGACTAAACTTGTATCCATCTCCCTCGTAAAACTTATTTTGGAACTCCACCCAGTGAAGTCGCAATGCGTGTAGGAAGGCACTGAGTGTTTCCATCACCAACAACACTCCAACAGTGGCAAAGACGAATACAATGATGCCAACAATGAGAATAATGATATTGTTGTACCTGAGGAGCATAAGTAAATTTTTTAAAATGTATTAATATTATATAAATATATCATTTTTTTCTTCCCGGAATATTCAGTCCACTACATGCCAGCTAAAGCCTAGGGCATTCAGATTTATATATGTTGGAGATCCGCAAATATAAACTTGATAATTGACAGCTCATTCTCAGAGAACCAAACATGCAATCAGTTTGAACCAATAGTGTAGGAAGCTATTAGCCAACGAACATAGAATGAGTAACTTACCCCCAGGCGAGAAGTAGAACCTTTTCGTAAAATACACTGGACAGCTCAGAGTGTGCAAGGCTGAAAAAAAGCAACATGGGAAATTATTCTGTTAATAGAAAGGTGACGTGTGATAATATTTATGGGGTAGTTTGGTCCAGTGATGAGTTAATACACAGTGGCAGAGCCAGGAATTTGGGTCCAAAAATTAAACAACAAAAGCTCTTTTTAAAAAGGGGAAAAATTGTTCCAAGTGAGATTTGAACACGCGAGCACTGACTCATTAAAAATGTCTAAACACACATTCAAGACATCTAAAACCACTAGGCTATAACAACTTATTATGTCAAGGGTGCCCAAAATATGTTATTTAATCACTTCGTGTGACATTTTACTTGTATATGCGGTATTTTTTTCCGACGAAGGGTGTCCAATTGGACAGCCTGGCATACATGTGCCTATGCCACTGTTAATACAGGGTAGCTTATACCGTGGGGATTTTACTAATATGCAAATAATGAACAGGATATATAGTAATAGTTGGGTTGTTCTGGGCAACTACAATGAAGTACAGGATGAGTAGTTTTTTAGTACAATTTATTTTTGTGGTCCATCTCTTTTAATTTCCAGCAGCATTTTCAATTAGATTCTCCTTAATATAAGCCTAGGGCAATTTTCCCAATTAGGTAATTTGACAATGTCATCTCTCCTATTAAAAACATACCAATATGAAAGCGTAGTACTGTGCAACCACTATCCAATACATCCTCTCTCACACAGCCTCTAAACAGACCCTATTGGGCAAACACAAAGCATCTCACTGGTTATGGAGATTCAAGAAGAGATTCCATTCCCAATAACCACATAAACCCATTATAGTTAACAATTCCAACAATGAATCAAGATATCAAAATCTAACGACAAAGCATTTTGTCTAAAATCTATTCAACAACTATTATGAGTAAGGTTTCAACATAGAAGCAAACAAAGAATTGTGTTACTAGAATAAAGCAGGGGATCAACACATCCTAACTCCTCAAGCATACCTGAGAGCCCACAGACGAAGGTACGAAGCTGTGTTTGAGACTGCTCCAAGTACAAATTCAATTGTGTGAATGAGCTGATGAACAAAAATCTCACTGAACTCGAATTCCCCATGATGACCAGAATCATCATTACTCTCCACTAATAAAGACTCTTCTGCCTCCTGAAGTGCTGTGTAGGACTGTCCTTGGTGCCTCTAAATAAGTAGCAAAACAAATATCATTAAGAATTCAACAAACAAAAGCTTATGAATAAGTGAAAAGGACAAAGAAACAAGTTGAGCAAACATACTTCATGCTGAGCTTTCAATAGGAAGGGCTTTGGAAAAAGCATCCATGGGACAGCAACAAGGGCCGAGAGTAGCAGGGCAAGCTGGCCAAATATTAACAAAAATCGAAGTGAAATCAGACATCTCCATCGAAATGTGAAAAATCGTAAGAAGTGTGGTTATGAAGGGATACTTAACCTGAGTCATCTTCTGACCAGGAAAAAGTTGGTTTTCACCGAGCTCATCTGTCGGGCTAAGAAACATGTATATCATTACATGGTATAAATCAGCTTTGGACCCGGTGCACCACTTCATAATGATAAGGACGGACAGGTATCCAAACAGAGCATTCAAAAATATCATTTGGGGAATAAACTGACACCTGACATTGCAAAGTTTGGCTAACTGTCAACATCTTGATTGAAATATCCAAATCGATAAATAACACTGCCAGAAATCTAGGGACTGTAACCTGAATGCAATGGAACTTACCAAATGTTTACACCATTGCGGAAGAACAGACCATTGAAAAAGCTCAGAATTATCCCAAGGTTCATCTGGGCCACCCCAATAAGGATAGACATTTTCATCTTCAATGAATTGAGGTACGGCAGCTCACTACGTGAACCATGCCATGCTGGATCGACACCAAATGGATAAGTGTCACGCACTTTGATTAAGCCTGCAGTGGTAGAATCCCTACAATCAAGCCAACTAAGATTAGCCAACTTGCAATAGATATGACACTAAAGGTATTAATAAAGGAAACAACTCTAAGCTATCAAGAAAATTATTTTAATAAATCCATACCTACAAGAAGGATCACGACACCCATATGCTGATTTTCCAAACAACTCAAACGGCACAGAGAAGAACTCATTATAGACCAGGCCCGTGTATATTGAGAAGAGGGACATCATAAATATCACATATCGCCCTCCAAAAGTCATTTCCATGATGTCTCCAAGTTTCTGCATTCATGAATCATTATGTATCATGTTTCAAATAATTTACATTCATGCTCAAGCAGAAAGGGCCTAATTCACTTGGAAAAATCCCATTACTGCCATAATCTATAACAAACTAATAGTTCTAAGAATATTCTTAATCCAAGTATACCCCAATTTATCAAAACCTGCACAAGAGAATAACTAGAATGTGGACGACGCTAGACCAACGCACTCAGATTTCTGCTAATCTTCCAAGAAAAATGTTCTTATCATTGAAGAACCTTTGAGCATACATTGTCAACTTAAACTGTAACCCATGTAGTTTTTTTTTTTTTCCTTTGTTGAAACTATGAAATGTTGTGTCATTTAGAGTTACCTCAAGTTATACCCGCCTGATGAACATACACCAATTCCTTGCTCACTTAAGAAGCTGACCTAGTTTTGATGAATAAGTTAATTTTATAAATACTAAATGCGTAGAGCTTGTAGTGGTATATAGTACACAGTCATTGCTGGGTATGAATCCTAAGTAGCTGCAAGGACTCCAAAACCTCCAATCATTACATCAACATCAGTACAGAAGTCTTCATTGCACCAAATTATAAAAATACATCTATTTTTTACAATTGATAAGAAGTTGACCTAGGTCTTAGCATGTTCCGGTCACTACACAACAAATGACATCCCCTAAGCATTATTTCAAGGGATCTTTTATAGTGTTTGTTACAAGGGAAATAAGAGGTGATTCCTACGTTTTTTAAGCAAACTGATGTAACAGACATACCCAACTGGGTCTTTAAACTAATCGAACTAAGTAATTTGTAATACATAAATAGAAATGCAATAGTCACCTGACTGGAGAATTTCTTCTCATTGAATAAGAAGAACATGGTAGCAAGCAACAGACAGATTCCATGACCCCAGTCACCAAACATAACTGCGAAAAGGAATGGAAATGTGACGATAGTGTAAACACCAGGATTTGCTTCCTGATATTTGGCCACCCTGCAACAGTTGATCAAACAGCTTGAATATGACTAATAGCATCACATACAGTAAGTATTAGAAATAGTATAAAGGTTGAAACTAACTGTGCACTTCTATCACTAAAGAAAGATGGGTAAGTCTACAAGTGCAAGCACCAATGACCTCGTACGTGCTATCACTTTAGTTGTCAAACACAAAGAATAAACAGAATTCACCACCAACTCTACAGAAGTTAAAAGTGGCAGGCTTCTTTAGGCCATATGATAGATATGTTCTAAGAAAACTTAACATTAAAAGGATCCCGTTAAATATATGTAAGGATATAAACATGATTGATCGATGTCATAAAATACTAAGTTCTGGGATCACAGTTTGCCAAGTCAATCTTTTCACTTTTTTGATAGAAAAAATGTTTGTTTACTTGAGAAAAAAGATATTGGCAATTTGAAGTGCTAAGTTATAGTTGTTCATAATCAGTAGGCATTTGTGTTTCCAAAATGAATAATAGATATTAGTTATTCTTTAGGGGACAGATATTCAGTGATATATAAGGGAGAATATGTTGTTTAAATATTGCAACTCGTATTAATCTTTGTTACCCCAAAAGAACATATCTAACAAATGTCAGAAACTGCAAGAGAGATAACAACCAACGAATCTTTGGTCTTTACAATTGCAGAAGACAGATACTTGACCCATAAAAACAACCAGCTCTCTTTATTAACAAGAGAAAAATCATTGTTTAATCTTTCCATAAAAGGAATCCAAAATTTGGGACTAGAGACACACCCGTATGCATCGACGATATCCTGAAAAGAAGAAGTAAATTTATTTGTTTGAAAATATGTAGGCGGCATTTCTCGGGTTCGCAGAACCCGGAAGATTGCACCAACTTCTGAATTTGAATCATGTGTTGCCCGCTGCAGCGCATCCTGAATCTGCACGATCATACATCATTTACTAAGTCAACATGCTTATATATATGCCGAAGTGGACATCTTTCCACTACCAAATTGACAAGAAATATCAAGGAAACAGAGAGAAGTCTTTTTCCATTGTTAAGTTAAGGGAGTGACATCATCAGATCTGATCATAAGACAATTACACTCTCCTCTTCCTGTTAGTCTTTCATCCCATACATGAACCTGAGTACCATCCATGACCAAGAAATGAAAAATAAACATATAGTCACCTGTTTGGTTGCAAAAACAGGACTCCAACCTTCAGCCACCAGACATTTTTTGGTCACATCAATGCTAAGCATGTTGAGAGTGTGATAAATTGATTTCTCCTTCCTTGCCTAAAATAATCAAAAAGATGTGCTCAGTAGAACAAAAGCTGATAGACAAACATTAAACCATTCATATCAATTATGGAATAAAAGCTCTACAAACAACAAAACTTGCAAAAATAGGTTTCTTCAAGAAATTAAAGACTTCCTAATGAGAACAATAATATTTCTCCTTTGTTTAATAACTAACCAAAATATTCCATCTATCATATTGTTCACCAATAGTTTGTAATAAATTTCCCCGGTGCACCAAGCCAGCATCTATAGTAGTCTTTAGCTCTGAGATTCTTCTAGAGACCTGCAAAGGGACATCGAGACATACTTCATTCTTAGTATTCCAAATAAATGAGAAGTACCAACCAGACAGATTCAGACTTCCATAAAATAGTTGTACAGAGATGCCAGATTAGGAAGAATGCATTTTCATCTAAACAATAACAATATCACAATTATAGGTAACACCAACAAATAGATGATTTGTGTCAGATTTTGTTCTCCTCATATACAAGAATAGGTTCCTTTTGTTTGTTTCTTTGACTTGTAAATGCTAACTCACCACAATGCCTTTGAGCCCAGATGCTGTTTCAATTAGCAATTACTCAAAAATAACTAAGTTGATAAAAGCAGAAAGGGACTTAACATAGGAGGAAGGAACTGGAGCAAGGATGGCCTAGGAAAAATAAAGGATGTAAAGCATACCTCAGTGATCATCTGAGCTTGTTTACCAAGGTCCTCGGGGACAGAATAACGATTTGCTCCAAAAGCTTCACATATTTTGAGAATTTTGCTCTTTGCTCTTTCACCAGAAAAGAAGACTGCAAATACGTTTTTCTCAACCTGAAATTACCCGAAGAGTAGAATAAATCATTCTTTGATTAGCGAATATATGCTAGTCTGACCAAAAATGAAAAAATCAACTTTCTGGTTGTAGCTAGTAGGGAGCAGCTGTAATCAACAGTGCTTCGTATCAAATTAAACATTGCATAACATCTGCATGAAACATTTTTATTTATTTTTTCTCTGAGATATGATAACAACTTCATAACAAATGGCTACTAATAGTATTCATTTCTACAAGTATATTGATATAGCAGAAAATATAAATATGTACCATCAGATATTTGTGATTTACAAAGTTGACAAGAAACAAGTAGATATTCAAAGGAAAACATTCTTTCTCACAAAAAAACAGATACTGATTAAAGTTTCTAAAAAGAATAAGTACTTATTACATTGTGCTGGCAGAGTCGCAGAGAGCACTGAAACACTATGGAAAACCCAAATCGACATTCACAAACATCCCATTAGACCATATGGCATATAGATACCAACATAAATAATATCACGAGCATCCAACTTTTCAATAGAGGTGTCCCATTGATTTTATGTGATAAAAAACTCTTTATTGAGTTGTAAACAAGGATAAAACTACTAGATAACAGACATGCTTTGCGAATCAATTTTTGTCCATGAATCTTCTCAAAAGTTGATCAAAATACCTTCTCTCCAGAAACGGGATCGATGACAGGCTCTTCAACTACAGCCTGCCTCAAGTACACATTACCCCGGGTAGCACGAAAGAGAATCCTCTCGAAGGCCATCGATTTTTCTCTCGGAACAAGTCCAGTAATAAATCCCAACTTAACTTGCTTGGATGGATCAGTCACTGCTTCCTAAGAATCCGAATCCAACTACAAAGTTACTCCAAAGGAAGAAAATACACAATTTTCTAAGTATCAAGGTTTACCTGTTCAGATAGCAAAGGAGTTTCTAGTGATTGTTCGCCAGTTTGATTTGATGCCTGTTCTCGATGTAGAGCTTCAGCACTGCTCTGTGCTATGTGGAAAAACTCACCAGCCTAGAAAACATATAGAATGTGTAAAATTTATGTATACTATATTGGCAATCAGCTATTCTTTTTTTTAAAAGTAGAATAGGAAACTAAGCAATTCTAGGAATTCTTCCGACGTTGATAAACCAAGAAACTGCACCTTTTGCAAAACAAGTCTATATTCGACTAGCTCATTGTATGAACGTTGTAACTTATCGCCATTAGCATTCATTTCAATCAGCTCTGATTCAAGTTCTCCAAGCTTGACCTAGTACACAAACAAGCTGTGTTGAGCCATTGAACAAAAGCAATTGACATACAAACAGATGACTAAACATACCTCAAGGTCATCAAAACTTAAGTCAACTTGTGTGGCAGACATAGAAGAAGATAACAATCCCGCTTTGGACATTTGTTCCTTAAATAGACGTAATTTACGAGCCATCTCTCCACATCTTTTGATCTGCACAAGGAATACAGTGTTATATGTATAAAGTTACCAGTTCTGAATAGCAAGAGCGAAGAAGATATATGCAAAAGAAGATAAACAAGTATCTTTAAAGAAAGCACCTAACCATATTTCACATTTAAAAAAAGGTGCCAGGCACTACCAAAATGCGACTCAGTGACATCTATGCACAAAGTCATTCAAGTTACTACCTACACTGGAGCTTTCAGTTTGACACAAAACAACTAAGTTCTCTTGATACAAAATGAGCACGTCTCATAAGACTGTTTCTGTTAGAAAATTCAGAAGTTCCAACACCTTTGTTGTGGTAGTTGTAAAATGTGTTTATACACAGCAGGAACCTTAGTGTCTCTAATTTAAAACTGAACATGAGAATTGAGGTTTAGAGGGAGGAGAAAATAGCTAGATTAAATTATTGTGAGTTCTCCCACATTCCCCCTTCCCCTTGTTCCTCTTTTTGTTTGTTTCCCTTCAACATGAGGAACAGACATAATAAGAATGCAAAAGGGTGTAAATATTGTGTTCGCAGAAAGGAGAGGAAATAGCTTTTGAGCTTTACCTGTTGTCAGGCAAAAGGGTGTGACCATTATTGTATGGCTCTAGAGGAAGACCAAAAATTATATGAGGATATTTTGTAAAAGCTCATAGTAATGGCAGTCATTCAAAAGAAAGGTTCTTTTCAGCGCCAGACAATTCAGGTCCTTAAAAGAAGTTAACCTGACAGCAATATGGACGGCATGAGTACATCATCACCCCCTCGCGTCAGGAGGATTTACTAATCGGGTTAATTTCACCAATCCCTCTAGTTAATGGCTTAATGCTATTCTGAGGAAAAATTAGTCCAAAAGAGTGAAAATGGAATAATCCATCAAGAAAGAAACACAACAATCTGATTGATGGAAAGAACCAAAAAACTAAAATGTAAAAGTTATAATTACATCAATAAGATTCTCTACTCATAAAGAGGATTTCTTCCTTTTTCCCACAAAAATAATAAACAACATATTTCTCCTACCCCAATCTTTAAGTAATGGCTGATAATCCCAAAAGATAACTAACCAGATTTTGATAGGTATAATGTGACTGAATGGAGAACTAAAGTAAGAGAAAGATGAGAGTACAATAGAGTAGAGTGAACTATTATGGAAGTGAGCGGGGTTATTAACTATTCCATCCAATACCTGATTAGCATATGTTCGTTGAAATGGGCTCTTTTCAGCATTCAACTGTAAAAAAACGAAAATTGGATAAATAAAATGCAAAGATAAAGATCTCATAAACCAGTAATGAGTCCATATAATATGCACGTAAAATCACTGCACATGATTAATTATAATTAACAAGTCCGAGGCCCCTACAACAATATAAATATAACAAAGACAGCTTGCATAAGCAACTGTGTGGAAACAAAATCATGAGTGGAGTTCTAACAGAGCCATTGCAGAGAGCATCCAAGATGTAGATAAGACTAAGTAAATAAATTCCGTGCATTTTAACCCTTCGGGATGGCTCGGATGGTTTGGCTTGGACTTCCACAATGGAGGTCTCAAGTTTGAAACCCATTGCTTGCAACAGCTAGGGGTTGACCTTCTGGGTCGAGCTCGTCGCACGGGGCTCACCTGTGTGGTTTGCGAACTCTTGTAATGGTTGTGCGCACCAAAGGGTAGCGACTACACGTTCACTCATCATAAAAAAAAAAAAAGAGTTTTTATATTTCCGTGCCTTTTCTTTTAGTATGATGATCCTGAAATATCACACTATAGTAAATTTGTGCATCAGAGATGAGTCAACTTTAGATAGAACTTTTTCAAAAATTGCAAAAGTTACAAGATAATTGTCAATATTTTATAAAAAGAATTAGTGCTATCTTACACTTAAATGGAATATAGCTACACATATTACTCAGTTCTCAAATGAAGTCCGTCAATAGAGCCACAGCCCACTCAAAAATCAGAACAAAGCCAAAATGAAAAATTTAGTAAGTAGTTCAAAACTAAATCAGTACTGAGAGTCTGAAAGCAGAATATCTACCTTTAAACGCCCTTATCTAATAAAAGAACCTACCAAACAAACAGACATCAGAATTAGCGATTTGTTCAAATTTTATAATGATAATGCCAGACTAATTGAACCGAATCTTGATCAATATCGCAGAAACAAGAAAGTAAATAAGCTCTAACACTGTTCAGCATCTAGAATTAACGATTTGTTCAAACTTTATAACGTCAATGCCGGATTAATTGAATCGATTCTTGATCAGTATCGCAGAAACAAGAAAGTATATAAACTCTAACACTGTTCTGAATCCTAAATCTCAAATTCGTCCAAATTTAACCTAAAATAAAGCAGAAAACAACCGATAAACCCTAGCCATACAGCAAGTCCACACAATTAGCCGATATTACAAGATAAAAATACATCAAACACAAATCACACAAATAAACGTAGCGAAAAAAGAAAAAGTATAGATATAAAGAAACGCACGTCTTTGAACTGGATGAGTCCGATTTCTCCAAGATAATCAATTGTCCGATGAGCAGATTCATTCGGAATGATGATTTGGACGAGTTGCATCGACTCTGAACGGAACAGATCCATCGGCGGACAGCATCCTCCACCAGTTTGTTCCGCCATTGTAGCTCTTCTTCTGCTCGTCCGACCCGAGTTTCAAATCTGTGTTCTGACTTTCTTCTCTCCTATACAAGTGATATATGGATCACATCACACAGTAAAGAAGGAGTAGCTGAGTTTTATTTCTTTCTTACCGCTTCCACATTATTCACGCGACACGGATTTATTTTTCTTGATGTAAAAACTTTTGTTATTTCCTATTTCGCACCCTCGGTTCTCTTTAATTATTGCTTTAACATAAGTTTCTTATAAATACATTTATACACTCTTATAACTTTAAGGAGAAAATAAAAAATTAATACCAACATTTATACACTCTTATAGCTTTTAAGGAGAAAAAAAAATATTCATACCATATTGTAAAAGTTCATAACTTTATTATTCATTTATGTAGTAAAAAATCATAATTTTCTGTTTCATTCTTGCGGATTTTTTGTTATCTTTAATTATTTCTTTAACTTAAGTTTTTGTATGTGTATACTTACTTCTGTAATTTTAAAGGAAAAGAAAGTCTCATTTATATCACCGTCTTTTAGAGTTACATCTTATCCACCTCCTTGTACTTCATAAAAATTATTTAGAATCATTTCTCAAACTAAATAGCGAGTTTAGAATTTAAATTTATAAACTTGGTGTTATAAGGCTACAACCATTTGGATCAACATAATTTTTAGGATATATGTCCTGTGTCCAACATTCAAAGGTGTATTAATGTGTCATTTTGTTCGTGCTTAGAACATTTTAATTTATATTCTTAAATTTTTAATGTTTTTACTAAACAAGAAAGTATTAGTCACTGAATTAAACTAGTACAAAAATAAAATTAGTATAATAAATGAAGGAAAAGGGAAAGGAGCATGTTTTTGCTCTTGAAAAAAAAAACAATTAAAAGTGAGAGTTACGTGTGAAAAAAAAACTTAAAGAGATTATTACCGTAATTATTTTGTAGAGCCATCCCGCATCACCAATCCAATTGTTACAAGTGCAAAAACTCATCTAACATAATAGTATTGGTAAATCAATCACGGATTTTGTAATAGTCACAAACGATACTGATGAATCATAAGATCTGTTTGAAAAATATAATTTTATTATTTAGAGATTAATCTCGCACACATTTTAATCAGAGTGGAGCTAAATAGAAGTAAGAAAGTACGAGTAAATCTCTTTACCACAAGATTTAAAAATCTATTTTACTTTTTTTAATTATACTATATCAAGTCAATAGACAAATAAAACTAAACAAAATAAATACTATATATTCAAAAGTAAAATTATCATTATACCTATAGTAAATGTTGAATTTTTTCTATTTCATGATACTTTGAATCTCTCACTTTTCACTGACTTCACCGCTTATTTTAACGAAGTATATACTTTGGTAAATCAATTACAAACGATGCTAATATTTATGATCCTTATAAAAATCTGTAGACGAAATTTCCGGAGGATCACCTGTGATTCATAAATGAACACATGATGTTAGATGGGACCCACTGACAGAAACAAACAAACTTGCACGTTCCAAGTGTCCCTCCAGCCACATCAATTGTTGATAATATTTCTACCTATATTCCCACTAGTCTGTTTTTCTAGTTCATACCTTTTCATAAAAGAAAATGAACATTGTGGATGGAAATTACCATAGGTTTTATGACTAAAAAAGAGTTGCACTTTTAACAAAACGTCGATTCCAAGCCTGCTAGAGGAAATTCAGTCTTCCTCTCTTTCCAGATTCCAAACGAAGTAAAGAGTCTGAAGACATTGGGTTACTGATTCAAGTCTCTAATTTTGGGT
Source organism: Solanum pinnatisectum (assembly GCA_035578085.1). Classification (NCBI taxonomy): domain Eukaryota; kingdom Viridiplantae; phylum Streptophyta; class Magnoliopsida; order Solanales; family Solanaceae; genus Solanum; species Solanum pinnatisectum. The sequence continues at coordinate 67,022,889 of CM069076.1, forward strand.
GAGCTACATGGGTTGATTTGGACTATTAACAACAGATAAATTGGAGACAGTTTAAATAAACCTACGAATAAAATGTTTTAGTAAACTCTCAACAGATGAACGCCAAAACCAGCGATGTTGTGCACGTAACCTATCATCTAATTTCTAATATACAGATTCAGGTTTCAACTTAACCCAAGCTCTTAATTAAAGATCAAGTTCAAAGACAAAAACACTACATTGCGAAGTCATACACGTCACTCTTACAATATGGCTAACTGTTTCAAAGGGCACAGTGAAGTAGACCGCGGATATGGCCAAGTGCCTGTGAGTGCTCTAGCAAATAATGCAAATGTGCATATCAACCTAAGTTTCCTGAGCACTCCTCTCATCATATTCTCTTCACAGTGTCTCCATGAACAACAACCAGACCTTCGGTTGCGAGGGTAGCCAGTGCATTTCGCAGCTGATGCAAAACCAAGAGGGAAAAAACATCAGAATGACTTCTCAATCAAAAGAGCACAGAGAGAGTTGAGTGAGAGAAATTTACATCTGCTAGGTGGACTTCCCCACCAGAACTTTGCTTCTTGACGTCTTCCAGTAACTATACGTTGAAGTAACCAAAAGTCAGTACTGAATTTCTTTTCAGTTACCCCGAAATGCTATGAAGTGTAATTTCAACAAGTTTCACATACCTCTAGCAAACGAGTTGATGGTCCCCCAAGCTGCATCTTCTCCATAATTATGTTGCGGGTGGTTGACACCAAATTCTCCCTTCTCATCCTTTCACTTGCAGATACTCCAGTTGTGATGAGATCCATGTCAATGGTTCCTGCTCAAAGAATACAAGTGCTCAGAATACTTCAACAAGTTGACAATATTAGAAATGAGTTAGCAATTGAACATGATAAGAAAGAAGTAACATTTAAGTTTTGGAATCTTAAGATTTTGTTCAAGCAAAACTTTACTTTTAAAGTACTAAGAATCATTGTCAAAAGGATAGAGCTAATCCGAATGGCTAGATACAAGGTAAAATTGTTGCATGGTCCTTTTCATCCGTCTGAGGTACTCCTATTAAATAGGGCAATAAGAAAGATGCTTCACATAATGCTATGCAGGTTGCAAAAATAGGCGTCACCAGATACTCAAATCAGTGTGATGATTCATTGTCCTAAGATATTTCTAGATATGAAGACAATGATTATTGTAGACTATAAAAGGGGAATTCCAATTTAAACCTGTAGCATGATCAGTTGCAGACTGCTGCAATGCAACTTCTAGAAGTCGAAAAGCCTCCACTACATCTCTTTTCTCCACCTGCACATGAAGTGGCAATAGCATCTTCAAGAGGTGAAGTCCAAAAGAAAAACAGGGACAAGCACTTGGAAAGATGTGCCAACCTTTTCTGAAAAACGAATCCGAGCAAGACCTTCCCCTAGACGTATTAAACTCTCTAGCTGCCTTGGCGTGGCTGTAATCACCTGTAAAAGATTACATATCAAATACCAGGTATTAGTACTTGTGGGGATTATTTGAAAAGTGCAATATAATAATCTGCACAGTATCTTTCAGAAAAAAAAAATGACAATGAAACTTATAACTTGATTGATTCAAAAATAAACCTTTTTACTGCTGCCGGGGAAATTCCCTCTTCTTCTCATCTCCACATAACCTCTAGTCAATTCTTCAGCTGCTTCATCAGATAATTGTGGATGTATATGTTTTCGAGCATAGCTCAAGTATGAAGCTAATGTTGGAAGGTCAATCACTTCTTGCTCAGAGTTCTGCAGAGATGGAAAATTAAGTTAAACAGCTAAGTAATACTCTTTACCAAGCTACTGAATTGGAACGTTTACTGAAACAAATCAACCAACCTCAGGATTCTCAAAGTGTAAAGCAACTATGTGCTTTGCAAGGCGCCTGTCGGTCTGCTCATCCGCTTTGTCTAGAATTAAATATATCAAATCAAATCTGGAAAACACACAAAGATTAGTCAGAGATGCCACCAGTTCAAGCACCAAGTGACTGGTATTTAATTCCAGATGTAGATCAACAGCCAGCAGCATTATGCTAAAAGAAACAGATGAGAAATCAAACTACTGCATGTTAGCAGTTTTTGCACAATTATACCTAGACAGCAGGGTAGGTGGAAGGTGTATATTATCAATGACAGATAATCGGGGATTGTAACGGGAGCCAATTGGATTTGCACATGCCAATACTGAAGTCCTAGCATTAAGCGAAGCAATAATTCCAGCCTTTGCAATTGAAACAGTTTGTTGCTCCATCACCTAAAGAGAAATCAACGAAAAAGATGATTAAAAAACATTTTCACTTGCTATGATGGCTCATTTTGATCTTGTAAATCAAAATCTGCTTAAATGTTTAGGAAGAAATAGGAGCTTGGAGTCTCACCTCATGTAACATGCTCCTGGCACTGTCAGACATTTTGTCAAACTCATCGATACAGCAGATCCCTCTGTCACTCAGGACCAGGGCGCCACTCTCAAGGACCTATGAAGTAAATTGTTGAATCAAATTATGGCAGTTGCAAATTAATGTTGCCAAAAGTCCAATCAAAAGAGCTATAAGCAGTTATCATACAGTTTCACCAGTCTCGGGATCTTTGGCTACATAAGCAGTCAACCCCACAGCTGAACTTCCTCGTCCACTTGTGTATATACCACGAGGAGACAGTTTGTGAATATACTGGAGCAGTTGTGATTTGCTGGTCCCCGGATCACCAACAAGAAGAATGTTGATATCACCACGGAAGCTTGCCCCAGACGGCAAGGTCAATGCATTTCCGCCAAAGAGCTACATGGAGACCACTTTTCAATAAATATAAAACAACTACGCCTCAAACCCAATTTAACCATCAGTATCAAGATAAATATTTAGGGAAAATCAAATAAATTAAGTTCATTTTAAAGCACAAGCCATCAGAGCACAAAAGGTGTGTTGTGGTACCTGACAAAGAAGGCCTTTCTTTACATCATCCAACTCCCATATGTTTGGTGCCAAGGACTTGGTCAGCCTTTCATAGATATCAGGCTGTTTAGATAGTTCTTTCAATTTCTCCACCTGTCATTTCAAAACAACCTTTCATTAACAAAACTGGATCACTCTTATCCTCCAAAAAGAAGGTTGAATAAGAGGAACCTTTTCTTCATGATCAAGAGGCTCATCATTTCCAACAACACCATTTTCAATTTCCATTGGATCCTCTGCATGCATTCTTGACTTGTCAGTCTTCTTAAGATGAAGACAATCAATGTAAGTCTGAAATAAAAAGATGTCCAATCAGTTTCTGCATATTGATGGAGTCTAATTTGAATATGTGATGGGTTTTTAGATTGGCGGACTGCCTAATTTTCAAACTACTCTAAGCAACCACATAGGAAGACTTACCTTGAACAATGATTTTACAGTCCTGTGTGCTGACCCGATTCTGACACTCATCGCCCTATAAATTCCAGTGACCTAACCAACCAAAATTACCATTAAAGTATTAAAATTACAAAACAGAAGCTGAATGTTGGACTTATATACACAATCGACAAGAAACAATATATGACATGAAATCTTACTTCAACTCTGTCACCTGGCTTCCCCACATCCACCAGCTTGTCATGCATCAACAAGCTTACCGTGTGAGGTGTTCCTCCCTCAGGGATCTCGTCTGGTGTTTCTTGAACTCTCACAATTTGTTTATCAGCAAACCTGTGTCGACGAAGAACAAGTTGAATAAAATTGCAATAAATTGAGTGTATGGAAAAACATTTACTTAAAGGAAATCTCACTTAAAATGCTGAAGGCTAATAATAAGGTTAGCCAACATTCAGGGTACATTATTCTAGAATGCAATCAAACTAGTAATCACAACAACTAGATCAAAAGTCCAAGTCCCTTGACTAAAATGCAAGGATGTTAAGCTAGATGCCTCAAGTCAAGCTGAGATATGTTGAAGGTGTAGAGGACAATAAAGTGTGAAAGGTCATCAATCACTGCCATGAATTGGTGATAAGGAATCATCAGAAATAGTTGGTAGATCTTAATTGGACATGGTGTTGTAGTTTGGAAGTCAATCTCTCCTCCTGCACTATTCCCAGGATCCAAGTGTAATGCTTCTATCTTTCAATAATAATTAGCAACAAATTCGTTACATCAAGCAACATGTATGCCTCTTTCAGCACTAGAGAACAAACTAAATAAATTGCTCATCAGAAATCACAAGTACTAATTTTTGTGGATTGGGACACAAATAACAGATAAAAACTCTGTTATACCAAGTGTATATAAATAACTAGTCAAACTTTGTGGATAATTGAGTATTACTGAGAACAAATGCAACTACCTCAGCTCCTCAATTAAGGAGAGATGGGAATAAATTTTCAAATATTGGCTTCAGCTAATCAAATTAGGACCAAAAAATCAATCACCACCTTATATACAAGTATGATCAACCTTATACAAGTAGGATCAATCAGGATATAGAGGTAGTCATGTTTACCTGCATCTATTGTGAACCAGAGTCATTGAGTTCCTTGCCAGACATTCTTGCTTGCCGCATATTGTAGGCTCACTCATTCTTCCTGATAACTGTCAAGTATTAGCACATAGACCAGAATTTATGAAGGACAAAAGGTAATAAATTCCACCTAGTCAACTAACCTCTGTCTACAACAATTGGGTCAGAGTAATATCCACAAACAAGACATCTAAATACTGCTTCTCTTATCTCTGGAATAATTGCACTACAACGGATAATCATCCCTTTAAGTGACACCATCTTCTCAATATCTGACAGAAGAGACTACAAATTAGTATAGCTCCAGGTATCATCATACATCCTGAAAAGAAAAATATATCATACTAGAATGCAACTAACCAGATGGATTGAGATTTCTCATTGAAGTGGACGTCTTAAGATTGAAAATTCTAGCTTGTATGTGCTTCTCGAAGAGTGGGTTAATTCTGCTAACCATGTCCATTAAGACAATGTCAAAAATTGCTAGAACCTCAAGTGGGAATCTGACCATTTTGGTATACAAATCACCATCATAGTCGAACACATCATGCGCATCAACATCGAGTGAGTCGCCTTCCATTTCAATTACATTATGAACTGCCCTCATGTATTTCCCCTCAGTTTGAGAAGGATCCTCCCGGAAATTCCTCAAAAACCTAAGAATTGCAGCGTTTACATCTTGCACGCTGATGTTTGTGCCCCACACATACATAGGTGGGGTATCATCGGCATCATCACCTTCCCCGCCTTCTGAGGAAGGCGGGACATCAGAGGCATAGGATGGAGTCGCGGCACCAGTAGGGGTGTTGGAGGATGCTCTTCTTCCGCCTCGGCGAGGATTAGTACTCGACGGTGTTGGTGTAGCCTCAGGAGTTGTGAATCGCCGATTTGCCGGTGCTACTGGTGTCGATGAGGCCGAGCGGCGGCCACGCTTCCGGCGAGCAGAGTCGCCGGGAGAAGAGTAAGTGTTGCCAATTGGACTTGAAATGGAATCATCTGGTGTAGATGGACCTGTACATTTCAAATTCTTTCTAAGTAAACTCTACTTAGAAAAATACTAAACATACGAGCAGATGACAAAAGAGATGCAGTGCACTTACCGCCGCGAGCGTTGACCGGAGATGAGTCGGAAGCCATACTCCGTTCGCCCGAACTTTCTCGGATGTAGCTGTAAGGATTGCAGATTGGGATTGAAGAAAGAAATTGTTAAGGCTTGATCTGTGGCGGGAGGCTTCAATGTAAATGTGATGGATATCTTTGGCGGGAAAATGCAATGCCTTTTGGCGCCAATTCGCTTAATGAGGTCGAGTAAGTTATGGGCTTTCGATTGGGCCTGGGCTTTTTGATTCTGTGGTCCTATTGTTTGCCGAAGATGGACTGGGCCCATTATATTGGGTATCTTGAAAGTTATGGGCTTTCGATTGGGCCTGAAAATGGACTGGGCCCATTATATTGGACATCTTAGGCGGGAAAATGCAGTGCCTTTTGGTGCCAATTCGCTTCATGAGGCCGAGTAAGTAATGGGCTTTCGATTGGGCCTGGGCTTTTTGATTCTATGGTTCTATTGTTTGCTGAAAATGGACTGGGCCCATTATACCCCATTGAAGGGAAAACTACCAACCCAAACATACATCCCTACAGTATACACTAATTTACCTCTACTTTTAAACAATTACATATATTACAACTTTTAATAATTTTATACCATATATTTTAAAAGATACAATTAGGCAAACTAATCTCTTAAAACTAGTTTAAACACAAAAATTAATGGTCCAATTGCAATTAATAATTTTCTCTCTCTCATCAATTGTTTTCCTTTGTCAATCCTCTTGTCACGACCCGATTTCTCGGGTCATGATGGCACCTACTATATCCCACCAGTAGGTCAGTCAATTCGTAACTCAGAACATCAAGTAATAAGCGTAAAGGCAGAAACTAGCCAAAAAAATAATCTAAATAAGGACAACAAGGCGGACACAAACCAAAATAAATATATATATATAGAAATTCCTCTCAGAACCTGGAAGTCACTAGTACAAAGTTGTCTAATAAAGAGTACAAGTCCCAAAAGTGGACAACAACAAAGTGTGTCTCGAAAGTAACAAAACTAGCTAAAACAAAAGAAAGAGACAGAACAAACCCAAAACGCCAAGTGCTCACCCTCGTCTCCGAGTCACAACTGCAAAAGAAGGCTGGAACTAATCACCGCTGGTAACTGGTACTGGGACCTGCATCACGAAATAGATGCAGAGTGTAGCATGAGTACCAAAACACCATGTACTCAGTTGGCATCAAAGGTCGACTAAGCAAAAAGGGTAAAAATAATAAAAAATAATAGAATCTAGACACAGAGAGATCAAAGCGGCTATGAAAAGAAAGCACCCGAGCATACCAGAAATAAACTAAGTACAATTAACTTAGACTAAAGACATCATGCTTACGATTAAGGATGAACAAAGCATACAACACATAGCATACAAGCATACAATAACATTTAGTACATAAGTATGCAACTCTACTAAACCGGTTAACACGGTACTACACCAGAAATATGGTCAATTGATCCTAACATGAAGTATCTAATCAATGTAAAGTAGGAAATTGGTACCCACCCTTAATTCACTCCAATCGACATGCTTTTACACAATTAAGCTTAATCTAATAGAAAGAAAGTCGTAGCCTACCTTAAGGCCAACCGCGCACGCATTAAATCACTTTGCTGAAGTTTTTCCTTCCTGAACGATATTTGAACGTTGTCACTCTATCAAATATAGGATCACAACGTTAGTATGCTCGTTTAGACACCAAAATCACAACAAACGAAGACAGGTTAATTTTGGAGTCAAAACGGAAATCGTGGGACCCGCACCGAACTGCTCGAATTTGACTCTACCAAGGGACCCAAAACAATACCCCAAACTTGTGTTCCAAAATGGAACACAATTCGAGGCTCAAAACGCAGCAAAACCCAACATGCAAGAAAACCACACTTTAATTAACTTAAAAAAAACATGCAGCAGTCTAAACTTAGAATTTACAAGAATCGAATAGTTCCCAGTACTCCTTGAACACTCCACGACGTGGCCACGATAATTTCCAACACGTGGGACTTCGAATCACCCAAAACTGAGCTAAAATGAGTGAGATATGACCAAAACAAGGAGTCCAAAAACAAAAACTCGAAAAAGGGTCTAGCAGTCAGGTTTATAACCAAATTTACCTCGAACGATGCACACCCGATGACTTCCAAACACTCTACAGCGAAGCTACCAAAAATACAAAGCTCCCGCACTTCGAATCGCCTAATTCGATTGAGAAATGAGGGAGATATGAGGTTTTTAAGTTTGGAAAACAGTGCTGATTTTCTGCATTATATATCAGATTTTTAGCATATTTTTCGAAAACTTAAAAACTTTGACGGGGTGCTCCTAACTCGTTCGGAACACCGTGCATGCAAATGAGATATCCAACCATACCAAATTCGATACTCCGGACTCAATGGCATAGTCAAAATTTCCATACGAGGTCATCTTGACAAAAAGTGGGTCCTACACCCAAACATCATTTTAAGTTAAAACCACAAAAGGGCTCGAAAAAATATCGCAAAACCTCGGGACACAAAAGAAAGGTCAATCTAGACCAAACTCTACATTCCGGAGCTAACCGCACTGACGAAATTCTCATCCAAGCACGTTTACTCAGAATGTTGACTAAAGTCAAACTTAGGCTTAAACTTAAAGTTAAAACGCCTAATCGCACCGATTCACACTGAAAACCTCGGGAGTCATGCTGATCATGCTACTAGCCTAAAGTGACCCTTCCGAAGCTAATGAAATTGTCAGAATTGAATTCCGATGTCATCTTATTGAACTTTTGATCAAAAATGATCGTTCAAAGTTCATAAGCTCCAAAAAACACTAAAACTCGTACAATAACCAAACGAATCACCAGGTGACCGAACTGTCAGTCCCAGCAAGTCATAAATAACTTGGGGTCACTACAAGAATGTTTTAAACGACACACAGAAGGCAAATCACAAAATGACCAGGAGGGTCATTACACTTCTACTCCAACAATATCTCTAATCCCTCACATCCTCCACCATTTCTCTTCCTTCCTTCATCCTCTTAATATCAAAACTGATTCTTACTCATCTTTTGGCGAAACTATTAAGTAAAAGAGGCTAAACTTTTTCTCTCTTATCCCGGCGAAACTATGGCGATGATGAGTCGCCGAAAGGGTAATACTTGGCAACTGCCGAAAGTTAACATGGTGTTATAAGTTCAAAACATTCCGTTCAACATTATGAGCGTGGAGATGTACTATATCTTTGATAAGTACATTGTTATAAGTAGGGTTGTTCATCATTATGGTTAAAAAAACAAATCGAACCACAATTCGGACCAAACCGATAAAAAAAATTGATATTAGGTTTGGTTTTAAATTTTGATAGCCAATACTATTTGGTTTGGTTTTGGTTTTACTAAAAAACAACCGCAAAAATAGTCAAACCGAACCGATAAATTAATATATACATTTATAATTATTTATATATTATTCATAAATAAAATATAAATATTTTGTTAAATTTTAATTAATAACTTAAGTGTTTAACTCTATCATTTTCTCAAGCACAACTATAACAATCTTAAGTTTAAGTCCATCAAAATCTATTTTAGTCTCTACCTACCTTACTTCATATAAAATAGTCACATTTTCTCTTAATTGAATCATTTTTTCAAGTAATGATAACTCTAGTATTGTTTAATTCCTTAATTGAACCGACAATAGTTTTTCTGTGCATTGTTCATGTACTAATTGTTTGTGTCTATCGAGAGACGTACGTCCTCAAGAAAACTATTACTTTCAAACCAAATAAACCAAAAAACTGAACTAGACCGAACCATACCGACAATAACCAAACTGACGGTTATTCTTTTTGTTTGGTTTTAAAAATTTAAACAACCGACTAGACTGATTTTGTTTTGGTTTTATCAATAACTGATCCAAACCAAACCGCGAACACCCCTAGTTATAAGGCATATTCGTATAGGCATAACTAAGGATACACGTGGAACTGCTTTCGTCGTTTATGAAGATATATATGATGCAAAAATCATTGTCGATCACGACTTCAATATCGCTAATTGATACTTGATAGTTTTGTATTACCAACAAGCGAAGATGAGTGAGAAATTTGACTAGAAGAAGAACAAGGACAAGATACATGTTTTTCGATTTAAGTGTCTACTTACAATTCATTCGAGATACATGTTTTTGGGTATAATGTATGTAATTGATTTTTGATACAACAAATTAATATCAGAAACATTCTAAAGTTCGTATTTCTCTAAAGTTCAATTGTATAAACTTTTACAAATTAGGTTGTTAGATACATCTTCGAGATACATGTATCATTAATGGCGAGATACATATATCCAATAGTTTTTAAAGCTAAGATACATGTATCTGAGATAGAGTTCATATTTCTCTAAAGTTCAAATGTATAAACTTTTACAAATTAGGCTGCGAGATACATGTATCATTAATGGTGAGATGCACAATCCACCTTTTAGAAGTTGGCGTATGATTCAGGCAGACAATTGTAAGAAAAAGCCTCAACAATACTGTGATTGATCATTTGGGAAAAAACTCAAAACTTTCAGATACAAAGGAAGGAGCTGATGAAGAAGATGAAGAATACAATGACAAAATTACTTGGGTTTATGATTTCGTTATTTGAGGAAAATTTATTAGAGTTGATATTCAAGGATACTGTAAATCTGTTGGGTTGTTAATTAGTCAACAATTAATTCTTTAATCAAGGAAATAAGTTGCACCTCTTTAATTCAAATTAATAAATTGAGTGTTTCGACTTTAAAAACTATTGGATACATGCATCGCGCCATTATGATACATGTATCTCGGGACCAAAATATGATATAAAAAATAATATTACAAATTATCCGGGAATTCTAAAAATTAGAATCTAAAGTAATAGTCCATTGGGCTTCTTTTTTTTTTTTTTTAACAAATAATGTTAGACGGATTATGAGAGGTTGTTAGAAGGGATCTCTTGTTATAATTTAGGAGATAATTAAGATTTGAATTCGTGATAATGTCCATTCGTTAAATAGAGAGGAACTCGTTAGATAATGAGCGATTGTTAGAGATTGTAGTACAGACGTCTTATGATTTTGACATACTCCCACTCGATGCGTTTACAAGGTTTATGCATTAATAACTTACTTTTTTTTTTTTTTTTTATATTGACAGAGCACTTAGAAAGATAATTGTATGTAATTCTTTGTACAAACATTAATTGATATTTTTGAAGATAAGAAAAACAAATTGCTAGAACATTTCCGACAAAGAAAATGTAAAAAATCTTGTATCATTGACAAGTCAAATTTCAACTGTATGAGTTAGATATTTCATCAACTATCACTCAAACACAATTGGCTTATCCGTGGAAAAGAACAAATTGCTAGAACATTTCCGACAAAGAAGATGTAAAAAATCTCGTATCAATTTCAACTGTATGAGTTAGATATTTCATCAACTATCACTCAAACACAATTCGCTTATCCGTGGAAAAGTACCATCCAAACCCGTAAACCTTTACGACATTTTCTTGCATTGACACAGTTGGTGCATTTAACTTTTTATCCTTTTTTTTAACACAATTATTTTGAGTGTTGGCCTTTGTTTTTGCTCAATTAATAACTTGTCGAGATCAATTACAACTTGAACTCTAATGATTCTTGATGCTTTGCTTCACTTGTATTAATTGATACACGCAAACCGACTTAGAGGTAATTTTAAAAGTTTGTTTAGTTTTCCTATCAAAGCAAGCTTGGTAGCTAGCTCACATTCTTTACTTTATTTAATCACATAATATCCCAAAAATTCCTGGTTTTATTTATGTTTAAGAGGCCAACAAATTAATGACCATTTAACAAATAACTCATTGAAGAAGCTAATTATTCTGTATCACATTTATATTCAACTCTCTTTAAACAGGTTAATTGACTTATAATAACCTTATAATTAGAAGAGAACGAATAAAAAAACCTGTTCAGAGGCGTTGTCATCCCATCTTTTTTTCATATAATAATTTGTATTCAATATTTATTGACCCGATTAATTCTGATTCACACTGTATATCCCAATATAGCTCATTACAGAGGAAACACTGCTACCTGCTATCGGCAACCAACACAAGAGGAAAACAAGTTTTTCGTCCCAACGGGTTCGAGCACTAATTATTCTGTCTTTTGCTACCATATGGACATAAGCGGGGTTGCCCTTGTCAAAGGAAGTTAATTGACACATCTTTGTCGAAAAAATATATTGTATAAATTTTATAATATTTTGAATATGATTTAAAGTCAAAACTTTGGTTCCACCAATTATGCATATGTATAAGCAACAATACCAGATCAAAAACACTATTCCTTTTTTCTGAAAGCAGATTATATTCATGAGATATTTGAAAAATTGTTTGCGTACGTACGTGAAGATTGATTTTTACAAGTTATCCCTCATGGCCTATGAGCCACATTGTTTTTTTTTTTTTTTTTTTTTGGGGGAGGGTGGCGAAAATTAAAGCACAACGTTGGGAGGTTTTATAGCATGTTTGGATTGACTTATTTTAGATACTTTTAAGCACTTGTTTTAAGTCAATATAGCAAAAAATAAGTCAAACACAATAAGTCAGTCCAAATAGGCTCCTTAATAACGCTGTCACAAATGTAACTGAACAAAAAGGAGAGTGTCTGTGAAGTAGTGAAAAACTTACAGTGCAGTACTTATTCCTCAAGTTGATTATTTGGATCATAATCATTTCCTTCTTATTGGTTCTGATAGATTATTCGGACATATAAATATATTTTTTTTTACATCAATGCAGGATTTAAGATAAAATTACTGAATTTTGTTGAAACTGTTAAGTGGTAAAGACAATTGTATATGAGCAACAGCATGTAATAATTAATCAATCTGTAACATGATGAAATATGATATGTAACTTGTAATAACAAGCTAAATTAAAGCTTACACAACGATAAATTTTTGGGGTCATGCCAAATCCCCACCATTAGTTGTGGAGTAGTTTTCACCTTAAAGAAATTTAACAGGCATGCATTCAACTGTCGTGGGTAATAATAGCTAGAAATATAAAATTAGATACACTTTCATGTGGCCAATTAAATTAATTTTTTTCCCCTTCCAGCATCGAGGGTTCGAAATCCAGTGAATCGACAACAGAAAGTTCCCAAGCTCCCTAGCTATCGGAAAAACTCTATTTCAAGACTCAGACCTTCAAATATCTATTTTTCAAAGGGTACTCTAATTTTAATACATAGAGCCCTGCTGCTAAAAGGTGGGAAACAAGAGTTATCAACAATAGAAAGAAAAAAAAATGACTATAAGAAATCAACGACTCACTCTTCTTAAACAACCAATATCCTCCTCACTTAATCAAGATTTGATAAATTATTGGTAGGGTTGGGTTCTTTAGCTGGTATTTGTTTACCATTTTACCACACTTTAAATTTAACTCGAACAGGAATAAAACTTTGTTTTCTTTACCACCAGGCCATTTGCTAGCTAGAACTAACAGAAGAATATAATAAAATATAGGGTACTTGGCAAAACAAAAAAACATAAGATATTAGATACAGAAAATTTTGTCCATAATTTGGAGGTCATGATTTGTCCATAAAATTTGAAAGAGTGGATAAATGCATGAACTCCGTACAAGTACTGATTCTTTTTTTTTTCTTTTTCTTTTTTTTGTGGCCATGTGCACAGTACTCTATCATGATCTACTCAATAAGTCCAAAGATAACTTGAAAAAACAATCTTAAAATACTTGATATAGATACTATTCCTTTAGAGAAAAAAGTTCTTGATCATGTGCTTGGTCCCCAAGGCCACTAAAGTATTTGATTTAACTATATGTTAATTAAATTTCCTACCATATTATAATCAAAGAAACATCACTACCATATGATGATGCTTCTTTGCTTAAGAAACAAGAAAAAAAGGAAAGAAATTGCTTGCTTGGATCCCCTTCCGGAAAAAGTAAGCCTTCCTTGAAAAGAGGGTTCTTTAAAGAACAGGGGTCGTTTGGTACAAAGATTAATAACGTAGGGATTAATAATGCAGGGATTAGTAGTGCAGAATTTATTTTTATCAAGTGTTTGGTTCATTATTTCCCACCTCATCTTCTGTTTGGATTAAAACTCTATAAAAAGCTTCTTTTCAATTATACCCTTGAATTATTAGGTAATTGGCTCAAGGTAGATAATTGTCGGACAAAATTATCTTTTTATGTCCTTCTAACTAGCTATGAGAAGAACAATTTTGTTATCATGTTTGCTATTTATTCACTTGAATTATTTGAGGATAAATAATTGTCATCTTAATAAATTGATCACCCACAAAATGTCACTTTTCAATTTAAAAAAGATAAACCATCTACTTTTAAAATCGAAAAGACGGTCAACAATGGTAAAATTGAATAAACCATCTACATTTGCACATAAAAATTGCAAGTTGTAGTTTTAATATGCATGTATGTTTTAAATTCTTCAAAAATACAAATAATTAGAAAACCACACAAATATATATATATATACGCACACACACGCATTCAATTAAGATTACAAACGTCATATACTCACATTTCAAATTTGTATTGATTTGTATTGGATTTATATAGTAACAAACAACTCTCTCTAAATCATTTGTAAGCTAATTTATTTAAATAAATTTACTAGTACAAATATAAATTATAAAATCAAGAAAATAAATAAAATAATTAAAATGATTTAAGGGATATTTTTGTCTTTACAGAGGCTTATCCCATGGTATTTTTTCCTATGTATTACTAATACCTCCAAATGGAAGGTATTAGTAATACATCATATAATACCATGTAGGAGGTATAACTAATCCATGGATTAGTTATACATAGACCCAAATTCCTACCAAACATAGTATTAAATAATACCTTACTTAATACATGGATTATTTCTTCTAATGCGGCGCCTACCAAACGACCCCTAAATGGGAAAGTTATCTAGAAGTTAGGTATGAGTGAGAATGCACTCTCGAGGAGTTTTTTAGGATGGATTGTAATATCTAATATGTATGTATAATGGAATGTGTGATCATCTCATTAAAGTTTTATATATTGTTAATTGAAAAGAACATACTTTAATTTACTTAAAAGGGTAGCGTGGTGTATTAAAACTCTTGTTATGGATGGAATGCAAGGAAGTATCAAACTGCAAGAGTTTATTGTACGTTGTCTTTTCCCTGCATATTTTTGCAAGAGATTGTTTACTTGATTCTATTAAATCTAGTTATGTTCCATTCCGTGTGCGAGTCTAATCTTTTTCATGTGTTAAACACTTCAAAATAAAATAGCAACATATTTCACACTCAAGGGTGTGACCTAGTAATCAATGAAATGAATTTTGTTGAGAATTATAAGGTCTCAGTTTCAAATCTCAGCAATAGATCGATTACAATGAGAATCAATCATAAAATTCCAAATTCAAATTTTATAAGATAGCAAATACCCCATAAAATTAGTGAGCTCAATCTAATCCGGATGCCACAATTATAAAAACAATATAGTATATAGACTCAAATTTCAACATACACTCCCCCTTACAAAATATCCATGTAATTTATTCTCCTAGTTCTTATTTATTAGTTTCTTCTCTATGAGTACTATTAGAGGGATATATTCCAACATTGTGTCATTGATAGGGGCGTCAACCTTTACCTTTGGTTTGGTGTGTGCATATTTCTAAAGGTTAAAAATGAGGCTTTACTAACTACTTTTTTTGCCTCAAGTCACTCAAGATGCCCAGCCAATATTTTTTTTTTTTGCTTCAAGATACTTATTTAAGTATTAATCATATTTGAGGGCCCCTTACACTAATCAAGGATTCCCTTTCATTGTCCTAAGTGCTACAATGATCAATGTCTAACACTTGCGTATGATCGAAGGCATCTTAAGCATTAATTACGAACTAGCTACCTAGACATAAGTATAGCTCTAATGTCATAGAAGTGTTTTAGTTAAATAGACGTACCACAAATCAATAATTAGAACACAACAATTACAATTTACACATAATTAACATAGAAATTAAGATGTACAAAGACAATGGTAACAGTAAAGAAATAATGAATCTTGGGCAACCACCCAAATCATATTAAAGAAACTATATAGTATCTCTTAAACCATCGATGTAAGACTCTTCAATAGCACTAAAACAATTTTCTTTCTTTCTGTAACAAGTAAATGGGTAAGCATCAGTGCCTACTTTCTTGTATGATTTGCTTATTGTGTTAATTAACTCTAAAAGATATCAAAAAAGGGACCTTCCCCACGTTGGCCTTTAATTAGTTGGTCATTGAGGGAGGGTGAAGTGACTGGCACACCCTAAATACATTAAAATTATAACTTCAACTTATATGCATTCATAGTGTAAATTAAAATGTTACCACCTGTTATAACATGTTGTCCTGTCTTATTGATTCCCTACGTACGTAGTCTCTTTTAATTAATGTGATAGTATTAAAAAAAAATTACAATACTGTTAGTTATGTGTATAGAAAGTATAACTCATCATGATGATTAAAATATATGGTCCAAGAATCACTTATTGTCCTCGTGTCCATTAAAAAGGACACATGCATTTTAAACCGGCAAAGAAACGGGTAATCAGGAGAAAAGTGGCTTCGAAATTCATAAACAACCAGTAAATCAGACATAATTAATTCCCTTAATCGAAGATTAAAACAATGGGGATGGGGGAAATTCATGATAAGACAAACTGCAGAACCATATGCCAACCAATAATTCCTCATTAGAATTTAATATTCTTTTTAACCTTTTTTTTTCTTCATCTCTTTCCTTTTTGTTCAATGTTCACTGTACATTGTTTTAACTTTTACCTTTGCACTGCACATAACAAAATACCGAGAGATAACTAGAGGGGTAATTTAACTAGGTTATTTAAAAAAATTAATACAAATAATCGTCCATAATAAATTTTAAACCTGATACAGCAGGGTTAAAATACAGTGACATTGTCAATGTATTTTTATTTTATTTTATTATTTTGGTTAACTACCAAAAGGTAGTGTATGTTATATTCCAATAAAAGTTACAGATAGGGGGGCTAAGTCTGACCTCGGAATACAACATTTGACTGGTAAATCAATGAATATAAGTTGAATTGATTGAAGAAAGTTTATTTCAAGATGATTTTGGGTATGGAAAAAATTGCGTACCAGGCATATTAAAAGCACTAAATAGATTGGGAAAAGTAGAAGATGGTGGTGGTGGAGAAGTTGTAGTGGTAGTAGGTAAAATAGGAGGTTGATGAAGCTGAAAGCCACTTGACGAACTTTCTCCAGCCATATAATTGTTGTAACGAGGACTCTCATTATCAGGTCCTTGATCATATAATATCCCTTTAAAAACATGTCCTGCTATCTTCACTGATGTTTGATATGCATATTGATCAACCACATTGTCAATCGAACTTACATGAATACAACGAAATACTGCTGGAGAACTCACTTCCCCCGGAAAATGACCTCCTTCGTGATCATCACCTATCATCACTACATCAAAAACAACACACGAAATTTAAATTAAGAATTTAAGTACTATACATTGATAGTAGCGCAAATTATATACATATTTTTTGGGGGCTTCAATGGGTGTAACATTGCGCTATTTAACAGGAGTAGTTCCAAGAGTACTATAGTAAAAGTAATTTGAAAATGGTATCACAACATTGCTTGCTAGCAAGCATACACAGAAAAGCCGCAATAGCTAGGGTTTCATAATTTCTGTACATAAGTACCTACTGAACATGCATAATCTTCTAAATAAAAGTATATCTTAAATTGCTGAAGCTTTGAAACTAGAAAATATCACAGATCATTGTACACGATATCCAACCAGATAAGAGTCTTGGGTTGATTCTCACTGCCATCCAGGGCCGGAGCACTAAGGGGAGTAAAGGAATACTCTATTATATATATATACACGGTTAAATTATTTTTTATAATTATATATAAAATAAATATTGAATGGTGCCGCTTTCATGTGCTTACTTCTTTCATTTTATGAATTTCACTGAAAAATTCTAGATCCGCGACCATGTCACCCATTATCTACTATCTATTGAACTATGTGAGAAGCGGAAAGTGGTGGAAGGGGGTTCATCTGAACTCTGTTTGGTGAAAATTTACACTATATATAATTATTTTTATGTATCTATAATATATGCTGAATTCTCTAGACTTCTTCGTATGTTTTACTTATTTATATTTTGAACACTTTATTGAAAATCTTGATTTCCCTACTAAACTGTGACCCTATTTATATCTGAGGTATATAACAATAGACAGTTTCTTTGTGTGTGCTTACTTCTTTAATATTTTGAATTTCTTTATTGAAAACTCTAGCTCCGTCACTGTATAGTCACCCAATGGGGAAAAAAGGCTTTTAGATCATGAAATGTTGTTATCAAAATAGTCACAAAGTTCAATAGATTTAAAGTGCAATGATGAGTATGTGGATATCTATACACTGTGGAATCTAATATTGTCTGTGATGATAGCAACAGTACCTTCATTTGACCTGTATCTTTTAGGGTTTGGCCCATTTTGAAGCTGCTGTTGCTGTTGCTGAATAGTACTGTGATGATGATGATGATGAAGATGGTGCCTGGGACGCCTTGTGGCGACAGGGACCCAAGTGCTCTTAACGTGTGTTTCACAATGAAACCCTCGACTCTTACAGCAAGTTCTGCACCTCAAATATGTACAGTCTTTTTTGGCTTGATTTCCACAATCTTGACATCTACTGCTACTTAATGATGATGATACTCTTCCTTCTTCTTCTTCTTCCCTCCTCATCATCTCGAACTAATAATCGTTTTCGTTATTATAATTGCTTCCTTCACAATAACTACACTACTAATTTCAGTTGATTTTAACATCTGGTTTTCCCTTCTTTAAATGCTTATTATTTTTGGTGTTGTTGTTAAGTTTCTCTGTTCCTAAATTTGGGAATTTGTGTTTGGTTCTTTGGTTCTTTCTAAAGTTCATGGCTCTAGAGTACTATTTGTTGGGGCTTTTAGGGGTTCTTTTCATTGCTCTTTTCTGGTACCTTTCCACCAATACCGAAATTAATTACTCCGTCTCAATTTATATAATATAATTTGACTTGTCATGTAATTTAAGAAAGAAAGAGAAAATTTTAAAACTTACAATCTAAAATAAGTTATAGATATTTGTAGGAAAAAATTATTTCATTCAAGATAAATTGTTATTATTAAATATAAAAATATATCATTTTTTAAAAATCGATTAAAGGAACAGTGATCCTTAAAAAAAAGAAGAGGAAGTATTAATTTTTGTTATGTGTACATACACGTGATGCAGTGTACTGTGGATCATTTGCCTTCACTCTGTGGAGTTCATTACAGTGACAACAGTTGCAGTATTATACCATAAGAAATGGAAAGGGATAATTCTTGTTGAGGAAATAATTACTGAGCACCGTTGAGGACGGTAACATATTAATTACTCCTCCTATTTCAATTTGTTTCTACTGTTTTTAGTCGTTTTTGAAAAGATTATTTTTTGTAACTCTTTAATTTTATTTTTTTACATGAAGTAATTATTTATAAGAGCAACTTTCACATATAACAAATATAAGAATTATATTTATATGTTATAACTATATTTTATATAATTGCACTTCATAGCAAACATAAATATGTATATTTCGCTATACATATACAAAAGAAAGTAGTTGTATAATCTGTTTCTGTTTCGGTATACATATACAAACGATCAATTGTATAATATGTGTTTGTATAAAGCGAGAAAGAGAGAAAGATAAAAGAAAACTGGGCATAGAAAGATCGTATTTGTATAATCATAAGTGTATAAGATGAAAACATATGCATTTGTATTTGTATATACAACCTTCTCTCGCTTCATACAAACACAAACTCAATGTATACATTTGTGTTTGTATAAAGTGAGAGAGGCAAGCGAGATCTGGGAGAGGGGAGAGAGGAAAACGAAAATATATGTATATATACAATTTTCTCTAGCTTTATACAAATACAAACGTATTTTATACATTTGTGTTTGTATAAAAGTGAGAGAGACGAGGGAAACTGCCAGCGAGAACAAGAGTGGCGAGCAAGATTCATCAGGAGAGGCGAAATAGCAACAGTTTGCTATGAGGTACAATTAAATCAAACTATGCTTATAGCATTTAATTTGAATTAATAGTTTATTATTATATACAATTTTCCCTATTTACAATAATATAATCATATTTTTATTTATATAAAAATTAATCAAAAGTCATATAAAGTATGCACTGACTTTACAATGTGATACACTCAGAAAACTGAATACAACTTATTTATACATGAGCTATAAACTTATTATATATACCCTCAAAAGGCAGAATATAACTTTAACTTAAAATGAAGTATACACTGACTATATTTTATAATACACTAAAAAAATTGAACACAACTTATTTATACATGAGCTATAAACTTATTATACATACACTCAAAAGATAGAATATAACTTAACTTATATGAAATATATACAGACTATACACTGATTATTTATTGAACTATTTTTTTTTGAATATTTATTAGGTTGATTAAAGAATAAAGAAAAAAATGAGAAATAGTTAAGGGAAATATTGATTATGAAGAAGGTGGTAATTTTGTAAGCAAAATCGATTTTATTGAAAATAATTCTATTTTCTATTTAATTTTGACCAACTCAAAATCCTCCCTAAACAGTCTCAAATATTAGATATGAAATTCTTTTAATGTTTCAAGACTTTTAATATATAATTCGCTCGGAATGATTTACATTGGAGTATGTCAAAATTTTAAATTAAGCTTTAAAACTTTAATCACTTATTGATCATCGAAGAAGAAGAAAGGAAAACTAAAAGCAACAAAGAGAAAAGTTCCAAGGAGGAGGAAGAGGAGAAGAAAGAAAGAAACTATTAATGACTAAAGTAAAAAAAAAAAAAAAAAAGAAGCAATTTAAATAATTTTAAAAATGTTGGGCTAATTTAAATTTGACTTGACTTTATCAGATCAAACTTCATGTGAAGAATTATTTGTTACTATATACTATATATGTTGGGTGCACACAACCCATGTACATAGTACCTTGATATTATGTGTCGTGGGTACCCAACATTTAACTCATAAATCTATATATGTATGTATATAAAGAGAAAAGGGCTAGCTTCCTTTTTAATTTTATACGCATATATTTTTCCTTTCTTTAAGATAATAATTTTTTTACGCATTCTAAAATTTATCAATACTACATATAGTATACATTGCTGCTACAATTATGCAATAGAAAAAGTCAAATATTTCAAAAGGTTAAATTGATATGACAAGTTTGGCAGTTGCTCTTATCTTTGTCTTTCTCTTTTTACTTTTGGGTTCGATTTGTAATGGTGACTTAATTTTATTGGACTATTACCATACTTTAATGCTCACATTCTGGAGGTGTTTGTTTATAAAGTATGGTATGATGTAGGGGCAGAAAAAGAGGGGGGTTGGGGTGTCGACACGTGTCATCTGTCAACTGTGAAACACATTAAATTTTTGGGCAAGTGAAGTTAGGAGTGACAACTGAAAAGAAAAAGAAGTTAGGAGTGACACAAGATGCTTTAGGAATTAAGGGCAAGTGTGGTTAGAGAAATTTATAGAAATTGTTATTCTATTCTTAATATGAATAAAAATAATATTATAATTATAAAATACTTAATTTAAAAATAAGTTATCTTATGATCTATTACAAACAAACATAAAATAAAAAAAATTAAAATGAATTTTAAAATTAATTATTTTTTATCCTTCTTATCGATACAATTCTGGTAAAAGTATCGGATTTTGGATGAAAAAGAAAGGAGTGGGGCTTCACTGATAATTATTGTGTCAGTGGAAAGTATTGGAAAAAGCAAGGAAAAAGGAAATGATAGGGACAGGTAGTATTATTTTCTTAGAGATTTTTGTGCTTTTAATTTCTCAATTATCGACAAATTCGCATTTTGTCCTCGTAAAATCCTAAACTAATTAAGTATATTTTAGGATATCTAAAATTTATATTAGCGAACATCAAATAAATAAAAGGTGATCTTTTTTAAAAAAGAAAAAAGATATTATCTTCCGTTTAAATTGAATGAGGAAGAGAAGTTTACGGGTTACTGATTAACGGTTATGCCAAGAGAGACCATGGTAGACGTTGACGGAGAAAGTAGCAGCAAAGAATATATGGAGGCAACTCCTATCTATAAATGAAGAATTTTGACTCCTTTATTTATTATTCAAATCATAAATATCGTATATAAAAATAATTATTTTGTCATATCAAATTTATTTTATAATAAATGTGGTTGAGTGATTTTATTAATATAAATATTTAAGTTGAGCGATTTTATTGATATAGATGGCTAAGTTGAGTGATTTTATCGATACAAATGACTAAGTTGAGTGATTTTATTAATACAAAATAAAATTTAATGATTTTGCTAGATAAATTTTCAAAGTTATGGGACTTTTTGAGATATTCACTCAAAAAGTAAGGAAAAAGGAAATGATAGGGACACGTAGTATTATTTTCTTAGAGAATTTTGTGCTTTTAATTTCTCAAATATCGACAAATTCTCATTTTGTCCTCGTAAAATACTCAACTAATTAAGTATATTTTAGGATATCTAAAACTTATTTTTTTTCACAATTAAATTCATTCAAAATATATTATGTGACAGACCTATCAACTTTTTTTTTTTTTTTTTAAAAAAAGATACAGATTTTTACAAATTATTCCTTTTCTATTCCACTGCTTAAATTAATCTTGATTTTGGTCCCTCCAACTTTGCTAAATATACGCGGAAACTTAGAATTTTGATAAAGAGGAGTTTTTCATGGTTGAAAATATTAGAGATGTTGCCATCTAAACTACTAAAAATATGCTCTCTTTTTATTCTTTTTAAAAATTTATAATAGAGGTGTCAAATCCAACTAACATAGATCTCAATTAATCTGACACTTACTTGATGTCTCCCATTCAAGCACATTCTAAATAATTTATCCATTAAAATTTGAACAAAAATAAAAATTACACCATACTTTTTAATGGACTTATGCTTGATCTCCTATACTTTTCATATCATGACAATTCATGACCAATATATTAAAAAAATGAGCTTACATTAGTTAAAAACTTAAAACACTTCAGTTATTTTGGATTGTATGGCTATTCATAACATAAGTCCAATACAGTCATTATATTGGATATTGGCCCGTACATTTTAAGGTGACGGGCACTATTGGTTAGTCGAAGTATCGATAAAATATTATCAAATAAGTATAAAATCGAAAGTATATAAATACAAATCAAACAAAAATATAATATAGTTTACTCTATGCTTGGATAATCTTGACCCTTACTATACACGTGAGGTTGTGGATTCAAATTTCACTTGAAGTTTTTAAATGTCTTTTTTGAAAGAAAAAAAAAGACAAAAAAGAAAACGCAACACCAATATCGAACTCAGGACACTTTGATTGTGAGTGCACATTTAATTATATGATCCTTGTTTAGATATATACATGTATATAAACATAATTTTTTCCTAAGTTAATGGGTACACGTGCACCTATAAGCATACTTATTTGAGCCATAACGGATTATAGGACAAATTAGTCTGGCTCAAACATGTATGCCATTCGATCCTACTAATCTTTGTAAAATTTTGTATCCTATTATCGTGTTTAATTTTAAATTTATCATGTTAAATATCTAACATAATCCACATCCTTAAATGCAATTATAAAGACAACCCCACAAAGCACATAAACAATTATCAAGTCACTTTCAGATACGAATAATATAAAATCAATGAGTAAATGAAATTATATTTAAATATAAGGAAAGAAAAGAAGTCAGTGGCTTAAATTTTTTTCAATCAGAAACATGTTGGCCCTGTTAAAAAACAAATGTCAAATCGCTTTACTATACTGCGTCGCTTTGTGAGAAACTTGTTTAATTAATGAGATTTTAATTGGCATTTTCCCCCATTTGATTCTCCATTATGTCCCTTTATTTTTGGCTTTTTCTTATTTGGTTCTATTGGATTCTCCACTAATAAACCAAAATGGTAAGGTTTCAATTCTATCAAATGTTTGAGCTGATATATTTCATAAGATAGGAATAGTGGGTATCAAACTTATGAATATATCACAAGAATGGAATAAATATATTTGTCACGGCCCAAAATGAGTCATGAGTGGCACCCACACTTAACCTCCTAAGTTGGCGAATCGAGGAATCCAAACCCCAACATATATCAATAATTCAACTACGAATAACAACAATAATGCGAAAACTCAAAACTTATTAAAGTAACCTATCAAATAAACCTCTAAAGTCTAACACTTATTATCCCCAAAATCTGAAAGTCATCACATCAAGGACATCTGTTTTCAAAATACCAAGTCTAAGAGTATTAAAGACACCAAAATAAGTAAATAAGATGGTCTATGTCCGAAATTTAAGGACATTATGCCATGACTGAGAGAATCCAGCACGAACTAGAAGGAATAGCTCACTGTAACAACTCGGAAAATGATAGGTTAAGCTAAAGCCTAATGTGTGTGTGTTTGAGTTTGGAAAAGGGGTTTAATGTGGTGTATTGTTGTCCCGAGCTCTGGTTTAGGAGTCAACGTCAAGGCACGTGTTAGACTCCATAGTTAAAAAACCCTTTTTTATGTTGGTTAAGGGTTGCTAGGGCAGGTGCCAAGCCAAGGGAGCAAGGCCTAAGCCAAAGGCCATAGTTGCCCAACCTTGGCCAAGCACTGCCTCATGACGACGGACCACTTCACGGTCAGTGGCCTTGACCCCAGTTCGTAGAAGTGGCTGTAAAGGTCACTTGGTGGCATGGCAAGCAAGGCAGTTTGGCCAAGCTACTACCCAAGTTCCACGAACCACTTCACGGCCAGTGGTCTTGACCACGGCCCGTAGAAGTAGCCTTGAAGGTTACTTGACCTGGTGGAGGCTTGGCCACAAAATGGAGCTACTGCATAGAGGACCACGGGCCGTGGTCCTCCTTCACGGATCGTCAAAGTGCCCTTGGTCTCTGACGGGGCTGCCCAAATTAAGGGTTTTTAAGTAATTTTGTTATAATGTTTTATTATGAAGGGTTGATTTTAAATGGTTTATATCATAAATATAAATAGTTTTAAGTCTTAAAATACTTCATTTACTCCTGATATCTCCAAGACCCAAATCAAAACCCCCAAATGATCTTCTCTATCAATATTTCTCTCTCAAACTCAAGAAAGAAGAAGAAGTGGGAGCTAGGGTTTGGATTCAAAGCTTTTTTCATCAAATTTCTTGGGGAAATATTAGTAAAAGGTACGGTGATCCTTCATCTAGGGTTAGTCTTCACCCTAGAGTCAATTTCAAAAGAGCTTTCAAAGCTTTTGAAAGTTCATGAAATTTCAAGGGTTTTACTTAATCTCATGGGTTCTCTCTCCAAATGATTTTAAAGGTTTACTAAGCTCATATTATGATTATATTGATGTCTAATTGGTGATTTAAGATGATTTTACTCCTTGAACCCATGATTCTTCTCAATTCTAATTTATGACTTATGAAGTGGGTTTATTGATTATGAATGGGTGATGGTGGATTTATGCTTAGATTGATTTAGATTGTTTAATTGTATCATTAACTATGCTTAATTATGATGAATTGTTGGTGAATTGAGGACTTGTGATTATGGCTTTGAATGGGCAATTTGACCTAATTATATGTTATTATAGAATTGTGTTTGAATTGTTGATCCACTTGAAAGGTGAAGGTGTTTCACTATTATGTACATTGTGATCATGGCCTTGAAGGCATAGTATGATAAGTTGAAGTGTTATCATGATATTGTATGTATGTATGGGAGTTCAATGAAGGTAATGTGATCATGTTTTCAATGTGAATGTGTTATTATTGAAAGGCTAATTCTCAATTTGACACCAATTAATGTTAATGATAAAACATGATGGATTCTTCAATATATTGTATATCTCGAATTGGTAAAGCTTATGCATCATTTTCTTGTATAAATGATTGTATTGTTGATTGTTGAATCATTGGGTCGGTAGGCTAGTAGCATCCTTCCACACATGTTAATAATGAACCTTGGGAACGGTAGGACTAGGGCACCCTTCCATTAATAAAGGTTAATGATGAGCCTTGAACCGGTAGACATATGGCAACCTTTCAAGATAAGTTAATGAGCTTTCCTAAATGCACCTTGAATCGGTAGGCTTAAGGCATCCTTTCATGTGTTAATGAATGAATTGGAGTCGGTAGACCAATAACACCTCTTATATGTGATAATGTCAAAGTAATGAACTATTCTATGGGAATACAAGCTCGGCACCGAGTGGATTTGGTTAGATGGAACTCCGCCAAGGTTAGGCATGAGTTTCAATGATCGTCTATCTTATCTTATAAACTATAAACTATGTGCCCACATAGGTCTAGCTAGTGAATCCACCTAAGCTATATGAACTGATCTTCCTTAGGCAAGCAGATCAACTCCTTACGGTGTGGGGACTATGATACCGAATTCCATGACAAGCTCTAATGGTCTATGTTGGTTAATGCTAACTTCCCATCATTTGAGATTTCATTGTGGTTCCTTGATAGGTTCTGCAAAGTGTAGGTAGTAGTATATGATGCTACCTATACATTGTACGGGTAGGCTTTGAGAGGGTCATAGTGAGTTTCTCTAAGTCCTAATGGCTATGACATGAATGTGTCCTAAATGAAGTTATTAAAGAATGTTGGCTCTTAAATGCTTAATATGATATGTATGATATACTTAGGTTATACTATGAGTTATTTTCCATTGTCATGGCTTATGAAGTGATATGCTCTTTTCTATGGATATGGTGTAAAGGTGAAAGGAATGGATGGTAAATTTACTTTTGGTGATCTTAGTGTGGTGCCTTGGTGTGGATGGTGGTATGGGACGCTATTCATACATTGCACAAGGTATAGCATTAGGGTTACTTGAAGTGAAGGTCTAAGGTAGAGGTAATGGTTTACATGATAATGTTGTCAAAATGTGGTATTATGACTTGCATGATGATTATACTTGTATTGTATGTCTCTTATGTTATTGTACATGATATTTCCAAAAAGTGGCATAATGCATGGTTTCCAACCAAAATGTCCCTTTTTAAGCATGTTTTTATATGGTCATCATACTTAGTACATTTTTGTGTGCTAATCCATATTTCTACCTTTTTAACTACAAGTGTAGGTTCCGCCAAGTGATTGCTTCCATCTATATTGAAGAGCTTGGATTGAGTCTAGTGGTATGTCCTCATTGATCGAGGACAAGTGTCTTTTTGAAGTTTCCTTTTTATGCATATAATAGATAATTCAAATGTTTTCGATTGTTATGGGCCGTGTCCCTACTTTAGTTTTCAAGTACATTGTTAAGATGCCCATGTGAGACTTAGTCTTCCGTTGTGTCTTTGAAAGATATTTAAATGAGTATTTTGATGTTTTGGATTTAAATAAGTTTTTAATTCCGCACTATTTTCATTATTAATGCAATGAATGACTATGAGACTTGTATAAGATCCCTTCCGGGTCGAGTACGCCATGTTACGACTAGGGGGTACTCTCAGGTCGTTACACTCACCTTGAAATCTGATGTGCTGGAGACTGGCTAGATCTGAGGGTGAGTCGAAGCCGATGGTACAATTATTGCACTTCACAAATTAAAACGAAAAAAACACAATTAAGGGTCAGTACAAGGAACACATACTGACTAGGTATCATCGGCCAACCCAAATATAAACTAATATGCAATGAATAATAATATAAAATCAACTATGACACTTAGCAGGTGGCCAACAATAAACAACATGAGCAAGTGACAACAAAAGCAAACACGCAATCAATCATCATATCAAGCACATATACGAGGACTCATGCCTTCACACCACGCTCGTTTGGGGAAATGGGTTCTTTGAGATTGAGTGCATTAAGTTAGTTCAATAGCTTTTCCTTTAATGTTACCATGTTGGAACGTGACACCCCGATCCAATAATACCGTATCGAAACGTGACACCCCGATCCAATAATACCATGCTGGCTCATGACATCCGATCTAACATATCGTTAATTTATCATTTATTATCACCACTTTTCACTTCATTAACAATATTTCATCAAGCCTTCTTTATTCAAGGCATCATTTTGATAGAGAGGGTTCAAGATTATAAATTTCACGGTCTCAGGATTTCAGACCAATCACAAACCACACAACCACACAATCAAGTACATAGAGAATTTCACAATATCACTCAATGCATATCAATCGCTATTAAGAGGCAATCTATCAAATAGAATAAGTCATAATCTACCTCAACCGAAGAACCAAAGTCAAGAGAGCTAATCTTCCAATTCTTTCCCTTTCCGCAATGCCTCCGAATGTTTCCAATCTATCAATTGTACATTATGTGTAAGTAAACGATTCTATCGACCCACATATTACTATATATATCAGGCCTACACTTAATAACTCATCCCAGTCTATTGACAATTTCCTAAAGTTCAAGCCCAAGGGTAAGTTCCAATTCCTCCAACTATCACAACTTAATGATAGTCAATACAATACACCTAATATTCAATTACTTATATTAATTATTATCAAAACATAAACTTATATATGATAATCATATTTAGTGAATTTACACAACCAGTAACCTTGACAGATAATTAACCATACCCCCTAGCCCTCATACTATCCTTTTACTAACTTCAATTATTACCTTAATCATTACTCCATAGCCACCCCTGATCTTAGTCAGCCGTAACAAATAAAACAACATATATTTGCTCGTCAAATCTGTAGCGTGTGTAATCCAATTCTTCCTAATACTATACTCTAATGTAATTCCGAAAAAGATTTTTTAACAATCCAAGAAGGATGGAAGAGGAGATTTTTTATATACATAATTGTATAAATTATGTGTTTTTATATAATTATGTATATAATTAGTATCTTTTAAGAATATTCGAAAATCATCTCAAAAAGATTTTTGCTTTAGTTAAGTATGTGTTTGATTAGTTTAAGTTATGTTTATATTTTTAAGTAAATTGATTATTTTATTTGATTAAGATTAGGAGACTTATTAATTAATTTATATTAATTCATCTTATTTAATTTTTAGTCGAATTCACCAATTAATCCAAATCGGCTATGTCCTTAACTTCACTTGGCCAAATTTACAATCCATTTGGTTATTTTTCAAGTTCAAATACAACCACTATATGGCTCTAATTCTTGGACTATTTTTAGACCAACTTTGGCCCATTTTTCTTGGCCCATAAATTTCATCAGCAATGCCAATTCTCTCTTCAATACTCAACACCAACAATTCTTTAAACCGACCCAGGCCCAATTCTTCAAACTTCAGCCCAACAATACATTCAACAATGCAATAACAAACCGACCCAACCCTGCAACGTCTTCTTCGTGATAGCAGCAGAAAATCGCGAGCAGTACCAAACCCGACCCCACCCCTGCATCTTCTTCGTGAGAAATGCCAGAGAAGAAACCCATCTGCACACCCATAACCCTAGCAACCTAATACATCACGTCGTTGTTCCTTTTTCCCCATTTTCAGGGATCTTCAAATTTCTTTCACTGTTGGTCTTGGAAAGGAGGAAAAAAATTCAAATTTTTGTTTGAATTTTTCCAACAGATTCCCCCCCCCCCCCCTTAAATCACCCCATTTTTCCCGATAAATAACCCTCTACACTCAAGTGAAGTGGGACGGTTTTTTGAGTTTAGTTTTGAAGCAATAGTCGTTTTACACTTGAAGAATTTCAAGCGATTCTCTAATCCTAGGTTCCAAGGAAATCTCTGTTCATAGCTGGTTTTGAATTTCTTGGCTTGCTATTAGTATTTGAATCTTGTGGTAGAAGAATCACTGTCCAAAGCTCGTCGATCCCAGTTCGCTGCACCTGAAAAGGTAACCCTCCTTTTATGATTTTAGTCTCTTTGTCGTGGATTAACAGTAGTTTAGTTTTATGGTCTAGTTATGTCATCTTTATGCTAAACCGATGTGAGACTGGTTGCTTATTAATCATTATGAGATGTTTTAATATTAGTATATTGCGAGTGTTGCGACTCATTGTTGATTGTGGCAGTTTAATTATCTTATGGTTTGAATGTTGTTGTTTGGTTTTGTTTGTTCGAAGTCTTGATGATTTTATCTGATCTCGGATAAATTTATCCCTGTTAAGGTCTTTTATCTCGCTATTAATCTCGTCTTGTTGACTGTGGATTGGTAGGTCAGTCATGAAGTTCAAAATAACCTTCTATAGATGATCTCGTCTTTTTGAATCAATATATGAAGGTTATCTGTTTCAAGCTGTTGGAGCATTTTTCTTGTGTTAAATTCTCACTGTCAAAATGTGCTGCTATGCTGATTAGTTTTTTCACTTATATACCTTTATCATATTCACCCTTAAAACATGCTAAAAATGAAATTTCGTTGTTGGTATCTAAGTTAGCTTCAACTCAATTGGTGTTGGCTGCCCTCTTCTTCCTTTCCTCATTATTGTTTGGGTTTCGTTGCTTCACTGTCTAAGAGTGAGCTTTGCTCAAATCTTTATGTCCTTTAATTAGTAATTTTGTATAAGTGAATTGTCATTTGTTGTTGAGTTAGTATAGAATTGAGTTTCTTATTTTCTGGATTTTAGTTTGTTAAGAGTTTCATCCTTGAAATTATTTGAAGCATGATTTTTTTGATATTAACCGCTACTTGTATGGCTTGCTGATTATTTAGTCCCCATGTTAATCCCTTGTAGCTCTCTTAAGTCATGTTTATGGCCTCTGCTTTGAAGCAAAGGAAAAGATCAAACTATGCCTAGTTGTTTACCAATAATGTGTAAAAAAATAAAAAAATGAGACTTTATAAGAGCCTCTGTGCCAGGTTGTGTTATCAAATTTTATTATCTTTTCAACCTGAAAGTGCAGATTTTATTGTAAGCAACCTATTGTCAACATACATAGTCATTCATTTGATTAAAAATAACAATTGCATCTTCTATTTCAA
Organism: Solanum pinnatisectum; assembly: GCA_035578085.1. Lineage (NCBI taxonomy): Eukaryota > Viridiplantae > Streptophyta > Magnoliopsida > Solanales > Solanaceae > Solanum > Solanum pinnatisectum. The sequence goes on from CM069076.1 coordinate 67,053,663, forward strand.
TGGCTATTGTCAAGAATGTCTTCTCTGATTGTTGTTGTACTGTCTGGTATATGTATTTAATATATTTTTATCCTATTCATGCATGCTAGATTATAGGGTTGCCCCCATTTGGTTGATTATTAATACCAATGTGATATTCCGTGGTGGAATGAACATGTGCGATGCATTTTCTTAGTATAATAGGTAGTGATGTCTCTTGGTTGATCAACTTAAGTAAAATGTGGTTTCTTATTGTCAAGTGTATGCTTCTTCTTTTCTTAATTTGCGTCTCTTTGAAATCTACTAAGTAACATTGGCTGTAGCTTTATTTTGTTGTGAAGTGTCTAGTTGGCCTTGTTATAAATTAAAATCATGCCTTATTGTTTTTTTTTTTTTTTTTTACTAAGGATGCTATTTTTCTGAATAAATTTAAGTGTGAATGCTAATCTTATCACTCTTTCTTTGCATGTGAAACCTGCCTCAAGTCTATTTTGGACTCTCATCTCCTATCCTTGCATCTCCTCGTTGGGCTAAAGGCCCAACTTTACCTCTTATCGAGTCAGCCAAAGCAATAGAACGGAAATACAGGGTTGGAAATTCAGGAAATACATGAAAAGAGCTGATATATACGCTCATATACACTGATATACATCCGGTGTATATGCAAAAATGGGAATCGGGTTGAAGCCCAAAAATTTGGGCGAAATTGGCCCAAGAAGGGGTCCAATTTCCTTATCTCTTTACTTTTCTAATTGTTTTGATTATGCTTGACTAATTTTATTTAACTCTAATCATAGAATATTTTAATTAACTTAATTAGATTCACTAAAAGATGAGTTATTTTTTTTTTGTGTTGGTTTGCTTTAAATACTTTTTTTTGTGTTGTGGTCATTTATTTTATTAATCAAATATTGGTCAAATTTTACATCCTCAATTAAGTTAAATCGTTTGTTCTTTAAAAATGTGTTATTTAACGCTTCTTCACACATTTTTACTCATTCTAAATTTGTGTATGTATAGTATTTTTCTCCAATAAACTTTAAAACGTGGCTTTCCTTTACTTTGTCACTTTCTCAAAAGTTAGTCAAAACTTTGTTTTTATTCTTCAATTTATAGTCTTCCTGCTTTAGTCGACCCAAATTGATTCAAATTGTTATTTCTAAATGATTCAAATAAATTATGATTAATTTGGTTTTGTTAAAATTCTATTCACTTACATTTTAATTCAAATATTTCATTTTAGGTCCCTTTCTCTAATAAATAAATAAAATAAAATGCGTCATTTATTTAATTATTTTCTCAAAGTTAATCAAATATTATAAAATATTATTTTAAAATCATTTCTCCAAAAAATAATCAAATATTTAATCTAAGTCGAATGATAATTGTGTGTTAACGGGTGCTTCAAATGCCTTAAAACCCTTTTTGAAATGCAAATAAGAACCTGTTACTCATTTTTTCTAAATTTATAAAAGATTCAATCGTTATAGTTTTTTTAAATTAGGTTTTCTTAATTTCTTTAAAAAATTAAGTCACGACTCTTTTCTAAGTATTTTTCTCAATTTGTTTTACACTTGGAACATTTCAAAAAGTGATTTTTCTAAAAATAGTGAAATTACGGTATAATAGATACCAATTTGTATCATCTATATATCAATTGTATTCAAGTAATAGCACGAAAGAAAGGAAAAGATGAGTTTTCCTAAAATCTTATAGCCTTTCGAAGAAAAGTAAAGGCGTCCCCGTACTGTTCCGCAAGACTCTACTAGACCTGTTCTTGTGTGATGAGATCATCGAACCTAAGGCTCTGATACCAAGTTTGTCACGACCCAAAATGAGTCGTGAGTGGCACCCACAATTAACCTTCTAAGTGGGCGAACCAAGGAATCCAAATCCTAACATATATCAATAATTCAACTACGAATAACCACAATAATGCGGAAGCTCAAAACTTATTAAACTAACCAATCAAATAAACCTCTAAAGTCTAACACTTATTATCCTGAAAATTTGAAAGTCATCACATTAAGGACATATGTTCTCAAAATACCAAGTCTAAGTATTAAAGACGCCAAAATAAGTAAATAAGATGGTCTATGTCCGAAATTTAAGGACATTATGCCATGATTGAGAGAATCCAGCACGAGCTAGAAGGAATAGCTCACCCTGAAATCTGATGTGCTGGAGACTGGCTAGAGCTGAGGGCGAGTAGAAGTCGATGGTACACTTGCTGCACTCCACAAAAGAAAACGAAGAAAACACAAATAAGGGTCAGTAAAAGGAACACGTACTGAGTAGGTATCATAGGCCAACCCAAAATAGAAACTAATATGCAATGAATAATAAGTATAAAATCAACTATGACACTTAGTAGGTAGCCAACAACAAACAATATGAACAAGTGACAACGAAAGCAAGTACGCAATTAATCACAATATCAAAACACATATATGAGGACTCATGCCTCCACACCACGCTCATTTGGGGAAATAGGTTCTTTGAGATTGAGTACATTAAGTTAGTTCAATATCTTTTCTTTAAATGTTACCATGTCGGAACGTGACACCCCGATCCAATAATACCGTGTTGGAATGTGACACCCGATTCAATAATACCATGCCGGCTCATGGCATCCGATCCAATGTATCGTTAATTTATCATTTATTATCACCACTTTTCACTTCATTAATAATATTTCATCAAGCCTTCTTCATTCAAGGCATCATTTCGATAGAGAGGGTTCAAGATTATAAATTCCACGGTCTCAGGATTTCAGACCAATCACAAACCACACAACCAAGCTACACAACCACATAATCAAGTACATAGGAAACTTCACAATATCACTCAATGCATATCAATCGCTATTAAGAATCTATCTATCAAATAGAATAAGCCATAACCTACCTCAATCGAAGAACTGAAGTCAAGAGAGCTAGTCTTCCAATTCTTTCCCTTTCCGCAATGCCTCCGAATATTTCCAATCTATCAATTGTACATTATTCATAAGTAAACGATTCCATCGACCCACATATTACTATATATATCAAGCCTACACTCAATAACTCATTCCAGTCTATAGACAATTTCGTAAAGTTCAAGCCTAAGGGTAAGTCTCAATTCCTCCAATTATCACAACTTAATGGTAGTCAATACAACACACCTAATATTTAATTACTTATATTAATTATTATCAAAACATAAACTTATATATGATAATCATATTTAGTGAATTTACACAACCAGTAACCTTGACAGATCATTAACCATACCCCTAGCGCTTATAGTATCCTTTTACTAACTTCAATTATTATCTTAATCATTACTCCATAACCACCCCTGATCTTAGTCAGCCGTAACAAATAAAACAACATATATTTGCTCGTCAAATCTGTAGCGTGTGTAATCCAATTCTTCCTAATACTATACTCTAATGTAATTCCCATGATAAAATATATCTAATATTTATAATATAATACACTCAAGAAATTGTTGTTGCCTAAATATCATGCCATCTACTTTAATTACGAAACCGTAACTACACCGTATCTTCCTCAATTCTATATTTAATATATAATTTATATAATTTACAAGTGCCAACAATTTCATCGTTATCCAATGATGACCATTGGAAATTATTGTTTCCCCTACCCCACAATTAGAATTACTACAACTTAAGAGTAACAATTTTTCAACTACAACAACTCTTGATTTCTTGTTCTTTCTTTTTGACACTATTCAATAACATAGTAATACTAGTAATCAAACTGTGACATAAATCAATACGAGAATTTGACATCTTAGAATATTACCTGATTCGCTGGTTCTCTTCGACGCCGCAGGTAAGGATTCACTCGGCTAAACCCTTATTTCTATTTTACAGAATATTTACTCCTAATTATTAGACAAAACCAATTATAAAAGTGTGAAAGTACCCACTATTAATTTTAATGTTATCTCCTTTAACCATTAACTAAATTACTTATTAAAACTACCCACACTAAATTCATAAATGTAGTTACGAATAGTCCAAAATACCCATTTAAAATCTATTGAAAAGTATTTTATGAAATAAAAAACTCTAGTACTCAAAACGACCAAAAGGGTCATTACAATATTTTAAACTCAAAATTCAAGTTCGATTGTTTTTATGTATTTTGGTTGGTTTGAAGGTGAACTATGTATGTATTAAATTTTACATAAATAATATCACGTACGCTAGTTACTTGGGAGGTAAATTATTCATATATAAAATTAATATAATGTTAGGTTTACAATTTTAAATAACCCGCATAACTAATACATGTTTAAGTTGTGAGGAAATCTATTTATTATTCTATGTAGGATATAAGGTGGATTGACTAATACATGAATAACAAATCCATGCATAATAATAAATAAATTCTCTTATAACTAATCCTTACATTACTAATATCAATATAATTTTTACCCGCTACCAAACGATCCCTTATAATAGGAGTTGAATCCTTTCATTTCTTTATATGCTACATTTTTTTTAATTTTGAATTTATTTGAGGAAATGTGTCTTGAATTTCATGTGCTTGGGTAAAAAAGAACTTTTTAGTAAAGAGCGTTTTTCACCCTCTTACTCCAATGCAATATTATTCGAATTAATAAAGCTTAGTGAATTACGAGTATCAAAATTCAAATGGTTAAAAAAAGGTTCAAGTTCAAGTTAACAAAAATTATGAATCTTTACGAAAATAATCAGATAGATTCACATTTTTTTTAGCTAATATATATAAATTATGCATAAGTATACATAAACATACATGTATTATATATGAATTATAATATATTATACAACTATTTTTAAAATACACACTCACAAAGTCACTCTCTTACTAACATGACCACTACGGTACTAGGGATGTGCTCAAAAGGTCACTGTTTCAAAATTATTTTTTTCAAATCATCAAAGGTATGGTCATGATGAGCTAGGACGACGACAGCATAATCTTATTGTACATTGTGCAGTAAAAGTTAGACAGATTTGAACTTTTTAGTTATTTATAACAAAAGTAGGGGTATTTTTGTCTTTTGAATCAGTTATTTCTTCTTAGGAGCTTCTCGATCATTCCTCTCTTTCCTTCTTCTCTCTTTAATATCTCTCTCAGACCAAGAGGCAATGCTAAGGTCAAGCAACCATATGAATCTTTTCAGAATTCCAATAATAAGGAAGTTTAGCATTAGGTTTTTTTAATCCTCTTTTAAGTTTTCATCTCAGATCAAATCGTATTACTATTTTGAGCTTCGTCAATTTATTAGGGTGTACAAGGCTTTGGTGACTGAATGAGACTCTTACGGCCTTACGTTGAGCTACTACTCGATCAGGTCTAATCCTATTCTCTTTTCTCTTCTTATGTTTTACTTAGAAATTATTCTTATTTCCGTTGGAAGTGGAAATTTACAAATTTCTCTGTGGATTTTTTGTTTTGACTTTTGTTATAGTCATAAACTTTTACATCTACTATTGTTGAACTTTCTCACAATATGTTAGTTCTGTGTTTGGATTAAGAATATAGATATTGATACCTACGTCCTTTGTTTCAAAAAAAGATGCCTCTTTACTCTTTTTTTTTTTTTTTGCAACTCTTTAATTTTTTCAATTTCCACATAACTTGTTTGCTGCTTGTCACTAGAACTATAATGAATATAGGATTTTTCAAAATCAACTTAACAAAGCTAAAAACATGAAGGCATGTACTTCTTCTCCTTAGCAAGTATATGAGTCTCTCTGATTATAGATCGATACCTTTGCAATTCTAACTAATATTATCTAAAAGACTTAAATGTTTAAGCAAATTAGTGTTAGGACCGAAATAAGCATGTGTAATGCGGAAGCTAGCAAAGCAAACCTCGAAAGACCATGAGTAAGAAGACAAACGAGAAACACACCAAAAGAGACAGATTTAACGTGGTTCGTCAATCGACCTACGTCCACAAAGGAGATGAGCAATCCACTATAAATATAAGAGTACAAAATATAGAGAGAAATATCCTCAACCAATTCACTCGGAATACAAGGAGGTACACAAAATTTCCCTCCATAACCGCTGCTCTCAAAACCCTAGGACTACATTGTGAATGCTGATTAAGTTAGAAGGAACAAACCTATATTTATAGAGTCCTAAAACCTTTCCTATAAGAAAAGGACTACTCAAAATATTAAAATCTTTTCCTAAAAGGAAAACTTATTTATGGTAAGAAATCAGGGCAAATAAACCCCAACAAATCTCCCCCTTGGCCTGAATTTCTGACAAAATAAATTTGTCCACCTTCTTCACATAATCTTTAGGATCTTGCATCTCTTCTCCATAATCTCCTCCATCAAATCTACGTCTCGACACAGAGAACCTCTCTGAAACAGTTTCTCCAACAAAATCTTCATTACTGTCAAAAAGGTTGCGACTAGAACTACACCCGCCAAGATGAACACCCATCTCTAACATGGTTCCATCATTGAACCATAGCTCTGATACCACTTGTTAGGACCGAAATAAGCATGTGTAATGCGGAAGCTAGCAAAGCAAACTTCGAAAGACCATGAGTAAGAAGACAAACGAGAAACACACCAAAAGAGACAGATTTAACGTGGTTTGGTCAATCAACCTACGTCCACAAAGGAGATGAGCAATCCACTATAAATATAAGAGTACAAAATATAGAGAGAAATATCCTCAACCAATTCACTCGGAATACAAGGACGTACAAAAAATTTCCCTCTATAACCGCTGCTCTCAAAACCCTAGGACTACATTGTGAATGCTGATTAAGTTAGAAGGAACAAGTCTATTTATAGAGTCCTAAAACCTTTCCTACAAGAAAAGGACTACTCAAAATATTAAAACCTTTTCCTAAAAGGAAAACTTATTTATGGTAAGAAATTAGGACAAATAAATCCCAACAATTAGAACGGTCAAACAAATGTATTTGTAGTTCCATAAATGTGGTTGTGGACTGTGCTTCACAAATGAGCTATGCCAGCTTATCCAATGAACTAAAGGACCCCTAAGGTTATTGTGGTCTTTGATAATTTGTGGATTATAGAGAATGGTGAGAACCGTATAGTGCAATTTTTGAGAATTTTTTGAGTTTTCAACGGTGGGAGTTTTATCAGATGCAAGGCTTATATACCTCACTCTCTACATTTGGATCGTCTTTTTTGGATGGTAGTTTGAATAACATTTGGAGTTCTTATTGGTTTTGCACATTGTATTTTTTTTAGCAGTGTACCACTTATAATTCGACAATTTGGAGCTTAAATTAAATGCCTTATTTCATTCGTGGGGATTATGTTAAGATTCTTGTTAAGTTAAATTGTTGCAATCGCACCACAAACCAAGAAAAAGACTTCTCGAACTGAACAACCTTCGTGGTGAAATGATCTTCTATTATGCAGGGGCTAGGGATCACAGTATTTGGAAGGGCATACATGTCGTTCACGATGGTTTGGTTTACAAAAGATTCTCGGTTGGATCTGTGGCCAATGTACATTATCTTAGGAAGGTGACTGCAACTCATTCGCTAATTTTAATCACACTTAGTGCGACTGTTAAGTAGTACGATTAATATTAGCGGTTGGCAAGATATTCTAATGCATTTGTTTGATATCTGAATTTGCAGCTTCGTCATTCAGAGAAGTTCAATGGCGTCCCATTGGCTTGTTCTTAGGACCTAAGTTAATAAGAATTGTAAAATTACACACAACACTGTTTCGACAGTAAACAAAAGTAGTACTATTACAACATAAGAGGAAAATCTAAGAATGAATTAATGATGATTGATGCAAGAACTATGGATTAATGGTGATTGATCCTGGAACTGGAAGAAGTAGGGGTGATGGAAGAGTTGGAAAAGGAAGTAAATCGAAGGACAACTTTCAAAAGGATCATGAATGATTGATCACATTTTTCATAAGCATAAAAGTCATTTCACAATTCTTATCGATTGGGAAAGGAATTTTTGATGTATTTGACTGTAGAGAAAATGTAACTCTAATTGATGAAATGAATTTGTATTTATTTAGATCTTATTCAGTAAGATAAAAAATATTATATTATTTTATTATATATTACTTCCTCTATCTCATTTTATGTGACATCATTTTTTTTTTGTCAGTCCCAAAAAAAATATCACATTTTCTTATATGGTAAATATTTAAAGGTACAATTCCTCTTTTATCTTTGTTGGTTCCACTTAATCTTAAAGATGGTACTTTAATATATTTATGAGGAGAGAAAAGAATGAATCTATTTTTTTGAAGGGCAATTTGGTAAATATTTTAAGGTCTTTATTTATTTCTTAAATTCTGTGTCTGATCAAATATTGTCACATAAAATACGGAGGGAGTAGAAGCTATAGTATATATGCAATGTCTTGTCTCTTCTCTTTTTTTTTTTTTGGTTTGCCAACTCAAGGCTAAAAAGAAAGATGGATGTTGATGTCCGTTTTTTTATGTTTTTTTTTTTTTTTTTTTTGGGGGGGGGGGGGGGAGGGGGGGCTCTTATATACATCACTTTTTATGGATAAGGGTCTGAAAAATATTTTAACTTTGGCAGAAATTATTGTTACGATACCAAATTTTAATGAAGACTTATTATTTTTAGACTATTTAATACCGTATTTTAAACATATATATTTGCTCATGTGGACATAAAAATAGTGTATAATTATAAATAGTAATGTGTCCACGTGGGCACATATATACCTTTAAAATACACTATTAAATAGTTTAGGGGCTAAAAAATATACTATTAAATAGTTCAGGGGGTAACAAGTCCTTCATAAAGTTGGTATCGTAACAGCAATTTCGGCCAATGTTGGATATTTTTCAGACCCTTATCTCCACTTTTTACAATTGGATAATCTTTTTTGTTGGTAATTTGAATAAACATTTGGAATTCTTATTAGTTTTGCACATTGTACTTTTTTTAATAGTATATATTGCAATTGGTAAAATATTGTTAGTTTTTCTTCTTCATTGTTGGAAAAATAATAATGTGCGTGGGAGTTTCAATACTTCTTGAATAGTTTGACATCCATTTCCATGTTTTAATTATTGATATTACTCGTCTTTTGCAAGTATTCATTCTAAACTTCTCCACACTGTGGTGTTTGGAATGATAAAAAAGTTATTTGCTAAGCTGATGCCTACAACTTTTACTCATTGAAAATGATGAATACATATTGTAGATAAAAGAATCCAATGATACATATATAATGACGTACATATGTGTGATAGTATTACATCAAAATCCAACATATTGGGTCCGTGCCAACTTATCTAGTAGTTACAATAAATGGTATCACCAAATCAGTACGTGTTATCTGTCTCCGAGGATATCTTTTTGTGATTGACCTCATTATTTGTTCTCTTCTCCCCCTCAAAAGAAGATGTGAATTTTACAAACTCTTTCAATTCTTTCATTCCATTTTGCACATTAATTTTCACTTATCTAGGTTAATATTTTATAATAAAAATACTTAAATTTTGTATTAAGCAAACATGTCTTTGTATCTTAATTACTTTTTCGGAAAAAATACATAAATAAACAACTTATTTTATCATACTTTGAAATTTCATATCATTTGAAAAAATTATAAAAATTTCTACTCTTTTCTATTATCGGATACATAACTCTTATGCAACGTATTGGGACATGAAGTATCGAGACAGTTGTGTCTTATATCAACAAAGGTAATATATAGAGATGTGATGTATCGGGACGTTGAGCGATGTATCGGGATATGTGTGTTTTGTATCAACAAAGTTAATATATCGAGACGCGATGTATTGAACGTTGGGTGATGTATCTCAAATCGGGATGCGATGTATAGAGGCGTTGAGTGATGAATCCAAAATCGAAACGCGATGTATTGGAACGTATCCGAAATCCTTCAATCTTTAGGAATTTTTGCAATTTGAAAATGCATAGAGATAGGATGTATTTATTAACACTATAAGATTTGTGTAAAATATACTTTTTTTTCTTTCTTTCTGAATCTATATTATTTGAGCAACCAGCATTTACAAATGAATTCAGCCCACTTTACTTGTCAGTAAGCCCAATCAATTGGGCTGATAAACAGGCCCATCGCTCAAAACTGCTACATCCACAAGTCTATTGATAAATGACAATACAACATGTCAACCACTAATTTAAGGACCATATTAGAAGAAGACTTCAGTAGAATCATATATAACTTATCCCAACTAATTTGATGTTGAAACATAATCAATTAATCGTTTAGTGGATATTAACATAGTGGTCAATTTTGCATTTCATTCATAGTTTTCTCAGTTTCTCAATGACAACCTGTTCCTTTGAGCCTACGGTAGATAGATCGTTGGATCAATTGAATTCCCTTCGTCCGAAAAGTTATACGGCATAAATAAGGTAAAAATAAAATCTATGATATATATCTAAGGCCTCAGGGACGTTTGGTATGGGATATGAGATAGATAAAGTTATCCTATGGATTAAGATATCTCATTAAATTATTTATCTCATCATATATGTGTGATAACTTATTCCATCATTATTGTATAAATGATGAAATAAATAATCTTGGAACTAACTTATACCCCTAACCAAACACAACATAAAATAATCCTACATGTTATTCCAAAATTATTATCCCTTAACCTTCATACTAATCGACCCCTAAATGATTTAATACCCTTGAGGCCTTGCCATAGGAGAAGTACGGGTTCATATTCCAAATATAACATTTTTACATTTTTTAAAATCCCCTTGCAAAATTCCTGGCTCCGCTGCCAATTGGATATGATACACACATTCAGATCATTGACTTATCTGAAGTTGAACTAACTTATCTTCATGCCTCAGGGCTAGTACATCTTTTTTTTTTTTTTTGGGCTTTAAGGATTGTTATATTAGTAATATTGAAGACAAGTTAAGTTAGGTTCGTGGATCCTCTTGTCAGCGGATACACAATAGTAGAGTTATGGGCTAATTAACAGAAGGGACCCTCCTAGCATATGTAGTTCCTAGGTTATCTGCTTCAGATTCCTCATGAGCATACGTTGAAGGAGCTATGAGGATAGAGGGAGTGCCAAAAATTTCTTGTTTCGATCCTTCTTGCGCCAGCCTGTCAACAAGCCTATTCTGCTCCCTGAAGGTGTGTTCCAGCCCCCAGCTTCTGCAACAATGACCTGCACTCGACAATTAAGTTAGTATATAATGGTTGGTCATTTATTGTATAAACAACAAGTATTCTGAAATGACTTCAATCCTACCAAACACATCCTTAATTCGATCGTGGTAACATGTTGTATTCAATCAATTTATAATAACCAAACAGATTTAGAATTGCTAGGAAATTTTAGGGTAACAAGTTCTTCTACTTGTAACTTTTACCACGGTCAACCACCTTTGCTCATGAAAAGTCAATCAATAACCTCATGAAACATGCCAAATGGCTTTATAAATCATTGTCCAATAGCAATTCTACAGCTTACTCAGCCTTAACCAAAATTCTTTATTCCTTATGGTGCAGCCTCACAAAAAGGTCGTGGTATTTGTCTGCATTTTTGTGTTAAATTAGGTGCCAATTTATTCCTCAACTTCACATCATGTCAACCTTATCACTCATGATTAATAAGCTTTTCAGATAGTGACAACTTTAAACAAAATATTATCATTCGGGCGTTCCTTAATATTTTATATTACCACAGTTTTCTGCGGCAAATATAACTTACTTTTTAATTGGTGATGGTTAAAGTGATGTGATGCTCACTTTAATTTATACTCCTTCCTCTGTCCACTTTTAATTATCATGTTACGCTTTTCAAAAGTCAATTTGACTAATTTTTAAAGTTAAATTAGATTACATTAATTCGATATTTTAAACAAAAAAAAAATAGATATTCAAAAACTATATAAAAAGTACTATAAATTGCAATTTTTTGCATATCAATATGATGGAAAAATACATCGTAAAATGTTGGTCAAAGATCTTATCGTTTGACTCTAAAAAAGGAAACCATGACAACTAAAAGTAGACGGAGGTAGTAAGTGCTAATATTAAATTGAGAAAGAGAAACCTTTGAAACCATGGATGCTAATATCGTTTGACCCTAAAAAAGAAAAAAGGTAAGGTTATTAATGAGTCCCGAGTGACCTAAGAATCACAGATTCAAGCCATTGAAATCAATCATTGATGCTTACTCCATTCTTTCCCGGACTCTGTGACCGTGTATCCTTTTTCAAGGTTAAATTGGTGTAAACACGTATTTGCCATCAAAAGTCCTTAGCTTTATTCCTACTCGTAATTCCTAGGCAATGAATAAATTTTCCCTTTTGTACTACAATTGAAACATGGGAGAGTTAACTTTATCTTCCAAGATCGTGAGAATGCAGCAAACAAATTCATACCCCCCTCTGAAGCAAGATAAAAGCGACAAGCAAGTCCAGCAAGTATCAGTTTACATGTGGAACCAATCCCACACAAATTATTAAGTTTCAACACTTACACAACAAACATAGCAAGTCATACTAGTCTTTACAAGAAAAGAGTTTCTCATAGCCCTCTGAGTTGCTTTTATATGCCTTACTTGAGTCGAAGGTATCGAAAACAACTTCACACCACCCTCTGAACCACTCAGGGGATTACATTGGCTATATTGTTGTTGTTGTCAAAAAAAGTTGTGCAAATTATGAAGAACAAAAGAGAGAGTTCCTTATAGTTGAGACAAGTTGACAAACATAAATGCGGAAATCAATATAAATGCAGCAACTTGGCATATCTGTAAAACAGAGAAGCACATTGTCACCTTAAAGAAGAGAGCCCCAAGAACTGATCTTTTTAGCTTTCTTTCTTGAAGTGAAAGATGACATTGGACAAATAAAAGCAATGAGAAAATATAACAACATACCCATTGATATTCTACAAAGTAGGCTATGGAGAGGGTAGAGTGTATGCAGTCTTTTCACTCCTTACCACTACTTCTCCGAGATAAAGAGACTGTTTCTGAAGACCTCAGTTCAAGCAAATCAAAGCAATAATGAACAAAAAAGAAGGTAGTGGTCACAAACATGACAATAAAGAGACTGTTTCTGAAGACCTAGGCTCAAGCAATTCAAAGCAATAATGAATAAATAAGAAGGTAGTGGGCAGAAACATAGCAAAGTTGCGTGGCGCATATATGCAAGAATCGTAACAACAACAAGAAGAAGGTAAACCACAGATGATCAATGAGAAAGATTGGATCTTGAAATTCAAATTGCATTAGATAAATTCAGATATTTACATCCAAATTCAAGTAGATAACCTAGGCCTAAAAATTAAGCTAAAGAGTTGCAAATTAGATAGCAACTTAATTTCCACCAGCCCTAATTACATCAAGATTATATTCAGATCAAATCAACAATGATTCCAGTTAATCAATTAACCTAAAACTTAACTTCCCATTTTTTGTTCATCCATATTGAACCTGCAAATTATTTACTTTAGACATAACTAACGCATACCAAATCCATGTTTTCCATGAACAAATCCAGGCCTATTAAAAACATAAGGCGCCTTTCTGGATTTATTCATCTTGGAACAAGCCCTTTTCCCCAATTTCCTAATCCTTTGTCTCCCAAGTTTATCACTCAACCAATTTGGCACCAACTCATCATCCAAATCATAGTCGTAATCTTCTTCTTCCTCTTCCTCTTCCTCTTCCTCTTCCTCTTCATCGTCCTCCTCCTGATCATCATCACGAGAAGTATCATGATGATTAAACCCAACATGGCAAACCACCAATGCATCAATTGTTCGAACTGGCGACGGAGATCCCGATTCTGATTCCGACTTCATCGAGATATCAGAAGGTGGAGACCCAATTTCACATGGGTCATCTTCTTTTAACATCAATTCATCATCATCATCAGTTTGATCAGTGAAGGAGTAGCTGTCTTCTTGTTCATCATCAGAAGGGTTAACAAATTCCCACGAAGACAAATCATCAAACAGATCATGGGCATCAATTTCTGACTCAGATCTAGCAACCATTGTTGCTGATTTTGAAATTCTGAGATTTTTTCCAAGGATTCTCAACATATTGGCTTCTGATTTTCTTGAAAATTGATAAGGGTTTGTATTGAAGTAGTTTACTTGAGGAGAAGTTTTTTCTTTGTAAAATGAGAAGAAAGCAAATGCGTACAAGTAATAAAGAAGAGCAGTTGAGGTGACGTGGCAGTTTTGGTTTGGTCCACCTGTTTATTTGCTGCATTTCTATTGGTTGAGTTACGTGTCGTTTACTGGAATATATCGAACGGTACCGTCTTTATAGAATAAACCGAAATGTTAGGATGGAATATCCAAAACGGTGCCGTAAAATACGAAACGTGAAACAATAGAAACCAAACAATTTTTTTCTTCTAGTAGGATTTAGATAAGTTTGACACAAGAAATGTGGAGAAGGGAAAGATGGAAGAAATGAAAAAGGATTTAACTTGAATGGTGGAAATAATTTGTATATTATTAATGTAGTTAACATGTGGTAACAAATTGTTTGTTTTAATATTTCAAATAATATCTTTGAATAGTCAATCGTTCGGTTAGAATGAGATTAACAGTGATTTTTATTAACGGTATAATTTGTTGTATTAAAAATAACATGCATAATTTTTAAAAAATTATTTGTTTACAAAAAAACTCTGCTCTTGTTAATAGAAAACGAAGTTCAAGAGACCACTATCTCTATTATTGTCCATCATAGTTTGACCCTTGAAAATAGTTTATATAGGGAGTAATTAATTTCACTTGTTATGGGATGATGACAAATATTGTTGATAAGAGTAAAAATCATGATTTGATTAATCGTGTAAATTTAACAATAAGATTTCGAATTTAAAGTCCACGTAATGGAAATTTCTACCTATTAATTAACAATAATGTAGTATCCATATATATTAATTGGTAATATCTGCAAATCTTCGAGGAAATGCACATGTAAAATCAGAACTACGAAATTCCCATAGATCTTGTTATAAGGGTTCAAAGATATTGTATCAAACATGATTTACAAATCAATAAAGTTTTGAAATGCTCCACGAGAGGATAGATGAAATGTTCATGAATTTTCATTCAATTAGTTGATATCAACATACTGTGTTATTTGCTTTAGATTAAACTTAGATACACCGATAGTATGAGTAAGCATTTTTACACCATCATGTCAGCCAGAAAATATCTGTAGCAAATGATAAAATAAAAATTCACAGGACAGAATAGAAGTTCTTCCTGGTACATGTGGTAGCGGGAGGTAGCAGGTACCCGTGCAAGCTGACTAGGACACCACGGTTATAAAAAAACAAAAGGTAGTAAAATAAAATACCAGGAAATACAACCAAGGCATGCAATTTGAGTTTTAGACAGCAGGGATAGTAACTGCATACACCAAGCAAAAACAATGTGGAATGAAGTAGCTAATTCTTAAAACTGTGGAGCTGTTCGCCTTAGGAAAATACATTTGCAGTCAACAAATATATAGAGAAAGTAGCTTCACATAATCTACTGGTAACTAAATCAAAAGAGTTCCAAGCATGCAGTTTGCTGCAAGTGAGGTCACCAGTTTACAATCGATTAATGCAGGCTATGCAAATCCAATTACAAAATTCCAAAACTGCAGGGCTACGTGGTATTGCACTCTGAAAAACATTTTTTCGGATTTACAGGTAGAATATACAAGTGACCGATTAGGAGTCAGAAGAAGAGAAATTGGATAAAAGCAAGACATGAGAGGAGAAAAGGGATGATACAAACGATGGGACAAAAATGGAAGATGTTAAACATGATAGGGACCTCATACCTCAAGGGTGTCCATTGTGGATCTCAGATTGCTTTATAAAGGCTGCTGCTCAGTAATGCATGGTAAAAAAATGATAATATATCATCATGTTTTTCATATAAAGAATGTGGACTTATGGTACCTCCAGGTGCAATTACTAGTTTACTACAATGTCTCAACCTTGGAGTACTCTGACAATCTCCCCTGCTCTTGACTCAATACCTTTCAGATACTCAATCAGAACTCGCTGCTGATACGAGCCGCCCTCCTGAGAGAGTAAACCACGTCAACAACCATTCAATGAGTGCCAGAAAGCAAAATTCAACTATTGAATCCCTACCGTACGTATCAAAGTCCGTTCCATTCTCTTCTTAATAACAACATACAATTCCTCAGGCGAAATATCACCTTTTCCAAGAGTCATGCCATCTAGCAAGAGCTTGTTCCATACTTCCTCCGGTGCTGTATCAAAGGGATAAGTGAATTTCATGAGAGGTGAATAACATTTGAGGCAATCGTAAAGTTCAAGTCAAAATATTTGATGGTAAATGGACCGTAGAGAGTGAGTAAAAGCTTTTCACACTCCATAACAGGATATAGTCACGTCTGGTCAATTCCAATGTCAACTAACAAATTCATTGCCTCTAGAGAGTCTAATTGGTCCATCTGTTACCCCTAAAAAGATGCATTTTACCCTTGTGGTATCTGAAACTATAGGTTACATTCGTCTGAAGAGTTAGGGCAGTGCCCTCTGAGGATTAGTCTCTCACCCCCAACCAACTCAGCACCTATTACACCACCTGACCTCCATTAACGAAGCTCAAAAACCTCCACCCATGGTTGCTTAGCAGATCATCCATTTCCGTTCCTCTCACAAAGTTTGCTTATTATGCCTCATATCAGTTTTTGATTTCTTTTGCTCCGTGTTATCTATATGTGGCTTTATCAGTATCTGAAATACACCTTTGATGGCAAACTGAGAAGGCAATCCATGGAACGTGAGAGAGGCGCATATTGAGGAATTGATTAAACAAATATGAGGTGGTCTCACAATTGGAAAACTATGAATCCCGTGATGCCGGTTTGTAATAAGCTCACAATCGAGAGATACCTTTGATAATGGTCTCAAGAAACTGTTCAGCTTTTAACACTTCATTTCCTGCACGAAAAGCAAATCCAGGATTAGTAACTATATATTCTTGTTTTCAGATTGAACATCCGGGCAAACCAACTCATGGACCTATACTTTTCTAGTTACAAGGGATTTATTCCGTATGGCCTAGAAAATAAATAGAAATTGGTCATCACTCAATAATTAAGTGAAATGAAGTTAAGCAATAAAGAGACCTTTTTTTGCATAACTTCGCTTTGACAGCACTCTGGAAGCATACAATTGCAGAACCTTTTGTAACATAGCTTCAAGTCCTGGCTTGTCTCCATCTTTTGTAGCCTACACAGTAGAAAACTCAGTATAATTATCCAATTTCTGTGAATTTTTTTCTTCATATAATAGATTCCGAGAAACATAGCTGTGAAAGAAACTGCACTACAGAGATCATTCTTCATATAATAGATTCTGCTTGTGACTTGAAAACATTGTTTTGCTAAATCATGCTTAAAAACAATTTACAGCAAGAAACAGATTGATGCAACAAAATAATGTCTAAACTGAACAGGGAGAAGAATAAGTTCTTGTAAGAAGGGGTGAACTTATTATTAGGGGGGCCATCAGGGAAGGCAATAAAATTTGAGGAAGTGAGTCTGACAAATGAAAACGTATTAAAAGGAGGCCGTGGTACGGTAGGAGGCCATTTCTATTTTCAAAACTACCCTTTGTTTCAGTATAAAAAACAAGTCATAATGGCAAACCAGTAGGTAGGAGTGTGCTAGTTAGGAAACATTACACCAGATAACTAGTTAGAATCTTTTTAATTCCTTGGAATTTCTTATAACCAAAAGACGCATGTTCCACTTAATACATTATTTTTGTCCAGTACTATAAGTCATTTTGCTTATTGGGTATGTGTCTCTAGCTGCCCCGACAGATTGCTCTCTTTAGCAATTCACATACATGAAAGAGAGTGAACTCTGGAGTCCAAGTTATAATCTTCAATTTCAGCAGAAGGTCCTCCATGTCAATAGTAATCTGCCTCCCAGAAGAGAGAGAGAGAGAGAGAGAGAAAACAAACAACAAAATATGCATGGAACTAAATGACAAGGCCTGCACACAAAGATCCAGAGTAAACTTAAACCAAAAAAGCGAACTGGGCATTAAAAGTAACTCAAATAGACTCACTTGCCGCAGTTGTGCATTGACTTCTGCGAGGAACCCTTCATCAAGTTGGCCTTCTTGCTCCCTTTGATTTATTTCCTGAATGTTAAAGAAAACAAAAACACTTACAACACATAGCCATAAATAAAAAGAAGTCATATATATAAAAAAAAAATAAAAAATTCTACGTACAATAGACTATATAAACACTCAACAGAACTCTAGCATAGTTTTGTTTTGATAAGTAAGAACTCTAGCATAATTCTATTACTCAACCTCCTTCTTGAACCCCCTTAGTTTTATAAGATGATGCTCACTTCAAGTCTTGACTCTGGCATGGCATTACAAAAGAGTTCACTTTGAAAACTAGCTCAAATAAGACAGGATGGCAAGACATACTTTCTCCATAAGACTGAGAGCCTCAGGATCCCTAAGAGGCCAAGATATTTCTTCCACTTCATCAATCACTGGTTTTAAGATTGCTTTGAGCACATCAGTAGATGCCTCTATCTTTTCCTGCCAGGAGAAAGAAAATGCCATCAGAAACCGTCTGTTGCTCATATGAAAAATAAAGCATAAAAAGTATTACTATTGTGGTCATAAGCACCAAATAAACTTTCTATTATATGGAAGGGTAAATGAGGGTTGAGAATAGAAAGAGAAGAAAAGGGAGAGACATGCTATCTGCGTGAGATGTAAGGAAGATTGAACACAAATTACTCATCCTATACTCAAATCTTATCATACGAAAATACTCAAGAATTTCTTTTCTTAGCTTTTGCTATTAGTTATTTTTATTGATCATGTGGAAAATACAAGGTATGTCTAATGACACTAAAGGGATCTCAACCATGGCGTGAATTTTTCCATGGAACTTCATACTAATAGGCCAAAAGGAAAATCCTTGACAATTTCTCCTCATTATTCATCTCCATCTCTCCAATTACATGTACAGACCTTAATCTATATGCTAAAGAGAAGTTACTTGTGATCAGGTAGGGACCAAAAATACATACACTTGGTATGTGTAGTTCAGAAAGGAAATAGAATATATACATTTGTTTTGTGAACA
This sequence comes from Solanum pinnatisectum, assembly GCA_035578085.1. Lineage (NCBI taxonomy): Eukaryota > Viridiplantae > Streptophyta > Magnoliopsida > Solanales > Solanaceae > Solanum > Solanum pinnatisectum. Next base: position 67,072,812 of record CM069076.1, read on the forward strand.
AGACGATCTACGATGCTCATTACCGTCAATGCCAGCTCTTCATAGTCTTTCTGTAAAAAGAAAGTCAATAAAGCTTATTCCACAAGTTGAAAGAAGGACTGAAGCATACACCAGCTGAAATAATAAGAAATGGAACCATGCTTTGTCATCATCAGATTTGCAGGTGTCTGCTCTAGCTGCAAGTCTTATCCAAAAGCTCTCATTGAAAGCGAGAACGTTCTCCACAACTATCTGTGGCAGCTGCAACCATAATAGAAAGTTAAAGGTTAATTTTCATCAGTGTAGATCATAGCTCTTTAAGGGTATCAATGCACGTTCAGATTCACAACAATAAAGAGCTTATCAGGACAATCAAACTTATAATCTTCCAAATTAAACTACACAGGAGCAGACGCATTATAAAGAGAGGGCTTGATCAGCATTCCCCAACAAAGAGACAGAGGCCAACTAATTGATATAAAAGAACTGACAACCACACCAGCAGCCTCATGGTTGACTACAACATTGCCATGTGCTTTCTGAACTGACAAGATATTGCATGCAATAGAATGTAGGTAGATGAAGAGAAGTGCAAATTAGAAGCTGCTGCAGGTACACAGTAGATTTTCCCTATTAGCTATCTTGCCAACTAATCACCAGTGGTCCCTCGAAATGCTTTAAGTGAATGCAAATCAGAGGCATGTCATATAAGAACTAGCACAAAGCAACTGTTCTCGTTGTCATCGAGTAATTACTGGTCTTACTGCAGTAATAATTTACTACTATACATCTGATGGTAGAATTACCTTTCTACTTGTGGTCTTACTAGTTACTACTCTAAAGTGAATTATTAGTTCATAGCATTGATGCCAATCCATACCAAATCTAAAACTCACTAAGTTAATTTGACTTAGCTAGGTTTCATGAGGAGATCATTTTAGGAAGTGGAAGCAATAGAACACTTTGATTATCAACCAGCTTTCCTTTTACAAAGTGTGAGATAAACAATTGACTCATAGTTCAATAAAAGTCTTCCCCCATAAGGGAAGAATTTGAAGTTAAAGGTAAGCATCCAATGTCCTTGAACAATAAAATTGAGAATATAAGTATAAGCAGATGGAATGCAAAACATGTTTGATCTCCAAAATGTGATGCATTACAATAAAGATGAGTAGAATCTAAGATTGAGAACAAGCATAAATGGGCCATGGGGAACCGTGGTTCAAATATCAAGGCAAAATACGTTAGGTGATTGTTTCTCATTTGTCTAAGCCTCAGAGAATAGAGTTGCACATTACATGTACTAATAGAGTAATAGGAGGTAGCGCGTAAGTAGTGGATTAGCCGAGGTGCGTGCAAATTGGCCCGGCCACCAATATAAATATGCCTGTGGGAGAGTCCTTAAGAAAATTGTGAGAAAATCTACTTACTTCCTTATCACTTGCCTCCCTCAGTGTATCTATAAGCCTATCAACCTCCACAGTCTTTTTGAAAGATTCCTCAGCATCTTTACTGACTGCACATATGAAATTTCTCCTGCTTAATATACCCAAACAATTAACTTGCTGATCAGTAGGTCAACTAATACGAAACGGAAAAGTAGTTGCACATCACTAATTAATAGTCTTTTCTAGTAGAGTTTTTCTTGGTAGAGTTTGAAAAAGGAAACGAGTTTTTAGAGAAAATATTTACGCCACAGAGCCCGATATAAACTATTATACCAAATTATACCCGATTTAACCCATATTTGTGTGTAAGCACCATTTATATACACTTTTATAGAAGATTGACACATTATGTTTAATGCTTTTCTCGGGTTATAATGTTTTATTCTTCATTTCTTGTTCAGAATCCAGAAATACAATATCCCCTTTGTCTCATTTTATAAGCACAATTACTTGAGAGTTCTTAAGAGATTTTGACAAACCTCTTGCTGAATTGCAGAAAACCCATGAAAGAAACTGGATAATTTGTCTGAAAGTGAATCCCTGCTTGCCCAATTCTCATTGTTCTATGCAAGTAACACTGCATTTAAAGGGAAAAAACAATGAATCACGAAAAATTAAAAAGATAAATATTGGAAGTTGAAAAATGCGAAGAAAGTACCGAATAACGCTGTGAATTTGAAGAGAATAGTCGAATAGCAAGTGGGTTTAGTGACAAAATAGTTGCCATTTTCGAGCTTGGTTTTGGAACTGTTTTTTTTTTTTACGGTGTTTTAAGGAATGGCGGGAGAGAGGCTGAGAGGGAGACACATAGCCAAACGTTACGGTTCTCATCTCGTGATACCGGGCCCACACCCCACTATTATTGGGCTGGGCTGGACAATTATCCGTAACACAGACTTGAACTGTAATGGGCTTCTGGTTCTTAACTCATCAAGCCCATAACGCCCCACTATTTTTGGGCTGGGCTGGGCTGGACAATTATACGTGACTCAGACTAAGTTGAACTGTAATGGGCTTTTGGTTCTTAACTCATTAAGCCCATAACGCCCCACTATTATTGGGCTAGGCTGGACAATTATCCGTGACTAAGTTGAACTATTTTGGTTCTTAACTCATAAAGCCCATAACGCCGCACTATTATTGGGCTGGTATGGGCTGGACAAACTGTAATGGGCTTTGGTTCTTAACTCATTAAGCGTCGTGGGCTTTAAAATTCTTGAGCCCACATTACGTTCCCCTTTGATGAGTTTTGTAGATTAGGATATTACTTTTTGCCGGTTTTACTTTTTGCCAATTTAAGTGGGCGATTTGGACATAAACATTGTGAATTGTGAAAAAAATATCTGTTTTCAAGTCGAAAATAGTATTTGAAGATTAAAATCATGCTAGATATGAATATAAATTTGAAGTTATTTTTTGAATTTTAGTAAGTGATTTGATATGAAATAATTTTTTGAAGCTTTTCACGATAATGTATCTGGTATGTATATGAATCTGGCTATTGTAAAAACAGCATCACTATCACAGTTTTGAAATGAAATAAAAATGGCAATTGTAGAAAAAAAAAACAACGATCAAGATTTGAAGAAATAAAATTGAATTAATGAAAAGAAGAAGAGTTTGGACATGCAATTTCATGCTAATTCCGTCTCATGATTTCATTTCATGAGATGGAATCCCATATTCTCCAAAAATCATGATATGAAAATTTCATATCATGATTTGGATTTTTTAAATGCAAAAAATGATCCACAAGTTTATATTTTGTTAAAACAACTCCACATTTATATTTACTAACAATTTATTTCATATGTAAATAAAATTTATAATCACATCATTACTTTTAAAAATATATTATTCTCACCATTTTACATAAAATTTATTATTACTTTAAATTTGATGAACATAAATGATAAAGTAAGAATTGATTTGGTGAATATAAATAAGAACAGAGGGAGTAATACTTTTTTGTTTTTTCATATTAAAAAAATAAAAAATCTCTTTCGGCTACAGTACATGAAAATGTTTAAAGCAATTTAAATGAAAAATGATGATGTATGTTTGATAATCACTATAATCACTACTTCAAATATGTTTGATTTTAGCACGAAATTAATGCACTAAAAATGTGTAATTGCACACAAGTGAAACAAGACATGAACTATTATGATATTGATGCAAAAATGAATATTATCATAACTTGTATAGTGTTACATAATTATTTGCAAGAATACCAAAGGAGTGATGAAATATTTATGGTCTATATGAGCATGAAAATATAGTTGCGAATGATATTGACCAACAAATGGCTCAAAGTAACAATGTTGGTTCATCTTCTCGGTTATATGATCGAGAAATGCAAGTTCAACGTGAGGAGATTGTCCGTACTATGTAGGGGAATATATTAAAGATTGGTACACTACAATTTATGTTTTTTTTTAATTGAATTAAAGTTTGATCAATTAAAGTTAGACGAAACCGTTACTTAAGTGGAGAACAAATAGCTTTGTAATAATTTATTTTGTGATTTTATAAATTTTTGTTTATTTGGTAAGAATGAATAAACAATTTGGGTTATTTTAATAGTTTTACAACTTATGAGATTCTTATGTTTATAAGAAAATATATAACACAAAATTCCATGTCGCATGTCTAAACAAAACTTCAATTTCATCTCATGATTTCATATTATGATATCATATCATGATTTCATAACGCATGGCCAAGCATGCCCTTAATGTTTCTCGAAAAGAATGAATGAAATTCTATATTTTTTTATTTGAAGTTGTTATGTAGTAGATCCTCAAAAATTGGTTACAATAGTGAATTACTCTATTGATTGAGCAAATCAGTTATAATCATTTAATTAAAACGCTTTAAAACATGTATCTCGCTTCAATTGTATCCCATAATTTACTCCGTAAATTAAGGCATTAAGTTACAACATTTAATTTAAAAGTATTTAAATAGCGTATATCGACCTTATACATCCGAGTGATATGCGCATTTGAGTCTTTAAGTCGTGTATCTCGACCTTATACACTCGATTGATATACGCATCTGAGTCTTTAAGTCGTGTATCTCGGTCTTATACACCCGACTGATACACGTATTTGACGTATCTCGACATATATATCTAATAGCCAAAAATAATATAAAAAACTATCAAGATGCCTAGTAAATAGGATCTAAACTAGTAAAATTTATGTAATTTACACTTATTTATACCACATGCTCTCCTGTTTTTGTAACCCAAACCAACAAGTAATCAATAAAGAAACCAAATCCAATGCCAATAACGTTTGCAAATATTATATTATTAGGGATTCGACACAAGTATCAATTTGGCCCAAAAGCTAATATTCATATTTATCTTTCATCTAGTTTTTTCTTTAAAATATTTTTTCTCTAGTATTATCAAATAGGAGAATTTAGTTGAAATTTGATATATTAAAATAAATTGAAATAGAAATTGAATTAGGTCATGACCCGCTCAAATTTACTCAGGGCTCGAACTAAAACCTGCTTAATCTCTCTAAAATTATTGAACAAGGCAAGAATATCAGCATATCAAGTGTCAAAAAAAAAAAACATTCTAGTCTTTTATTCTCTTAACATGAAGAAGGATGTGTTCCAAAAAAAAAAAAAAAATTAAGACTATTTTAAAAAGAGCCTAAAGTTTTTTAAAATACAAAGAGGCACTCGCGTGTTAGCTAGGTCTAGAATTAGTTTTTTTGAGCAAAAAATTAATAAATAAAAGAAATAAAAATTCCAATTCCTTAAAAAAAAAAAACTTTTGAGGCTTTTCCATCTAAAAGTAGTAATTTTATTTTATAAAACCTTATTGGGTTTGGATTTGGATTTGGATTCCTTATTGATATTGGTTTGGGATACCAAAAAACGAAGGGATTATTATGTAGTATAAATAATCGTGATGTATGTTGGTAAATCCATCTACATTCGTCTCAAATCAAAGTTAATTAACTCTCCAGGTTTGTATCTTCTAGTAATTTGATTTAATTCCTCCTTTCTTCTGTGTTGGTTGGGTAATTGAGTAGTATTTGATTTTCATGTTTCAGAATGTGCATGGGAATGAGAATGAGAATGGATGAAGAGAATTACCAGCAACTTCCTGATAAATTAATATTCTACATATTGAGCTATTTGCCACTCTCATCATTGTTCAAATTTAGATCTGTTTGCAAGCTATGGAATACTCTATTTCTTCATCCTCATCTCGCCTTCCTTCATTATCGAAATTGATCACAATCTGGTTTAAATTTGGATGATCTGTCAGGCACTTTGAAGGAGAGGGAAAGACTTTGGAAGGACATTCAAAACGAGAGAAGAGACGCAGTAGAGTTTAACATTATTACTAGGGAGTAGTTAAGGCTTATATCTCCAGGAATTTACTAGCATTCATGATTCTTCTATTAAGAGATATCGCATTGAATGCTCTATATTACACCAAAGGCCTGATATACCCAATCCACAAAATCCTAGTTTACGCATCACCTTGGATTTTGTCTTGGATAGCCAAGCTGTCAAGTTGATTTCTGTTCATCAACATGGTTATGAATCCTCTCTCTTGGAATTGGGAGTAATCAAACTACTGCGAGATGTTAAGCTACCTAACTTATATCATGAAAAGAATAAGAAGAGGAACGAAATTCAGGTTTTCTTTAGAATGGGAGTTGCTTATTGTATTTGGTATATTGATGATTGTACTGATATAGAAATTGATGTTTTAGGATATGGTTAATGAGACCTACATTGGTCGTACTAGTCTCTCTAAAGGTTTTTTATTCACCAGCACTAGTCTCATGGATTGGAATGGCCAGCTCTCATTCGTTCGACAGGTAAAAGATGAGCTCCATGTCTTGGTATTAAATGATTACAGCAAGTTGAAATGGAATTAAACAACACGGATCATCACGCTGAGTTTCTTGAAACCGGATAATAAGGAGCTAATGACATGTATCACTTTTGCTAACAATTCTTTATTGTTCTTCGTGAAACCGGACAAGAAAACTTTCTGCGCGTATAACATTAATACGGGAGAGTTAACTACTTCTGTATTGAAAAACTGCATCACTTCTTCTGAAGATGTCATGGATGTGATCATGATGATGATGTTCTGTTTACAGTTAAACTTTTTATCTCCATCAGCATTTGATTGTAATTGTTTGCTGGACATTACAGGCCAAGTTATTCCCACTTACAACCCCTGCTGTAAGATATTTATCTTTCCTCATCAACTAACATATGTCCAAGTTAATCTCAAGTGCACCGGAGAGGGTTGGCTGATTTACTTACGTAAAAGACCTCTTTAAGCCCATTTAGTTTCTTTTTTCTTTTATCCATATTTTAAGGTTGCGCATATAAGTCGTTTGATTGTTAAATTTGGCATGAATTATTAGTTTCATCTCAAACTATTAAATGCCTTAAAGCTCACCTCTTTCATTTTCACCCTTTTTGATCCTGTGATATTTGATCAACTTGAGTTAAGATATTTTTATATAGGTTGATGAAATGTTGAAATTTGAATATGTCACGCTTACTAGAATTGAGAGTTGAAACCATACCCTCTAACTCATTATTCGCTCATGGGCAGAGGCGAATCTAGAATTTCAAGAAGACGGGTGCAAGAATGGAATGTAAACAAACACTCAAACTTGTGAGCCATCCAATTATTTGTGAGCACGGGTTCATTCAGTTGCTATTTGATATATTTTACAAATTATACAAGTAGTTATATCGAATTTTGTCGGATGACCACGGGTTCAGGTGACCCATTTTTTACACCTAGAATCGCCACTGCTCATGGGTGTGGTTTATGAAAGCTGGTTCATAGTAGTGAAAGTACGATTGATTCCGTCGATCGAACGAAAACGACTTCTTGCTTTTTTGGCTTGACTATTCTGCTTGTTATTCTATCTTATAACTTAGGTAACCTTTAGGTTATTTATTTATCTAATTTACTATTCTTTATTCTTCCTATTCATTGCAAATATTCTTCCTATTCATTGCAAAAAGAATTTCTAACTTATAAATAGTGAGAGTCTTTTTTTTGGGTACAAGAAAATATTGAAGAGAAATAGATGAGAAGTATTATATTATGTTTAATGAAAGAGCGAGTTGAGACAAAAAAAAATTTATTCTAAGTCTACATCTTAATCTCTATACAAAAGAGAGTAATATTATATATGTTGAAGTAAGGTGTTCTTTTGGTGGAGTTTTGGACTCATTAATTAATCTGAAGTAGTTTGAGTTGTACAACGTTTTTAGATTGTTTGTATCCTGGAGGGGATAGACCAAGTAATATACTGATAGATCGGTGTAGATTAAACCGCAATAAACTTGAATCTTCTTAAAAAAAGCAAGATATAAATACCACAATCTGAATATATATTTATTCATCTTTTATTAATTTTATTTTCGAAAACACAACTTCTCTCTATCAAGTAAGTTCTCACCGTTCAACAATTATATATACATAAGAATTATATAATAGGTATTAACATAAAAATATATATTATATTATCAATGTAGTTTAACATGTTAACGTAACATATTAGTTATAATTTTATTCATGGTAGTGATATATATTTTTCATGGGAGTCAGTTATCTGTAAATACACTTTGTCTGGATCGTCGTTACATGTTGTATTGTATTATATCATTAGTTCAAATATCATGTTTGTTTTGATTGTTACTTGGAATTATATTGTATCATATTGTTTAAGTGCATTGTTAGGTAACAATACAAAGTCCAATTTTATATAACGATCGATTCGGTATAATCGCGTCGTTATCTTAATATTTTTTATTTTATCTTTACTTATTATTTAATAATTTATTTTATCATTTATCATTTATTTTCATAGTAGCTCTAATATATTTTCTAAAAGCTAATAAGTAGTCACAAAAGATGGAAAATATAACTTTAAATTTTATGAATAATTCATAATTAACTATGAATATATAAGTAATTGTGAAAGAAAATATATACTATATGAATGATCTATTTTTCAGATTTGAATAATTCAGATCGATAAAATAAAGCTTTATCAAGTGAAAATTAATAGGACCAAAGTATTTTCTAATTAATTCCATCCAAGAGTATACTGTAATATTTTTCTCTTCATCACAATGAGTGGTCTATTTTTCTCAATCTCCATATTTTCTTTGATTTACATTAAGGGAAAAAAAAAGAGATGGGCAAAAAAAACATATGGTTTCGACTTTCTAGTACATTGCATATGGCCCATAGGCATCAGTTTTGATCCTCAAAATCCACTTCCATGTGAGAAATCAAAGAGAAAAGACTACACGAATTTTTAAAATAATGTCATACCCACAATCATCTACTTTTTAAATATTTATATAGTACAATATTTTTATGATACTTTTGTTCCTTATCTTCTGAGTTCTCATCCAATCAATGAGTTTCAACAAGTTGCATATATACAAATTTTAAATATTTTAAATTTTCCTTCTAAGATGTTCTAAAAATCTCATCCATATCCCAATCCTGGAAAAGTGTAGTTTGTCATTTAGTGCTTATTCTTCCCTACCAAGTACTCTTTTTCTATTTTTTAATAATAAAACATATCTTTTCTATGAGAATAAAATATTGAATTATTCTTTCTCCAACCTTTCCACCTACTACATGATCAAGATTTAATAATCCAAAATTAACAGCTATAAGAAGGATTTAATAGGCCAATAATTATTAATGGGCACTAATTATAAGGTGGAAAAACTTTTTTTTTTTAATTTGTTCTTAAATGTATATTGGCTTTGGATCGGACATAATTTGAAAGTTGATCTTGTTTGACGAATGAATAAAATTCCACATTCATACTCTTTAAGTGTTACTAATACGGATTTTTGAGGAAAAACATTGTGAACTTGGCAAAAGATGCATAATATTATTTCAACTCCTTTATTTTAGTAGTCATTTTAGCCCGTAACTAGTATTATTATTAGAGTTAATAATTTGATAAGGCAAGTTTAAATAACATGCGGACCTAGTTTACTAGTCTTTATTTGTCTTAAAAAACTATCTTTACCCCTAACTTTGACATACACATTAAAAAAAAAAATAGGCTATGAATTTTGTTGTTCAACGAATGATGTAAGTGACATAGAATAAATCTTCAAATAAATTCAAAATCATAATGCACTAAATCTCTAGATAAACCCAAAATCATAATAATGGATCATATAGAACTTTGTTCAAGATGAAGATATATATTAAAGTGACAAATGTTCAAGTTCCATTTTAGAAAAGCTTCAAGTGTGAACTAATTAATAATGTAAGGCATTTTACTCTGTAACCATCGAATTTTCATTGGCCAAAGTCATTAAATTTGAAAAGCTTGATTTAGTCATATTTGGCACAATTGTTCTTCTCTCTCTTTGATGTTTGAATCTTGAAATTAGAAAAATGTGCCTCCAACCACAAGAAAGCTTCCAAAAAATGCCACCAGCCTTGTCTTCTACCTTTTCAAACTTCAACTTAAAATACTTGTTTGAACTTTTACATACCTCCAAGGCTCCAACATTGTCAACTCGTCAATGTAACCAATCAGTCAAAATTGATCATTTATCAACCTTTTAATTTGTAAAATTATCACTGGGGGTTAAGATGATCCCTCCACCTTTTATTAAGGATTTTAGATTTGAACCTTGAATACTAACTGAATCGAAAAAAGTGTTTCCTATACAATCTTTGACCCAAAATTTTTTTTCTTGTACTCGATTGACTGATAACTTATGTTATAACCGCCACAACATAATCTAAATGGATCGAGACCCCAAAATAGACACCAGTCATCGAGTAAAAAATCTAAAATAATAATTCGTTGACTTAAAAAAATAATATAAAAATAGGATATAATAAAAGATTTGAAAGAGAGGCTGGCTAGATAATCTATATAGGGGTAAATAGCACATATTAAGTGTAGCCATATGTTATACAATTATCAGTTAGACATTATTAGGTTTAACCCTAGTAAGATGTGAATTCAAATAGTAGCTGTCAATGCCAGCCAAACACCCACCCACCCCTTTTAATTTTTGCAAGAAAAACTAATTAAAGTGAAAGCAACTGGCTTTGCTTGCCCATAAACCGACATACTTTAGCATTTATACATATTCCATGTCCCCCTACCTATACCAATTATATTTGGAAATATTTATTATTTTGGTACTCTTCCTAAATAATTTGTAAATATCTACACTAATATAAATTGCTTGATCTTATTACACAAATATTTAACTAGGTAGATCTATCTAACAAAGTAAAATAAATGGCTTAGCTTGTACCAAAATACTTATAAAGATCTACCTTTTACATGTTAATTTCCATTTTCCAATTTCAAAGCTTAAGAGGGTATCACCGTATCGATCAATCAATATCAATAAATGGGATAAAAACAACTTCATCCTATTCCATGCACCAATGCCCCCATTTTCACGTATCAAAATTACTGCTTGCTAAAGATTCTGTCTTTGTTTTTTTAAAAAAAATATAATAAATGTAATGGTAATGTTTGGATAAGTTTGTGTCCATATACACCGTTTGACCAATGTATCGGAATATTATTATTGAGAATACAATTAAATAATAAAATTATATTTTCTTTAATAATTTAATCTACACACTTTAATATGATATTTAAGATCGAGAAAAGAATTTTTCAAGGTAAATAATTTTGACCAAACGGTCAAATGTGTAGGTAGCCCCATGAAAAGGAATAGCTTAAATTTTATTAACTAAAGGCTGGAATATAATTGAACCATTGAGTGGTGAGAGTGCGAAAGCTTTTTATAAAGTGTTTTAAAAAAATAGGCAACGTGTTTGGTTATTTTGTCTTTACATTTATTTGGACATTATAGAAGCAATTGTCTTTTATTTCCAGAGCTTTCTCTTTTATTCAGTCATTGAAAGAGAAATTTAAATATATTTTCTGAAACTCTTCAGAGACTTTAGGTGTGAGCCCACAACGAACACAACTCCCTTTGTGCCCATAATATTTTGTCTCTTTCCCAAATTTCCTCCCTTCTATTCTAAGTTTCTAACTATATATATATATATATATATATATATATATATATCTTTAGGGAAACAGTACAATTATTAAAAAGAAAAAAAATGAAGATTCAATGTGATGTTTGTGATAAAGAAGAGGCATCAGTTTATTGTTCAGCAGATGAAGCCACACTTTGCCAAAGCTGTGATTATCAAGTGCATCATGCCAACAAGCTTGCAAGCAAACATCTTCGTTTTTCTCTAATTCATCCTTCTTTCAATGATTCTCCTCTTTGTGACATTTGCCAGGTACAAATAATATTCTCCACTAGTACGAACTTCGAGTTGATTTTACGGATAATCACTCAATTTAAAATTATTACATTAAAATATCACTTTCTTTGATAAAGAAAATTGAAATAAGGAAGGTAATTTTTTGAGATAATAACTATTAGTGACTTGTGGTGTAAAATGTTTGCACAACCGACAATTAGTACTATTTTTCTATTGAAAAATATATTATGGCTATTTCCATGGATATTTTGATTGAATCGGTGGAAAAAGAAAAAAATAGTAATATTATCATATGAAAAAAATTAAGAAGTTTCCGACTAATATAGCTAGTACAAATTTATTTCTCACCATGCATTTCCTCCGGTGAGCTAGTTTGATAGAAAATGAGAGGAAAAATCATGATCTATAACACATTTCTCAGTGAACCTTTGTTTTTAGTAGTGAGTATAAAATATGGGCTGATAGTAAAACTTCTTTAATTTTATGGTGTATAATGTAGAAATTAACATTTATTTCTTATTGCATTTTACTTTCAGGAAAGACGTGCATTGCTATTTTGTAAAGAAGATAGAGCAGTTCTTTGCAAAGAATGTGACTTGCCTATACACAAAGCAAATGAACATACAAAGAAACACAACAGATTTCTTCTAAGTGGAGTTCAGCTCTCTTCTGATGTACTTGCTTCTAATTCTAATAACCAAAATTCCCTATCCCCAACTGGATCTGCTGCAAGTAATGCTGGTACAAATAACTTTAAAGCAAGTAGTGGTAATTTTGGGATGAAAAGTAATTCGATTTCGAGTACTACAGAATCGACACCTAATTATTTTCAAGTTGATTATCATGTACAAGAGGGTTCTGTTTCAACTAGTAGCATATCAGAATATTTGACTGAGACTCTTCCTGGTTGGCATGTTGAAGATTTTCTTGAATATCCCTCTTCTTCTTCCTATGGTAAGTGTTTCTTTTTTTAGGATTTAAGACGACAATAATGATGGTGACATTTTTTGCAGAGGAATGTCATAAGACATCGCTACTTTCTCGTTTTATGTGTATGAAAATGCTACAGACGGACACAACTCGAAATATAGGATTAAATTATTGATGAAAGGGGCATTTTTAGACCAACTGATGACATATTTGACCATTTTTTGAATATAATAAAATGTTCAGAACTTGCAACTAAATGATGCTGTTTGATTGCAGAATTTTGATCAGATACGACCAGCTGTGTAGTTTTTTTTCCACTACAGTAAGTGGGGATACCTCTTAATATCAAATGGAGTACCTGTTCCTCAGATCAACTCTCCATCTACCAAGCAACTTATAAGACAGACTTGGTAATACTAAAGGGCATAATATCATTTGAGATATTAAGAAAACAGTTATACAAACTGCCATCTGACCTTTTCTTTTGGTTGCTAACTTTGACCAGTTGCTTTGTTTTTGGACATGTAACACATGTTGTAAGTTAAAGCCCCAGTGTTCTTTTTTTGTTATTTGTTTTTTGCAAGTCAAATCACTTGGACTTGTTGCAATATGTTAATCTGAATGGGAATGGGTTTTAACAGATCTGGGGTACTTTTTGTTTTTGCTTTGTGGGAGGCCAATCTTTTTGTAAAGCTACTGGGATAGCCTTGTGCCTAATACCCGCTTTGATTATTGAATATGGTATTCCATTTGTTTCAAGTATTCATGGCCAAATCAATTCTTTATGGGAGATTGATGCAAAGATTATCTGCATTGTTTTTTGATTTTCCTTTTGTTTATGAAATTATCCCACCAGCAGCGTCCAATGGCAAGCCAAGATTCTCAACAACGATCTTTCTAGGCAATCAATGTCAGTTCAATCATCTATAATCTACACCACGTTAATGCACAACAATCAAAATAACTAGTTGAAATATGAATTTTCACTATTCATTTTGATTGCTCTATTTGAACACATTTCATCTTATATTCAAAATTTTAGATTATGTACTATTGGAATTTGGAGCTTCTCTATATTAATACATAAATTGTTTAAACATATTGAAAAGATTCCTAGAATATGGTCTAATGTTAGTATAGTATCATGGCTATGCCTTATTCCCAATTAGTGCCGGCAAAATGAACCTATATTTTGGTAATCCGCTCATATTTTAATGGGTTGGGTGAGTGATTTTTTACATGGGTAAAATATGGGTTGATACCCATATTCAACCCATAAAAATATGGGTAAAATATGGATAAACTATGGTAAAATATGGGTAAAGTATGGATTAGTCAAATGGGTTAAGCTTCTAACTTTTATTCACTATAAATTCATGATATCACTAAAAATATTGTAATTTCTCTTGCTTTTTATGATATTCTATAGAACTAATTATTTTTCACTATAATTGAAATGGTGAAGTCTTTGGCCCTCCAAAAATATATATTTTAAATGTACATTTTTTTTGTTACTTATAATTATATTTTTTTATAGTTTAATTTTATATTGGATAATAAATAGTAGTGTAAAATAAGCAAATCATGTATTAGTATTGACATTGCTTAAAGTGCATTAAACATGTTTTAGTCCTAAATTGCAAATATTCATTTACTTTGAAATTAAAAATATTTTCCCCTTGTTATTACATAATTTTATTTTATATTGACAAGTTATAGGATTTTTTTTTTTTTTTTACTTATGAAGCATTTTCTACATTTTTCATCTAAAAAAAGACTAAAGTTGAATTCTTAAGTAGAGTACTATTTACACATGAAAATATGGGTAAACTAGTATTTTACCCAACCCATTTCTTACCCAATCCATTTTTACCCATATCAAATATAAGCGGGTTGAATTATTACCCATTTTCAACCCGCCCAAATTTAACCCAACCTGCCCATTTGCCACCACTATTCCCAATTGAGTTTTATACCAATAGACCGATCCAGTGTGACCTTACTAAAAGCTCATACGAGAATATTCATTTAATGAGAGTAATGGGATGTTTGGCTACTATTGGAAAAATTCATTAATAATAGAGTGTTCGGTAGAAATAATATTCATATTAGGCATGCGTTAAATCTTTGATATAACTTTGACTACAAACCCCACTCCTAAAATATCCTACACAATTTGAAGTACCATGTGGCCTTACAAAATGATCACCCAATCACTTCACACAAATCTTACGAAATATCTACGTCTGATTGTTGATATCCAAAGTAGTCCATATATCACATTGCTCGTAAGGGTTATTATAAACCAGACTAGCTGGCCAGCTAGATAATGCTTCTGATTATTACATGTTGAAGACATTGAAGAAAGGCAAGTTAGTAGAAAAACAAAAAAGCAATTCCAGTAAAGATTTGACTTCCGAATAACCAAGAAACCAAAAAGAAATATACCATGTGGAATAACAAATAAAGAAATGTCAGACAAAAGAGAACAAGATTATAGCCCCAATGATGTACAAGCTCAAAAAAATTTACTTACACGACGCAACATTGTCATTGCAGTTGTGTTCTCTATATACTACAGCTGAAGTGCAAGGAGATCAAACTGTGGCCAGAAGCTACTCCCAGAGTTCAAATTTACTAATTCGACTGTTTCCTTTGTCCCCTTATCTTTCTTAATTTACAGTTACTTGGTGGATAAGTGGGGGAAAAGGTATACTGCTTTGACATTACATACAGTTAATCCATTTAAAGAATTGTCATGAGAAAGCGAGTTTCACAAGTGCGAAGAGAACCCTCCTACAAAGAGAGGGAGAAAAGTAAGCACCTTATTGCAAGTTGACTTCAGAATTTATGCATATTTGTAGATTAGAATGGAAATCATGATGAAACAACCACCAACCTTTCACCAAAGCTCAAGCACTTGAAATGACGTCTCAAGTATAGACAAAAATCCTATCTGCAATTTCAGTTCGACAGATTGGACACTCGGCACAGGCAAGGGAACAAGATTTACACACTGCAAATCAAGTCGACATTAGACAGATCCTATCCAAGGGAGACAGGATAATCTGAGCACATAATGAGAAAGTTGACTTACAGCAAAAATGTCGGCAAGGAAGGAGCATTGCAGAAGTTAGTGATTCAAAACAGACTTTACATACATGTGAATTTGCATCTGCATTCCCCACATAAGTGTGGTCCTTTTCCTTCATCTCTTGCATTCAAGCCTGATGGCGCACACGTAAAAGATATTTAATACTTCATGTTATATTTTGAGTCATCAAGGAACCTTAAGAAACAACAGTTGTTATTAGTAGCTTCTACCTATGCAAGAACCTAAGCACTAACAGGTATTCTGTTACCCATGTTATATCACATTTCCCATTTTAGATTTCATCTCAAAACGCTAGAAACAATTTCGCTAATAATATTACATTACAAAGTCAAATTCTTCTAAGAATTACAATCTATTTGACTGTCAAAAGTAAATATGTTTTCTCTTACAACTAAAACCAACTGTCTGTTCAACATTTTCTTGCATTATTACTGTTAATTATATCCCAGTCAAGAACAGTAGGATAGCCTGAAACAGCCTCCAAAGATTGACAAGGAGCAGCGCATAAAAAGGCAAACAATGTGGCTCCTAGTTATGATTCATTGAAACATTTCAGAATCATGAAGTAAAAGCATTACTATGCTAGAAGCCTCATGGAACGACAACCAACTAAAAACTAAATGCTTCCCATTTTTCAATTTATGATGACGATTTATATTTTGAGATGTTCAAAATGTTTGACACAAGTCTATTTCTACACAACTTTGAAGAATGAAAATTCATCACACAATCCACATTTGAAACTTTGATGTGATATATTCCACTGAACTGACTTTTCAACCATTACTTTGATATTATCTCCTGTTATCACTAAAATCAAACTCAAGTAATATTAACAACTTAAACGCCATCAGTCAAACACAAGATAAAAAATGGGACAGTTGGAATAAATGTATATTAAAACCCATGACTTGCAGATGTTGGACACTTATTCTCCCCACCCCTCTGGTGTGCTACTAAAATCTAACCTTCCTATCTTCCAAAAGGCTTGCATATCTTACTGGATCCAAAGTATATCTCACACTTGTTACTACAACTGAATAGACAAAAATGACCACGTTAGGGAGGAAAAGTAAAATAAAGCTTATGTAGCCTCATTATGGGTGTATGATGCACAAACACAAGGAAATTAGCTAGCTTTTGGAAGTATACAGAACTTCAACTCAGACAAATGACAAGGACACACCCTAACACGTACATGTACTAGATACAAGTGCTAAGTGGCAAGAAAAGGATAAACATTTTTATTTTTATTTTTTTTAAAAGGATAAACATAATTACCTTCAAGCGGGCAACAAGAGGGTCTTCCTTCAGAATCTCAGCAACAGAGGTTGCATGATCCACGGTCTGTCCATCATTGAGGAAGGGGACATTGTACTCACTATCAAACATTTCTGGATCATTCATATTGCCTCTTCCAACATTCTGCCTTTCTGTTACTGTCTTTACATCTTGCGTGGCACCATTCTTTTTCCTTAGCTGAGAAACGAGCACCCACATATTTGCTAAATCATTTTCCAGAGCTGCCTCCCTTCTCTTTCCCTCTTCAACCTTTTTCCGGTACTCATCTTCAAGTATTTCCTTCTCAACCAAGGCGGCCTCAAGAATTGCCTCACGTTGTTTTCTTGCCTGCAACTCCATTTTTAAATCTTTAGTATCTAGATCCCATGTGCCAAATCCATCGCGAACAACTCCAGGAACTTCACTTTCTCGGTCAGAAACTCGACTTCTACGTCCTTGCCATAGGTTTTCGCCATGCTTTCGGTGGCGAACATTACCAGTTTGTGCAATGGTACTCCTAGAATTTAATACCTGTCGAGCGGCCAACAGTTCTTTCTCAAGTTTTGTATTCTGTATCGATAGATTTGTCACTTCACCAGCCAAATTTTTAAGTTCAACCGCCGCAGCAGATGCTAATTCTTTTGCATATGAGGTCTCTTCAAACAATTTCTGGTTCTGTATTCGCAATCCACTACTCTCCTCTACACACTGAACAAGTTCCAACTTCAACTTATCATTCTCAATATCCTGCTCAAGCAACAAACTTATCAGAACCATGTTATGGACACATTTAAAGAAATGCAGTGACGTTAAAGTCTGTATTCACAATAACAACATACCAAGCGTCTGTATTCACAAGAAAGCTAAATAAGCAGAGCTAGATAGATTTAGTCTTTTAATTGCTGTAGATATCACACTAATAGAAGATTGAAGAACTCTAATGTAGAAATGCCGAGTAATGCGCGCTTTCATGCAGGTAAAGCAATTAGTTTAACATAGAAAGATTAACCTAGAGAAACTGAATGAACAAAATGATTGTGTGTCTAGGCTCCATCATGTACAGCGACTTAATACGAAATCTTGTCGTGCAATAGGTATGGATGTCAAAGCAGAATGTTACAGCACCAGGCTCAGTATGTTTTTATGGAATAGAACAAATGTAAAAGACTAAGCATCTCAGGTGATTTAAATTCCTAAGTTAAAAAATTTTAAATAATTCATTCATAAAAAGCATATCATCACGCATCCACTTCAAGGCATGTGCAAGTGCTACTAATGAGCCCCTTTCTTTTGCTTTCTTCAGGCTGTATAAAAAAGAAAAAATTAAAATATTTCGATAGGTCTTAAAGTTTGATTCTCAATGCGTAATTAGACTTTTGAGGCATTAAGGCTTCACATGATTCCTCTGCTCTGCATCGCTTAGTCAGTTAATTAAATGTGATATACTCCTGCCATATCCCTCCTCTACAGGAGATCATCTTCTAAAAATAAAATAAGAAACAAACGATGCCATATACCGCAAGAATTTACACAAGAATCAGTCCAAAATACAAACATGAACCCAGTAAATCCTGGGCTGAAGAATATAAATTACCTGCAACTGGATTTTCTTTTCAAGGTCATCAATATACTTGTCTGATAGAAGACCCTGTTCTGTTGAGGGGTATGACTTCTCCACCTTCACTGCAGCTAGCTGCTGCTCAAGATTACAAATAGTTTCCTGCAGTTCCTTGTTCTCTAAACACTGGAACAGCAAAAGATGACAGACCCATTAATCCTGGGCATCAGCCACTGGCAGACCAACAACAATAAGGTGACTATCATTTGATTTACAACAAAGACAAATAATGGTGCTTTTTCACCTTGTTCTGCAGCTCTTCCTGGAGAATCCGATTGTCTGCTGATTTTATCTGTATTAAAAAGTAAAATTCTTAACAACTTCATCTGATAGATGTTCTGCACTATGTGATAGAAAAGAAAAATCTTTAGATTTGATTTAAAAATAATTAAATTGATGCAATCAAGGAAGACCTGATCCGGTCACTACCTCAAGCTCAAATTCCTTTTCGCTACATTGTGTCATCAGCTTCATCAAAGTCTGGCAAAAGTTAGAACTATGAGACAAACACAAATCACCATAAAAGGGAAAACCAATGAGGCTGAAAAAGGAATAATGTGACATCACCTGCTGCATTTCAACTAAGGATGCACTGCTGATTGATACTTCACCACTTTCAACAATGCGCTGTTCTAAGATCCTCATCTGCTCTCTCTTGCCTTCAATGTCACACTCCAAACTTTGAATCTGTTGCAAGTTTAGGCATACAGTGGGTAAAGATCTTAATACAGGAGACAGCTTTGTACACAAGAACATAAACAATAAGTTGTTTTCAGGAAAATCAAACAGTCGCAGTAGCCTAACAATGAAATCCTACACACTCATCAAGGATTGGCTCGTCTAGGGACTTTGAGGATTAAAAACCAGTGAAGATGGCGAACTGAATATGTTTCACAAGTTAGTAAATAAACCAACACCATACCTTCTTATGAGGAAACATCAAATACAGTTTTATTTGAATTCAAACAATATATATCTAAAATGTTTACAAATTTTAAGATTATTGACCGCAAAATATAGCTGCAGAATATTTAATGAGAGACCCAATAAATGGCTTTAGCAGCCATACACGTATCATCATATTATTAGCCATCATGTGTACGAAGGAGTCGGTCCAACAACAACAAACCCAATGTAATCCCACAAGTGGAGTCTAGGGAAGGTAGTGTGTACGGAAACCTTCCCCCTACCTTTGTGGAGGTAGAGAACTTGTTTCCGACAGACATCATATTATATTATTATCAACCATCATATGTATGAAGGATTCAGTCCACAAGGACAAAATAAAGCTTACTTCAATATGAGATTTTGAATTCTCAGGATCGTGCACAGACTGTTCTATCATTCGTTTCAATGTACTCGTACTAAATGCAATCTCTCCGGCAAGCATCTTGACTTGCTCAACTAGGAGGTCCATCTGATCAGACAATGAAACTCCTGCCTATATTAAACAAATAAAATATCAAAAGTTGAAAAAATTACCATTTGATATGTAATGGAAAAGTATGCATTACATTAAAAAAAAAAAAAAAAAAAAACCAGACTTTGGAAGAAAAAAAATAGTAATGGAGAAGACCAGATTAGAAAAAGAAAAAAAAGTAATAACTTCTCAAATGAGTCAATCCTGAGACAACTTGGGAGGATGCCCAAATGTAAGTATGCAACAAAGTTTGAAAATTCAATACTCGAAAATAATATATAAATATCAAAAATTCAAACTCCATGCAAAGATAAAGATCTTAGCAAGTTATCAGAGTAAACTTTAACTACATGTGGATTAAAAAATAACAACTTCAACTATTAACCACAGATCTTTTGATTTCTACAGAGGATTAAGGGGTCATATGCAATAAATAGGAGGTGAAATTAAGAACAAATGAAGAAGTCTCTTCCTTTAGAAGGTTTAAGAAGAAGAAAACATACTATGGGAAGCTTTGAACCCGTGACAAGGTCACCCCCCTGAGTTGATTCAGTAATCACACAGCCAGCCTGGGAGATATCATCATTCCACTTGCTAGAAGATCTTCCATGTTTGAAATTAGAAGTCTCTGATGAAGAATCTCTTTGGTTCTCGCTATCTATGGGCACTGAACCATTCAATTTCTGGTGAAAGAGTGAACAACAAAAAAGATTAATTTAGGAAATAGATTTTATATTTGAAGGTTGAAAAATTAAAAGATCAATCTAGAAAAATGATTCTAAATCTTTGGTTCTCAATATCTATGGGCATACTATTGTTGTTGTTTTTGTGGCTCAGGGTAGATGCCAGAAAATTGCATGTAAATAGTAACAGAAAGCAATAGAAACAACAAAAACTTAATTTAGATACTAGAAAGGGAGTGAGTCTTAAAACCCCTATGGTAGATGATATGAAGAGCAGTGGTAATAAATAAACATATCCAGCACTGCTTAAAGAAACTGTAAAGGAGTAGGAAAAAAGTCTTGCAAAAATCAAAACACATCTGATGTGCCTAAATCCAAATTCAGAAATGATCACCTAGAATTCTAATTGGCAAAGAATGGGAAATGGAAATAGAACTCAAGATAAATAGAGAGGGCGGGTACATCATCTTCAGAAGCAAATTGACTCCCAGGAATTGAATTCTTTGAAGAAACAAGGATCAGTTTAGTTAGCTTCTGTATCCGGCTCAGTAGAGCAGCCTTGGCATCCTCCTCCTCTTCCAACCTTGACTGCATCTTCACTTGTCCCTCTTCCAACTGTGAAAAGATTGTTAATAATAACACAACACAATACCAATTACAACCTATGTTCCATTTTACATTGCACTCTTTCCTTTTTGGTCCATTCCAAGACAATTGACACCTTTTCATAATTGGAACTCATTAATTTTTAACTTCTTATTTTCCCTTAAACCACAAGATACAAAGGGTACTTTGGGTATGTTAATTGATTTAGCTTATGTTTCAAAAGTCTTTCCTCTTTCATAAACTCTGTGCTGAGACAAACAGTGTCATATTAAGTTAACAGACAGAGTACATCCCAAGAAAACATCTTAGAAACTTAGCACAGACATCATTCAAACATGGAATTGTACATTATTTTTTTTCCCTGATAACCAGTTGTACGTGACATCATCAAATCATTTGACTTGAATGCATACCTGTTGTTTCAAGGTCATAAGTTCTTCATGATTGACTCCTACAAGCATCCCCCTTCTTAGCTGATCAAGCTCTTCCTTGAGACAAGATATTTCTTTCTGATATTTCTTGATCAGCGATTTCTCATCAATAATCTGAAAGCAAGATAATCAGTATTCAGCCTTCAATACTGTAGTTCCATAAAAATGAAATGATTCAGATAGGCAAACCTTGTTGCGAGATGCATAAATCTCGACACGCTTAGACCTGCTTGCAAACTTTAATGTGTTATGTGTTTCTTCCATATTGCTGGAAGCAGGAGTAATAGTGCAGATGAGCTACAATCAAGAAAGAAGCAGGAAATTAGTCATCTCTTCAATGCACTTCATGCCAAGAAGCATCAGATTAAACAAATGTTGTATAAGAAACACCAAAGCCTAAGAGGCAGAGGATGCACATCAAATAGGATAGACTAGCAGTTTCATAAGGTCAATAGAATGAAAAATGCACAACATGTGCTTAATTGCACTCACAGAAACATGTCCATGCCCACTAAGTGAAGATTGTAGCAGGCGAGTAAGTTTAGAATCTCGATATGGAACATGAAATGCCTTCCCTTCACTTAATTTTCCAATGACCTTAACACATGAAAAAAGAATTTGTCAGATCGAAATAAACCCAGAAGCAGGAATTCATATAATCCTAAATAAGCACAAGAAAGAACACAAGTACTGATCAATAATACCGGTAGGTAGGTAAGGAGAAGTCAATTAAGAATACAGACAAATGTCATCATGAAATTTTTATAGGGAACCTACATAGACAAACTGTCAACAATTAGTGGTTAAGTACTTACAGTTCCAAGAGTCAGGAGACTCTTGTTAATGTATGATCCTTCTTTTCTTCGTAACCCTGTAGTTTCAGTTTTAGAGCTCTCAGATCCAGCTAGATCAATCAAGTTCTGTGGGACAAAGCAAATTAATATTAGATGCTAACATTCAACAGTTAGTATTTTCAATGCTGAACAACTAGTGCCAGAAACCATACAAGCTGTGAGAAGATCACTCCATCATATTCATCGCCGTGAGCACTACTTTCAATCATCTGCATAATGTGTGATGAAAGGGACAACAGTCAAACTTGACTAATAAATAATAATCACCAGTTACCAGTAGTACCAACTTAAACTACAGGGAGTAGGAGGTTATGAAACAAAAAATAATCACAGCCCATTCAAGGAAACACAACAAAGCCATTCCAGCAAAAATCCCCAATTACTTGTTAGCTCTAAAATGTCATAGTTGTCTTCAGAAGACCTCTTAAATATAACGAGAAACAGCAACAGTAACTTCTCAAAACTTGTGTTCGAACTCAATAACTTGAATACCAAAACATTAAAACCTTCAGCTGACCAAAAAACTGATGTTTAATGCTGGATGAGGAGTTTAAACTCACGATCACTTATGTGAACAAGATAAGCAGAATTTCAGATTAAACAAAGAAATGTGGCAGAGTGAACATCCTTATCCACTAACCAAGGTGAATATTGTATGACTGCGGCTACTAAACAGATTGAAATTGTTTGAACCAACGTGGCGGTGCTCTGCAACAGTA
Organism: Solanum pinnatisectum; assembly: GCA_035578085.1. Lineage (NCBI taxonomy): Eukaryota > Viridiplantae > Streptophyta > Magnoliopsida > Solanales > Solanaceae > Solanum > Solanum pinnatisectum. The sequence goes on from CM069076.1 coordinate 67,096,229, forward strand.
AGAATGTAATCAACATTAGGATCCACAAAAGCTTGCCTATGAATAAATGTGATTTCCGGACAAAGAACAAGAACAGATTCAACAATTACCTTCCCCAGCAGCAATAAATGAAAGAGCATGCCCAGGTGACAAAACAACTTCCTCCTTCATACCTTCAACATAAGTACCCTGCATAATTGCAAGAATAAAAGAATGAAGAACCATACAGCAGCATTACAATCATGAACTATGATAGAGAAACATGAATATCTATTTTCTAGTAGAACAACTACAGGCTAAAGCATCACCTGCAGTGCTGGTAGGTAATGATAGGTTTTGATACTTCAGGTGACAAAAAGAACGCTAGATTTTGTTTATTTCTTGGTACATGACAGGAATTAAATAGGTATTAATATGTTTGGTTATATTTTTCCTGATAAATTCAAGACTCAAGCATGTGATAACATGTAGGAAACACTTCTGTTCTTATCTTATTATTTTCAAAATTTACTAAAATGGTTGTCTTAGCCCATAGGAACACAGCTATTCTTTGATTCCTCTCATAAAAACAATATACTTATTCATCAAACAAAAATATTGAAAGACAATTCAAATTTCCAGAAGCAGTGAAAGTTGTATTATATAACAACCTGGGTGTCCTCCCTAACACGCAAATTCTGTCCCATTGGATCCAGCAAGTCGTTGATAACCTGACACCGTGAACAAGAAAAGCATTTATATGTTCTCTAGCTAGAACCAATACAAGATTATAACATGGATGGGACGACAAGTGCCTAAAGAGAGATGTTCATGAAGTTAATACAAGAAATTAGGAAGTGCTGAAGCAACAAGCGCAGGAGAGATTCTAAATCTACTACAAAATTTTCCACATTGTTTAACAGACTCTAAGTTGCTCGGACTCTTCACTTTTGGTGCTGCACCCGTGTCGGCACAACATGGGTGTGGGTGTGGGATCCGTGTCCGATTTGGTCAACCAATTTTGGATACTTTGACCAAAATCGATGGGGAAAGAATGGACAGTTTTAATGATTTCTATAAGCAATATACAAGCTAAGATGAAATTGAATAAAATGAAATGCCTTTTATATAGAAATTTCTATGTCACTCCTTTTCCTTTAATTTCCTTCTAGGATTCTCACCAAGTTCTCCACAAAATATCTCATAATTTAGGTTTTATAACTCCTTCATTAGATATTTTAATTATTTTTAGGCGAATCCCCATACCTGTATCCATACATGGATCCATATCCCCGAATGTTAAAAATTAGATCATGAAGGATCCAACCTCTAGATCCGCACCCGAGTCCGAGTAACTTCTTTAACTTTAAAAGAAGTTGTTTTATGTAGCAGCTATGACGAATCACATTTCACATGAGCCGAGTCCTCAGAATATAAACATAGATACAGCCTCTGCATCAAAGATGCTTATATATGCATGAGCATCTGGTAAACTATATAGCTGTTAATCATGCAAGCCTGTCCTCAAATATGAAACCATCTGCTGATGTCCACTACTCACCTCATTATAGATTTCAAGATATGATACACGAAGTAAGAATTCACGTCCAGGAGTCTGAAAGGCAGATTACAATAATAAGTAACACTAAAAGATAATGGAGTGTCCTTCTTAAAAAAGAAATGGGTCTATAGAGCTCAAGAGTGTCATATAGAGAGGTGCATTGTCAAAATGAGAATCAGTAAATCGCAAACTCACTTACATCTTGAATAATGCTAAAAACATCCTTAATTGCGAGTGGAATTATACCTGGAGAATTTTGATCTCCCTGTGGAAACAAAGATCCATCATTAAGACAGCACAAGTTCGAAAGTTCGGGGGAGTAGGAAGTAAGCAAAACTCAAATTGAAGACAATTGAAAAACCAACTTGAACCATCAAATTGACTATATATTGATATAAAGATAGATAACACAGTACCCTTTAACTGGAATTTTTTCAGTTGCTAGTAATTAAATACTTCTAAACTGTTTGGTGGAGATGTAACAGAAGCATCAGAAGCACTTCCCCGATTCGAGGCAAAAAGAAGATTGCACGATGGATATATTAACTTACATGCATAGTGTGTGTCTTTCCACTACTTGTAACACCATAAGCAAATACTGTGCCTGCATACACAGCAGGCCTAGTGTCAAATTACAAAGCTAAGCATCAATAGAATTATTTTGCTAATGCAACTTGCAATGCATAAATGATAACAGTTCAGCTCAATATGATAGACCTAGGATTGTTTCAAGAATCTAATTCAGGTCATCAGATCCGGAGGACATATAACGTTATTAGCACTCAACTAGTGTCAATTTATGTGTCAAGCCATTACAGTGCACAAATAAATTATAACTGATCATGGCCTTGGAACTCATATTAAGTATGAATATTTTATAATGCTGTTGCAGTCTGTTTAGCCCCAAAAACGAAATTGTTCTATGTAGTGTTACAAGTGGCAGTAAGTATGATACCATTTATGCCCTCCATTGCAGCCTTTACCACAGGTCGAGCAGCAACTTCATAAACCTCTTGTGTACATGTATCAGGTCCAAAAACTCTGTCTAGCAATCATCCAAGCAAACATATTAATCAACTCTTAATATATTTCATCTTGGAGAGGGAATTTCAAGTACTAAGCAACTCTAACCAAAATAAATATCAAACTCTTCACAAATAGAATATACAAACAAAAAAAAAAACAGCAGAATCAGAATCAGGAAGTGACTAGAATAGTACCAAATGCAAAAGCTGTTGCAGCATTATACTCATTCCGTACAATTTTATCACCATCAGGATACCACACAATTTCATCGCCCTTGTTGTATTCTCGTTCGCTGCCACCAGAAATACCAAAATTCCAAGCTCAAATCCTAGCATAATAAACTAAATTCCTCCAATCCAACATCAAATGGACTGAAACCAATTCAAGCAGATCCAACATTTACCTCAATGGCCGAAACCTAACTGTGACTGAAATACTCTCTCCCGCTCTAGACATATCAACTGGTTCAGCAATCAACTCCTCTGTTGACTGATAACTCACCGGCGTCCGGTTTCCATAACCTCGTGAATACTCCGAATTGCTCCGGTTCTGTCCAGGAGTCACGGATTTGGAGCTCACGCCAGTTCCGGAGCCCAAAATCGATGTCGCTGTGGAAGAGCTGGATCGAGGCATGAACCTACCGTTCATGAAAGACGACGATGACGAAGCAGATGAGTACGGACTCGAAGGCTTACGGCGGTGAAATGGCGAAGTACTTCTCCCTCTAGACGACGAACCCGACATTGACCGACTCACTCAGCTCCACCAAAAATGGGTAACACAAAAATTTATCTGCGTGGAGCTGTTCTTCTTCAAGTATGTTTCACACTTTCAGCAAAATTGCTCAGTGAGAAAAACTTCAATTCATCGATGGAGTGCAGAAGAACAGCAGAGAGAAAGGAAGAGGAAAGTTGTGAAAGGTGAAACGTGGGAGTTGGAAGGTGAGAAAAGTGAGAATCTATGGAGGCGTTTGAATTCTCTTGAGTTTGATTTTTTCAAATAAATAAAATATTGTATTTTGTGGGAAATATTTGGAGGGGTGGGTGGGTTGGTGTAACGTGGAGATAGGAGGTGGCCCTCGCCGCGGAGTGGTGGAGGAGGTTTTTATTTGAAAAAACTGATTAAAGTGGAAATGAGCGGGAATAAACATGGTTATAGGCTATAGATAAAGAGAATAATATGTACGTTTCACGTTGATACTCAATTTTATTAATTTTTATAATTCAATTAATTAGATATTTGAGGATTATATATAAAAATTCTTTTCATATAAGTTTGATTAATGAAAATATAGATTAAATTATTGATCAAAATTTAACTACTTTTTTTTTTTTAAACTAATTTACATTTTGAAAAATAACAAATATTTTGAGACAATAATAGCTCAGCTCGTAGCTCCCGGACGAATGTGTTCATTTATTACAAGTAAAGCATTTATTAGCACTTTGCCATTTAAGTAGATCTTTGCATATGATATGGTAGAAATTAAGAGAAAATTGAAATAGAAATAGGGTATTTAGAATTTATTTGTCTTGAATTATATTTTTTAAAGCTAGCTTTCACCTTCAATAGTGGAAGTTGTTTCAATTTGTTGCAATATGGGTATGATTTAGGTGAGAAACATTATTCGTTTAATATGCCTAACAAGCAATTGTTGTTAAAAAAAAAAATCTTTTGAATTTCACAGTTCTCATAGATTTGGACTTGGTGCAATTAAAATCAGATAAATGACATTGTTTTTTTATTTATTTATTTTTTAAAAAATAATTAATTACATTAAACATAAACATGATTAGAAGTTATAATATTATATTCTAGGAAGTTCAAGTCAATATTGTCTCACTACTAATATCAAACGGAAAATATTAATGAGCAATAGGAAGGTGATAGTGTCAACTTCAATAGAAGTAACATTAGTAGTAATTTATTGTCTCGCAATTTCTATCATTGTTTATTATTTTTTATGATTCGATAATCATATTATTTTAATGTTGTTATCCTTATTTTTTGAATATAATGTGTTGTGATTTTCCTATTTTTTGTTATGCCCATTTTACTTTTGTATTGACCTTTCGAAATGCTTTGATGTGTATGACGTGAGAGGGAATTTTGGAAACAATTTATATCTACCTTCATAAAAGAAATAAAATTTACGTACACTCAATAAAATACTATGAGTATATTGTTATTGAAAAATATCTCTAAATTTCATAATTATGATTTTATTTTTTCCATCCCAGTTATGAATTGATACACTGTTGTAGAAGACTAAATAATCCTAGAAAAGGAGTGGAAGTTACACTACCCCATGTGAAGATCGATGTGACCGGTCAAAGCTATCTTTTTTGTTATATAATTTATTTGTTATTTTCCGATTCGTTGATACCATAGTAGTTTATATCTACTGGTTTAAAATCATAGACTTACCTTTTGTGCAATCGCAAATCTTAAAAATACGTATATGGTTAGAGGTGGTAGCGGGGATGGAGCTAGATGGAACTAGACGGGTCGAGGCTTAACCACAAAAATCTCAACTCGCCTTGTCATGCTCCCATTATTCTGTTCAAAACATTATTTCAACGTATCCTACTACTTTTCATAACAATCCTATACACCGTGGTATAAGGTTTAACCCGTCATACGTATTTGATATCTCTATACATGATATTTATTTATTTAAATGAGAGAAAAGAGAGCGAGGGAATCTATGAAATACTCATACAAGTAAAGGAGTAGAAGCCAAGAATTGATATGCTGAGTTTCTATCATTGACACTGTCGAGAATTTGATTGCACATGGTTCACTTTTTCTGCTCTCTCTCATTTGTGCCTTGTGGTCCTCTTAAAGCTATATATATATATGTATATATGGTTGGGACGGTTCTTACTTATTATGCACTACTATTTATATGTGTTTTGAGTGGGTGAACAACCTTAGCAGTTGGAGCTTGGCAAACCATTAATTAATATTGTTTAAAAAAAAACTATGAATGTTCAATACACAAATTAACTTATATAGATATTTCATTCCAATTTTTTTTGCTACACGGACAATGGAATTATTTATAATATTGGTGTTATAGTAAATCTTAAATATAAAATTTAAAGAAATATATTATGTTTCAAATAGAGTTGTGCAAAAATCGAATCAATTGATAAATTGAATCGAAAAAAAGCTCATTGGTTTTATTGTTATTGGGTTAAGGTTATTTAATGGTTTTATAAAAAAAAAATTATTAGGTTATCGGTTCGATATTAGTTTTTTAATATTGGGTTATTGGGTTAACCGATAACCATTAAGAATATAGTAATTTAATATTTTAATTTTTAGTCATACATAAAAACCAAACAAAAAAATATTAATATAATCAATATATTAGGCTATAACTATAAGGACTCTACACAATTAACACTACTTAACTTTGTTCTCTACATTTACCTTTTTGTATTACTTTAGTTAGTTTTTAGGTTCACAACGTCAAAACCTAAAGAACTAAGAATGGCTTACCTTTTTGTATTACTTTAATTAGTTTTTAATTAGGTTCACAATGTCAAAACCTAAAGAACTAAGAATGGCGAGGACTAGGGTTTGCAACGACGACGGCAAGGGTTAGGCAACAGTTAGGATTGTGAATTGTGAGTATTTGCTATACTTTTATCATACTAAGCAGAATTTTTGTACTCAACGAGTAATTTGATTTTGTCTTTTTTATTTTGCATAAAATAGTTGGACAAGTCATATATTTGTTTTGAAAACATTTTCTTATTGGTTAAACCGAAAACAAATTGTTAAAGACCAAAACTCGATAAATCGAAAACTGATAACAAATATCTTATTGATTTGATTATCAGTTTAATATATTTAAAAATTAAAAACCGATAAACCAAACCAATTATTATATTAAGAATATAAATTATTGTAATATTTAATATCTTCACAAGTATAACTAATAAATAAAGAATATGTATGTGAAATATCCTCCGTCTTTCCCTTCGAATTTGTACCACATAAATATAAGCATGATGAAATCACATGCGACGGAAAATCTCTATTTTTGGTGTTAGCCTCTGGGCGGATCTTACAAAGTAAACCTTGCATATTTGTTTGGACTTCGAATATTTTGTCCAAAACAAACAAGAAGCCCAATGGATCCATGAGCCCACAACTTGATGTTGCACAGAATAATTAGGAGTCACCCGTTACGCAGTTGCCATTACATCCACGTCCATAAAAGTATTTTTGAATATCTGCGTGGGTGAAAATTTAGATATGTTCAACCAGTTGATACAGGAAATAAAGTTAAAAATAAGTTTTTCTGCTTCAAATTCAATATATAGAACTTTGAAAAATAAGTTTTAAAAGTTTTTAATCACAAAAACTCCAACTTAACTAAGGTTTTGAAAAAAATATTTTTTAAAATCAGTTCTTTTTAAATACTCCTTCAATCATTTTTACTTATTAAGTATTGATTTACCACGCCAACAATAAATAGAATGACAATTTTATTATAATAACCTCTTAATATGATAAATTAAATGTCTTAAAAAATGAAAATAATTAATAATAAAGACAAATTTAAAACTAAGGAAGATTAATTTAAAGATAACTAATCCAAAAATTAATTTTTGAATGAATTTATCCATGTTCCATGAGGCAGTGCTCCATTTGTTAAAAAAAAAAGGTAATGCTAAATGACCAGAAATTTAAAAAATTTATATAAAAAAAATTATTTTAAAATAAACTGATCCTTTTTTTATTTTTAATTAAAAGATATTAAAATTAAAAGAATAAAAATGTTTAAAAAAATAAAATAACATAAATAAAATATCATTATGACCAAACTCTAACCAAATTTTCTAGTCAAAAGATTTTTTTCCAAAAAAAATATATAAATAATTTGGACAAGAAAAAGTTTCTCTCTTCATTGGCTTAGGCCTATATACTCATTACTCCTAAGTCCTGTTCTTCTAAAATGGGGATGGACTTCACAGTTCACACTATTGTCATCTGTGCTCCCACATCCCACCCCTCCACCCCCAAAAAAAACTCATAATTACAAGACTCTATTACTTGCACTAGTGGATATTTTTCGATAATTATTACTCACTCCATTTTTATGAAAAGTGTTTGAATTGATTTATTTTTTTAAAAAAATTGCTTTTAAATTTCTTTTCGATTATATTCCAATGTTTCAATATAAATTTAATTTTTAATATATATATTTTAATTTATAAACTTAATTTAAACTAATCGAATTCAATGGATAATATGTACATCTTGAAAACAACTTGAAACGAAGGAGGAGGAAGTAGGAAGTATTGGTTTCAACTTTCAAGTAGTAGTGCAAAATAAATTAATAATTCATCCGTTAATTTTTACTTGTTACTGTTTGACTTGTCATACTCATTAAAAAATTAATTATTGATATAGATATTTTACTATACTATCCCTACTAATTTATGTTTAGTATTGAATCTTAAAAAATGATTAGGAATAATATTTAATACTAAAAATAAAATAATTTTTTTTTTTTGTGATATATCAAAAATAAGAAGTAAAATAAAAATTTTCTTTTAAATAAATAACAAGTAAACAGTGGACGGAGTAAGCATTTTAAAGTTATTTGTCCAATCCGACGACGTAGCAAGTGTGAGACGCTACACACAAAATCTCTAACTCAGCAAAGCGACAGAGGCGAAACAAGCGGAGAAACATTCATCGCCGCTGTCGCACGTATCCCACAGACTTCGAATCTGGTTATTTAATGCAGCTAATTATGAGCTTCTGATTTCCTCTCCACGCTCTTCTATTACGTGTCCCCACGCACCTCCTACGGCCTTTTTTCCCCTCTAATTTCAAGATGATGTGAAATGAACTTTCTGATCATTTAATTTTCCGTAGCTGTATATTTATCAACTAAGTTTTCGATACGTGCGTTGCACCTGATTATCAATTTAAAAAATATATGTTATAATAAATAATATTACTTATTTAAGTGAAGATTTGAATAATAAATTTTACACAAAATAATATTGTAGATTTTTTATGAATATTTGATATGGATCATCATATATATCTCTTATTCACGCGAATTATGAAAATGGTCAGTAAAATTTTATATTAGTTAAATGCAATAATGAATATATTTATTTCAATTTGCTGAGGTTTAATCATGTAATTAGTCGTATCTCAATAATATTACCTTATAGATGATATTTGTTGTGTATTTTCTTGTCATCTAACCAAATGTGTTTGCACATGTTATTTCACGTTAAACTGTTCAGATGTCATATGAACATGTGAAGAGAACAACTACATTTTATTTTTTATAACTAATTTTTGCATATTAATTTTTATTTTATAAGTTATAACATAATAAATGACGCTCTTGTTGTTGGTTCTCATATTTGACTTCTCGATTGACTGTGTAAACAAATTAAAGTTAGTTATCTGACTGTCCATAGTTAACTGAGAAAGGTTTCTTTTTTTTTTTATCGAAAAAACCTGTGAAATCATATATATAATCACTTGTTTATCTTACACCCAACAAAGATATAGTTCATATACTTGTAAACAATTTTCAATTTATTCAATCAATCATGATTCATCCAAGGAAAAATAACAATATCGTGTTATCACATATATACGGACGGTATAATAATATGAGAAATTATTAGTCAAAAGTTAAGATAAGAAAAGATGAAATATAGAAATAATTAATGTAATAACTATGAGAATTCATAATCTTATAACTAAAGTATTAAAGAGTCTGAATAACATTTGCAATAATTAGTAATAACTAAAAAAAAAATTATAATGTTATAACTAAAGAATTAATGTGCAATAGCTGTATTTCTAATAAAACTTATACTAACATAAATAAATTGGAGCTTTGATTAATGTTGCTATATTTTTATATACTTATTAGATTTTAATTTAGTGTAGGGACAAAATGAAAATGTTTATTCCATATTATTGAAAAAATAAAATTTATTTTGTAAATGATAATTTTTGAATGATTCATATATATTCACATATTTTCATATTTGTCGTGAGTTTTTTTTAAAAAAAAAAAGAACTCGGAACAATTTAAAATAATATATTTTAAAGTTGGAAGATTTTGTTAACTTGATAATACATTTGTGACATATATAATACTTTAATTTAAATATGAATACCTACCCATATATATATATATATATATATATATGAATCATATGAATTTTTTTTGTCTAAAATACTGTAATATTAAGAAATAGTAAATAAGTAAAACAAAAGGTCTCATGTTTATATAGTAATAAGTAATAACTATTTTGAAGTAAACTTCTTAACATTCTAAATCACATGAGTAGCATTGATAAATAAAGTCATTTCTTTTTGTCTTGAGCAGCAAAAAAACAAATCGTGACATTTCTCTAACTTCTGAAAAGTTTAAAAATTTTAGAAAAAGATATTGAGAAGCATATATTTACATTACAAGAGAAACTGTTAAAAAAAAAAATTTAGACTATGAGCCTATTTGGATTGACTTAAAAAAATAGTTTTTAAGTCAAAAATAAAAAATCAAACTGAAATGACTTTTAAGTCAAAAAATAAAAAGTAGGGGAGACCTACTTTTGATTTTTGACTTATTTTAAGTCATTTTTTACTTTGCCAAACACTCCCCAACTTATTTTAAGTCATTTTTTATGTATCTTAAATTATTTTTTGTATTTGCCAAACACTTTCAAAAGTAAAAAACTGACTTAAAAACAGGTTTGACCAACTTTTAAGCCAATCCAAACACCCTTAATATCATGTTAACTTCATATATTGAAACATTACATACTAATGTATATATTAGGCAAATTGATGGCCTTTTGATAGTGCCAGTCGAGAAGTTCATCGTCAACAACTTTGAGAAAAAAAAAAAACAAGGCAAGTCACTCAAACATTAAAGATCACTATCAAAAGGCGAGGTAAAGACAACCACATTTTGACAATAATAATGACGGTGTGTTCCTTCACAAACTGTTAAAAAAGAAGAGAAAAGGTGTAGGTAAAAAATGCAACGTAGAGACACCAGAGAAATATTGAATGAAGGTAAAGGACATATACGTTTCATGTAATCCTCGAGATAAAATTTCTCCTCTTTTTACTTAATTCTTCTATTGTTGGTAGAACATTGAAGCATATCATCAAAGGGGAGTTAACACCACAATCTGCACTTAGCAAGTTACAAATGTACCACTATTAGCAACTGATTTAATTTTGATATGATAAAATTATTGTAGAAAAGGTGGCAGCGAGCTGGCATACAACTAATGGCACAAGTAATATACCGACAAAAATGTACATTTTCTGTTTTCACAAAAAAAAAAGTATTTATTTTCACTCACAACTCGACAGTAATCAGCATATACTAAGAGCAAAGGCATCACTTACAGCCTTATTCGAACTCACTCAACAATAATAAATCATACGAAATTTTTTAAAATGCAAGAAGAAGAAGAGTAGAAGATTAAAAAAAAATTGTGGTTGAAAAAAATGAGAGGAAGCCCCTCTATTTATAATCAACAAAGGGTGGTTGAACAAATATTTTTTTGTGTCTTATCTGAAAAGTCATGACCTTTTGAAAAGTCACAACCCTTTGGAAAAGTCACAACTCATTGAAAAAGTCACAACTCTTTGGAAAAGTCACAACACATCGAAAAATCACAAGCCTTTAAAAAATGTCACAACCTATCAGAAAAGTCACAATTTATCAAAAAAGTTACAACCTAAGTTAAGAATATTATAGTAATTTAACATTCAAGTTAGGAGTTCATGTTTTTAAGATAATATAGATATAGATATTACTAAAAATAATAAGTCCCTTTGCTTAAAAAATAATTGAATTCTTGAGGCAATTTACATTATTAAAAGGAAAAAGATTAGGTCAAAAATTGAATATTACTTTCACGTTTTTTCTTTTAGTTATTTTCAAACTATTTTTAAAAATAAAAATAATTTAAAATAAAATAATTATTATGAAAAATTAACTCTCTTGAAATTATCACCTTGAAAATATAAATAAGGACAAAATTAGAAGAAATTTTCAACAAGTCTCTTTAATTGAACAATTCATTTATTTTGAAATATATGAAAAAATATCCAATAATAAAAATTCACTTATTTTGAAATGAAAGATATAATATTCTTTTTTTTTTTTTTTTAAATAGTTCGGTGGCAGAGGAAGGGGAAATGACGGAAAAGATTATGGGGAACCAAACTTTCTCCAGCAACACATAAAAATTCAGGTAACTAACAACTGATCTATTAAAATTTTTAATAATTATTACTCTATAAGATCTTCAAAGAAATGAAATTTACCAAACATTTTGTAAATCTTTTGCAAGGATTTCTTCATAACATAATGTTAACTAAATAAATGAATTTAGAAATGTGAAATTTAATTTTATTTATTTTTTTTGCTAATAATTCAAATATTTGTGTTAAAACTTAAGAAGACGTGAAAGAGTTATTATAAACAGGGACTATTTTTAATGGAATTGTGAAAGTTTCGGAATAGATAGTTCTTGCTAAAAAAATAGATTGTAAGATACTGTTGCGGGTGGCATAGGTGCCGAGTGTCGACCAATAGGAACCACACTACTTGTTTCAGAATGCCCAAATATTCCATATTATGATATGAAGAACGTATAAATTATCCTTTGTTGAATTTTTAAAAAATAGTAAAAGTTTGATTACACTCCTATGATAAATGGACTTGAATTTAACATAGACTACTCAATATTAATATCATACCGTAGTATTTTTATCAACATCGCCAATCAGTAGAATGAATGAGGTGCATGTCATGCTTAGCAAGACAATCAACTATATTATATTTGTTTCACGATATATACAATGAAATTGTACGGTGCCTAAATCTATCATCAAAGATCTATAATGAGAAATAATACATATTGAAGATTAGTTTAACTTTGTACATTACATAAGAATCAACCTCTATTTGTTATCCAGAAAGATTTGATTTTTTTTTTTTTGCTATTTGTAAATCGATAACTAGAAGAATAGCTAGAGTTTATATTCATTCAACGGGAATACACAAATGAGATGATTTGTAAAAGCTCCTAATTCAATGATTATGATACTCACAAAACACATCATAGACACCATTAATATTTAGCTTGATACTTATTATATTTAAATATATCATACTAATATAATTTATGAGCTCGTAAATCACCTACATGTACAGTTAGCTCAAAATATTTTCTCTAAAATTACTTTCTTTGAAAGATTGTAAAATTTTTATCTAAGTCAACGTCTAAATTTAAGAAATAAGTGCATATTTTTCCCTTTGTTTTGATCTGATATTTAACAAAAGAAAATACTTTTCCATCAAAAAAAATCTTTTCATTCTGTGTAATCCAACTTAAAAATGGATACCGAAGTCTGTCCATCTCATCATATTCTCTCCCTTCAAAATGAATGTAATCCCCACTGTATAATTTTTTGATGATTTACTTCCGATAGTTATATAGTAACTTTTTAAAATAAACATATGGAAACTGAAAAGTGAAATATACAACTTACTAGTATTAATTGAAGGAAATTAAATTCTTCAATAATATATTTTGATTTTTTGTACACAATATAAGATAAGACATAGTTGTCCTTTTTTCTCTCTAGAAAAACAACCGAGCACTTCTTTTGGGTTTCAAAATCACTGCAACTTTATCAATTGTCATCCATGGCTGCTGTTTTGAGGAGTTTGTTGAACCCGAATGCACCCGAATATATCCCTATTTCCACTCCGCCACTGCCTGTGCTGCTTCCACCTCTTCCTCCTCCTCATTGTACCGTCGGTTCACTGCCGCGGGAGGTTGTCCGGCCACCATCAGTGATACGCCTTGGTCCGAATATTCCTCCTAGGTTGAGAAATGATTATATCGCTAGACGCGGAGGAGGAGGAGGGCGAGGTTTTTCTCGATCGAGTAACGGAAACAGAGGTGTGTTTGGAAGAGGAAATTGTTCAACTACCGAGGGACGTTTAGTTTGGCGGAGAAAAGTGGGAAATCATGACCAGAGACGAAGTGTTTGTTATAATGAGATGAAGAAACACGATGTGATACCTATAAGTTGGACACATAAGAACAATACTACTATCATGATCAAGAATATCCCATATCACTACAAGTAATTTTTAATTCTTTGTTTGTCCAATTTTTGCCTCTTTTACTTTTCCTTATTTGGAAGTTGATTAAAACAAAATTTAATGGTCCGACTCTCTAGTTCCATAAGTATCATTCAATATCACTGTCGTTTAGTTATTTGCCACTTTGGAATTTGATGGCTAATAAATTTAATTTTTCCTTTACAGCCGTGAAATGTTGATGCAATTTCTGGACGAGCACTGCTACCTGGAGAATCAGAAGACTAGAGATTCAAATGGAGAAAATATTCATGTCTTTGCTTATGATTTCTTGTATTTGCCTATGGATTTCAAGTAAATAATTATTTTTCTTGTGTTCATTTGCAGACAAAGTAACAACTTCAGTACTATTAGCTTCTCCTTTGTTTTTAAATTTGCAGAAAGAAGAGGAGCAAAGGCTATGCATTCGTGAATTTCACCGATCAGAGAACTGTGTGGAACTTTTTTTATGCTTTCAATGACAAACTAAACGTGTTTCCGGGATCTACAAGGAGTGTTAAGATCGTCACTGCAAAGATCCAGGTGAGTGAATGTTAAAAAAAAAAAAAAAATTGTTATGAAGTTTATGATTTTTTTATGTGAAAGTTTGACCAACTAACAGGGAAAAGAAGCTTTAGTGAACCGATTCAAGCAAACAAGATTTGAGTGTGAATCCGGAGGATTTCTGCCAGTTTGGTTTAGTCCTGCAAGAGATGGTTCTGGGGAATCGGTGCAAATGATTACTGTGGGGCAATACAAAGTCACTCCATGTTGCTCATATATTCTCAAGAAACCCTAACTTTAGGGAACTGCTACTAGTACTCGTAGGGTTTATTATAGCTTAGCTTTATATGGAGTAAAAGAAATCGGGGGGTGGAATACTGACACCTGAAATATCTCACTGATGATCCGATCGATCGATAGAGTAGCAGGTGATGGGGTCCACCCCTTGTTGTTGTATTTTTCGTTTACGAAATAAACAAGTTGTTGATCGAGTTTAGCTATTAGCAGGACTATTTTTGACCCTGCGAGACATTAAAGTTGATCATTTTTATTGAGTTATTATTTTAGATTTCTAGTCATTTAAGAAATTAGTTAAATTTATTCTTGTATCTTTATTAAGTAGTATGAAATCAGTTTTTTCAATAAATGAACATGTTTTAATTTATTTTAATTAATAAAATTAATTTAATTTAATCACTTAATTTTTCTATGTTTATTAAATTATATTTTCAAGGCAAAAAACTCTCATTAAAAAAATTAAGAGGAATAGTGTTACTTATATATTGATTTTGTGAAATGACTAGTATTAAGGAACATTTAGTTTTAATAAAAACGACCTATAATAAGAAACTAAGAGAGCAAATCCAAGCTTGTTTGGATCTACTAAAATTAGATGTTCTTTTAAAGTTAAAATAGTATTTAAACAATTTTATATTAGTACTTATTTAGGTAAAAAAAAATGCTAATAAACGTTTATTTTTAATGTTTTTTTTTAACTAAAATAAGTTAAAAGCTATAAGTGGTTTTTGACTTAAAAGGGTCTGATATATCCCTTAACTTTGATATTTAGAGGTGATATACTTCTCGTTATAAAAGTGACTAATATATACCACTACTGTTATACAAATAACTCACATATATCTTTTTCTCTAATGAAAGTGAAAAAATTAATTTTACCTTTTCAATTATTTTTTTGAAAAAAATATAATCCATATGGGAGAAAGACGTTCTCATACCCTGATACCGCTTTGTGGAAACCTAAAACAAAAGAAAGTCTCTTTAGGATGACTCTGTCCTAGCTAGACCAAGTCACAACAACTTATTATAGAAGACTTCGGCACACTTCCCTAAACCTCTTCTAAGTGACATCAAAATACTCTTGCAGCCGATTCGAAAGCAACAAGCCAACAATAGATGAGATTAGGGGTGGGCGTTCGGTTCTTCGATTCAATTTAATCAAATTTCAATTCTGTTCTTCAGTATTCGATTTTAGAAAAGTGTGCACCATATTTCATATCAAACTAGATCGATTCGGTTCGGTTTAGTTCAGTGTTTTTAAATCTATTTTTCGGTGTGAATAAAAATAAAGAAGGAATATGATAAAGTAACGATTGTTGTTCACTTCACACTTCAAACTTCAAAGTAACAACTAACAGTCTAACAATAAAAAGTAATAACATCAAAATATTTTTGTTTAGGCTGGATGCCCTCTACTGTTTTGAAGTGTAAATAATAAAGTGTGCCTTTTGCTGTTTTGTATAGGCTCCAAAATTTAAAAATTGAAATGGGCCAGGTAAATATTTTGAGTCAAAATATATAAGTATTATTAAATAATATAATTTAAATATTTTTAAATTTATTTAATAAAACTTCGATTCTTCTGTGCACCGTAGTTTCAGGACCCTTACACCGAACTCCAAACCGAAGTTTCGAATAAAAAGAACCGACACCGAACCGAAATACTGAAAAACCGAAAGAATTCGATTCGGTTTTTCGGTATTTACGCCCACCACTAGATGAGATTGAATCAGAAAAAGGGGGTTTGTGGATTATACCCCACAACATGTTTTTTTTTTACTTTTTTGTTTCAACGACTAATTTAAATTTACTATTTTGATGATCAAATTTATTTATGTTTCACTAATTTTCTTGTAAATATTTTTATAGATGCCCCATTTTTTTACAAATACCAAAACTAAATTACAATATAGCCGCAAAAAAATTAGTTTTAAATTTTTTCTTTACATTAACGAATGAAATAAAAAAAAAAGAATAAGAAACTCGAATAATAATAATCAAAGAAGTCAAAAAAATAAATTTTGTATGAAAAAGATTAAAATATATCTTGAACTTTACTCGAAAGACCATTTATATACATACCCCTACATGAATTTTTTAAATTTAAAGTAAGAAAAATAAATGTAAAACTATTTTTCACTTTCGTTAGATGAATGATATAAAATGTGAGCTTCTTTTGTAACGATAAGGATATATGTGAGTTATTTGTATAATTGTAAGGGTATGTATGAGCCACTTTTATAACGTTGAATGTATCAAACTCTAAATGACAAAATTAATGAGTATACCAGACTCTTTTCCTTCAATTAAAAGACAGTCAAATTAGGCTCGGCTTGTGTGAGTAGGTAAGATAAAATTATAATATTAAATTATATGAAGAAGTTTAAGTTTTATTCGAACATATAATTGAAGTTTTAACTATGAAATCTCACTTATCAAATATTTTTAACTTTGATCATCAGCTATCATATTCCTGTGAAAATTTCAAATTAAATTAATCCAACATGTAAAATTCAAATGGAAAATTAGTACATACATTATCAGTAAGTTTACATAGTAAAGTAAAATTATATTTTCACGATCCAATTCACCGGGTCGTGCGGGCACCCACTCTAATGCCTAAGTAGGAGAAGCCTCATATCCCAATAGTTAAAACATGCGGAAAATTAGCAAACACCAGAGATAATGAAATCATAAAGTTTTTATAAATGAACACCTTCTTAAATAAATTCGGGTTAAGATTTGTAAAGTAATTAACACTCCCAAGGATCTAGTCTAAACAGGTACAAGAGCTACTAAGAGTACAACAAGACATAATAATGAAAAGACACCGTTCCCACCATGTGGTTGAAAAGTAGAAGCTGCTGAAGAATTCTTCGTCCTCATCTAATGAAACATCACCAACCTACATTCAGACTAGGCCAAAAGGGCATAGTTAGAGTAGTATCAGTACAAAACCACATGTACTGGTAGGCATCATTGGTCAACCCGATGCCCACCGTATAATATTAGAAAACAACTAACAAGAATAGACAATAAACCACTCTCTTTTCCACTTTTAGCCTCTTTGGGATACCGCAAAATTACACTAGCACACTTACTACTAACCACTTTCTTAGTCGACCTACCTACTAGGTTCTCGATCTTAGCCTAACCCTCCTAACACATAGAAGAGTTCACGAATACGAATATAAATACAAACATTTTGACTCACTATCATGACAACCTTACTTTCTCTTCATATTACCCAGCCCTTGCCACATGACACATACTTCAAGGCTTTTAACTATTAACAGCAAATCCCTTTCTCCAAGATGGGGTTTACCTAAGTATTTTCGCCACATATACTACCTCCACTTCTCGCCCTTGCAACACACGGACAACCCTTTACTCGAACACTAGTAACTCTTGAACCCTTAACTCTCCACATACCGTATCATTCATCATAACCATTTAACAATTTTGGAGAAAACAACATAAATTATTACTTACAAACAACGCACAGTTTCACAAGCCAAGATATACCATTATGTCAAGCAGTTGGTTCTCTCATGGAAGCCAAACTCAAACTGTTAGCATATCTGAACGTGGTACCCGATTCAATGTTTGTGCCGAAACGTGACAACCGATCCCATATTTATGTCAGAACGTGGCAACCGATCCAAGTTAGTGTGTCGGAACGCAGCACTCTATCCATTCAATAAGCCACAATCACAATCACAAGTATATTCTCAAAATCATATAATCAAGTCATGATTCATGGCATACCTCATTCAGTTATTCTCATATACAATTAGTGTGATCCATAACACAACATTTGCATACATACACGCATTATAACGAGCAAGAACGAGCATACAACACAAAACATGAAATCACAACCATCACAATGACGTATTCATCTACGTATATCACTTAACAATAACTCGACCATACTTAACCCTAGTTCATCACCAAAGACTTCTTCCTATGATTAAATCATCTTTTGTTCGGTGCACGAAGGTCTACACATAAATCCTACTATTGATTTACATTATATTACACAGTGAGCAGAGATGTATAACTAGTCTATTAATAAAACCTAGCCTACCTGGTAGCCAAGCAGCTGCACGGGGTTTTGGCTTTGATTCTTGTTTCTGAGCTTCGTGATGGTGATCTTGATCAGAAATTCGCAATTCATCGACCTCCTTATGCTAGAAATCTCCTTCTCCTTCCTTCCCAAACTTAGAGTAGCTTTTTGGGGGTTTCTGGGGTGATTTACGTCTAAATTAGGTATTTTAGGAAAAAGGAGAAAATAAGATTTCATGTTATTTACATTCTGTCTCGCCTATCCCGCTCTGATGCCAGCTTACCCGATCGTGGCGCCGCTGCCCTAGCAGCATTTGGCCCGCCTTGGCGGGACAATGACCCAGAAATTTTTCAAATTTTTGCTTTTCCTAAATAACGATGGTTCAGATCGTTACATATATAATAAATTCATGTGATGTGAATAGCTCCAACACAACCCGAGTGACAGACAAATAAATGAGTATAAAGATGTGAGTGGAAGATAATAGTGTGATCGAGAGTAACATTTTAAATACTAGTGAATATGTGTCCTATTTTTTTAATCTATTTGGTTTAGTTCAACTTTTATTAAATGAGTATAAAGATGTGAGTGGAAGATAATAGTGTGATCGAGAGTAACATTTTAAATACTAGTGAATATGTGTCCTATTTTTTTAATCTATTTGGTTCAGTTCAACTTTTATTAAATGGAAAACACTCAATTATTATTATTTTTTATTATTGTGATTTAAATTTGAAATCTTACTTTGAATCTCATAACACTCTTTCTTTTTTTAGAAGGGAATGAAATCGATAATGTATAATATATGCAGTTATGCACATATCAAAATTACATTACTTATGAATTATGATAATAAATAACAATTTAAATTAAATTAATACAAATAATATAAAAAATAATTTTCCTCTTCTTCTTCATCCTTACTAACATTTGGATTTACTAAATTGTTAGACTTCTCTATATTCTACAATTTCATTATTTGTAAATTATTAATTTAAAAAATTATTAGATTCTAAACTCAACGATAAATGAACAAAATGAGGTGAGTAGTAGAGATACTAATTCAGTGATTGTGATAGTCGTAAATTACCTTATTATTTCACTCTAGTATAAATACAATGCATGATTAGTTCAAAGTATCATCAACACAGTATATATATATATATATATATTTTTTTTTTTAAAGTATTTACTATCTAAGATTTCAGAACAATGGGTGCATTATTACGAAAAAAATATATCTAAGATATAAATTTGATTGAATTGACCTTTAAGTTTTTAACACTCAAAAAAAATTATAGGTCCAAAATATATAACACTGCTAGTTTTAAATTTTTAATATACACATTTGATTTAATTATATAAAAAATTAACAATGCTAAACTTATTTAGGAATTTTGAATATAACACACGTGAAAATTTAGAAAGATTAAAGTAGAAAAACAAAAGAAAAATTAATTGAAACACCAAAAGTGTTACCGATAACGAGTTGGAGAAGTATTACTAAAAAAAGAAGAAGATAGATTTAGATTTAAATTCTATCTTCACTTAAAGAGGTGCTTTCAATTTTACGCCCCTAGTGCCAACACAGATTAGAGAGTGCAGAAAACCAGCTATTTCTTTCCTTTTTTATTTTTTCACACATACTTATATTAGAGCTAATTAATCTAGATTTATGTTGAATAAAACTTCATTCCAGTAAAAGCATTTTCTATCATAAAATTTTCATATTTTATGCCTCGAACTCAACCTCTAAGTCAAAGGGGGAATTGTCTCGTTTGGTGGTAACTGTTTCTTTCTTTTCATTTCTTCCTTCGCTATATTTTTCTCTCTTTTTTCTCCTATAAAAGAAACAGTTAACCTAACACTTTTTTTTTTTAATCAAAATCACTTCCAGCTTTATCAATTGTACGTCCATGGCTGATGTTCCTGAGAGTTCGTTGAACCCCGATGCACCTGAATACATCCCTATTCCCACTCCAGCGCCACTGCCACTGCCACGGCCACGGCCACGACGTCGTCCTATGTATATGCTGCTTGCAGTGCATCAATATCTGCCGGTGATGCTTCCAACGCATCAATTTCTGGCGGTGATGCTTCCAACGCATCAATTTCTGCCGGTGATACTTTCAACTCATCCATATCCGCCGGCGCTTCAACCGCATCCATATCCTATCGTCGATTCACCGCCGCAGGAGAATGTGCGACGACGTCGCCAGCGTAGGAGTATTCCTCCTAGAATAGGAGGGCTGGAGAGACGGATATCTATGAACGAAACTACTGTCATGATCAAGAATATCCCATTTCACTACGAGTAATTATTAATTTCTTGCTTCTTTAACTGTTCATATTACTTTTTCCTTATTTGGAAATTGATTAAAACAAAATTTAATAGTTCCATATCATTATCTAATTAATTTAATTTTTCCTTTACAGCCGTGAATTGATGATGGGATTTCTAGACGATTTCTGCTTACAGGAGAACAGAAAAGTGAGAGATTTAAATGGAGAAAATATTGATCATGTCTTCGCTTATGATTACTTGTATTTGCCTTTGCATTTCAGGTAGTAATAATCTCGTGTAATTATTTATTTGCAGTTGATGTATATATAGCAACTTCATTACTATTAGCGTTTCTTTTATTTTTTCATTTGCAGAAAGAATAGGATCAGAGGCTATGCATTTGTGAATTTCACAGATCAAAGAACTCTGTGGAAATTTTTTTTGGCTTTTAGTGACGGAGTAAAAGCGTTTCCAGATTCTGCAAGGAGCGTTAAGATTGCCACTGCGTATATCCAGGTGCGTGCGTGAATGTCAAATTTAAAAAATAAAAGAAGAAATTGTTAATTAAGTTTGTGATTTTTGATGTGGAATTTCTACTAATTAACAGGGAAAAAATTATTTAAGGAGACGATATCAGTATGCAAGATTTAGGAGTGAAGCAATAGGGTTTTATCCTCCAAGAGATGGCTCTCAAATCATTGCAAGTGGGGAAATTTGAAGTCACTCCAGATTAGCAAGCTTTGAGGGGTGGAATACTGTCACTTCTCAGATAATCCGATCGATCAATTGTGATGAAATCCACCCTTTGTTGTTGTATTTTTCGTTAACGAAATCCACCATTAGCAGGGGCTGTTACTCCTTTGATTTGCTATGAGACATTTGATTTGTTCTTTTACTCCTCTGTTTTCATATCACATGGATAATATGTCTACTAGTTTTCACTTTGAATTTTAGTTGTTGGATTGATTTAATTTGTAATTTTAGCATGAATATGATAAAGTGATGATCAAAATCAATATATTTGACAAGTGAGATACTAAAGCTCCATGCAAAAATGACAAAACATTTTTAACTAAATCAATGTTCGAGGCACTTTTTAAGTTAAAAGAATTGGAGCTTCAACTTTCGGCAAATTGGGCTTAATGAAAAATAATATACAATGAAAATCAGTTTAATTTTGTATCTATTTGTAGTAGAGAGAGTTGATTATTTTTGTTGAGCGAAGTAAATAAAAGAGGCTAAGAGTAACTAACTATGTAATCAATTAGTTAGGTTTTTTACTCTATAATTAGTTAAATTAGTTACAACTGAAAAGCTTATGAACAATATAATTAGGAAACCAATACAATAATTAACTAAGATATTATCTGAAGAATCAAGATATAGAATTCTCCCTTTATCTTTTTTCTCTTATTCTTCATCATCACTACTGACATTTGGATTTACTAAGTTGTTGAATTATTTATATTCTACAATTTCATTATTTGTAAATCAATAAAAGTATTTCCTATTATAAATTTTTTATATTCAAGACTAAACTCAGCCTCCACAGTAAGGGGGAATAGTCTCATTTGGCAGTTACTGTTTCTTTCTTTCCATTTCTTCCTTCACTATTTATTCAATTCTCAATTTCTCTCTTTTTTTTTTTTCCTATAAAAGAAACAGTTAACCTAACAGTTTTTTTTCAAAATCACTACCAGCTTTATCAATTGTACTTCCATGGCTGATGTTCCTAAGAGTTCGTTGAACCCACATGCACGGATGCACCTGAATATATCCCTATTACCAATCCGCCACCGCCTCTTCCTACCGTCGATTCACCGCCGCAGGAGAATGTGCGACGAGGTCGCCAGCGTCGGAATATTCATCCTACGTATGTGCTTCTTCGACGGCATCAATCTCTGCCGGTGATGCTTCCAACGCGTCCAATTTCGCCTGCGCTTCCACCGCTTCTTCCTCTTCCTACCGTCGATTCACCACCGCATGAGAATTTGGGACGAGGTCGCCACGTCGGAGTATTCCTCCTAAACTAGGAGGGCTGGAGAAACTGAAAGAAACTACTGTCATGATCAAGAATATCCCATTTCATTACAAGTAATTTTTAATTTTTTGCTTCTTTAATTGTTCATATTACTTTTTCCTTATTTGGAAGTTGATTAAAATAATTTTTTCAAGTTCCATATCATTATCTAATTAATTTAATTTTTCCTTTACAGCCGTGAAAAGTTGATGCAATTTCTAGACGATTACTGCCTATTGGAGAATCAAAAAGCGAGAGATTCAAATGAAGAAAATATTCATGTCTTCGCTTATGATTTCTTGTATTCCCTACGCCTTATTTTATGTGGCACTTTTCGGATAAGGAAATTCAAATCAGTCTATCTTTGATCGTAAATTTTTCATAAATCTTTTAAACATTTTGAATTATCAATTATTGTGACTAATAGTACTTTTTTACGTAGTTTACAAATATATAAATTTTATTTAAAAAAAAAAAGAAGATTTCGTGCGCAAATTTTCGGTCAAACTTAAATTGTTTGACTCTCGAAAAATAAAAAGTGCCACATAAATTGGGAGGGAGTATTTGCCTATTAATAATCTTGTGTAATTATTTTTCTTGTGTTTTATTTGCTGTCAAAGTATAGCAAATTCAGTACTATTAACTTATCTTTTATTTTTGCATTTGCAGAATGACGAGCAGCGCAGGCTATGGATTTGTGAAATTCACCGATCACAGAACTCTCTCAAATTTTTTTGGGCATTTTAGTGAGAGAACAAAAGCGTATCCAAATTCTGCAAGGAGCGTTCAGATGGTCATTGCTAAGATCCAGGTGCGTGAATGTTAAATTTGAAAACTAAAAAGAAGAAATTGTTA
Organism: Solanum pinnatisectum; assembly: GCA_035578085.1. Taxonomy (NCBI): domain Eukaryota; kingdom Viridiplantae; phylum Streptophyta; class Magnoliopsida; order Solanales; family Solanaceae; genus Solanum; species Solanum pinnatisectum. The sequence goes on from CM069076.1 coordinate 67,119,982, forward strand.
ATTAAGTTTGTGATTTTTGATGTGGAATTTCTACTACTATAACTTATTAACAGGGAAAAAAATGCTTTAGTGAATCGATACAAGAATACAAGATTTGTGTGTGAATCAGAAGAGTGTCTTTCAGTTCGGTTTAATCCTCCAAGAAATGGTTTTAGGAAATCAGTGCAAGTGATTACTGTGGGGAAATTTGAAGTCATTCCAGATATTCCGATTGATCAATTTTAGGGTTTAGATAAGCTAGCTTTGCAGGGGAGAAGTAATTAAATAGCAGGTGATGGACTCCACCCTTTGTTGTTGTATTTTTCGTTTACCACATAAACAAGTTTGAGTATAGCCATTAGCAGGAGCTGCTGCTACTCTGATATGCCCATCACATATTTGATTTGGTTCCTCTGGTTGCATTACATATTTTCATATGTCTACTAGTTTTCAGTTTGAATGTTATATGTTGGATTAATTTAATTTGTAATTTTAGCCTGAATATGATAAAGGGGTGATCAAAATTAATATATTTGACCTGTGAGATACTACAGTTTTATCCAAAAATGACAAAATATTTTAAACTAAAACTATGTTGGATTGAATTTTGAACTTCTAAGAGTTGGAGCTTTGGCATTCGGCAAATTATTGTAGCTTCAACTTCCGCAAATGAGACTTCAGAACATTATTTTGACGTTGAACTTTTACTACTTAAATTTGAGAATATATATGAGGTTTTACTTTTATGAACAAAAACGTAGCTTTTTATACTTAAATTGTACTCCCTCCGTTTAAAAAAGAGTGATCTAGTTTGTTTTGACACGGAATTTAAGAAAATAAAGATGACTTTTGAATCTTGTGGTTCTAAATTAAAGTTATGTCAAATGTATGAAATTGCCCTTTAATCTTGTAGTCTTAAACATGCCACGTGGAAAGCTGAAGGTAAAATATTACCAAAAAAGGGAAGAGATCATTCTTTTTGAAACAAACTAAAAAAGAAAAAAAGTCATTCTTTTTGAAATGGAGGGAGTATATGTAAATAAAATTTCATCTTATATGAGTTTATATAATGACTACATTTCACATGGCTAAACAAGCCTTAAATAAATGAATTTAGTTATGTGAGGGAACACAAAAGTGTGCTTGAGATCGGCATTCAAATTAAATTTAAATAGAAGCCAGTATTTTTCAATATTTTTGGGTTCAATTTTATTATTGAAATGGAAAATACTCTTTTACTAAAAAAAATTTCCAAAATGAATGGAATTCGGCCATCTTTCTCACATTTTTTCCTTTTAAAAGGGAATGAGACAATGTTACAATATATGTACATATCAAAATAAAATTATTTATGAATTACGATAATAAATCACAATTTCAATTATGATTGTATTAATAATATTAAAAAATATTTACGCTTGTAAGATGGACACATTTCTCTTATTTTATATTGCAGTAACTTTTTTCTACAACAATATACAACCTTTTTTTCTCTAGTTTTATTCTAACCGAAAATCGATACATTGTGATACAAAACATAAAGAATTCTAGTGGATTTTTTTAATTATGAAAAAAGAAATCTCTTTATATTGAATTGTCTTTTATTAAGTTTATATTAATTTTTTTTATAAAAGATCTCACACAAATGATAAATGAACTTAAAAGAAATATGTCATATTTGAACCCGTGTGAGAGATATTTTGCAGCTTAATTTAAATCCTTGACACAATATTTTTTTAAAAAATCAAATTACTTTTAAAAAATTCTGTTCAATATTAATAGTAGAGTATTTTTTTTTTTCTACCATAGTTGGCAAAACAATCGACCATATGTAATTGTTTTGTGATATAGATGATGAAGTTGCACAATGCCCAAATTAATCATCAAGGATCTATAATGAGAAATAATACTCACCGGAGATCAGTTTAATTGTGTATAATAAATCAGAATAAGCCTCTATTAAATAAAAAATTGAAATCTTCGCTTTAGAATGACTAACGTCCATTTCATCATAACCATTCCTTTACAAAATGAATATAATCAGCACTTTATGATTTTTCATAAGCTAATGCTAAAACATATGGAGAAATAAAATACTATTTCCTACGTCACAATTTATGTGACACATTTTAAATTTTAAGATTCAAACAAATTTATTCTTGACTGTTAATATTTCATATATCTTATAATTATTGTGACTAATAATACGTTATACGTAATTTATAAATATATAAATTATATTTAAAAAAAATAAAAATTTTATGTGCAATTTTTGATTAAATTCTGTTTGAATCTCGAAAAACTAAATAAGTAGCTCTTCCTATTTTCCATTGAAGTATCCGACTTTTCTCGGAAAATAAATTTCTTTTGTTGCCTTCAAATTTCTCTCTCTCTCTCTCTCTCTCTCTCATACGAAACAAATAGCTGACACTTTTTTTCAAAATCATTACCAACTTTATCAATTGTACCTTCATGGCTGCTGTTCAGGGGAGTTCGTTGAACCCGTATGCACCCGAATATATCCCTGTTTCCACTCTGCCACTGCCACCCCCTCCTTCTCCGTTTGTGCTGCTTCCACTGCCTCCATTTCCACCGGCGATGCTTCCACCTCATCCATTTCCTCCGGCGATGATTCTACCGCATCCATTTCCGCCGGCGATGCTTCCACCGCTTCCTCCTCCTACTACCGTCGATTTACCGCCACAGGAGAATGTGCGACCACGTCGCCAGCGTCGGCATATTCCTCCTAGACTAGGAGGGCTGGTGAAACACGATGTGATACCTATAAGTTTGACACATGAGGACAAAACTACTGTCATGATAAAAAATATACCATATCACTACAAGTAATTTTTACCTTTTTTGCTTCTTTTATTGTTCATATTGATTTGGAAGTTGGATTAAAACAAAATTTTACCGTCTGACTCTCTAGTTCCATATCATCATCGATCTGATTAAATTTCATTTTTCCTTTACAGCCGTGAAATGGTGATGCAATTTCTAAACGAGTACTGCTTCCTGGAGAATCAAAACGCGAGAAATTCAAATGGAGAAAATTTTCATGTCTTCGCTGATGATTTCTTGTATTTATGGATTATAAGTAAATAATCTCGTTTAATTAATTTTCTTGTGTTTATTTGCAGGCAAAGTACAGAAACTACTTCAGTACTATTAGATTATCTTTATTTTATTTTTGAATTTGCAGAAACAATAGTAGCATAGGCAATGCATTGGTGAATTTCACCGATCACCGAACTCTGTGGAAGTTTTTTGGGGCTTTTAATGACAAACTAAACGTGTTTCCAGGATCTGTAAAGAGTGTTGAGATTGTCACTGCGGAGATCCAGGTGCCTGATTGTTAAATTTCAAAAATAAAGGTATAAATTATTAATTAACTTTGTGATTTTTGATGTAAAATTTCTACTTCTACTACTAATTAACAGGGAAAAAATGCTTTAGTGAACCGATTCAAGAATACAAGATTTATGTGTGAATCAGAAAGGTTTCTACCAGTTTGGTTTAATCCTTCAAGAGAAGGTTATGGGGAATGGGTGCAAATGATTACTGTAGGGGCATTACAAAGTCACTCCAAATAATCCGATCGATCGATTTTAGAGTTTATAATTGTGGGGGAGAAGAAATTTAGGGCTGGAATACTGCTACCTGAGAAATCTCTCAGATAATCCGATCAATCAATTAAGTAGCAGGTGATGGATTCCACCCTTTGTTGTTGTATTTTTTGTTTACGAAATAATGAAGTTTAGTATAGCTAGCTGGGATGTTACTCCTCTAATATATATATTATTGACACATTAAAGAAGTTGTTATAGTCATTTTTGTTCATTTAATGTACTCTATGAATAGAGAAATATATGGAGGTAAACATATAATTCGTCTCCATAATGTAGAGGTTAAAAAACGCTTTCATCATCGAGGACCTAAAATAAGAAATAATACACACTAGATATCAGTTTAACTTTGTAAAAATACATGAGAATCAACCACTACTAGAAGAATAGAGAGATTTGATTCTTTAGTGATTTGTAAATCACCTAAGTATTTCACTTGTGTATAAGCATAATGCACGATTAGCTTAAAATGTTTTCTCTATCATTTACTAATTCAAATATAATTTTGTTTTTAAAAAAAGTTAATTGAAGTTCTATTTTCAAAACTACTAGCAAAATTGTACGTTACTTATCTATCACCTTTCAAATTTAAGATACAAGTGCATTATCTTTACTTTATTTTATCTTCACTTTATTTTGGTTCGATCCCAATCTTATTAAAGGGAAAATATTTTTTAATTACAATAAAAGTTCTCATTCCTTGTGATCCGGATTTGAAATCTATTCTTTGTGATCTGAACTTGAAATTTTTTCTTAAGAATTAATATTGAAGTCCGTCTATCTCATCACATTCTTTTCTTTTCAAAATGAATGAAATCCGAACTACATAATCTCTTCATAAATTACTTACGATAATGGATAGCTCTTTTAAATAAATATATGGAAAACAAAATATATAACTTATTATAATAAATTTGTTTTTTGCAATTAATTTAATGTTTTTACACAATATAAGCTAGACATTGTTCTCCTTTTTTTTATTGCAGTATTATCCTGCCTTTTATGTTAACTATCACTGTCTCTTTCATTTTTCTGTTCAAATCTGTGTCACTTTTTCATATATATATATATATATATATAAAAGAAACAACCAAACAGTTTTTTTTTTTTCAAAATCACTTCAATTTTATCAATTGTACCTCCATGGCTACTGTTCGTAAGAGTTTGTTGAACCCGCATGCATCTGAATATATACCTATTTCCACTCCGCCACCGCCACCGCCTCCTCCTCCTACCGTTGATTCACCACCACGGGAGAATGTGCGACCACCATTGGTGGAACGCCCGTGGTTGAATATTCCTCCTAGATTGATAAATGATTATGTCGCTAGAACAAAATTTTCTCCATCCATTAAGGGAATCAGAGGTGGGGAGTGGTCGAGAAACGATGGCCCGATGAAATACGGTGTGATACCTATAAGTAGGAGCCATAAGAACGTGACAACTATCGTGATTAAGAATATTCCATATGACTACAAGTAATTTTAATCTCCTTAATTGTTCATGTTACTTTTTCTGGGAAGTTGATTATAACAAAATTTAATGGTTTGACTCTCTATTGGCATATCATTTATCTTTGTCTTTTAGTTAACTGCTAGCTCATTGAATTTGATGATTAATTCATTTCATTTTTTCTTTTACAGCCGTGAAATGTTGATGCAATTTCTGGACGAGCAGTGCTTACTGGAGAATCAAAAAGCGAGCGATTCAAATGGAGAAAATATTCATGTCTTTGCTTATGATTTCTTGTATTTGCCTATGGATTTCAAGTAAATAATTATTTCTTATGTTTATTTGTAGTAAAGTATAGCCACTTCAGTACTAATAGCTTTTTTTTTTAAAAAAAATAATTAATTTGCAGAAGCAAGATGAACAAAGGTTATGCATTTGTGAATTTCACCGATGAGAGAACTGTGTGGAATTTTTTTGAGGCTTTTGACAAACTAAATGTGTTTCCGGGATCTACTTGGAAGGTTAAGATTGTCACTGCGAAGATTCAGGTGCGCGAATATTAAATTTCTATAATAAACCAATTAATTTTTTGATTTTTAATGTGAAATTTCTACTTTTACTTAACAGGGAAAAGAGGCTTTAGTGAACCATTTCAAGAAAACAAGATTCGTATGTGAATCAGAGGAGTTTCTGCCAGTTCAGTTTAGTCCTCCCAGAGATGGTTCTGGGGAATCGGTACAAATGATTACCGTAGGTGAATACAAAGTCACTCCATCTTGTTCAGATATTCTCAAGAAACCCTAACTTTAGGGAGCTGGTATAAGAAATTGACGGGTGGAATACTGGCACCTACGAAATATCTGAGATTGCCTTTTTTTCTATATATGCCTATGACACATCATTTACCTTTTTTTTTTTCTTTTCTATTCTTGCTAGAGCTGAGGATGTTAAAGTTGATTTGGTCTGGTTGTCATCTGTTTGTGCAGCAATATATGCAGTTATTTGAAGATAATTGTTTCTAATTTGTGTTTGTGATCATCGAGAAATGACTGATGTTGAAAGTGAAGTTTTTAAAAGTTATGAATTGAAGATTATGTCCATTCATCGGGAGGGGAAGTTTGGATTCAATTTTTACGGTAATACTTATGAGGGAAAATGAAATTATGGGGAAGTTACATATTTGTATATAAATATAAAAATACTTTGTTATTTTTTGAAATTAAATTGCTCTCCCACCATCAATGAATCATTTAGCCAAGGAAAATCATTCACATCATTGACATACACCAGAACAAAACTACTTTACTTTTTGAAGTTAAATTGCTCTCCCAAAATCATTCACATCATTGGCAAAAACCAGGACAGAACAAGAAGAACAAAATTTGATTCAAATTATTTAATCGATTAGTTAATATATTGGTTAATTTATTTTAGAACACAAAAATAAAATATCAGTGATTTATCATATCATCTATCCGTCCAGAAAAAGAAATCATATTTCAAATGATTTTTATATTATTTTTTACATTGAAATTTATTATACTATTAGTACTAAAAAACACTACTGATTACTGTTTGATATTATCAAGATATATGGCCGTAAATAATTTGGGCTATAGATTCATTAAGGATGAATAGTTTGTGTTGAGTCTAATTTGAGTAAATAGTTTCATTAATTGGTCCACTTAGTGTAGTTTTCCAAAAGATCAAATGGTTATCAACAAATATTAATGTGATGATATGGATAAATTTCTCAATTTCAAAATTAAAAGTTGCATATTTAAACATTTTTCACTTAAATAGATTTCACGTGGCAGAAATTTAAATTAATATTGAAGCATTTTACAGGTTGCATAAATTTAAATTAATTTAGACCATGAGTTTTGAAATACCAATGATTAAACAGCAATAAAATATTAAATTTTATGAGAAAATGAACATTTAAGTGGTTCACACACAAGAAGAGTACAACAAAGAAAGAAACAGCAGTTATGGGGTGGGGGGGTGTTGCGAGAATCGAACTCACGACCTCTCACACCCGAAGGGAGAATCATACCACTAGACCAAGCACCCACCCAATTATAATTACTACCTAATTATATTACCTAATCTCTTTTGCAATATTCATACGGTTCAAATTACGAAATCAAATATTTTAAATTTTACAATGAACTCGAACAAAAACATATATATGTACATACATATATTTCATTCAATTATAAAGTCTTAATTGATTAATTAGCTTATAGCAACATAAATATGAATTATGATGACTTACTTTAAATTATAAATTTAAAAAATATTTTTTCTTATATCAAGTTAAACTAATTATAAATTAGAAAGAGGGAGTAATAATATAAAATATAAAAAAAATTACAAAGCAAAATGATGTCGCTGCGTTGAGCAAATGAGTAGTGTAATGTTATCTTCTTCCTCTTCCTCCATGGCTCTCCATCGCCTGCTCCGACCCGCTCCCATCCTTTCTTTCTCCTTCCTTAAGCAATCTCTCTCTCTTCTTCCCCATCAAACGACGTCACTTCATCCCACCACCAACAATTCTCCTTCCTTCTTCCCCTCTCTTCGGACCCATACATCAATCTTCCTTCGTTCTAGAACTTTCTCGAACCTTCCAATTAGCTGTACTTCTCAAGCTCTCTTGGAATCTTCTGAGGATGTGGAAGACGAGGAAATTGTAAAAGAAAATGAAGAAGTTACTGCCCCCAGGCCTAGTGAGTCTGAGAGAAAAATATTAAGGGCGAAATTGCCGAACCTGAGTGTGAAGGAGAAGAAAGAATTGGCATCGTATGCACATAGTTTAGGGAAGAAGCTAAAGAGCCAACAGGTTGGCAAATCTGGTGTTACTGATACTGTGGTAATGGCTTTAGAGGAGACTCTTGAAGCTAATGAGCTTCTCAAGGTACATTTTCTCAAATTTTTGCCGTTGGCATACAATTTACTCAAATATTTGGGCAACTAGTTAGGGTTTAGGGTTTATATTGAATCGTTATGCTGGAAAGGCTATCTTCAAATCAGTGCGGATTTTTTTTTCTGTTGCGAAATTGGCCTTCAGAACTTTTAGCTAACATTTGGTCATAGATTTTATATGAGATTTTGAAAAATTTATCTTCAAATATATATTTGGCCATGAAATTTGAATATTTTTTCAAGTTTCCAAAATATTGGCTCACATCAGTTTTGGTATTCTTTGGACTTCCACAAATAAAACTTCAACTTCTTTTTCCAAGTAAAATGCCGGTCCAAACACAACTTCAGAAGCTCAATTTTTCATATTTCTACTTCAAAATCTATGGTCCAAGGGGGCTAATTGTGCTGGCCTTAACCTCATAAATAAACAAAAAAAAAATTGTTCTGAATTAGTAAACAAGAACAGTGACTTTTTAACAAGTGTAGATGATTTTTACGTTTGATAAGTAACAAGTAGAGATGATATAATTTGGTTATTAATTTTGCTGTGAATCTTACTTAGGCATGTAGTTCAAACGGTGGAACTGTTTGTGCTTGCCTGCCATCTTAGTTTGTTGATATTGTACATTGTAACAAGTTGTAATCTGATTAGTGATATTGATCTTGCTAAATGGTTTCCTGTGTTATAGTTCCTTCATCTGTTGCTTAAAGGTTTTTTTAGCTGAAATCATGAAAGCATGGAACTCAAATTCGCACAAACATGTTATGAATAGTTATAACTTTAATGAGATTGCATTTATCTGAGTGTTGATTGTTTATTAAGTTGTTGAGGTTAATAATTCTGGTTACTAGCAAGTAGAGGTGTGTAGAAAAGAGGGAAAATTCTGTTGCTAGTTATGCTTGTGACATTGTTAAATTAGTAATTGGTTAAAATCTGTTTATGGATAGTTGTATTAGCACTTAGGAGTGTGAGAAATATTGATCAATATGTTTAGGCTAAGCGCATTTAGCAAGACGCTCATTTTTATCAAGTATGTGTCTTGTGCTGGTAAAAGTGACAAATGTTCAAATTGATGATCATAAGTTGATCTGCTGATGAATAAGGGCCTTTCGCGGTGGGACATGAATAGAGCTTAATTTACTTCAACTAAGGTGAACGCTCACGGTTTCAGCTCTGTTGATGAAAGGTCACGATTATCTTCTTGGCAATGTGTTAAGTTTTGGTTAATGTGATAAAACGCATTGGTCTTGTGTTTGTTTTTTATTATATGCAGCTAAAAATACATGGTACCTGTCCCGGAGGAGAGCTGGATGATGTTGTAAAACATTTGGAGGAAGCAACTGGCTCAGTGGTTGTTGGTCAAATTGGTAGGACTGTGATTCTCTACCGTCCAAGCCTGACAAAAATGAAAGCTGAAGAGAAGAAGAAACAGGCTCAAAATCTTTTTTTGAAAAAACAAAAACAATATGCAGAGAGGCGATCATTTCAGGTCATCTTTTATTTATCTAGTTTCTTTTATAACACCAGTTTCCTAGTTAAGCTTTTGTGCAACTATCACTATTTTACTGGGTTCCACTTATACACCGGGTACATGCTACTTCCACCTATGGACATGTACGAAGTAATTTACCTAAGAAGGCTTTGGACAAATGAGCACCTTTTGTCCATATTAGAATTTTGAATTGGTTTCCTACTGTTTTTATTAAGTTCAATGACCGCTAGGCAACACCCTTGAGTGCAAATAAATACACATTGTTCTCCTTTGTTTCTTTCATGATCATCCTTGCTCATTTTGGGGTCTCCTTATGTGCAGGATAAAGGACCGGTACCTAGATCATATGCTCGTAGTCGCCGAGGAAGTAGCAGGGTTTGACCTTTCATTGTGGCTCATTTCTTAATTTCCTTTCCACAGTAGCCACCACAATGCTCCCATGGCTCATTGTGAGGGAATAGTGGACACTATTCATGGGTCCTTGATGTCTTAAATTTTTAGAGTCTCGTAATCATCGTTCTGACTTTTTTGGTCACTGCACTGGGCAAACCCCATCATTCTATTTATGTTTGTTTAGTTGATGTAACTTTAGACGAATCACACGCTTCAAAGTAATTATATGTCAAATACTGCACAGTATATTAATAAGTAGATTGGTAACTCAGGACTTGGATGTACAAACCATAATAATGCTTTCAGGAATATTACAATACCAAAAAAGTACTATTACAATAGCGCTCCGAATATTAAATAAGTAAATAATAATTCGTTCTCAACTCATTTGAGTTGTGACATGGTGGATCAAATAACTTGATATTGACAAGTAACAACAAAATTTGGATTTTGATGATTAATCACTGCAGCCCCGGCGGTTTATTGTATCATTAACGAAAAACTTCTTTTCTATCTGTTGTGCCATAATTTTTCTATCTGTAGAAAAAATTACTTTTTGAAATGTTCTAAATATAAAACAATTCGAAAAATACTTAGAAAGAGTCGCCACTTAATTTTTTAAAGAAATTAAGAAAACTTATAATTTTCAAAAATTTAAACATAAAAAATCATTTGAAATACCAAAGAGGGTTTGAGCTTCAATTTACACTTCGAGAAGGGTTTAGACATTCGAAGTGCCCACTAACACGCGGTTGACCTGCGACTTGACTAAAATAATTTTTTGACTAATTCTTTAAAAAATGATTTAACATAAAAAATAATAATTTACAATATTTGATAACTTTGAGAAAATAATTAAACAAATGACACATCTTTATTTTATTTTATTTTTTTGTTTTATTTTTTAAAAAAAGGGACTAAAAATGCAACATTCAAATTAAAATGCATGTGAATAAAATTTTAACAAAACTAGGTTAATTAACATTTGTTTGAATCATTTTTATTAATCAAAATACGAAAACTATTTGAAACTAATAACAGTTTTTTTTTTTTTTTATAAATGTAACTAGAGAGTTGACGAGATTTGTTAAAAAACCAAAACAACATACAGAAATCGTTCATCTTTTGGGGAATTTAATTAAGTTAATAACTAATTCTAAAGTAGAGTTAAACAACACAATAAATAATCATAATTAAATAATTAAAGAGTAAGGAAGAAATCGAATTTGGGCCTCCTTTTGGGCCATTTTCGTTGGAATTTTTTTGGTTTTTACCTAATCCCGTTTTGGGTATATACTGGCTGTATATCAATGTATATGAGCATGTATATCATCTCTTTTTACGTATTTCCTGCTTCCGAACGCCTGTATTTCGTCTCAGCCCTGTATTTTCACGTTTCTGACCTGTATTTTTCGTTTTTGGCCACATATTTGCTGCTCCAAGCCTGTATATTAATGTATAATGCTGTATACAGCCCATTTCTTGGACTTCGAACTAATTTTCCAGCAGGATGTTGAGTCTCTGGGATTTGTGACAGCTTCCGGATATATAGGAGGGGCTGACTCGAGAAATAGGGAAAGCAAAAATTGCGCCTTTATGGTTTAACTCCGAAATGCAAGAAATGAGTCTCAAGTGAACTCAGATTGATGGGTTCATGCCAAAGAAGAGAATAAAAGATAAGGATTAATACTCAATCATATCACATGTAAAGGGATCGAATTGAATATTATCTATAAATACAATAAATCAGGCCTTCCAGATTGTTAGCAAACACTCATTAGCACTAAAATGATGATGTTCCACTACCACACATGTCACTCTTATATAATGTAAACAAATGGGAGCTTTGGAAATAATTTCATAACGAAAATAACTAGACAAATATCATATGTCCAGGTCACTAGGCTAGCATGCTTTTATACTAGTTATCAGGATGGAGTTAACTACCACTAGCCTGTAGCAAACCATATTTTATACTCTTTGTTCTAATCTTTTATTCTACACTTTCCATAACAAACTTAATTAGCAAGAGATTAACAAGCAAACATTTAAACATCACTAATAGACAGAGAAACAAAATCTACTGCAAGTTCTCAAAGCCAAATTTGATAGATTCACCCTTTGGAGCAAAATTTTACACTTAAACAAGATCCGATCTATAACCATGATAGCGACAAACTACAAATTAATATGCCTTATTATGTAAAATTTATTAAGAAAAGCTGATCATGGATGCAAAAGTAAAATCTGGACAGTCAAAAGCAGTAGGCCACGAAAGGAAAAATCGGAAATGAATCAAGACTTGTGCGACCTTGAACTATGGTGCAAAATTCGAACCGAAACATTTAGAAGAGCATTTCGGAATTGGCAAAAAGAGACAATAACTAAGTTCACATTAGGGTCGATTCATCATTTATGGACAACAATACTTGCTAAAAGATTCATATTAGTATCCCAATACTTTATAACAATAGACAGATTCATATTAGTATCCCAATACTTTATAACAATAGACACATGGAAGAACATTTTCAGCTAAAATCATCAAACACAATTAATTCTAACATATGAAAACTCAATAATACTAAGAATAACTAGTCAAGAGTTGATAAAGGAAGTTGAAAACACAGTATAAAGATGAGAAGAGTTCACCTTTTTCCGGGCAGCAAAGCAGGGGTAGTAACGAGCTTAGCCACGAAGACGATTCCACCACCAAAATGAGATTACAAGGATTCTTATGAATGAACAAGAAAACCACACTATAGTCGCACTAATCTCTCTTCGATTTCGAATGTATTTGGTTTGTATTCTTATTGTTTTTTTCGCTCAAGTAGCTTCTTTTTTTTTTCTCTTTGTATTTTTTCTCTCCAATCCCCCCTAAATGGAGAAGAAAGGACATATATATAAGGGTGAAATCTAGAATTCAAATTGGAAGGGAAAAAGGGTCGATTTAGGGGGAAATCGGATAGGAAATTAAAATTCAAAAATCACCTTACTTTCAGAGATAAGGTTGAAAGCTGTCAATTCTCCCAATATCAACAATCTTCAATGGATTGATAATGGAGAGAGAGCCGTTGGGATCGAGGTCGTGATTTGCTGCGGGATTTCCGGTCTGAGCGACTGTCGATGTTGACGTTTTACTAGCTTTCTGGGTTGCGTCTGAAGGAGACGAGAACCGGTATGGGCAGTGGGGTCGTTTTGGAGTCGTTGTTGACGCGTCTGCTGCTCTGCAATTTTCTGAGGAAGAAGAAGGCAAGTGGGGGTCGGTTTGGATGTTGTTTGTTGGAGTTGTACGCTGCTCTGTTGAGGATAGAAAGGGCATTGGGCCGGGTCGGTTTGCTGTCGTTATTGGATCGTTGGGAAATTTTGGGCTGGCTGGGATTATTTGTTGTTTGGGAATTGCTGTTGTATTGTATTGTTGAGGGAATGGGTTGCAAAAGGGTTGGGCTGGCAATATTCAGATTGGAATGGCAATATTTGGATTGGAATTATAGCTGCTGTATTGTATTTTTTGGGCTGAATAAATGGCCCAAAAATATGGTCTCTCAATGGGTTTAAAGGTAGGATCAAAATGGTCCAATCTTGAATTAATAAATTGGTCATTAGATTGCAATTATGGCCAAGTGAATTTAGAATGTAACCAAATTGAATTTGATTAGCAAATTCGGCTAAAATCTAAATAAGAAGAATTAAATTAATCTATGAGCTTCTCAATCTTAACAAAATAAAATAGTTAGTTCAATTAACCATAAATTAAACGAAACTAAATTACTAAATTATCCCAATTAAAGTGTGAGACCTTTTAAGGTAATTTCTAAAATGTACTAATTAGATATATAATTATGTAAAACATATATATTATCTAAACTTATAAAAAGTGACGAAATTATTTAAAATAACTTGCAAGCTATAATTATTTATTTATTTATTTATTTTGAAATTTTATAAAACTAATTATTTTAAATCATTTGAAATTGAAGAAACTCGATGATTAATCTATAATGTGGAGGTCCAAAATTGGGTGTCAACACTATGTGGACATTTTTGTCTCGGGCATATGAAACCCCTACGTAGCTTTCAACTTTTGAAACTCATCATGAACTGAGCCATCAAAATAAAGTATGCCATCCGCCAAAGTGAGTCGCCGTAGAGCTACCAAAAATCGTGTCTGCAAAGAAAAAGAAAGTTAATATGGAAAACAACATGAGCCAGTTTTAGCAAACAAAGAGTAGAAAGGCTGAAATGAATTTACCCATTGGAATGCTACTAGAGCAAACCAGCACCCCGTCAAACCAAATCCTTTACTGCTGAAGAGCTGTTTGAGATCAAAATAATAAGTGAGTAATATTCTTTTTATCAGAAAAAGATTTAAGAA